>CM071927.1:48769523-49432818 GCA_016081115.2 Rehmannia glutinosa
ATGATTTTGCATCTCTAATCTCGCTTGAATCTTGTGAGGTTTCTTATTTTGTCTGTATGCCGGGCGTACTATCCACGTGCCGGGTTCCTTGGCACTGATTGTTCCTTGAACACAATCAAGAAAGTAGTTTTTAGGTACCCATACTTGTCACAGGTCTGAGGGAGTTAGTGCTATAAGATGATCGACCAACTTTATGTGAAAAACGACTCACAGAGGTTGCCATCTATCGGTGTCATAATCGTAGTGCACATTAGCAAATTGGCAGGGGATTTTAGGTTCATCACATTTGTCTCTTTTGTCCGTATGCTTGTGTTTGTGTTTTAGCAATTGCTTTCTTGGGATAGTTGTGGTATTTAAGTGTAGTGCTTAGGTGCCGTATGTGTGCTGATAATAGCTCTTTGCCTTTGGAATGACCTTCTTTGAGGTTTAGGTATTTGCCATTTTGGCTTGTATTCCATGAGTCTTTTTCGATGTTTCACGTTATTCAATCAGCATAGTTTGGATAGTTTCTACCATTCCCATCATGTGTGTTTCTGCGATGAAATTTATGGAGTTTTTGGTAG
Source organism: Rehmannia glutinosa (assembly GCA_016081115.2). NCBI lineage: Eukaryota > Viridiplantae > Streptophyta > Magnoliopsida > Lamiales > Orobanchaceae > Rehmannia > Rehmannia glutinosa. The sequence goes on from CM071927.1 coordinate 48,770,087, forward strand.
CTTTGTTTTCTTTTCACAGTAGTATTTTATGTTTGGAGTTTCTTTGAGGAACTCGGAATGATTCTTCTGTTTGTCTCTCGGCATACTCAATCAAGTTGTTTTCCTTTCCCTTTGTATCCAAGGCCAGCTTGTTTGTGGTTGTGCTTTGGAGTGAATGTGGTGCAGCATTTGGTGTTTTGGATTTTTGAGATGCTTCATTACTTGAAGATCCTTTTTTTTTTCCAAAATCACTTCTTGGGCTTATTTGTGCACATAGGAATTAAATCTTATGCTGTCTTATCTCCACATTCTTTTTGACTCATGATAAGATCATCCAATGATTTGGATGCCTTTGTAAATAAAGCGTCACATTTTGAGATCTTTTTCCCTCTTTTCTATAATGACTAACTATGCTGTGATCTTTGCATTTGACCTTGACTTAGTGTTCTCATCGGCTATATGACTTCCGAGTACTTTCATTTCTTTTAGTCAATCAATGATTTTGGCTTTAAGGTAGTTGTTTTCCCTCATTTAGAACAAAGGTGTGAGGATTTTATGTGTTCAAAATCTTTTTCATCATTTTTACTAATGAATCATAAAGATCGAGTGGTGATGGAGTGTGTATCACAATCACTATCACTTGAATACGAATGAGATGAGTTAGAGTGTACCTCATCTTATGGATCGGTTTGATCTTGTTCTTTAGCCATAAGAAATATTATAGCCTCTTCCTCGAATCACTGAGTAGTCGAAACTACTCTCTTCTCGAGTTAACTAACTGGACTTTGAGCGATTGTCTCTGTGATCTTGGCGATAACATGGCTTTCTTCTTTCCTATCTTCTTTCCAAAGACTTTTCTATCTTCCCTCATTCCTATATTTGTTGGATCAAGGTGGATAAGGAAGCGATGTTGCAAAATGTCCCTAGTTGTCGGTTCAACATAAGTTCTCGGCTCTTTGATCGCCTCTGTTCTTGGATTATCGGCTCTCGATATTCAACCCTGATGCTCGATTCTCTTGGGTGGCTGTCTTCCCTTGACTTGGAAGGAGTCAATGTCTTCTCGGAGGTCTCACCCTAATTTATTTTAGGGTTAATTACAAAAATACCGCGAGGTTTGACTTAATTACAAAAAAACCGGATTAACTTTCAAAATTACAAAAGTACCCATGAAGTTTTATTGTGTCTAACATTTACCCTTCATAAGTAAAAGATATTTCAAAACACCCCATCACATTTATAAAAATATTGCAGTTAGCCCTTAATTTTAACACTAAATCAAACCTCGGGGTACTTTTTGTAATTTTCAAACTTAAGTGGGTTTTTTTTTGTAATTAGGTCAAACCTCAAGGGCACTTTAATTTATCCTTTCTTTTTATAGTTCTTATTGAAGAACTTGTTGAATGTTTTGACCATCATGGTAATTTCCATGCCTGGTCATAGCTTCCTTGGTTCGACTCTCTTTCCATCATTAGCCATTAGTGGGAAATTTGTCTTGGGGTACGCCGTCTCCTCTTACTCTTTTCTTCTCGGCTCAAATCATAGGTTTTGAGATATGAGAATAGCTCATGATTGGATGTTTTTTAGAGATCCATTGAATGTCTCAGCCATAACCTTCGTTTCCCATTCACCGGGAGGCTTCTCAAGATCTTGATACACATTTCCTTTTGTGTATATTCTCATTGTGATCTCGGTGAATCCTGCATCCGGTGATCCAAGGTTTCACCTGCAAGCATTTTGAAATTTTCAAATTTTTGAGCAAACAATTAGTTTATTGTTTTTAATTTGTTACGATCCTTTACAAATTAAAGTCACATCCCAAATCTCTTTTGCAGTTTGCAAGATTCGGGACTTTTGTTGAACATGGCTTTGTGCAGCGTCTTTGTAAGTATATCCTTGCCACATTGTCCAAGTTGTATCTTTTCATATCCTCATTAGTCCACTCAGTCCCTTGGTTTTTCAACCATGCCTGGTCTTTGCCGGCCAGCGCTTCACCTTCCCGGCTACTGCTCTTCTTGGCTCGGGCGTGTTCACTTTGAGTATTTCACGGCCCATCCTCTATCACAAACCACATTTCATCATGTATTACGACAAATGAGCACCGTGCGAATTTTCCAATCATCAAATTCTTCAATAGTGAACATAGGAATGCGTGGTCGATTTGCTTCCATGATAATAACTTTGCTTATAAATGAAAGACTTTGAAACACAAGTGTTTAAAACATTTTTTGAAAATATAGAGATCTAGTTCGGAACTGATGCTTAAGGCTCAATGAACCCCAACCACTCACGATACCACTTGTAGGTCCTGTGGGTGTGAAGTAAGGTTTAGAAGGAGGGGTTGAATAAAACCTTACCAACTTTTCGATTTAGTCCTTTTAAATAAATTCAAGCGAGTTGACTCAAACGATTGTGTCCTTGATGGATGCTAAGTTGGCTTTTCGGCTAAGTTACCAACTCAACAGACTTGATGAGCTATTGATAGTATAACTTGGTACTTCCCGAGCTTGGATACTTAACTTAAGGGGTTTTAAGCAGTAGAGACTTAACACCCTTAGATTAGATTTTAGTTGGGTTTAAATACTTGATTTTAGCACTTAGTTATTTATCGGTTGTATTGCAAATGTGATCGTGAGATATAAAATGAATATGCGAAAGTAAATTTGTTGAAAGTAAATGACACAAATATTTTATAGAGGTTCGAAGATGAGGTAGTCTTCTAATCCTCTCTTCTCCAACTCCTGGAGGAATCCTATGTAGTAGATCAGTTTACAAGCGGTGAAGCGATGCGGAGACAAATTTCTTGATCACACACTTCTCTTACGACTCAAACTTCTTCATAGGCACATTTTGCGTCTTGCTACTTCACTCACTTCTCAAGTTCTTGGATTTGATCCATGACCCTCCAACAAACTTGATAATGGTTCGACACGGAACCTTTCTACAATCCTAGCTTGGAAAGTAGACCCTTTGATTTCTTGAAAGTTTCCTCTTCAACAGATTTGAAGTTGTCTTTCCTTCACTACTTGTGTTGGATCGATTTCCTTCAGTTTCGTGGCTTGAGGAATTGCTTGAATGTTTTGAGAATATTGCAGGTTAAGTGCTTGAATATTGCTTGCTTGTTCGTGGTTTGAAACTTTGCCCGTTGAAGAGATAGGCTAATTTCAAATGTCACTTGTGTTCGTTGGCTTGTCTTGATGCGCGATCCTTGATGTTGACCGCCCCCTCATATTAAATGTCTTTTCGGATTGCGGTGCCTCGACACGAGTGCAAGTGTTTCCGGTGGTTCATTCCTTTTGCATATTTACAGGACTAACACTTTAGACCTACAGCTTTTGACATATTACTATATTGAGTAAAATTCTTGACTTTAATCAACGGATCTAAGTCGATTGTCTTGGTAGGCTGTTGTTCGTACCCCAGATGACTGAAGTCGACTCCATTTCTTGGATAACTCAACTCAGCTTCAACTTTGAGACTTGGCTTCCGAGATGACTTGATCGACACTTACATTTGTTCCCTGATTGACTCTTCTTCAATCGAGTCCTTGACTTCATTCATAACATTACTCGGTGACACACGCAGAAGTCTTCATATAGTCTGCCGATTGACTTCTTGTAATCCTGGCATAGCCGATTTCACTCAGCCTTTTCCAGCTATCTATTACAATACAAATTACAATGAAAATGGGGTGCCAACTTCCTAGTTTAAGTTTTTACATGGTATCATCAAAATCTACTCAATAAATTTCCTAACATATTCCATCACGGATATATGAATAACTATTTATTTGATTTTTCTATTCTTCATGCTTTGGGTATTGTAGATAGAAATACCACTTTCTTCCATCGTCAATGTCAAGCCAAGGCCACTCGATCCTATTCATGATTTGATGATTGATGGTTTGTTTGTCCACGGATCCTATTGCCATTCGTAGTCACGTCATTCACTTCTTTGCGGATTTATTTAATGCCCCGTATGCATTCCTTCGACTATTCTCGATGCGACCAGGTCATTAATCCATTCTTGATGGTTGATAAAATCTTCTAACTTTCTTGGCGCCTCGAGATGGAGATCTAGGGCTGTCTTTGATCTTGGTATCAATAGTTCTCGAAGGCGAATGGTTTTAATGGGGTGTTTTACTAGCATTGTTGGGATATTTTTTTTATGTCGATGTCATTGCTGCGGTCGCGACACTTCTTTGTGTCGGTTCATTGCCGATGGACTCAATTCGACTTTATGGTTCTTATACCTAAAAGCAAAGATGCTAATTCCATTGACAACTTCGTCATCGTGAGTAACTTTATTTTAAAGTTATTCACGAAGATTCCGACTTCGGTTGGGGGATTATTAACGATTTTTCTCCCACTCGGTTTTGCTTTATCCCTATGGTGTATTCATGATTGTATTGCCTTGGTCTCAGAAGGTTTCAATATTTTGTAGAATAGGAATGATAAGAACATGATTTTGAAGATTGATATTAAGTAAAGCATTTGATACTCTGAAATGGTACTTCTTGATTTATGTTTTGTGCATGTTTGGGTTCTTAGATAAGTTAGTTGGATAGTTTGATAATTTTGCATTACGCCCGTGTTTCTATCTTCTTCCGGATGGTTCGCGGTCAGGCGATTTTGCTTTTGCTCGTGGGGGTAAGACAGGGGGGACCCTCATCTCATTGCATTTTGTGTGGGCCGAGGAAGATTTGGGAAAACTTATTGCTTAATTGGTTTCCTCACATCGGCCATGCCTTTTGTTGCTCCATGCAACATTAAGTTTCCTTCTACGATGTTGTAGGAAGATGATATCATCATTCTTTGTGCGGGTTAATTCGCTAACTTTGCCCGTATCTTTCATACACTTCGACTACATGCTTATATCGAGTCGGTCTTGATCGAACAAGTCCAATGTGTTTTTTGTCTTACATTTCTCGATATTGGGAATCGGATTCGAACTATCATTGGGATTACTGTGGGCAATTTCCCAACCACTTATCTTGGGGTTCCAATCTTCAAGGGGGCGCTGGTAGGGAGTGTTACGATCAGTGCTTGACAAAATTATTCTCAAATTCAAATGATGGAAAGGTTCATTCCTTTGTTGTGACGGGTTTGCTCAGTGAACTCTATGATTGCAAGTTCTCTAGTTCATACCATGCTTGTTTATAAATGGCCCGATTACCATGCTTAGCGATTAGAGAAAGCGATGCAAAATTTTATCTAGACGGGTGATATCAATCGAGAAGGGACTATTGTGGTTAACTAGGCTCGATGTTGCACTCCAAGGAAGGAAGGGGTCTAGTGTTCGCTTTATTATTATGGCCAACCAGCTTACCTTATGAAATTGGGATGAAAAATTCTTACCTTCGATTACATTGTTCATAATACCCTTCGTACTAGATACTTCTTGGCGAATGGCTCTATTAAAAACACTATTCTCCGCCTCTTCTTCGATTTGGGGCCTTCGACCTTTGTTCGAGGACTATTTGACGATTCCCATTGGGTTCGGAGCGCACTCTTCGCGGGCATTTTGGACAAATAATTGGCTTGGTTATGTTATTACGGACCGAATCGGAATCACGGACGAGTCCGGATTCATTTTCAGAATAGGATCTTGGATTTCTATTATGATAACAACTTGGCATTTCATTATTTCATTTGTAGAGGCTTATTTGGATATCGTTATGATATTGTCCGTTCTTGCTACTTGGATTCCTTGGACAAGCGGGTGTAGACGCATTCTATGGATGGGCTGGTGTCATCTAAAGTAGCCTTTATGCTTTATTCGACTTTCTTTCCTGGTTGTTAAATGGGATCTTGGATGCTGGCAGTCATATTCGTAATGCAAAGGCGATATGTGGTTGTTTGGAGAGCCATCTTCTGGATACCTTGCGGTTCTGTAATGCGTCTTCCGTAACGCAATTTCATTGGGCCTACCTTCTGTAGACTTTGCTATTCGCACTTTCAGTTCGATTGATCATATTTTTATTTCTTGTGATTTTGCGGGGACATTGGATTGTTGAATCATTTGTTGTGGGCTTTGCACAAAGTCTATAGTTTCAATTAGTTTTTGGTCCAAGTGATGGGTTTTCATTTTCGGTGATCGATTGCTTTTTCTCTATAAGGTGGCCATCATTTCCTCGTGCACGGCTTATTTGGCACATTCGGACGATGTTATTTTTAATGACAAGAAATGGACTACGGTAGCGGCTGGTCGATTCTGGTGACGATGATCTTGAGTCGGCGTGTGTGACAAAGGTTGTATGAACAATATCAAGATGATCTTCTTTGTCTTCACCATTTGAAGGTTCAGGGGCGTGTTCGAAAGCACCACGCATTGTCCCGGTTCCTGGCATTTACCTCTCCCGGGTGGGATCAAAGTTAACACGAATGGTAGTGCGGCTAGATCCCTAGGGCGTCTCGCGACAACCAGGGTTTATCGTGCGGCCAGGGCTTATTCAGAGGTTATTTTTGTCGAACAAAATGTGGTTTGGGCTACGCTTTGAGGCTGAATTAATGGCGGTGATGCGTGTTATTTTCTATGCTTTTCATAAGGGTTGGACAAATCTTGAGATTGAATCGGATTCGACTTCGTGGTGGATCTCTTTCGAGCTCGGGATGGTTCCGATACATGGCGTCTTCTTGGTCAATGGCAATATTCTTTACATTTGATTTCTCGGATGGATTTTGTCATTTCCCACAATAATCGGGAGGGAAATCGTGTGGCGGACCAACTCGGCAAGTACTCGAAATCAATATGGTGGGACACCTCTCCCAGGGGAGGATATCGTTCTCTTTGCTCACAGATGACTATGTTGGACGAGCACAAACATCGATTTGTTAGATAATTTTTGTTTCTTTGCTTTCTATGGCTCTTTATTTTTCTCGTTGGTACTCTTTTCCTACTAGGGGTTTTCCCACAAGGGTGGGTTTTACCTTGTAGGTTTTTAACGAGGCCCCAAATTGCGCTTCCGATCGGCATGTGATCGAATCCTTCTCTTCTTTTATTTTATATTTCAATTTCAATTAAAAAAAATATATATATTTCTTGATTGTTTATAATATTTTGAGTATAAAATTGATTATTTAATAGGAGCAAAATTATTTTTCATTGAAATTTTATTAGATAAAATATGTTTGAAACATGTTTGAAACAACCGAAACAAAAAACGTAAAATTCGGGAAAATGGCGGGAGCGTAAAAATGTCCCATGGGAGCGTACAAATGTCCGAGAAATACCGGAGCATAAATGTTTCCTTTTTTCTTGAACTAGCAATCCACCCGTGCGATGCACAAATAGTTTATATATATATATATATATATATATGAGTAAATATGGAAAGTAGAGGAGAAAAAAAGCACTCACATATATGATCAAATTGGGTCAATGTCACAAACTTCTACATCAACAAGATTGTTCCGTGTGATGCACAAATTATATATTAAGTTAATATTTTAGTTAATTTAATTAATTAAATTCAATATATTATTTAATTATAAATCCAAACAACTATGAATTAAATAATAAATATTGAATAATAATGGAACATTGCTAAACAAATTGAATGAACATAAATACGAAATATAAAAATTATTATAAGTTTTGTAAAACTTCTTTAGATACAACATTGGTCGTTGAACATGTACCGTCAATCGATATCACTATCACCACAACATATCAAGATCTTTAGAATTAGTAACTTTAGAAACAACAATATACTATCGACTTTGACAAAAAGACTTCTTCAATCATTTTGTCCGTCGTCATGTGAAAAGATTTGACCAGTATATTATTTGTATTTAACATTGATTTCAATTAGTTACAGTTACAAAATGATGATCATGATTTTTAGGATCTTTCCTGTAAAAAAATTTATTTAAAAGCTAATAATGATCAACGAATTGGATTAAATAGAAATTTTTAATAATTTCCTAACAACAACAATACATTTTCATTGTCTTAAATATACAATTGTGCAAACTTATAAGTTGCCCCTATGGATGGAAGTAGACTTTCAATTAAGTGATAATTTGGTCCATATATGCATCTTAAAAACTGGAGGAGAGCCAACTTGTTTTATCTATCAATCTATTTTTCCTGCCATTGAAGTAAAACAGAAAATGTTATAGCTTTGTATATTTTGACGAAAGTGTTTACTTTTATCAGAATTTCCTATATAATAATTGTTGTCTTCGGGGGCCTGTTTTAAGACATGAAGTTGATTTTTTCTGGTATACATCATAAAGAGTATTTGAGATTTCGGCCTTCATAATGGCAAGACAATCTCTCTTCGCACCAAGACACACCACAAAAACTATATCTAAATGTTGGATCTACAATATCCCAATTATCTTTAAAAAAAATATGTCACATTATAATAAAATAAATCTTAAAAATACAAAATAATAGAAAAAATAAAAGGAAAAAATCATATTAATTGATAGCAATGAAATTGTTTGAACAAACAAAATTTTATGTAACTGTTTTTTCTTGTTGTGTACAGTACTGAAGAAAGAATTAGGACAATCTTGGCAAGTGACCGTTTCCTGAAATACATAATGATGTGTCTCCTACAAAAATAAAAAAAGTAAAAATTAATTTGAGATATCATTATAATTACGCAATTAAAATAGTGGACAAAATTAATATAACAAGACATAATTAATATACCATTTCTTGAAATCCGATTTTGAATATCATAAGGCCCAAGATCAACCATTTAGTTGTTTGTTATTATGTGATTATGTAATATTTATTTTTCTTAATGCAATTATATAATATTTTTTGTTGCTAAATATATATAAGTATTGAAAATAATATTTTTCTTTTACTTGATTTTTCCGGATAAATGCACTTTTGGTCCCGTAAAAATAGACTTAACGGTCGACTAAGTTTTCCATTAGTTTTGGGACCAAAACGGCAACTTTTGATTCATATAGGACAAAGTTTGTTAAAATAAATCATTTGGGACCAAAAATAAATTATAGGAACAAAAGTATTTGACTCCTTTTCTTATCTAATTATGTGACCAAAAGTAAAATTTTCTCATTTTTAGATTTATGAATAGTTAATATTTTTTGACAGACTGTCATAAAAGCTCTATGTTACGACCATAGATAAAAAGATTGTGGGATGGCAATGAAAGATTTACCAAAGGAGGTCAGCAATATTAAAAATGGTAAACATATAATTATATTAGCGAATCTTGGTTACGGACTGCAAAAAAATAATTCTAACCGAATGTTAAATTGCATCAAATAGGGTGGAAAATAGATAAGAGAAGTAAAATGAGTATCTACATGTTAAACCGAATGGAAGTTTAAAAATCTATTTCTAAATGATTTATATAAGCATGTTATATCTAATCTACAGATAAGTATTTTTTAAAATAATTTTTAGATTTATTTTTTAGTTTTGTTAATGATTAGAAATATATCTTATGATTTTTGTCAACAGATAAAGCACATGGAAACATAAGATAATATATATGATTATAAATTTCATGACTAATATAGCAAATGCTATTATCTAATATGATATAAATTTTTTAGCAGTAATTATATAGTAATTACTTACCTTTAGATGAACAGTTGTTCATCTTACACCTATTGGAGATGACGTAGACTTGGTAATCTTCCTATGTTCTCTGCTAGTTTATGACTTGTTCAGCTTGTGCCACTGATGATGAGTTGTTATATACAATGTTGTTTTAATTCTTGAACTTGGTAGCTTAAATTATAAGTATAATATGCAGGAACAAAATTAGAATGTCAAAAATTTGGAATAACTATTGGAGAACAAAGATAGAAGTACAAAAGTGTATTTTTTTACCGTGTGTTCTCGAGAACAATGTTCATCGTCTGTGTCTCTCCATTTTCTTTAAACCGGGAGTATATATTGCAGCCTATTTACATATTATATCTTCATAATGGTAGAAATAAAAAAATTACTCTAATGGATTAAAATAGAAAGTGAACAAAAATAACAAAAGATTACTCACCAGTTAGGATGGACTCATCAATGATATCTGCTTTCAAGAAAAAAGTACTCGGTTGCTTGAAGTCATGAGTCATTCATGAAATTTTTCAGTTTGTTGATATTTTATTGTTGCATGAAGCTTGGATCCGTGTTCAAAACATAATGAATGGGTCTAAGAATTTAAAAGATTGTTTTCTATAGAAAAAAAAATATAGATTAAAAGAAAATACCTGAATGGTTGAGTTGTCTCCAATTTGTTGGATTAACCTCTTGCTAAACTGAGCAAGGTGTCCAATCTCCAGATTTCATTTTTTATACTCAGATGTTGGCGAGAGTAAGTTCTGTTGGTCCTATTTGTTTTGGTTAGTATATTGTACTCATAAATCATAATTGATGATCTTATATTTCCAATACACTATATTGATTTGAATCAGTATTAGTATATCTGATGTTAATTACATTTGTTTTTTTCCTTTTCATTTCATTTAACCATTGTAATTGAATGTACTCTATTGAATGTATGGAACATTAAAATTTTGTCTTTTAGTTACATACATAAAATAATGGTTTTTATTTTGTATTATTTGTTTCTGGACAAATCAAAGAGTTATTTAACTGCCCGATAATACCGAGTTTAATAACACACAACTCTGATTTTCGATGCAGGCAATTTATGAAGAATGCATGATGAATTGTAAAGAGGAATTGAAACAAATTAAATTGGATATTTAAACCTGAATGGTATTTACAATGCAAGACATTAAATGACGATCATTAACTAATTCCAATAAAAAGGGCACCAAGAGTTGTGTTTTAAATTCCCATTATTTTCTCAAAAACAAATCCCATTAATTTGTAATTAATACGGTGGTGTTGTATATGTATTAAATAATTAAAAATAAAAAAATCAGAACATATCCCAAAATAAAAAATGCATTTTTGGTGGGAAATTTCCAGATATAGGACTATTATGTTTTTATATATTATATAGATGATGGTATTTTTGTCCTTATCCCAAAAAAAAAAAGAACAAAAATGATGCGTATGAGCGAGCACATACAATGGCCACGCAGCACACATATTCCACGCATGAAATGTCAAAAATATTTTCATAACTTTTACAAACAATATACAACACATTCAAATCCTAACTATCCAATTTACGCCTGAAATCAGAATAGGAACCCTCTTATAGTTAGCACATGACCCCATAACCACTGCCATTTGACATGCAAACGGCCAGGCATCATATTTGGTCAGTTTACGTGAAGGACGAATGAAGCAATGAAGCCATTTGACATGCAAACGGACAGGCATCATATTTCAGTTGATACAATGAAGCAGTAAATAGAGACCTTTGCAGCAATTCCCAAGCTTTGATGACTTCAAATATAACATCTATTGTCTTCGGCTGGTAAAAACTTAATCAAAAGTCCCTCTTTCTAGAAATAGCTGAACTTTATGCATTAAGCACCCTGGAACTGAAAAATCATCGTCAAGGTTTCTACAGTGCTAACACTTGCCGTTTCCCATTGGTTCGAGAGTTCCAAAGAGTAACTTTATGGCTGAGTCAGGGATAAGAAAATCACTCTATGAGAAACAGGTATAACAACTTTGCAGGAATAGAAAGTTGAATCTTAATCCGTAGTCAACAGGGAGGCCTCTTGAAACCCGACATATTTTACTAAACCATCTCCACCGCATGTAAGGAAACCATGAGAAACAACCTGAATGTCTGTAACTGCAGCCTGCAAAACCAGGGAAAACAATTAGTTCGTCGCTGGAAACACTGAATGTTCTCAAAGTTCCAATAGAGTGATAATGTCATTTAGCCTTTTCTTTTAATTCAAAAATTAAACTTCAGAATTACCCTAACAACTCCACCAAAACCACGAGAGCTAGGTTGCAGAAAGGTGTGCCTTTCATGCAATCTTGGCCAGTGATATACTAACTTGGCCCTCTTTGCATCCCAAAGTTTCACATCTCCATCCTTGCTCCCCGTCAAGAAAAAACTGGTATTTGGAATTGTAGATATTTTGGTGACACTCCCTTCATGACAAAAAAAAAAAGGGGTGTAAGTTTGAAGTTCTGATCATGTTTGAACAATATTCAAGTATTATATTAGTCAAAAGTACCTGAGTGGGCCTTTGGTATGTACCAAAGCATTCCATTTCTATTTTGGTCCCCGGTTTTGCTCCGCATATCAACAGAAGAAGAAGCATTTAAGTTATGTTCCCCAGAGTCCAAGTGCTTGTGTTTCTTTGTCCTTCCTGTAGCTATGTAGCGGAAGTCATGAAGTCCAACATCACCACCTTTTCCTCCAGTTAAAATAAGAGGAGAAATTGAACCGCTTCCAATGTCATTGTCGAAAACAGAAAGGGAGCGGGCACCACCTAGAACAAGATAAGACCATTACTAATTTTGATTAAAGAACATATATATCCATAGGAAATGAAGAGTTATCTATCTCAACTATATATATGAACATATAACTCATTCAAAACATGTACTCTTATCAAACCTGATGTTCTCAATGTAAAAGCATTCCAAAAGAAAGCAAATTGTTTGATTGGTACAGATTTCTCAATGAGTCAACCTCATGTTCGATTCTCATTTTGTTTTAATCACATATTCACATGTAGTTTAGTTTTCTCCACCATGTGAATTTCCAAATTCCATTTTCACTTGCCTCGCACTGAAGCAAATGAGCTGAGATCACTGGCACTGACATCATTTTTTGCATGTTATGATAAGGAATAAGGTGGATGCTTTATTGGGAATTTCAGGTATTCTTAGCACAACTCAGATGAATATGCCTCAAAACTTAAGAAATCTTGGAAATAGTTCACCCAGAAATTTGAAGGAAGCAAACCTTCATGACACATTATCGAAGCTTGAGACGTGGCTGGAGGCGCAAGTGTATCCCATATGACTACATTAACTCCATTGGAGCTGTACCCAGCAGCCGCAACAATAGATCCGCTCGCCGTAACATAAGTGACATCCCTATAAGGACACAACATAATCAGAGAGTAACTAGAGTACAAGGAATCCAGACTCACAAACCATAATATAAAGGATAAATAACAAATATTATTCTAGACATTTAACCTAATCAGAAAAACAGCCACTTGCCTTTCAAACTTATAAATAATCCTTGAGGTTTGTCTTTATTTTACAAATACGCCCCTCAAGTGCAATTTGTAATATAGAAACAAATACCCAGGTGCAAATTATAATTTTGAAAACCAATTTGGATTGTTCTTAATTAGGCTAAACGGGTAATTTGGTAATTCACTCCAATACAAACGCCAGTAATAATTGGCTCTGAGTAACAAAGTATAAAACAAATCCTCAACTGACTAGACACCAGTGCGGAGGAATTTGTTTTTTATGAAACTGACTATTTTCCACCCGCACATAAAAACTAAACGCATCCAGTTACCAGCTAAGAATGTCAATCATCAGTTCGTCCTCAATACATGTTCTACCATTTCTCGAAAATCCAACAAGGATTGAAAGAGGAAGGTATTTGTAGGACTTCAAGAGCTTGCAGTTAAAACTGGCAAAAGTGTTAAACCTAATATTCTTATTTATATATTTCACCTCTGGTAGAAAATTGGAGAAAATTCTAGAATTGATAGAAGATATATGGAGTTGAAGTAAAATAATTTTCTAATTCTGAGTACATATATAGCACAAGCTACATAGTGGTAATGTACGAAACATGTTTCTACATTTGAACAAATTAAGGATTTGCTTTCTTCATCCACAGTCCCACACAGTTGATAGAATATTATAAACTGATTATGCTCCTACCAAAATAAAGGAAAACTAATAATAACGATGATGATGATGATGAATGATGATGATGATAGTTAAAAAGCAGATTTCATCTGCAGCTTAATTTTCAATGATTACTTACGCGGTATGATTATTAAAGCAGACAGAAGATTCTGTAGGATGAATATTACTCCTTCCTCCAACTTCAAGCTGCCAAGTGCATACAGTTCCATCTAATGCAGCAGTCACAAATCGGTGTCCACAGTGGTCAAATCGCACTGCAGACACAGAGGCAAGAGCATAAGGCGGAGGGACATTTGCAGCTGGAAGTACTCCATATGTAGCAGTAGCTGTGTCCTTGCCAAACTGTCAGTTACCATATTTTGTGTTAAAGTTCTGTGGACAAATAATAACAGCATCTCCAGGAAGCAATTAGATGGAAATTCGAACTATTATGCAAATGAAGTGCACTGGCGGAGGCAGGGGGCCAACCTGGGCCCTGCCCCCCCCCCCCCTAATTTTTTTTTTCCTATGTAATTTTTAAGGAAAAAAAAGTTTGGTTAATATTTACAAGGATTTTCTTTTGTTTTTTTTATCTGGATCACCCCGATTTCGTGTATCGGCCTACCCCGAAAAAATTCCTGGCTACGCCATTGCATGTGTGTACGCAAAAACATATACCTATCTCTACTATCAAGTGCATTTCATTTAGTGCCTTTGCCTTAACTGTAGTCAGTAAAAGAAATAGAATATTATGCAACGAGGAAAATAACACATCCAGCTGAAGCATTCTCTTCTCGACAGTATGAAGTTGCAATGTGCGCTGCTAATCAAAGTCCACCAACCATTTAGTACAGCATAAATATATTTAAGAAATGTGCAACCATTGATTTGTTCAAAGTTCAGTAAGGTATAACAGAAAACATGTAAGAGGACGAGTAAGTGAATTCTGCAAATACAGTTCACTTTTAAACTACAAATGGACGAAGATAGCGAAAAAATAACTGATTTAAGAAGGCGGCGAATTAAATTTATGAAAATCACTGTATTACCCTACAGCAGATTAAGATGTCAACTGGAGTGTAATTATATGTGTGCAATTTGTCCTATCTCGATGAGTAGTGAACAGCTTCATAAAGAATAACAATGCTCTTGCTTAAGCAAAGCAAAAGCCAAACAAATTGCATAACTACAAGAATATAACAAAAGTTAAAAGGGTAAAAAAGAAAAAAAAAGTTGCTTGTGGAAGCACATGATTATGATGAATTCGAGTAAGAGAAATATACCTCCCACAAGTATATGTGAGTGTTGCTTGAACCAACCAAGAAGAAAGGCCTAGATGGATGAGATGTGAATGCCCTTGTCCTGACATTTTCCAATGTTGCAGGTGGATCAAGAAACTCATCGAAACTTTCTTGGACCCCCAACCAAGGCTGGATGATCCCACTCCAGCATAACCAGGAACACCCAAGGGTCCACCACTTAAATCCCTGCCTGGTCTCGCCAAGCACCTGCACCTATTGTAGCTCCACCCAACCCAAGGTGTGCACCCTTCTTACTCCCCAGGCCCACACCAGGAGAAACATATGTAGGAACTGGGATAGAATCAGAACCTGCCCACCCATTACTGGGCCAGTCAGCTTCTCCCCATATATATTCAGATTTATCACTATGGAGAACAACTCCATCTTCCCAGTTGAAAAATATTATACCCTGAATTGAAAAAAAGTAGCATATAACAATCAAGGGATTATATCTTCAATTCCACAGTGCAAGCAAAGATAAAATATAATCGAAATGACCTCTTAAATGCAACCAAAAGACACAAGCACCCGTGAAAGCAGAAAATACCTCGTTAAAAGTTCAACAGCGACACCTTATATTACAAATCGAGATAAAATAAGAGTTTAGATGCTAAACAGTAACACCAATTAATGTGAACTAAACAAAAGCCTACGGTACACTTAACCCTAGAAAATTTTAAGAGCTTCAAGGTTAAAGAGAAATAACTTGCCAGAAGCTTCACAAATTGCAAAGGATCCATAGTGACCCTACTAACAGGACACAGCCACAAGCTGCTATACCTTCCCACTCAACCTGATACTTTCACCAGCACCATTGACCAGTCTAGGCTAGTTTGCTCTATCACAGCTAATAAACTAAATAATAACATGTACATTGGGTTTTCCAAATATACAAAAAGTTATAAATAACAACAAATAGCTAAGTTCTCAAAATGAAGCAAGGTAACAGACAGCCTAATATAGCATAGGACTTTCATGACAGTCATGCTAATAGACCACAGATGCAACACATAACCAGAAGGGGCAGATTCTGACCTTCCTATTGCTAGCAAGTGCAGCTTCGCATTGATCAATAGAGTTTATGCACAAAGCCTGCTCCAAAAATTATTATAGATGAGAAAAACCCAAATGTTATAATGCAATTGTAAGATTTAATTATAGCGACAATACAATAGAAGAGGTACCTCCAGAAGTTCTCCATTTCTCTTATATATTTCTTTAGGATTTTGAAAAGGCACAAATTTCTTTGAGTCAACTAAATCTTTGTCACCAGAACTTTTGAAAGGATGATCATCTGGGGCTAGACAAGCTAAAGGTGATCCACTTGCATTACTAGGACTACCAAGTCTATCTTCTTTATCCCAGGTTTCCTCAGATTCAAACTCTCTTGTGATGCTTACATATGCAGCACCCCATCCACTAGAAGACTTCTGCTTAAAATAAAGTAGCCAATTACGATATTCTTGCAAAAAAGCTCCACAAATTATTTTTGAATCAGTACAGATATGCCATAACTGTTCAAAATCTAACAACTTGCTGTCATTGTCCAACAAATTTATATTTTCAATCATGTGATAATTATCTTCAGCTCCTTGTTGAGACAGACCATTTTCCAAGTCAAAAAGGCTGGTCCTGTTTAATACATTTACTTCTTGAAGCAGGTATGTTGCAAACTGCTTTGAACAATAAAAGGAAATCTCTGCACATGTGAGCTTTAGAAACTCAACCAAAGTGTTTGAAACCAATCCGACTTCTACCTGTAAATTATTGTCCTTGATATCTAATACAGGCAGAGATGAAGAAGAGCAACTTTCATCAAGTACTTCAGACAATATACTGAGTTGATGTTCCAAAAATTTAGAAATATGCACCCACAAAGAAGCGCTCGCATGCCAGATCTTGTCATCTGGAACTGCTCCACTCTGTTCCTCCTTCTGTCCATTGATTTCAACATGTCTTACTAACTCAACAGACAGAGAATCATGAGCAAGCATCTCCATAATCTCAGCAGTAAGTTTATTCAGATCCTCCATCTTGATCTCATAGGCCCCACTTCCTCTCATTAATGTGAACAAAATAGGTCTAACAGTTATAAGAAGAGCTTTGAAATTCCTTTGAAGCCAAGCTGAAGCAAAAAGTACATGGTATTCATACAAACCAAGAATAGTAAAAAGTAACTTTAAAGATTCTTTGGAGTAGGATCTGAGAAACAACTGCAACATGGCTCTTAGACACCAAAATGTCCGTGCAATCCCTGATTGGAAAAACCCCAAGCAGTAAGCCAGCAAAACCTGCCTTCACCAGCAAGGCTATTTCTGGTAAAATATTTTGAGCGAGAGAAGTTTTCACAAGAGGCAACAACATATTTCACATACAAGGATGAGATTTCTTCAGTGGCTTTCAAGAGGAGATTGGACGGACAAAAATACAAACTATCACGTCCATTGCTGTTTTCTTGAGATAGAAATTTCGGAATATAATCTTGCAATATATACTGTCCAATAAACTCTAGACCATTTTGATGCAAAGATAATACAATCTGTGCACAACCAGAAATAAAGAAAAAGAGAGGAAAGATTAGATAAATCCACACACAGTAAAGTGAGAATGCACCAAACTACTATCATCAACAATAATTACCATGCTAATCAAATGGAGAGGAACCAACGAGAATTTCTGCTGGAAATATGCAATAGCTGCAGTCAAATTGTCTTGAAATTCCTTCAGTAATTTCTCAAATTCCTCACTGTCAACCTCATGGTTTATAAACTCTCCAGAACATGGCCTATCGTTGTCTACACAACTTGGATGTTGTCTTAACAAGTTTGATATGTAAGGCATGGCCAATAATAGCTTACTATGCAATACAATATGGCGAGACATCTCATCTGATATCCAGTTTGAGGAACTGTTATTTACAGATGGCTTCACCATTTCAACAGGATGATTGCACGTTGGGCTATGCATCACACTCCCATTTGTAGGGCCACCAAAGAGGCTAACAGATGACGGAAGGCACTCCAGTGCTTCGAGCTTGTTGGGAAACAAAGAAAAATAATCATTATGAATTATGATTCTTAGTGTACAACTACATCCTTATTACAGGGATAAATATAACATAAGCAAGCAGGTTGAGGATGTTAATAATTACCTTCTCAAGCACCATTCACCATAAACAAAATAAATTGTAGAAGTCTTAGTTATAATATTAAACACCATATCTAGAAGGAACCTATTAAGAAAGAGTTATATACTGCAGCGAATCGCCTTTAATTCTTATCATCAAGAAATCCCAATTGACTATAACTAAAATAAAAGATATGAGTAATATATGAAGTACAGCAATCTGACAGGATAACCATAGGTTCTACTATAGCATCTCATAGCGTGGGTCAAATATCAAAGCATATAGAAAACAATCGTCAAAACAAAATCTTATACCAAATTTACAGACTGAACTTAAAAAAGAAAACAAGGTTAGTCAAGGAAAAATAGATTGGGCAAAGATAAAACTAACTTACAGGTAGACCACATCTGCTAAGAGAAGTAACATTCATTAAAGCTGCCCACCGACATAGAACAGCAGCATTAAACTCCCCAACAGCATTTTTCATGCTAGTTTTTGTAGCCAACATTAGGCAATATTGACCAATGCTTGGATCCAGAAACGAAGCATGAGAGGACGAGAGGACAGAAATATCAACCTGGGAACTCATTTCGACCCCAAGCATTCTCATAAAAGATTGGGAATAATTTCCCAATAGCCACTGCCCCAAAAAGATAAATGAGCCATCAACATACCAACAAAAAGGAACATAATAGAGGAACCTAAAAGATGAAATAGGTTCTCATACTGAGACGAGTACCATAACTCCCTACCTCTAGAAAACTTGCCATCCAAAAGTCGCCTTTTGATAGTGCAGATGGGAGGAGAAACTTTGAAATAAGATTGCGTTCTAAAGGGCCACCACACCCCTCTATGAGACGACAAATTACAAGAGCAAGCTGTTCATCTCCAAGGTTTTTAGCACAGACTGTCACAGCTGAAGAAGCATCTCCTCCGAGCAAAAAGAAAGCTATTGCAAGCTCTAGCTGATGTTTTCCCATTAACACGTAAGCATTTTTAAGAGCTGCTGCCTTATTTTTATCATCCTGTGAATAGGCAGTTGATAAAACTAGTTTAAATTAAAGACACAATATTGCTGCATCTAGAAGAGTTATTTTTCTAGCACAATCACTTAAATAACAAGAGAAGTTCATTAAAGGAGATGGCATTACCAGGTAACAATGTATTTTCCTTTTGATTTGTTTTACTTGGTGGCACCTTATATGCCATATAATGTGGTACAAAAAGCAGGTTCAAAAGTTCCAATAGAAGATTTTATTCTTTAAAAAACATGTATAATTGCATATGTCATCCTCTGTGAGTTTTACTTGGCCATAAAGTGGCATGGCTTGTTAATCTAATGTACTCGCTACATTATTAATTTCTTCTAACAGCCAAATAAGAACCGCACTCCACTAAGGTTAGCGATACCCAAAATGAACAAGCACGTAGGTTCAAGTGATTCATCAAATTCCCAATAAAGGTGGACAACTATGAAAACATTAATGCGTACCTGAAAGTTTCTAGAAAGAAATCCCGCCAATGGTTTATCTTTATCGTCTTTGCTTATTTTGAACAGGCCAGCCAAAACTTGAAGCCTGTTCAAGGTGATGTAAAGGAGTGTACAGGCCTTAGGATCTTTGTTCTTCATATACCGTTGTCTCGCCAGCCGTTCCATCTGCAGTAAAATATATGCTTTCAAATTAAAGAGTACAAAGGATGTAAGGTATCTTTCTCACCCTGTCATTAGGGTAATGTGAAACCATACATACACACACACACACACACACACACACACACACACACACACACATATATGTATGTATATCTTATCCAAAGAGTATAAGAAGTACATACAAAAAATTACATATATACTGTATATAAGAATATAATAAGTATCTAACAATTTCTCAATCCATTTAACATTGGCAATTGCAGGCACATCCACAAATATATGGCTTGCACATGGGGCTGAGTTGACAGCTCATTATACCACTCTAATGGCTGTATGGAAGCCACAGCCAACAGGAATGAGAAAATCAAGGCTACTGGCACAGCTCTCAAACCTCACTGCCACAATTGGCAATCCAAGTCACGGGCAACCTTTTCTCATTAATTTTCATCTATCACACATCAACTCCTTTTTGAAATTTATGGTGTTCTTTGCAAATTCCAAATTCAACTCAATTTGAAAATTACTTTGATAGTTACCATAATGAACTTGGCAGATTAAAGACACATCATGTTCCACTTTATCGTCAAGCTGTCCAATTGATGAATTAGGTCAAACATATGAGAACCAGAACAATCATTGGAAAATAGAGCACAATATAAGTCGAGGAAAAGTGTCCAGTGGAAAGAGACAAGATCAAAGAGCAGCAACCCATCTCACTAAGTTAAGTCTCTTTTTATGTCAATCTACAACATAGATACTTCACAGAACTAACAACTTATCAGAGGAAGAAAAAGTAAAGAATGTACGCAGTTGATCTGATTACAAAATGAACTGCTACAGGAAACACACAATTTGTTGACTAAATTTAATCCTATGGTACAGCCCAGAGCATGATACAAACAATAACCAATAGCTTAGCAGTACAAAGAAAGCCACACCCAACAGTTCATGTTAGAACTAACAAGCTTAGCAAAGCAAGATGCAAAAGTTTGTCGGATTGTTAACATTGGTTCACATGGTACCTTAACCCGCAACTGTGCAACATTAATATACCAGAACCCAACACCCATACTACGCATTTCTTCCCACGACGGCTCTGTTGACAGTAGAGAGTTAAACAGATTGTCGTGACAATCTGAATGAAAAGCCCACCCAATCAGTCCTGAAGAAGCAACCAACTCTTCCACCGATGGCAACCTACTGAATCTTTTGGCAAAATGTAGTTGTTGAAACCTAACTGCAACCCAAAATCTTCAAACAAAAATGTTGACTAGTTAATAGAAGAATTACCATATTGTTCACAAATGGGGAGAGAAAAAAGGCGTGGACACCCATAACAATTGGTAAAAGAAAATGAAAAAAAAAAAGAACAGAAAGAGAAAAGCCACAACACAAAGCTATGCTGCTTAGACACTAGATGAAGCATCCTTGCTTTTTATTCTTGCTTAGTACTTTTTAACAGCACTTAGTGACGTCTTTACAAAGTTTTGACTCCATGATCATGTACAATGATTTGGCTGCAACTAGGTGCTGGTCTGGTTGAACCAACAAATTTCCTTTTACAAGAACAGGTAAAAGAGATGTTGAAGCTTCATTACAACTGAAAAGTAACTGGTCAATATTTGTGGAATGCAATGCTGAGCTCCAAGGCGATAAACAATGATGAACTAAGTTCAGAATAAGAGTAACAATGACTAGTCATAAAATGTTAATGTTTCTATGACGCAATTCATGTAATAAAAGTACCTAAAGAAGAATTATAAACGTCATCTTCCACACGAACCCATTTTTTTCTTAACAGTTGCATATCCATCTTTGTGTTATCTACTGCATATTTATGTGACAGTTCATGGTTCAATGCTTTCACATAATTTTACCCTCGTTTAACTCATCCCGCGGGATCATTTTTCCTAATGAATACATAGACAAGATGGCATCTTCCACGAAGATGTGAAATTAAGACAATATCTGCAATTAATCCGAAACCAGTCACACAAAATAAGCAGTGAAAGTAAGAAAGTGCAATCATAAGAGACAATAATATGTTTGTTGAGGGTTGTGAAAACAATATGCACTATCTATAATATCACTCTACAGTCCGCGGAGCACACAAAACTTGCCTAAGTAACATTGTGGCCCCTAGTTGCAGGGAAGCACCACTGGAAGTAGCCGTCTAGTGATGGTGATTAGCCTCTGTCTTTCAAGTTAAAGCCTCTATTCCAAATACAGGTACAAGCACCAGGTGTAATGTTATATCATGAGGGGATAATGATTTTGATCTTCCTTTTTTAATCCCACTTATTTTTGGTTTATATGTAAGTTTGTTTACAGAATTCCAATTACCATTTTCCGAGAAAAACCATTATATCCAGCCCACGGCAATTCACACAATTTTTTATTGTAAGAGCCCATTATTTGACAAATTGGGCAGGACAAATCAAAAGCCAGGGCACCCAAATTGACAGGATCCAAACATACCTTCGACCAGGTTCATCAAGACTTCCATAAGCAGAAGTAAATTGAGGATTACTGACTTCTTGTAGAAGATCAATTAGGGCAAGAGCCTGCATCTTTTCAACTTTAGTTGTGTGTGTATAATCATACAATCTCTCAAAACTTTCAACGAAGTCATTAAATTCAGATCTTGATGAAGATGAAGATGAAGTCGGAGCAGTATTTGTAGCATCGTAACCACCAACAGGAACAAAGTGTGATAACCCTGATTGAAGTTGTGAACTACTCCACTGAAATAATTTATCACTTGAACTAGGTGAGAGAAGGCCTTCAAGATAATTTGACAAGGGAACTGGTGAAATTATATTGCTGGAAACTTTGGCACCATGTCTTTGTTTAGACAAATTGCTAGAAGAAAGGTGCTTGACGAGATGGCGCAAAGCAATAAATGCACGCTTCCAGTTACCTAAGAACATAGAAACAATCTGTAAAAATAAAAAATAATGAAATATTTGAGATTTTTTTAATTTAAATGAAAATACCAAAAGGATCCATTACTAGAATAAGATGAATGCAGAGTAGGTGAGAACCTAGCTTTCAAAATATTATCTAAAAAATAAGCAAAAGTTCATAATGCCATCAAAGATGGTGAGTCTATACAGAATACTAAACAAACTAACAAAAGAATAGAAAGATCAAATATAAATTAGTATAAAGCATCAATAAGCACACTCATCGAGGGTGCTTGATTTTTCGAAAAGGTCAACAGTTGAAAAATAGTCTTGTGTTTCATGCAAATAGATGTGTTTCACATATTATTGAAGTTGTATGGAAGATCATATTTTAAGTGATAAGATAGTTGAAAGATGATCAATCCGGTGATGAGTAGGGGTGTAGGTGGTGTTACTCTGTGACAGAAAAGTGGAGTAAAAGGAGTTCTGTGCATTCTATAGAAATTAATCACATATTGCTTGACAATTCTGAAGCCATACTATACAAACAAAAGAGATCAAAAATGGCCAGTCTGTTGAAAGTCCAAATTATGACTTATTCTGTACTCCTGCTAATAGTTTAGCTTTATTTCACCATTTAGGGCGTCAAATTACCTACTAAACTATCACCTTGTCTCTACCCAAGATCCCAACATCTTTCTGAAGCCATGCCACACAAACAAAAGATATCAAAATGGCCATGCAGCAAATCTTAGTCACAGGATATCAACAATCACGCAGCAAATCCAAGACACATGCTATCTACGTAGTCCAAAGTATAGACATCTTGAAAACAAGGACAATAATCAAAGATTTAACTTTATAATTTCGATATGCCCTAGAACAGTTCTTGGTGAGATAGTGCGGTTACATGCAGTTGAGCAAGCAAGGAACCATACGCTTACATTTTACAGTGGCTATTATAGCATCTCCTCTCCTAATTGTAATCAGTTACATTAACCCAATTTACTGGAGCTGCAGTCATTAAAGCTGTGCCATCCAAAATTGCCAACAACAGTTCACAAACAACATACCCATTATAGTATCACCATTGGCCATTAGACCATCCCTTTACTCTCAGCAGATGATTCTAAAATGCAGCAACACATTGTAGACTAAAAGCATACGCAAGAACCTTATGAAACAACACGTTATGAGCTACTCACAAAGAAGTTAGAAATACAATACAGTGGAAGAAAACTAACAACCACGAAATTTGGACGTTCTAGAAGAATCTTGCAGGTTAGATCCTTTGGCACTCATTGAACCTCTAAATTAGCTTAATTATTCAATAAGTTCTCAGCTTCTGAGTGGATGGGGTTTCTCCAAGTATATTTTAAGATTTGAAAACAAGGACTAGTTCCAGAAGATCATGTTTGGTTTTAACTCATCAGAAGTTCAACAACTTTGAGATTGACTTGGTCCTTTCCATGGAAAAACTAAATTGCCTGAGGGATTTCCATGTGTTTGGATACCTTCTACAACTGTTTCAATTACGGAGTACCTCACAAAACTTATCATGCAACCAGTACCTGATAAAGTAGCCATAGGATCGGTCACCCTTATTCTAGTCCCCCTCATTCTATTACGACCAAAGTTCAAGACTAGGTCAGCATGGGAAAAGGAGGGTCTTGAGATTTATTTATGGGTTTAACAAATACATTTGATTTATAAATTCATTCCTCATTGTTGTACATGCTCATTTAAGCATTTAACCATTAAGTGTATCATTGAGCATCAGATTTGAAGAAAGAAAGAAAAAAACAAAGTTCAAAAACATAAAAATACTATTAAAAATTCGCAACCAGAAGTACCTGAAGATAAGTTGATCAAGAGTGCCTCAGGATGAAATATAGGAAGAGATCCTCCTATAAATTCTGCTATTTCTGCCATGCTGCAAAAACATATTCCTGTAACTAAATTGTACATCCATTGACAGCTTTCAGCATTTACAATTGACTTGGAATCATATTTAGTATTCATCTTTGCAGAGGGCAGTGACTGATGTTGTCCTCCAATGACCTCTACTGGTGGTATTTCATAATGGGTAAAAACTGAAGAAAGCACATGATTGTTGGAACCAGCATTGTCACATAACAATAAAAAGTGACTGAAAAGAGTAAAATACTCGTTGTGAACAACCACAAGTATGCCCTTAGGCCCCCAACGGAAGTCAGAAATAGCAGGCAAAGCACTAGCAACCGCAATGCAAAACCAGGCATTTCCTTCCAAAGGCTTTTCGCATTTCAAAATATCTTGACCCCCACGGCGTCTCGAAGCATATACCCTTAATTCATTTCGCAAACAAACCCCAAGTAATGAATGGCCATTTCCCAACCTCAACCAATTTAAAGCAACAATCTCCCCCTCAACACATAGTTTATCTTCGAGCATAAAGCACCCTGAACTCTGGACATGCATGCATTCCCATATGTGAACTACACTAGAATAGTTTGGGTGATTGGTTGTGGAGGCTGTTGCAATCTTTCGACCACAAGTGCTAGGAGCTACTGCCACGATAGGACCGTGGTCGGTAGTAAGGACACCAACAAGACCCCAGTATGTATCTGAGCTCAAGGATTGAGCTGGCATGCTCCTCCACAGTTTTAAACTGCCATTAACACAACCAGTTACCATGTGATATGCATAGCAGCAGCTGTCCATTCCATCGACAGAACTCAGCTTCTGCTCTACAGATAAAACCAAGTCACTTGGGCAGACCACACCACAACTTGTAACCTTGTCATCATTGTGAGGAACAGGAAAGACTGACGAGCAAGGATCAAGTGAAACATAGTATTTCTTACCAGAAAAGTAGCATTCAAATGTTTGCAAATGCTCTTTCTGACAGCTATCTTGCAAATCATAACAATGGATGGTTATTTCCCAAGATAAAGCTCGGAAACCATCCATCCATAATGCTACCAGAAGAAATTTACTAGAAAAAAAGTTCCCATTACAGCTAGAGGGCAAAGCGATCGAGCAGAGTCTACTTAGCCTTTCTTCATGACCTTCAGTCCTGAAGGGAATAGAAAATAAATTGTGAAAACCAATTTTTTCTTCATTATTTTTCAAAGTCACTATACAGCAATCGATACCGTCTGCATGTCCCATGAGAAGAACACGGCCCTCACCTAGCACTGTGGGAGCCCAACTCAAGCACGTGTAATTTGGAGAGTGATTTGAAAAAGAAGTTTTTCCAGAGAGTTTCCAAGAGGGAGTCGATGTTGGCAGGCCTACATGACTATTGAAAAAGGTTGAAAATGACCAAAAAAGAAGCATTCCGTTTCCATCTAAAGAAGCAGCAAGTTCAACTTCAAAAGAAAAGGGATGAATTGCTATTTGTAATATATTTCCAGTGTGACCCTCAACTTCTAGTACTCCTTTGGCACAAGCTGTCAAAGGGCTTTCAGTATGACTGTCATTAGCAGATTTCCCTTCTATGCTACTTGATGCTTGAGAATATAGCTGCGTCCAGGCAAAAGAATTACAAGGTAACAATTGAACCAAAGAGCAAACAACTGGCGGCCCAGAAACTCGAGTCCTCATCATCAGAACTTTACGAGCAAGCAACTGACTTGCTTCCATTTCAAAACCGACTAAATCCTGCTTCTTCCATAAAGTAACCCTTGGGAATCTCAGTGGAGCAAAATCATCAAGACAGTGAATAGTCCACAGGGTTGTTATTCTTTTAGGACCAAAGCCAATTAACCACTCACACCTACCAGCAGTATCATTCTGAAGATCTCCTAAGCATGAATAATAGCAAATTTCTCCATCAATAATAGCCACGCCTTCAACTTCTGTTGCCCAACTTACAAAGACATCGGACCCTAGAAAACCATTCAGAGTTTGGTTTACCTCTATTACAGCAACGACACAAAAAGATAACTTTGTTGCTTTTTGGTCACTATTATCCTTTCCAGTTCTTCTAATCCTCCCATCATCAATTTCACCCCATAACCTGACAGCTCCATCAAGGCAGCAAGTTAACAACACAGGCCTCAGTGCATGTCTGGCATGTCTGCTTGATGGTTTTCCTGTTGATGGCCTCCACTGTATCATCCTAACAGGCATCGGATGATGCAGCTCAGCTTGTAGATATTTGGAATGCCCGACACCTTGAAAAACTAAAACACATTGTCCTGCATCATTGGGTGGAAAAGATGAACCTCCAACTTGCAGTTTACTCCACGGAGCTGTTGCCGAAAACCCATTGGCAGAACAGGTGGTAGAGACGAGAGCTTGAGGAACATCTGGTTTGAATGACCAGGCTATTTCCCATAATTTTTCCTTCCTTCTCCACATCACCACCTCAATCCCTCCTGAAATTATTCCATCTCCTGAACCTGTCCATTGGATAGCCTCCACCTTCACCGATTGCACAAGTATTGCAGTCTGGCTCCAACAAAAAGAACCTGAATCTCAGTAAATAAGTTCATATTCGACTTCAAGACAGAGAAGGGGAGAGACACAAAGAGAAGGAGATATTAAACTTGCAGCTTGCCTCAACTAAAGGAATCGCTCAGTATTGGTGGCTAAGACTATCATATAGTTTGTTAATGTGTCATAGATTTGGTTAAAATGTGAGGAAGATAGAATGATTATTATCAATATATAAGTATAGATAATTGTTGTTCTGCGTCAGATCTTATGAAAAGTGTTGCGTGTGTGAGAAGGAGATATTAAACTTGCATCTTGCCTCAACTAAAGGAAGCGCTCAGTATTGGTGGCTAAGACTATCATGTTGTTTGCTAATGTGTCATAGATTTGGTTAAAATGTGAGGAAGATAGAATGATCATTATCAATATATAAGTAGCGATAATTGTTGTTCTGCGTCAGATCATATGAGAAGTGTTGTGTGTGTGAGAGTTAGAAAGATAGACAGAGAGGTTTTGAGTGAGCAAGCATCCTAACAAACACACTTGTACAGGCGCATTAACAGCAGTTTGCAATTCTTCACATTTCAAACTCACTAGATTGGCATTTGTTTGTCCTAACTTATCACATTCAATGACCACCAATTGCTGCTCTTTCAATATTCACATTTGGATCACGAAAAACAAATCAATCTCCTGTTTTATCCTGGCTCTTTAATCAATATTGCACTATGAAATTGCAAAACCAAGAGCGGCCCATAAACCATTCACTATCATAACCAAAAAGCGTTTCCAGCATTTAATTTCACATATACCTAAGTAAGATGCCAACCCTATACATACTGATATACATCTCATTTTCAAATTCCACAATAATTTCCTCAGGTATTCAAATATAATAAATTCCAAAAAAGGGGGATGAAAACTACACAAGTATGAAGTTGGCGTTTGAAGTTTTATCCTACTTACAAAATTTCAAGTTCCATATGTTTAATTATTTATTTTACATATGCTTAAATTGAATGGACATCTACACATTCACTTCTCATCAAGGCACGATCATTGCAACAGGAACTCAAGAACACTAAATTATGTGGAAAAGAAAGGAAAATAAAAAACAAACGAAAATTAACTTAATGCCTAACATTTTATTTGGATTATTCGAAACATCCTGGCTCCACATGTTTAACTCACGTTTCATTAAAGTTAACAAACCTCGAAATTTATCATTTCAACAGAACTTCAGAACAATAACACGAATCGAAAATCCAACGAGTACGAACTTACTGCTCGAAGTTTTATCTTCATTATATGTTAACAACACAATACAATCACCAAATGCCACGGCAAGTTCACCGGCGGAAGGCGTGGCAGGGGACCAAGAGATGGCGGAGACATATACGTCGACCTCTCGAGATAGCTCGATTACTTGCCGATAAATCGGGCCAATTTTTGTTTCGGCCTCCAGTAGAGGGTTTGGGAAGTGAGAGATGACTAGAAGAGAGGAGGCGCCGTAAGCGATCCATGAGTGCCCGGCGAAGTCCAATAGAAAGTCGACGTTGGCTTCTGAACCGGGTCCAGATCGGGACGGGGCGGGTGGAATGATCTGGGATTTGATTAACTGTAGCGGAAGGTTGGAGAAGATATCGAGTGACGGTGGTCCGGTGGAAGCTGGAGTAACCTCTCGCATCGTTTGGGGAGCGGGGGGGTGCGGTAAGAAGTGAAATTTGCTATGAGATTTTGTTCCAACGGTTTTTTTTATTTCAATTCTAATAAAATGGGAAGTTGAAGAGATTTTTGCTCATGCAATTATACTGCATAGTAGAGCCATTTGTTATTCACAAAAAATAATGTCACACAGTCTCACGGGTGTAACAGGTCAAAATCTATCAGACGGAACCTAAAATCAACTCAATGATATTTTGTAAAATTAGGCAGGTTATAGAATCACTAGAACTATAAAAAGTATTAGATTTCTTTTGGAAACTATCAACAGTCCTTCGAAAAAGTCGAAAAAGTATTAGTAGTTCTTTGTAGAGTAATTTAATAATTTAATAGTCCTCCTAAAAGATATTAACTTTTTCCACGCAAAAAAGTATTAGTAATCTCCCTAAAACATATTAGTAGGTGCCCTCAAAAGTATTAGTTTTTACCATGACAGTTTTTTAGTAATTCTCTTGCAAATTATTAGTATTTTCACTAAAAAGTATTAGTAGTCTCGTTGAAAAGTATTAGTTTTTTTTCCTGAAAAGTTATAGTCAGTTTTTTCCCCTTAAAAGTATTAATGGTCTCCCTAAAATGTATTGATTTTTCCTTAAAATATTAAGTAGCTAGTTCCCTAAATTTCAATGCATACTTTTCATGACAAATTAATCTTTACCATTTAGCAACTGAGGTCAATCCCATTGGAACCTTTCCCCGGTCACCAATCCCATCGAAAACTAACCTCACCACTTTCTTGAAAGTGAAATGCAAATAATTTGACATGGCTCATAAACGAAATCAGTATGTTAACAATCTCTAGTCTAATTTGCTTCAGCCACTACATTGCAGTAAGCTTAAATTGAAGAGAAATATATTGTCAATCAATTCAAATCTTTCAGCCGCTAAAGAAATCTCCTCCACCACCGAAAAAAAAAGATCAATTCTCTCCACCGTCGTCAACAAGATTTTGTCTGCTTGATGCAGTGAGTTTTGCGCAAGCACCGCTTGGTTAGGATTTTGGTGGAGGGCGGCGATACATCAGAGATATAGAAGGGTGGCGGTGATTGTGGTGGTTGATCTGATGACGTGACGGAGAGAGAAAGAACATTATGCGGGCGACTGGGGAGGAAATGACGGCGGAGCGGAGCATTTGGCAGAGATCTTTGACTTGCTCACCAATAGAGTTGGCAATGGGCCGGTCCGGCCCGGTCCAAACCCAAATCCCAATTCAAAAGGAGGGTCGAGCCGGTTCGGGCCAATTTTCATCGGGCCTTAATTTTCCTAGCCCAACCGCGTGCCATCGGGCCAAACCAGACCAAGTTAAATATTTAAAAAAAAAACAAAAAAGCTATTTTTTTAGGGATACGGACACTATTGCCCCACATGTCGGAAGGAAAGACAACTTTTTACGCTCCCAGGCATTTGTTGGACATTTTTGGCTCCCCCCTTTTTTGGACGCTCCCGCCAAATTTTCTGGACTTTTTTACGTTGTTGTTTTAAGATTGTTTCAAACATATTTCATCTAATAAAATTTCATTTAAAAAATAAATTTTGCGCCCGTTAAATGGTCAATTTTATACACGAAATCTTATAAAAAAACCGAGAAATATCACATAAAACAACACATATTAAACCAAACAAATTGAAAATAATATAGAAACAACATGAATAAAAAAACACAAATCAATTTTTGATCCAATGCATAAAAACATAAAAAAAAAACATGGAAACAACCAAGAACAATATAGAAACAAACTAGAAACAATATAGAAAACACTATATTAACAAAAAAAGCTTAGAAATAGATAAAAATTGTATCGAAACATCAAAAACTACGTGGATACAATGAGAAACATCATAACAATATTAAAAACAGTACGGAAACAACCCATAAACAACTTAAACAATATTGAAAACACCACATGAATAAAAAGAGCTTAAAAATAGGTAAAAATTGTATTTACACATTGAAAATTACATGGAAACAACAAAAAAAAGTATTAGAACAACATTAAAAATATTATAGAACAACACAAAAATAATAGAAACAATGTAAAAATAATACATGAATAAAAAACAACATAAAAATAGGTAAAAGTTGTTTTGAAACATCGAAACAACCAAGAAATAAATTTAAACAAAGATCGAAACAACATATATAACATATAAAGCAATACATGAACAAAAAAAATCGAAAAAAATATAAAATTAGCAAAAAATATGCAGGAGTGTAAAAAAAGAAAAAAAAAAAAGTACAAAAGTGATAGGAATAGTAAAATGGGAGTGTTTTTTTTCCAAAATTGAGGTATTTTCGATAATTTCTCTTTTCTTACGCCAAAAAAAAAAAAAAAAAGCTATTAAAAAGCAAACAATGTATAAATCAATCAAGCCCATCATGTCAATCACCTTCCACTTAACTTTTTTCTTTTAAAAAAAAACACTACCCGACTATACAAACTACATTATCAAAAAGCAAAAAGTAAAAATGTTATTCAAAAAGCCAAAAGTTATTATACTAATCAACCAAACCCATCACCATCAACTTGTGGCTTTGTGGGTTGACTACGTGAGTGAGTTGTACGCTAGAGTATTGGACCAACTCCAAGGAAAAACATTTATTGCATACTTTTAATTAAATACTATTGGGCTCGAGCCAACCCGAAAAAGACGGGCTATTTTGGCCTAAGCTCGACTGGCCCAATGGGCCCATTGGATCGTTCCATTTAGGTCCAATTTTTCTCTGGCCTTAAAAACAAGGCCCAACCCAAATTATATACGGTCAGGCTAATTTTTCACTTCTATTTGCCAACCTAAGAAGACAATTTGTGTAATTTTTTATGTGCGTGTGTTTTTTCTTTTGGGTTGGTATGGTTCGGATGTTGGGTGGATATGGGTTGGTAGTCAGGGTTTTGTCTGATGGATTAGATCCGTCAGACCATCTGATAGGAGACTACCTCTTTGTTATTATATATTTTGTATGTTAATCAAATAAAAAGTTTATACACGGGAAATTTGATAAATTGGCCCTCTACCTACGGGTATTTTTTAAAAAATACCCCGAAAGTATTAAAACTTGATTTATGCCCCTATACCTCTACTGCCCACCTCATTACCTACCTAACTATCAACTTCACTCCCACCAAATTCTCGCTTGAAGAAAAACCAAATTCACATTTTTTTTTTGCACATTTTAAGAACAATTACAACTATATACTCTTTCTTTATACTATATATAATAATGTCAAATCATACTCGTTCTAAAAAATCATAAAAACTTGACCAAATATTTTGTATCTCGGAGACCCATACCACAATTTACGTCTAAATTTTTTTTCTTTTTTTTGTGATTCGATGTTGCTAGTAAAGTTTTGTAGGAGTTTGCTCCTTGTTTCCCGCTCTCTCCTGCGTTTTTATCTTTTTTTCAATATAGTCTACATCTATGAATAAATATTGGTTTTGATGGTCTTCATTGTATTTAATTGAATTTGTGGTATATTTGAAAATGATGAATTGACCAAGCTTTTAGGGTTTTAGAATGTGTATAATTTGAAATTATTAGATATAGTATAAAGAATGAGTATATAGTTGTAATTGTTCTTGAAATGTACAAAACAATTGTGAATTCGGTTTTTTTTAAACATAATTTGGTGGACAGTGAAGTGAGCAGTTAGGTGGACAGTGAGGTGGGCACTAGGGATGTAGAGGTATAAATCTAGTTTTAATACTTTTGGGGCATTTTTCAAAAATACCCCTAGTTAGAAGGGCAATTTATCAAGTTTTCCTTTAAACGTTGAATCGGCAAAAAGGAAAGTAATAATTTGAAATGAAAGAGTATATTAATTTGAATGTAATCAGGTATATAATGTGTCCATTTGTTATTGAAATAGCACGTTTAGTAGAGACCATTGAACTAAAATGAAGATTTTGTGCTGTTATTCATATAATTTTAATGTATCTCTAACTAAATATAATGGTATTTGGTACTTTGTAGTATTGTAGTTATAGTTGGATTAAGGGCGTGTTTGACCGAGCTTATATTTTATAACATGTTTGAGAGCTTTTAAGCTCTTTAACTTAACTTTGTTTGGTAAACTTAAAAAGAAAATCGTGTAAGCTCCCAAATAAAGATGATAGGAGTTTATAATTAAGTCGTTTTTAAAAAAGTTGGGAAATCCCAACTATTTTTCAAAATAAGATCTTATTTCAACAACCTCCTTTAGTCTTGACTATTTTAATTACAAATTTATCATTACTAACATCTTAAAATATCCACCATCTTATTTTATTCAAACATTTGAATAACTTATTCGTAAATTACAATATAACATCTTATAAGCCCCTCATTCAGTAATATAGTGGAGTAGGGTGGGTTCTTGAGGCCATCGGTCTCAAGTTTAAATCCCCACCTCTACAATATTTAGTCAAGTCTATCACACAGAGCTTGCCCAATGCAGTTTATCTGGCTGGTGTGGTTTGCAGACTATTGCGTCAAGTCCTAGGGTTTACCCAATGCACACCTGATGGGTAGTGGATATAGATAGAACTGACAATTTTTAGCCTCACTCGTGGGCCAACCCGACCGATCTGAGGATAGGACCGAACTGGGTTACTTTTATGTAAGCCCGAAAATGGTCCTGGTCTACTTTGGCCTGACCCAGAAGGCCTCACTAGCTCGATACATTTTAGGCATAAAATGGGTTTTGGGTTAGGCTGGGCCAAGAAAAATGGTGGACCGAGCAATTTTTGGGCCAACTCGACCCGACCCAATTTTCTGTGTTGGCACGATGGCTTGGGACCGAGCTAGCCCAACCGAGCATTTGCCCGGCTCAAGTGCTCTCTTGTTATCGGGGAAAAAAGATCTAACATCTTATAAGTTCTAAAATATCTTATAAGATATATGAGATTAAAAGATCTTTTAAATAAGTTTATCCAAATGTTGAGCTTATAAGCTCTTCAAAACATCTTATAAGATGTTTGAGAGCTTATAAGCTGTTTAAATTTATTATGTAAACTTTTTAAAAAGATCTTATAAGATCCTAAAATAAGATGTTAGGAGCTTATAAGAGTATTCTAAATACTCTTTATTTTGAAGAGTGAACCACAAAAAATCATTCCCGACAAACTCTTTATTTTAACTCTTTCACTCTTAAATTTGGAGAGCTAATACAACTCTCTATAATTAATTGCTTAAATGACTTTTTGCACTTTTGAATGACCCTTTTGATTAGTAGTTTCTAAAAAGTAACATAAATTTGAAATAAAAAGCCAAAAACAAAGCTGTAAAATATCAAAAATATCACTATTTAAATTTAAAAATGCTCTTTATATTACAAAAGATGCTCTTTAAATTTAAAGAGTCTTGTGGGGATGCTCTAAGAAGTTTTTAATAAAATGTTGGAAATCTCAAACTCTTTTTCAAAATAAGATATTATTTCAATAATTTCCTTTAATTTTGACTATTTTAATTACAAAATTGACATTACTAAAGTCTCAAAAACTACACCATATTATTTATCCAAACACTTCGAGGGTATTTGGCTGAGCTTATAAGCTCTCAAAATAGCTTATAAGATGTTAAGAGCTTATAAGCTCTTAAAATGTGTTTGGTATTTGTTTAAAAAATATTATAACTTCTAAGACAACGTTGTTAGAGAGCTTACAAGCTCCTAAAAAAAGTACCTCATCCCCATCTTTTTTTAGAAGAACGTAAAAGCTCCTTATATTAATCATTCAAAAGACAAAAATATCCTTTATAATTTTATAGCATCCCAAAATTACCCACAACAATCAGCTCCCAAATCTTTTTTCCAATAATCTCTCCCAGAAAGAATTTGGATTCTCTCTATCTTCGAGAACCCTTACAATTCTCACTACCAAAATTCAATCTTCTTGTTTTGCATTGTGGCCATCTCTTCGCTGTCATTGAGATTAAACTCTAATATCCCTGGTAAGTTCTTATTTATTTTAAATTATACATTGCAATTTATTGAGTTTTGTTGTGATATATATATATATATACCCAATTTTTTGATGTGAGTAGGTTTATATTTTGGGTTTGTTGTTTTCTTGCATATCATTTTTTATTTGTGTTGGGAGGATAATTTTTGTGTTTAATCAGACTGCATATTTGATTGTTAATTTGGTGCTTTGGACTTTTAACTAATAAGAATATTCTTGATTTACTTGGTTGGATTGGAGCAGTGGCAGAGCCACATGCATGTTTAGGGGGGGCCTGCACCCCCCAACTTTTTACTTTTTTTCTTTTTAGTATTTATATTTTTGTTATTTAGTACTTTGGGTCCCCCTCATAATTTTGTTGAATAAAAATTAATGCATAAATTTTATTAAGTTAAATTGGAGATTTTGTGGGTCTTATTTTATCTTATTATTATCTTAGAAATATATTTTTTATTTATTAAAAGATGGGTTTCTCATAATTATTTGTTGATATATATTGAAAAGAAAATTACAAAAAAAGCAGCTACACGTACAACCCTATGTAACCCATTTAATTTTATGGTGACATATTAATTTAATATTTTGTGATGTTTTAGTTTGGTTATATGATGATGGAAAATTTATTAAATGCATTTTTTAATAATGTTTTAATATTTAATGTATTTTTTATTTGTAATTTTAATTTTTTCTCCATTTTTTTAATTTGTTTTCGTGTCAACTTTAAATTATATAGGTTTTCTGTGGCGTATCGGGTTACCCGTGTCATAAATAGGTTATGTTCGTGTTGTGTATTTTGACATGAATAATTAAACAAGTTGTGTTCGGATTCATGTCAGACTTGTAATACATGTGTCGGAACACGACCCGCGAACACGAAAGTGACACCACTACTATTGGCCTCCCCTTACCAACGGTACTGGCTCTGCTCCTGGATTGTAGCTTTCTAATTTTAGGTATATGGAGAAAAGATTACTCAGTTTCTTCCTTCATTATGTGAAATTAACTTATATTAATATTGTAAGCTATGGTTTTGTATGTGTGTATATATGCTGGAAAATTTATTGTATAGATTATGATGATGCTTAGAAAACTATGTATTAAGAAGTTGACATCCCAATTTTTATGTAATTTCTGCTTATGTAATAGATAGGACTTAGGCTGACTCAAATTAGCTAAGTAAACAAAAGACTTACTAAATGCGTTTCTGAAGACTCATAGATGAGTAAATGAAAATTCAGCAGACTCTCAACTGAGTACCATGTTTAGAAGACTCTCAACAGAGTTGCACCAGCCAAGTCAAAACAGAAGACTGACAGCAGAGTTGAGACATAAGACTTTTTAGAAGACTTACAACTCAGAAGACTTAAAGATCAACCAAGTGGGGTAAAACATCTAAAAGATTACGCAAACTGGATTGGATCTATTGCACTGAGTCCAAGGAGGATTTTCATTAAAGATATAGAAGTACAAAGTTTGACCATAAAAATGTTAACGCATTTATGAAGGCAAAACGGTCTTAACCCATAGAAGTACACATGCAGACTACCAGTCTCAGAATCTCTGCAGAAGCCAAAAGAATACAAGGAATGATCAACATCAAAGCTGCAAAAAAAGGACATGCCAACTGTCCAATGGTATCTATCTTTTCAATAGACAAAATTCAAATATACACTATAAAGGCTGAGAAAAAATTCAGGGAGATATACGACACAATAAAGAGAGCAATGTAGGTCCCAAGGGGTGTGAGTAAGGTTTAGAAGGGGGGGGTTGAATAAACCTTACCAACTTTTCGATTTTAGTCCTTTTAAAATAACACAGAGTTAAATACACAACTATGTCCTAAATGGACAACTAAATTAGTTAACCAGCAGAGTTAGCTCAATTTAGCTGTTGATAGAATAACTCAGTTGTTTAGTCTAAACCTTAACTTGGCTGTGATGAGATTTTCAGCGGAAGACTTAACACCCTTGAATTTGGTTTAAGTTTGTTTTAACACTTGGTTTTAGCACTTTGTTAATTATCAGTTGGAATGCAAATTATCAGCAGATGTAAAGTTATATGCAGAAAGTAAATGTTGAAATGTAAATGACAAAATAAATTTTATAGAGGTTCGAAGATGGGGTAATTCTTCTAATCCTCTCTTCTCCAACTCCTGGAGGAATCCACTAAGTATTGATCAGAGTACAAAGTGGTTATCAATCCAAATACAAGTCTTGATCACACAACTTGATCCTTTGGGACTCGGGCCGAGATGCCTTGGTCACACAAATTGCTTCTCGTCCGACTCGGCTTCTTCATGGCTACATGGGCCTTTGTTACTTCTCACTTGCTCAAGCTTCTTAGATTTGATCACGAAGCCCTCCAATGACTTGAGACCGGTTCGACCTTGAACCTTTCTACAATCCTCCTTGGAATGTAGACCCTTTTGATTCTTTCAACAGTTTGAAGTTGTCTTTCCTTCACAAACTTGGTATTGGATCGATTTCCTTCAAGTTTAGGTTTGAGGATTTGCTTGAATAACTTGAGAATATTTTTGTAGGTTACAACTCGAATAATAGCTTGAATGTTCATGGTTCGTAACCTTCTCTCAAAGTGATTCCTCGCCTTTTATAGTGAACTTTCAAAAATCATCCGTTGAAGAGATAGGCTGATTTTCAAAAGTCACTTGTGTTCGTGGGCTTGTCTTGTTGCAGTCTTGATGTTGACATTTCTGATTAAATGTCTTGCACCTTTCCGTGTTCGACACAAGGTGCGGTGCTTCCCATTGGTTTATTCCTTTTGCACGCTTCGGACTCAGACTTTAAGACATGGCATCATGGAAGTATTACTTGTTTAGGTAATATTCTTGACTTACGCAACGGATTCTTTTCGATTGTCTTGACTTGATCGCTTTTTTTTTCCCGTGCGACTTGAGTCTGCTCCAATGATTGAAAGACTCATATGTCACTTCAACTTGTGTTTTGGCTTCTTGGGTTGACTTAATCGACTTCTTCACACAACCTGCCCTTCGCTTGTTACGTTCTTCAATAGTCCTTGGTCTTCTATCTTGCCATACTCAGGTTGTACCTCAAATGAGTCTTCACTTTAGCCTTGATTGACTTCTTGTATTCCAGTGTATAGCCGACTTAACTCAAACCTTATTCAACCCTATCTATTACAATGCAAATTACAAGGAAAATGGGGTGCCAACTTTCTAGTCTAAGTTTTACATGGCATTCATCAAAATCTAATGAACAAATTTCCCAACAATTTCCCCTTTTTGATGATGCCAAAACTTAAAACATACATTCAAATTGTAAATAGCAAAGATACATACGATAATGTAGAAACAGAGAATGTATGCGTAGAATCGATCTTTTTATTGATCATAACATTCTTGTCCTTTACACAAATTGTTTACAAGGTGTATCGAGCAAACATGGCATTCTATATCTACACAAGAATATAGAAATTCTAGATTCTTATTCAATGTACGTAAGACTTACATACATATGCATTTACAATAGTAAAATACATGAAGGGGTGGACAACAACACTTCATCGCCTTTCGCTTCCTTCTTTCCTCTTCTTGACTCTGCCTTCCTCGATCTCTTTCTTCTTTTTTTCTTTTCACCGCTTTCTTTTTCTCATAAGCTCTTCTCGGGCCTTCATCTTTTCTTTTCCTTTCTTGTCTCTCTTCCCACAAATGAGTTTGTCTTCTATTTTCTTCTTCAATTCTCTTTACATATTCAAAGATTGTTCCCCTGGCCACTTGCATGTTGGCTACTTCATCAAACCCAAACCCAATAGATCCCTCATTTCTTACCTCGGATCTATATATTTGATGTTTTTGGGTAGAGGTCTAGGTTTGAAACCTCTTCCTCCATCGCTTCTTCCTCTTCCTCCGGGCGTGTATTGTACTTTGGGGCCTTCTTCCCAAGAGAGTGATCGCTGGGAGTCTGAGTTGCCGCTATCGCCTTCTTTCGCACGCCTTGAGCCCTTTTTCCCAATACAAGTCCCGTGCTTCGGGCTATGGTCATGTTCTCGAAGTATCCCTCGGATGCGGCGTCTTGAATTCATCAACAGATCTAGGCTCGGTTCCGATGTCCAAATGGCATCTGTGTCTCTTCCCCGCCGAATGCCTCAGATCGTTTCATTATGTCCATCGCACGGGCATCCATTTTTCTTTCAATCTCCGTCATCTCTCGCTTCCACTATTTTCCTCTTTTCGCACATGGGCACATCGAGTGTTGGAGCGGCAGAGTCACCGGGAGTTTGCCGATGATGTCACCGACAAGTCCTTGTTGAGGGGTTCTAGCAACCATTAAATTCATGTCTTTCGAACCTTCCCCTCAACTCGATTTTCCTTTTTCTTTCTTTTCTCTCGTTCTTCACTTGTTCTTCTCCTTCATAGTCGCGTCCTTCTTCTCGCCATGGACCCTTTCAACGTCTTTAGGTATTCCTCTTCCCCATTTTGGCATCATCAAAGGAGAGAGGAACCCCTGGGAACATACCAAAGAAACATGAAATCTAGGTTGCTTGATAGCCAGTTCTACTTGGATTCTCACACAGCGGAGTATGTCGTCTCAAATTCTCGAGCGGGTGACTCTCGATTCGGCCGTCACCAACTTCATTTCAACCATTAGAAGGTGAATTTTTCATTCATATTCTCCTCTACGCCAAGTTTATTTTTTCGATGAAATTCTCGCAGCTAGCCCCATTTCAAAGGGTATGAGAGGCATGCATCCTATCAATATTTTCTTGCATCCTCTTTTTCATGTCAACATTATCGGCGCTCCGGATCAACATTTTATTGTACAATGCTTTAAAGTATCGAACCCTGTTCCACACGCATTGTTCATCTTGCCACCATTCCCCGATTCTCACCACAATTCCACGCAGACGGGCACGTAAGATTTGCATCTCTATTATCCACCATATCCAATGAGGCCTGGTGCCTTTCCATCTTCTCTATCTCCGTAAATATTGCCTTGAAGACTTCTCGAACCTCACCGTCACCTCTATCTCACCAAGGCCAAGCAAAGATCAAAATCAAAATCTTGGGCGATGGTATCTCGTGGGAATGACTGGATGAGGTTTATGGAAACGCTCATTGATCTCTAGCTGATTCTTCATCAAGATCGTGCACTCTAGTGAGAAAGGGAACGCTTGTTCAAACGCATTATCACGGACATAGGGAATTGCTCAATCGTGACTTGTGGCCGTGATGTGCCCATTGAGTCAAATCTGCTGCGGCGTTGGGAGCTCGCGCGCTTGATCGTGATTCACCTGGGTCTTTTGTGGTATGGACCCACTGGCCGAGCCTCATTGCCTCAACAGCCTTCAAAATTTCAAATTGGTTTTTCCATTTGAGTTATCTGTTCTCGGCCGTATCGATGCGCGTCATCGGAAGATGATGAGATTTCAAGCGTGGCTCATCATCGAAAGTGAATGTTTGACAAGTGGCTTTGAGATCCGACTTACTCGTGCTTGGGAGAACATCCTCACCGAGTCTTTTGGATTCGCAATGGGGGATGACTCAGCTTCATGAAGTGCACTTATCTCCTTCTCAGATGCATCGATGATAACAGGAGGGATGTTCTGTACTTCTGCCTCTTTACCCCGGGAAGTCTCAGTCTCCCGTAGGCCTTCAGTACCTCCTGAAGTCTCAACTGCAGCAAGGCCTTGAACATTCCCTTCGACAGACTCAGCTGTCTTAGGGTCTTCTATGGTGGCATCCACAGGAGTCTTAACTCCGTGGATTGCACTTTCATTGCCTGCAGTGTTAACTCCCAGGCGTATCCATCCCGTGCCTCGACCGCATCGCAAACGTCCTCGGCCTGCGAGCAGTTAGCTTGGCACTTTCACCGAGACAGTCTCAACTCGTCCGAGCTTTTTCAGTGACAACTTGTTGTGTTTCTATTTCTTGTTCCTTCTCCACTTCGCCTCTGAGATTCATGGTGGAGTTGTCTGCAACAACCTCCGACCTAGCTGCAGTGGAGGAAGTTTCCCCCTCAGCTGGCACACCAGCTGAGTGACTTGGATTAGGGTCACTCTTCTCCAAACTCCCGGCTGTTTTTCGTGAGTGTTCAGTTCACGTTGGGGCGGGTGGTAAGACACCTTCAGAGAGGTTGGCTCGACTTGGGTTCCCAAGTTCCCAGTTTCATCGCCAAGTCCCCTAGATCCATCCTCTAAGTGAGCTGGGGAAGTGGTTGCAGCAATAACAGTGGCAATCTGCTGTACCACTCCCAATGGATCGATCTCCAGCTGAGTTTTGGAAGACTCTCCTGGTCCTTCCGTCAGCTGTTGCTCATGCATTATCCTGGATTCCTGCATGGCTTGCTGCATTTCAAATTTTTCTGTATCAGCAGCAGGGTCCAGGTCCTCATCACTTTCTGAGAGTATGTCAAGATGAGGATGAGTATGATCAGTGGTTCCAGTGAGAGGACAAACGCTGGCTTTCTCACGAGCTTCAGCTTCCTCTGCCAATCTCTCCTTCTCCTTATCTTTGAAGATCTGCAAGATATCTATGCAGTTCTCTTCATCCAGTACTTGGACCACTATGGTCAAACCGAGGAAATTCATCAGTTCTTCCTCTTCTTCGATAAATTCAGGTCTTTGGAACTGTTCCCTTGAATGACTCAGCTTCCACTTCCTCCATTCTCGCAGACGACTTTGGATGTCTGGATATGGTGGAGATAGCATGATCACATCATCATCATCATCTTCCTGCTATACTTCTTTCTCAGGAATGGAGGGTAGCAGAGATTGCTGCTCTTTACCCTCAAAGCAATCGTCGCGCAGCGAGACACGATCTGTCGATAGGAGACTTAGTTGTCTCAGCTGTTACTTGCTCCTCAGCTGTTCTGTCCACAGCTGGGTCTTCGACTTGCCTCTATTGATCGGCCTCAGCAGACTTGGCGGTTTCATCAATAATCTCTAGAGACTCTACTTCTCCAGCTGTTTTAGCGATCTGTTCCAGCTGGGTGGCAGACTCAGCTGTTTTCTCAAGCTCTGAACGCTTGAAGAGTCTTCTTCTTTTGGTCCTCACCAGAGGAATTTCTGGTTCGGATATAGTTTCCTCAGAGTCCTGGGCGGCAGGGGCCGGTTCTACTTTCTTTTTCTGAGGAGCTGGCTTTCTTGGCTTGTGAGTCCTCTTCTTCTTAACAACTGGAGAAGGTATTTGAGGTTTCTTCTCAGGTGCGGCTGCAGGGCAGTGCGGTTGTTCTTTTTTTTCATTGCTGGCGCAGGCAGTTCTTTTCTTTCCACCGCAAGGGCTTTCTTCTTGGGAGGGGAGACAAGAATCGCTTTCCTCGGGGTCACCGATTCCCCCTCACTGGTATCCGCTCTCTTGGCATAAGCTCTCTTCTGAGCTCCGGAAAGATTTGATCGGAACATTTTCTTATTGACATGGAACGCCTTTCCATGTCGGAGTGGAACTCCTTTCACCTCCATCAACTGGCCAATCACAAGGCCATATCCCAAGGATCCTCCAAATGACCCATCTTCCTTGAAAGACTTATTTCCAACATTTTGGCAGAGTCTGCTGTATACAAACTCAGCCCAGTTTACCTTCTTCTCCTCCATGATCGCAGCCATCACGATCAACTTAGTTTTGGACAGCTGATTAAAGCTTCCAAATTTGATGTCTACACATTTGGCAACAATGTCCAAAGAACTTGTGGTAATCTTCCTTCAAGAGCCTTCTTGTCACCGTGTGTAGACAACCTTCGCAAAGACATTCAGTTTGGCCACTTCCTTCCATACAAATGCCAGGTTTACATCGGCCTCATAGATCTCCGGCACTCCTTCCGACGATAGCAAACAATGCTCCGCTAGATCTTCAGCAGTGATTGTAAACTCCTTTCCGTGAACAGACGACTTGATGCCCTCGTCGTGAACTTCAGCATTCACGTAGAACTGGGCGACCTCTTCCACATACGTCATCTGAAACTCCATCGTGAGAAAGGGTTTCAGTCCAGATTTCTCCACTTTCTCAGCTATCTTCTTCACAAGGGTTTCATCATACCCCTGTTTGATCATCCCTTTGAAATCCACGGTTGAACCAGTGTGGATTTGTTTTCCCAACTTAGTGAAATCATAAGTAGTTGCCATTTCAGTGATTTTTACCAAACGATTTTTGAGAAACTTGCTTTGAAGATTGATAGGGTTTCGAGAGAAAATTACAGTCTTTGCTTTTGGAGAGATGAACAGTTTTGGTGTAGTGTGAGAGAGAAGCTGAACAAAATGGTATATGTATGGGTTATGAAAGGACGTGCATACGGTTTTTGAAATTTGATCGAGATCAACGGCTCAGATTTATCACGCCGATTAGCATTTAATTTCTCGCATTTAATGCGGCAACATTTATATCCAATCATAAGCTTTGTCATGCAGCTTTTGACTGTACCTGTCATTATTACGCTGATGTCATCCTTAAAATAATCCCGCTTATTAAAAACGACTGCGTTTTTGTCACTAAGCTCATAAATGACTCAGCTTACTCCTTAGCTGGTTCAATTCTTCTTCTCTCTTTTACCTAGTGACTCAGCTGCCAGCTAACTCGATACAGCTGACCTTCCGACATAGCTGATTCATACGCTCTGCTCTATTTTCACCTTTTCACACTCCATCTCTTCTCCTTGAGTCTTCTGAGTGTCAACTCAGCTCAATTAACCCTAGCTCATGCTTGAGTTCTTCAAATCTTGATTCACATAATGACTTTGTGAATATGTCAGCTAATTGTTTATCAGTTGAGATGTATTCCAAGGTGATGTCTTTCTTTTCAACATGATATCTTATGAAATGATATCTGACATCAATGTGCTTTGTTCTTGAATGCAACACAGGATTTTGAGTGATTGCAATAGCACTTGTGTTATCACACATAATTGGAATCTCTTTTTCTTCAACATCATAATCTCTCAGCTGTTGTCTCATCCATAAGACTTGGGCACAACAACTTGGTTTTGCCGCAACTATATACTCGACAATTTGTGGATGTGGCTATTGAGTTTTGCTTCTTGCTAAACCAGGAAACCAATCTGTTTCCAAACATTTGACATGTGCCTGAAGTGCTCTTCCTGTCAACTCTACATCCAGCATAATCAGAGTCTGAGTAACCAATATGCTTGAATCCACATTCCTTTGGATACCATAAGCCGACTTCCTGGCATCCCATCAAATATCTTAGGATTCTCTTAGCTGCAGTCATATGGCTTTCTTTTGGTGCAAATTGAAATCTTGCACATACACCTACAACAAAGGTGATGTCTGGCCTGCTTGCTGTTAAATAGAGCAATGATCCAATAAGTGCTCTATATCTTGTTTGATCCACAGGCTTGCCATCTGCATCCATATCC
Organism: Rehmannia glutinosa; assembly: GCA_016081115.2. NCBI lineage: Eukaryota > Viridiplantae > Streptophyta > Magnoliopsida > Lamiales > Orobanchaceae > Rehmannia > Rehmannia glutinosa. Next base: position 48,814,231 of record CM071927.1, read on the forward strand.
ATCTTGACTGATGTATTCATTGGTATTTTCACGGAAGACTTCTCTTCCATACCAAATTTCTTCATTAAATCTCTGGTGTACTTTGTTTGACTTTTAAAGGTTCCATCCTTCAGCTGTTTAACTTGAAGTCCTAGAAAGAATGCCAGCTCTCCCATCATGCTCATTTCAAATTTGCCTTGCATGAGGTTTGAGAACTTATCACACAGGTCTTTGTTTGTGGATCCAAAAATAATGTCATCCTCATATATTTGAACAAGCAGTATACTCTCTCCATCTTGAATTCTGAAAAGTGTTCTATCCACTTTGCCTTTGGTGAATCCATTATCTGTTAGAAATTGAGATAATGTATCATACCATGCTCTTGGTGCCTATTTCAATCCATATAGAGCTTTCTTGAGCTTGTACAACTTATCTCCAAGAGTCTTCTGCTCAAATCCTGAAAGTTGTTCAACATAGACTTCTTCTTCTAAAAGTCCATTTAGAAATGCACTCTTCACATCCATTTGATATACAGTGAAGTTCTTGTGTGCAACATAGGCAAGAAACATCCTTATTGCTTCTAATCTAGCAACAAGAGCAAATGTTTCATCAAAATCTATACCTTCTTCTTGGCAATACCCTTTGGCTACCAATCTTGCTTTGTTTCTTACCACAGAACCTTCTTCATTCATCTTGTTTCTGAAAACCCATTTTGTGCCAATAACATTTTGATGGGTTGGTCTTTGAACCAACTCCCATACTTTGTTTCTTTCAAACTCGATTCACTCTTCTTGCATGGCATTCCAATGTGTATCATCCAATGCTTGAGATACATCTTTAGGTTCTATTTGGGAGATAAAACAAGTGAACATTGCTTCTTGTTGAGCTCGGATCTGGTTCTTACACCATCTCTTACATCTCCAATGACTAGCTCGTGGATGGTCTCTCACCATCTCACATCGGTTGGAGTAAGTCGGTTGGGTTCGATCGTCTTCACTTGTGTTATCTTATCTTGAGCAACTCTCATCATCATCACTTAGTCTTTGCAGATTTTCCAACTGTCTTTGAGATTCAACAATCTCATCTTCACCTTGATTAATTGCTCCAACTTCACTTCAACATAGGGACTCTTCGCACATTGGTCGATTCAAATTATCGGCCTAACTCTTCAATGTCTTCTCCATTTACATTAGGTTCATCAAAAACCACATGGATAGACTCTTCTCGTGACCATAGTCCTTTTGTTCAAGACTCTATAGGCTTTTCTTTCACCGAGTATCCCAAGAAGATACCTTCATCGCCTTTTAGCATCAAAGCCTTTAGATTATCCTTGCCATTGTTGTGAATGAAGCATTTACATCCAAAAAATTCTAAAATATCCAACATTTGGCTTCCTCCCCGTCTAAATCTCATAGGAGTCTTTGTCACCGCCTCTATTTATCATGCATCTATTTTGAGTATAGCATGCGGTGTTTATTGCTTCTTGACCCAAAATCTTTTAGCGCCTACACTAACATGGTCCTTGTTGCTTTCTTGAGAGTTCTATTTCTTCTTTCGCAACTCCATTCTCACGTGGAGTCCTTTGCTGCAGATAATTCGTGAGCAATACCATTTTCAACACAATATCGAGTTATTATTCCATTGACAAACTCGGTTCCTCTATCGATCTTATCTTTATAATGGTTTGACAATTCTCATTTTGAACTCTTTTCATCACCGGGTAACTTCTCGCAAAGTTTCCTTCTTTTTACACATGAAGATTGTCCATGTATATCTTGAATAATCATCCACCACTACTAGAGTGTATTTCTTTCCACTTATGTTTGCCGCTCAATCGACCAAATAGATCCATATGCAAATGCCAGGATGCAATATTCTTGTTGAAGATGGACTTGACTTTTCTTTGAATGATGATTTGATTTGCTTTCCCATCCGCATGCATCACAAACACTTTCTTTCTTGTACACTGAGTCTGGTAATCCTTCTACAAGATTACTCCTTGCAAGCTTGTTAATTGCCTTGAAATTCAGGTGACTCGACTTCTTGTGTCACAAACCCAACTTAATTCGGTTGTACTCTTTGCTAGCAGACAAGTGCTTGGTGTGGCAACGACCAATCTACCACATACATGTTCTTTTGTCTGGATCCTTGCAACACTACTTCATTTGATTCAGTGTCATTGATTTGACATACTCCCATATTGAATCCAACATTATAGCCCTTATCACAGAGTTGGCTGATGCTTAACAAATTGAAGTTGAGGCCTTCAACGTATGCAACATCTGTGATTTCTGATCCATTTTTCCTGATGGATCCAGTGCCTTTAATTTCCCCTGGAGCTTCATTTCCTCCAAATATGACTTTTGCACCTCTAATCTCCTTGAACTTTGACAGATTTTTCTTGTTTCCTGTCATATGTCTGGAACAACCACTATCCATGTACCAGGTTCCTTGGCACTCAGTTGTTCCTTGAACCTGCAATCAAGGAAATTAGTTTTTAGGTACCCATACTTGCCTGGGTCCTGAGGGGTTAGTACTGTAAGATGAACCAACCAATCTATAGCCAAATAATTTGACTCTAAGAGGTTGCCATCTATCTGTGCCATAATCATAATCCACTTTGGCAAATTGCTTGGGGGTTTTAGGTTCATACAACTGTCTCTTTTGTCTGTATGCCTGTGTGTGTGTTTTAGCAATTGCCTTCTTTGGGTAATTGTGATATCTCTGAGTGTAGTGATTGGGTACATATGTGTGCTGATAATAACTCTTTTGCCTTTGGAATGACCTTTGCTGAGTTCTAGGCCTTTGCCATTTAGGCTTGTATTCCATTGGTCTTGGTTGATATTTCACATTATTCCAATCAGCTTGACTTGGGTAGTTTCTACCATTCCCATCATTTGTGTTCCTTTGACAGAACTTCTGGGGATTTTGGTAGCTCTGTTTCTTCTTCACAGAGTACTTCCTGTTTGGAGTTTGCTGAGGAACTCTGCTGGATTTCTTCTCAGCTGTCCTCTCAGCATACTCAACTGGCTGTTTTCCTTTTCCTTTATATCCAAGGCCAGTTTGTTTGTGATTGTGCTTTGGAATGAATTTGTGTGCAACATTTGGTGTATTGGCTTTTTGAGATGCTTCATTACTTGAAGATCCTTTTTCCAAGATCACTCTTATAGTTTGACTGTGCACAAAGGAATTGAATCATATGTCTGTCTTGTCTCCACATTCTTTTTGGCTCATAATAAGGTCATCCAATAATTTAGATGCCTTTGTGAATGAAGCAATCACATTTTTGAGATCATTTTCTCTCTTTTCTATAGCAGCTATCTCTGCTATTAGTTTAGCATTTTCAACCTTCAACTCTTTGTTCTCATCAGCTATGTGACTTAGAGTACTCAGTTCATTAGTCACCGAGTTTTGGCTTTTGGAAATGGCCGCTGTTTTCCTCATTTAACAAGTGTGTGTGAGGATTTAATGTGCTCAAAGTCTTTCATCATTTTGCCTAATGAATCATAACGATCAGTGGGTGATGAAGTGTGTGTGTCACAATCACTATCACTAGAATCTGAATGAGATGAGTTAGAGTGTACCTCATCTTTTTGGTCAGGTTGATCCTGTTCTTTGGCCATTAGACAAATCATGGCTTCTTCTTCAAAATCACTTGAGTAGTCAGCTTCACTACTCTCTGGGTCTCATTGTGTCCTTTGACTTAGTTTGTTTTGATTTTAAAGCAGCCAACATTGCTCTTTTCTTTTCTTGTCTTCTTTCTCTGAAGACTTTTCTTTCTTCTTCATTTCTGTATTTATTGACTATAGGATATGGACAGTCAATATCAAAGTGTCCTGGTTGTCTGCAATTCCAACACAGGCTTTCAACTTTTTGATCAACTCTTTCATTTCTTGGGTTGTCAGCTCTTTGATATTCGACCTTTTGATATTCTGCGCTCTTTGGTGGCCTATCTTCCCCTGACTTAGAGGGAGCTGAATGTCTTCTGGAGGATTCACATTTGTTCCTTTTGTAGTTCTTGTTGAAGAACTTGTTGAATCTTTTAACCATCAAGGCAATTTCCTCCTGGTCAATGACTTCTTTGGTCTCAGCTCTCTTCCCTTCCTTAACTAAGAGTGCAGCTGTTTTGGGTACAACTATCTCCTCTTGATCCTTTCTTCTCAGCTCAAACTCATAAGCTTTGAGGTCTGAGAATAGTTCATGATTGGATGTTTTTGATAGGTCCATTGAGTGCCTTAGAGCCATGGTCTTCATTTCCCACTCAGCTGGGAGGCTCCTTAGTATTTTCATACACATCTCCTTCTGTGTGTATTCTTTCCCAAGTGCTGAGAGCTCATTTGTAATTTCAGTGAATCTAGCATCCAACTGGTCCATTATTTCACCTGCAAGCATTTTAAAGTTTTCAAATTTTTTAACAACAACAGATAATTTGTTCTCCTTAATTTGCTCAGATCCTTCACAAATTAAGGTTAATTTATCCCATTTCTTTGGTCATCTTGCAAGATTTGACTTTGTTGAACACGACTTTGTTCAAAGTCTTGTAAAGTATATCATTGGCCACATTGTCAAGGTTGTATCTTTTTCTAACATCATTTGTCCACTCGGCTCTTGGCTTTTCAACCATAGCCGTCCGGGAGGAGCATCCTTCTTCTTCTTCACCAGCAGCTCTCCCTTGCAGTGTGTTCACTTTCATTATTTGCGAGCCGCCCATCCTCTATCACTATCTACATCTCATCATGTAAAGGCGATAGATGAGCCTGCATACGTATTTTCCGTCATCAAATTCTTCAATGGTGAACATAGGAATGCGTGTCAAATTTGCTTCCATGATAATAACTTTGATGTTTTAAAAATGGCTTTTGAAAGAACAAGTGTTAAAAACTTCTTTGAAAGATTGGAGATCTAGTTCAGTAACCAGTGCGGAAGGCTCAATGAACCAACCACTCTGATACCACTTGTAGGTTCCAAGGGGTGTGAGTAAGGTTTAGAAGGGGGGGTTGAATAAACCTTACCAACTTTTTGATTTTAGTCCTTTTAAAATAACACAGAGTTAAATACACAGCTATGTCCTAAATGGACAGCTAAGTTAGTTAACCAGCAGAGTTAGCCACTCAAGAGACTCAATTTAGCTGTTGATAGAATAACTCAGCTATTTAGTCTAAACCTTAACTTGACTGTGATGAGGTTTTCAACGGAAGACTTAACACCCTTGAATTTGGTTTAAGTTTGTTTTAACACTTGGGTTTAGCACTTTGTTAATTATCAGTTGGAATGCAAATTATCAGCAGATGTAAAGTGATATGCAAAAGTAAATGCTGAAATGTAAATGACACAATAAATTTTATAGAGGTTCAAGATGGGGTAATTCTTCTAATTCTCTCTTCTCCAACTCCCCGGAGGAATCCACTAAGTATTGATCGTAGTACAAAGTGGTTATCGATCCGATACAAGTCTTGATCACACACTTGATCCTTTGGGACTCAGTCTGGAGATGCCTTGGTCACACAGCTGGCTTCTCGTCCGACTCAGCTTCTTCACATGGCGACTACCTTGCTACTTCAGCTCACTTGCTCAAGCTTCTTGGATTTGATCACGAAGCCTTCCAATGACTTGAGACCTGGTTCGACCTTGAACCTTTCTACAATCCTCCTTGGAATGTAGACCCTTTTGATTCTTCAAAAGTTTCCTCTTCAACAGTTTGAAGTTGTCTTTCCTTCATAGCTTTGGTGTTGGATCGATTTCCTTCAAGTTTAGGCTTGAGGATTTGCTTGAATAACTTGAGAATATTTTTGTAGGTTAGAGCTCGAATAATAGCTTGAATGTTCGTGGTTCGTAACCTAACTCTCAAAGTGATTCCTCGGCCTTTTATAGTGAACTTTCAAAAATCCGCCGTTGAAGGGATAGGCTGATTTTCAAAAGTCACTTGTGTTCATTGGCTTGTCTTATTGCGATCTTGATGTTGACATTTCCTGGATTAAATGTCTTGCGACCTTCCAAGTTCGACACAAGGTGTAGTGCTTCCCATTGGTTTATTCCTTTTGCACGCTTCGATCGAGCACTTTAAGACATGGCGGCATGGAAGTATTACTTGTTTAGGTAATATTCTTGACTTAAACGGATTCTTTTCGATTGTCTTGACTTGATCGCTTTTTTCCCAGCGACTTGAGTCTCGCTCCAATGATTGAAAGACTCATCCGTCACTTAAACTACTTGGCTTCTTGAGTTGACTTGACCGACACTTCACACACCGTATCTAGTGATACTCCTTCAATCGAGTTCTTGACTTCTCCTTCTTGCCATACTCACCTTCACAATGAGTCTTCATTTTAGCCTTCAGTTGACTTCTTGCATATCCAGGCATAGCTGACTTGACTCAACTCGTACAACCCTATCTATTACAATGCAAATTACAAGGAAAATGGGGTGCCAACTTTCTAGTTTAAGTTTTACATGTCATTCATCAAAATCTAATGAACAAATTTCCCAACAAGCAAGAAATTCAAGAAAGAAAAATCTGCAAAACAAAAACTTTTCTCTCTCGAGCTTATATCTGAATTCCTCAATCTTCATCTAAAACACCTTATCCAACACTCTAGTGAAAGATTAAGGCCGTGTCAACTGTTGAAGAGGAAAACTTTGTGAAAATAAAATCGGGGTCTACATTGCCTTGAAGTGAAGGGGTGTAGTAAGGTTCCTGTCAAACTAGAAGACTGGAGACTACAAGAGGGCTTTGTGAACTAGTCTTGCATCAACCAGTGAGCTGAAGTAGCTAGAGGAGTCTAGTGAAAATCGAGTCTCTGACATGTGGGCTATGTGAACAAAGTCTGCTTAGACTGTTTGTAACTTTGTATTTAAAGTCACTTGATATATACTTAGTGGATTCCTCCTGGAGCAGGAAAAGAGTGGATTAGATGGATTACCCCACCCTTGAACCACTATAAATATTTGTGTTATTTAAATTCTGCACTTTACATTCCTATCATTTATATTGCAGTTAACTTATTCAAATAACTCTCTAAAATATTAAGTGCTAAAACTCTAAAGGGTGTAAGACTTCCGCTGTTATAAAAAACAAAAGAAAACTGATTTTCTGAAAATTGTTATTTTTTAGTTGAGTTACTCTGTCAACAGCTCTGTCAAGAGATATAGATCTATGGTTAAATCTCCTGCTGAATATCGACTTAATTGCCAGCAAGGACTTATCTGTTTAAGGAAAACTCTAACTTGAAAAAAATTGCAATGTCTATTCAACCTATAATATATATATATATATATATACACAAACATTTATTTACATGATTAATGAAAAAGTCATTAGAGAAACGGGTAGCCCCTTTCATGATTGTTGGTTTTCTTTAATATTTTAGCATACTCTTATGTTATTTCACAGTAGATGGATTTTTCTAGGGGGAAAATTGAACTATCAACATATTAAATTTATTATAAGCATTTATTATTGTGTAATATATCGGATTACTTCTTTTATTTATGATTGACAATAAAAGCTTGTCGATGGATAATCAAGACAATAGAAGTAAAGGAGTTATGCCAAATGTAGTTTTTGGTAAAAGTAAAAGTAAGTGTGCATCTAAAACAAATCAATCGATCAAGGACGATACTCACGAAGTAGGATACTTTTTTAAACCTTAAGTTTGTTGAGGTCTAGGAATAAGAAATTGGAAAAAGTAATAGGTCAAATAGCCATTACAAAGTCAATGGATGGAAAATATAGTTCGGAGACTCAAAGAATTGGTTGGGAGAAGTTTTGTTTACAAGCAACTTCGAAATTATTGGGATTCTATGAAGAAAGAATGGCTACTATTTAAGAAAATAATGTACGAGACTGGAATCAGTTGAAATCTTATGAACCACTCAATTAATGCTTCAGATGAGTGGTGGGAGGGAAAACTCGCGATAATTTTTCTAAAACATTTATTATTCAAGTCAATAGTATATTTCAAAACTTTATATTAGATTGACTTGGTATACTTGGTTATTGCATGAAAATGGAGATTATAGCAAGTTTATGAATAAATATTTCTCTTTATTTTGGTTCGGATATGATAATCTATTTTTGGATATTCATGCAATGCGAAAGAAAGAGCACTAGTACCAAACTAGAAATGCTGGGAATGAGATTAGTGGTGGAGAAGTGATGTTTGATGATAATGGGAGTCAAATGATTTTGAAGAACACGTGGAAATAAAGCGATAGTGATGACAATAATTACATAGAAATAACTAACTATAACAAAAATTATTAAATGAAGGAAGCAAAATAAATTTGTCAATGAAAATATATTCCCATCCTATTCAATCTCTTTTTAACAGAAAATAAGAGTCACGCACATCCGCATGTAAGTATTGTGGTTGCAATAGAGATGTTAAACAATATGCATGGAATAATACCAATGAGTGATCTTTAGAATTATATTTGTAACCTATTGAGCAAAAAGATATGCGAGAAGTGTTTGTTTATCAACCTTCTCATGAATCTCATTTATCTTGGCTAGAATTTAACTATGATCGATTCAAGAACAAGAAATGATCTTATGATGATTTAGATGTCTTTTTTTTTTTTTTTTTGTCTTTTTTTTTCTTTTGTTTTTGTTTTTTTTGTTGGAGTTAGACTAGTGAATTCTACATTGACTCGTGTCTTTTGGCTTGGTACTTTGACATGGAAATGTTTATATAAATAAAATTTATCATTTGGAGTTCTTTACATGTTTAGTATTTTCATATATGCTCATCTGTCTTTTTTTTGCCTCATTGTTTTATTGTGCTTTTGTATACTTGTGATGTTAATAATGATATATTAATTTTTTCTCATTACTTTTTTTATAGCTCAATTGAGCCTTGGGATATCAGAGATTATGATTCTATAGTATAACAAATTGTGCTTTAATTTATCCAAATATTTTTCTTGATGAGGAAACTAACAAAGATGATAGTCGGGCTCACCAAAAAGTGGTTTGGTTCTTCTTATGCCAAATAACAACACATAGCATTTTGACATATTATGATAATTATATTCATAAGATTCCATGTTTAACATCTATGTGAACGAGTCACAGATTCATAGAGGAGATACTAAATGGACATGAAAAAAGATGTTATCAAGTTTTTCGCCTAATAAAACCTGTATTTTTGGATTTATGCAATGAATTGACCCACAAATATGATCTTCATCCAACAAGAGGAATGTCTATCTTTGGGGAAGTGGAGATTTTTCTTATTACTTGTGCTCATGGTGTTGATAATAGGCTGATGCAAGAGATATATACATTCAGGTAAGTGTAACGACCGGGAGCTATCCCAAATGGACTCTTTCCTTAATCTTTTTCCTTTGGGCTTTCCATCTCACGTCCGCCACTCATGGACTTCCCACCCCGGAAGTGGGTTTCATGCCTTTCCCCACACTCGAACCCAAGACCTCTAGGAACTCAAGATTTTTTAGCCTGGAGGCCCTGGTTCGAGGGTGGGGGAAGGCATGAAACCCACTTTCAGGGGAGGGAAGTCCATGAGTGGTGACGCGGATGAAAAGCCCAAAGAGAAAAGGTTAAGAAAAAACCCGTTGGGATATCCCCCGATCGTTACCAAAAAAGGAGCTTGCTAATGATATAATTAGACTACATTCTGAGTATAATGAGGCCAACGGATACCATATGCCTCAACATCAAAGATACATACCATTTTTTAAGGTATATGATATTTTCAATTACAAATAGTAAGATTACATGCAGATTCTTAAACTTATAAAATAGTTATGAACTATTATATATTTCTTTTTAATGTTATGGTTGATAGGATTACATTGGAGCAATTGATAACACACAAGTTAATGATTGATTACCACAAAAAAAAAGCAATACCATATATAGAACGAAAAGGATATCCCACACAAAACATTCTTGTTGTTGTAGATTTCAATATATGGTTTACATTTATTTGGGTTGGATGGGAAGGGGCTGCTTATGATTATAGGATATTTGTAGAAACTATTTGTAGTCCGAATCTCAATTTTTCTATTCCAAAAGGAAAGAAGTATTACTTAGTTGACTTTTTTTAGAAGAAAACTTGAATTCATATTATAACTCGGAGGGCATCTCCGAAACAACCAAGTCCACGAACGCCCCAAAACAGGAGCCGCGACACAAACAATTTTACTTATGCCGGTTTACCAAGTTGGCCCATTTATCCATCAAATAAGCATAGATAATATAATCAACCTAGTCAGAGCACGGTTCACAGCGGAAAACAAAAAATACAGTTCAACATCATCAATCATTCTTATGGGTCCTACGCCCAAATATTACGAACTTGAAATTATTTGAAAGACATAACTATTAAAAAATAAGTCCAATCAGTCCTAAGCCAGTCAAAATTACAATCAAGAAACTACTCTATTGCTTGGGAGTCCTCATCACCGTCCACCTGGTATGGGTCTTATCCTCTGGTTTTTAAACATGCGGGGTGAGACAAAAATTCTCAGTGGATAGGTGCGGGTGTGCGAGTATGGCTTACAACTGTGCAGGAAAATAGTTTCATGGAAAATTAATGCAAGAGTCGTGAATGCAACATCAACATACTTTTAATAAATAACAATTATCCATGTATCCAAGTATGTTCAGAAAAATTAGCAAGCAGTCAAGCAGAAGTGGTTGCGCATGAAAGTATGACGCCAACCAATATTTGTTCAAGGGGTTGCGCACGAAAGTGTGACGCCAACCAATATTTGTTCAAGTGGTTGCGTATGAAAGTGTGTCCACCAACTATCCAGCCTTATAAGTGGATACGTGTCTATCAAACATCGGCTCTCTTGACAAATCACCTTATCCCTCCAATGGATAGGGCCGGAGCCAGTATCCAAGAAGGCACGATGTCTCCAACAGGAAGGCTAGCAAGGCCCGAAGATCGTCATGATTATACCTAAAACTACGACCCAATCACCCATTGAACTCTCTTATTCAACTCGAGGTTGGAATTTGGACGGTGGAGGCTGGTACGGGATTGCAGCCAAGCGAACCCATCCCATACACGATTTATCCATTCCAAAGACGCAGTCAAAGGTTAACTTATTCAAGTGCTTCATCGATTCATGGCAAGTTAGTAAGAAAAACCGGAGTGATCTAGTCACGCAGTGTCCAATATCGAGTTTAACTAAGTTAAAATTCGCGGTCTAGTTACCAAGTGGATAATCTAGCCAGAGATGATATTTGGTTCGATAAATTATGCACAAATCCGTAGTTTCAATAATATAGATTTATTCAGGGCGAGGAAGTCTCGTTATTTATCACGTATTTACTCGGGTAAGGAAGCCCGATTAATAGCTTGGATAAATAATTAAAAATATAATTTTTTGTTGGATAATTATTATAAAATATACCTTAATATAATATAAGTAGACTAAAGTTGAAAATATAAATTTTCTAGGTCCTTAGTAATTTTTATTAAAAATATATCCTTTTACTAAGAAAGATATTTTTTTATCGGATTTTAAAAATTCGATAAGTTTCAATATCGGACTCGAAAAAGAGTAAGGTCAGTTCCTAAATTTTCTAAATATTCTAGAGGGTTAGATTTCCAGAGACTCGAGGTCATATTTTTAAATTTGCACATTAGTCCTCTATCTTCCAAAAAATATGCTTTTTGACTTGATATTTTAAAAATAGGTATCTCTTAAACCGGGAAGGGTATTGATGTGATTCCAAGCTTAAAATTTTTCTTAGGACAATAATAATTTGTGGTAAAAGTAGTTTTGGAAATTTCGCAGGTTAGATACCCCATTTTTAAAAATTACAATTTTGGAAAGAATGAGTTTTATGATGAAATTGGATTGGTGAGTTGAAGTCTGTGTTCTTAAATTCTATTTGCTCAAGTCAAGTCACTTAATCCAATTTTTTTCTACCCTTACCAAAGAGCCTACATTACAAACAAAGAAAAAGTCATTTTTGATTCTTAAATTATGTACACTTGAGTGGTAGAGATGTTAGACGATTTGCAAGCCTATAGTAGTTCTACGTCATTGAATTGATTTGAGCGTATACACGTCCTATCTACTTTGAGAGTTGAGTGATATACTACTTCTTGTGAGTTGCGATGTCGAATACCCGGATGAGTATTAATTATGCCAAATTAGTAATTGATGACTTTTTGGTGATGAATTGTATGTTTGCTAGAGTATGGATTTGATTGAGATTAAGTGTTTATAGTGTTCTTGTGTGTTTTATTTACCCCATATGATTATTTTTCTTAGTTTGCTCGAGGACGAACAATGGTTTAAGTTTGGGGGTATTTAATATGTGTAAAATATACATGCATTTAGAAACTTATTATTTGGATACATATTGATATATTTGCATGTATATTTAGTGTATTTTAGTTAGTTTCCTTTGTTGGGTGTGATACTGCGTATTTTATATATTTTTGTAGAAAACGGAGCTAAATAGGACAAAAAGCGATAGCACGTTCCAAAGGATATGTCAAGAGCCAAGGTACGAGCAAAGATGTGAAGGAAAGAAGCATGGACGGTCCAACAAAAGGAATTACTTTCGAAAATGTCCAAACGCGCCACTACAAGAAAACTATCAAATTCCAACAAAATAGAAAACTGTTGGAATTTTTAAAATTCCAACAGAAATTCCATTGCTACATTATACCGTTGGAAAATTCCAATGATAAACAAAACCGTTGGTATAAACTGTTGGAATTCCTGTTCGAATTTAAAATTTCAACGGAAATTCCAATACCACAACAAATCGTTGGAAAATTCCAACATTAATAAAATCATTCGAATAAACCATTGGAAATACTATTAGAATTTAAAAAATTCCAACAGAAATTCGATCGCTAAAACATATCATTGGAAATTTCAACAAAAATTTCGGCAGTAAACAAAATATTGGAATTAATCTTTGAAATTTCTGCTGGAGTTTTTATAATTCTAACGGAAATTCCAATAGTACAACATGTTGTTGGAAAATTCCATTGGAAATTCCAATACTACTGGAAAATTTCAATAGGGGTTAAAAGATTTGATAGTATTATCTATATCGATAAAATATATCTTCACTTCCTCGAGTCAATCATATTGAAACTACGCAGCTTAAACGTGCTTGACTTGAGACAAATTGATAATGTGTGACCTCATCGGGAAGTTAAATATATTAGATAATGAGATAAAATAATTGAATATTCCAATGGATATATACCATTGGACTAAATTCCAATGGTATAACTCTGTTGGAATAACCGCTTGGAGTTTTTTCCAACGATTATATATATTTATTCAACCACATAGTTTGGGCTCCTATATATTTCAATGGATATACTCTTGGACTAAAATCCAATGGTATAACTATGTTGGAATTAGTGTTGGAAAAAATATTGAGTTTTTTTCCAACGATTGTATATTCCAATGGATAAATGACGTTGGAAGTATCGTTGGAATGTTTTTCCATTGGAAGTTCCATTGAATTTTGCCATTCCAATGGCCATTTTACCAACGATGCATATTATGTTGGAATTTTTCGTTAGAATCGACAATTCCAATGGTAAATGGCCGATTCCAAAGATTTTCTCGTTGGAATTTTTTTATTTTCTCTAGTGCGCTCACAGTTTTCAGCACTAGCAGAGTTTAGTATTTTGACCATAACTTTCTTTACAAAATTGATATTGAGCTGATTAAAGTGGCTATGCAAAGCTAAGAAAAAGGGTTACAACGTTCGTGAGACTCTAAGAGCAAATTCACATGTTTACAAGTCACACGGACCATGTGAATTTACACGACCTGACCATGTGAATGGTTCCGTGTGAGTTTACACGTCCGTGCGACTTTCTTTTTGGAGATAGATTACACGACCCGTCCGTGTGAATGGTCCTGCGCCTGATTTTTAGTTCTAATCCGTTCGGAAATCTACAAGTGATCTCTCAAAGTACCTATATAAATGGGACCAAGACATGGACGAAATTATCACTTCATACAAGTCATTACATCGAACAATACACCAAAATACACTAGGGTTAGACAAATCTATAGTCTTCTGAGAGAGGAGGGAAATCTACGAAAAACACTACAAGGCCTTTCGCATCTACGGGAGCACAAGGGTTCGAAGGCTGGAAAGGAGGATCCATACTGACAAGAATGGTTCTATCTTTTTAGTTTAGATCTCTTGTTTGTACTTAAACGATGTCAAACTATTTGATTTCAACTTTATCTATGAATTTGTTATCAAATATGTTGGGCTAATCATTCTGATCCTAGGGCATAATCAAAACTGTGGATTCATGTTAAATTTATATTGTTTGTTTTCTTAATTGGTTTATGTGTTCTATTATATGTATTCGAATGCTTAATTCTTATAGATTATCTGATCAATAATTTGCATGTCATATTTGTTAGTTCATAATTTGGGAGATGAGTTCTAACGAACAAAAATCGAGTTCAGACATAAATGGGTGTAACGTGTCAGTAGACTTATAACTGTTTGTGGGGAGTACTTCAATTCAAAGATCTTTTGGGAGTTAATAGTAATTGTAACGTGTTGGGAGACCTACAATTGTTATTAATTAATTGTTTATGCGACATCCGGGAGGGGGAATAAACTAATTTAGGAATTGAACCCATAGAAACACATAAACTGGTTTTGATAAAACATTACTTGGATTTAATATTGAAGAAGCATGTTGAGATTATGTGCCTAGAGATGCTTTCGTATTTGTTGAAAACTTGTGGAGTTTGGATTTTTATCAAATTATAAATATTTTTACTTGTTAATTTAGGGTTTAGATTAGATAATAAATAATTTTGTGATTTTTGACCACTTCAATAAAATTGGAATACGATATTTACTATAGCCTAAGTATTTCGTATTTAATCCCTGAGGAATACGAACTTATTCGATGCTATCTGCTAGCTATGCTGTACACTTGCAGTTTAATGAAAAGATTTTCACGATCAGACCTCCGTCTACTTTTGGAACTTTTTGGGTGGAAAATGTTTCTTCTTCCTAACTAGAGGGTTGTAGTTGAAAGATTTTGGGAAAGCTTTTTGATGTTATATAATTTGTGGAAGATTGAAATAATTTTCAGTTATTGTTGTGTATGTTCTTTATCTATTCATTCAATTTCCTCATTTACTAATTGTAAATATGTTTAAGATAGTTCGTGATAGGTAATTCATGGAGAATATTGTAATTTATGTTGAATTTGAATGATGTTTTTGTAAGTAATAATTATAATATATAGTTGGCATGAGTTTTTTTGTAATCTATTTTTAATAGCCAATGGACTTGTTTGTCTTATCATAATCTATGAAGAATGCTATAAGGGTGTTTTTAATATTTCAAGTCAATTTTTCGATGACGTCAACAAATTTCATTAGTTCAACTAACAATTATGGTAAAATATTAGATTAAATAAAGCTTAAGGGTACTTTTTGTAATTTTAAGACCACTAAGTTTTTTTGAATTTCCCAAAACCTGATGAGTATTTTTTGTAATTAACCATAAAAAATATTTCATTGACTTCCCAACCAACCGACAACAAAAATGATCCTATCAATATTAGTGGATACCTCATCCCGTTTTAGTTTATCATGTTTTTAAATTTCTTAAAATCTTAAAATTTTAAAATATATTATTTGATTTAAAATAATATTTTGACGTCATTTACTTTCCATATTTTGAGAATAACAGTGTAAAATCATTGGAAACTACAAGCTATTTCAACGCCACTTGCTATGTGCAAAACATCAATATCTATCTGGCGCTGAGATGACACATGGGTGAGTGTTTGAATTATCTACAAACTTATTAATCCAATTCATCTCTTACATTAATGATCTTGTTGATGCTATTCTCGTGGTTCATGCTATACCTCATTTCCATTTTCATTTAAGGGTTCCATTTTTTTATTTTAAATATATATTTGATATAACATTTACTATCAAATATTCTATTTTTCTATAAAATGAAACATTTTCTCCCTAAAAAAAAATGAAACATTTAATATTTATCCATTCATCAAATAAATGTACACATTATGTAGCATTAATATTAGTTGTTACCTCTGTCAAAAAAAAAAAATTAGTTTGTTACCTGCTCAAAAAAAAAAACCCAAGGGCCAAGGAGCACGGGTTATAATGGCATTTCCGTCATTATGCAGAAATATCAGGGCGAAGAACTTGATCCAAGCATTAGTCATCTCAAATTCTCCCTCCCACGTTAACCGGCAAAAAAAAAAAAAAAAGTTTTTTTTACACGTAATCGCCTGCATTTCTCTCCATTTTCCCTCCATGCGGACTGTGAAGTTGAATTGTTCAACGTTTCTCTTGCGGTGATGACCTCTAAGCGAATTTAGAGTATATTAGATGAAATTGTACTCAAACTAAACCGTAGAGAAATTCCTCACTCCTTTCATAGCCACAGTGCTTTCTGCATGAACATGCGCCAGATTATATTCCTCTATAATTTTCTCTCACTAGAAACTCTAGAGTTCCTTTACTTTTTCTATCTGCACAATGTCTCCGGCGCAGAAACTCGAAATTTCCTGTGATGATCCCGAACAGAAAACCACACCGGGAAATCTGACGCCAAACGAGACCGAAATTCTGGAAACGGTCGCCGATGCTTGGAATAATATTATCCGCGATGTTTCAGGTGCTCGAACTGATTCCAATATCCCAGCAAACTCCGACGATAAATGTGGAAACTTCGCCGACGATTACGTTAACATCAAAACGATGTTGCAGACCAGTAGCGATGGTGGAGGAGCAGAGAATGGAGATTCGGAGGAGGTGCCTAATAGTGGTAACGGTGGTGGAGGTAAGGCGAGTTCGGTTCTAAAACCGTCGCCTAGTGTGGGAATGAGTTTGGAAAATCTTATGGAAGTGCCGATCGGCAGCTCCGGTAAGAACGGTGGCTCGGAGAATGGCTCAGCTACGTCGATGATGGATGAGGCGTGGGAGCAACTAAGCAGATCGTACGTTTACTTCAAAGGACAGCGCGTTGGTACACTCGCCGCCATTGATACCGGCGGCGAGGCCTTGAATTACAATCAGGTAGTAATATAGCGCTCATTACGTGAACTCAAACATTTCATACTTGCGTACTTGTGTACGTATAAATTATAAAATTTGTAAACAAGCATGACTGTATTTTAACACTACTATGTAATCTATCTGTTTGATATACTTTTAGCGTTTCGCCGACGACCTTTACTTCCTCCGCTGGTATGTCTGTGATGGTGTCATTAATTTTCTTGTTTTGATACTAACTGAAACGTATCTGATTACAAATTGTGGGGAATTTCTACAACATAGATTTGTGAAATTTTGTAATCCAGGTAGGTGTTAGAAAGTGTCTAGTGAAAGTGCTGTTATGCGTATTGCTCTTTCTAATAGATCTCCGTAGCTCATTTTATCGGGTTTCTGTTCTGGTTCACTGATGTTTTCCGTTCTATTTTCCTTTCTCCTGTGGGGCTTCAGTTTCATTTGTTTGTATCTTTCTTCTTGTCATGCTTTGGCAGTTAACATATTCTCTCAATGGATCATAATTTCTTAATTAGTAGCGTTCTATTTTTCAATTTTAACTGCTCATCGATATTACAGGTTTCAAACGTTAAAAAAACTGTAAATGCTTTTAAGTAATTGTTTGAAATTCTTACTGATGTGTAATGAAAGCTCTGGTTCTTTGGTAGTTATCTGCAGTACTTAGCAGTTCTGACCAGCTTCTATCATTGACAGGTTTTCGTTAGAGACTTTGTTCCCTGTGGGTTGGCCTGCCTGATGAAAACTGATGCAGATGTAGACATAGTGAAAAACTTTCTGTTGAAGACTCTCCACCTCCAGGGATGGGAGAAGAGAATTGATAACTTTACACTTGGAGAAGGTGTAATGCCTGCCAGTTTCAAGGTTATTCAAGACCCTAGCCGTCAGAAGGAGGTTCTACAAGCAGATTTTGGAGGCACTGCAATTGGAAGAGTTGCACCAGTGGATTCTGGGTTCTGGTGGATTATATTACTGAGGTCATATACTAAATGCACACATGATTACTCTCTTTCAGAGTTACCTCAGGTGCAGAGAGGAATGAAACTGATACTTAACCTCTGTCTGTCGGATGGATTTGATACATTTCCAACACTCTTATGTGCAGATGGATGTAGCATGATTGACAGACGGATGGTAACTTCCAACTCTGCATTTTTATGTACCCATCTTGTAGTTCAGTTTTTAAATTTCTAAATGTTGAAGAGAGTTAGCTTAATGATATCTGTATATGCTATTAATTTGGAGCACCTTTGAAGTGAGATTCCAGATGCTCCAATTGGCCAGTCTGTAATATCTGTAGCTTCTGATAATCCTCAATGTCTCTTGCTCTAGAATCTTGAATGATTTTGCTAACTGTTGCATTTGGATTGATTATAAGCTTTTGCCTGCATTTTCGGCAGGGTATTTATGGGTATCCAATTGAGATCCAGGCACTGTTCTTTTTTGCGCTGAGATGTGCTAGACAATTGCTTAAGCCGGAGCATGACGGTAAGGAATTGATCGAGCGCATTGATAAACGGATCACTGCTCTGAGCTATCATATACAAAACTACTACTGGCTTGACTTCACTCAACTGAATAACATTTACCGTTACAAAACTGAGGAATATTCTCACACTGCTGTCAACAAATTCAATGTCATTCCCGAATCTATCCCAGATTGGGTATTTGAATTCATGCCTCTGAGAGGAGGGTATTTCATTGGAAATGTAAGCCCAGCTCGCATGGATTTCAGGTGGTTTTTGGTCGGAAATTGCATTGCTATTTTGAGCTGTTTAGCAACACCATCACAGGCTACAGCAGTTATGGATTTGATTGAGGAGCGCTGGGCAGACTTGATTGGGGAGATGCCCCTGAAAATTGCATATCCAGCTCTTGAAGGACATGAATGGAGGAGTGTAACTGGGTGTGATCCAAAGAACACAAGATGGAGTTATCACAATGGTGGTTCTTGGCCAGGTTAATCATCCATTGACTTGGTGCAATGTTTGCTTTGAAGCATTTTATCTTGTTATTACTTATAATTCAAAGATCAATGTCACAAGAACTTTTTAGTTTTTAGATTGACTTCAAATAAAAATTAAATGAATCATGTCTTATATATTAGTACTTGATTTGTTTAGTTTTTATGGATAATGAAGTCAATCTAAAAAGTTTTTGTTTTAATTATATTATGAGCCAGATAGGATGCATGATTTAGAATTTGATTGCGGCTGTAAATTTGACTAATGATGTTTAAAACCAAAACAAACATATTGTGCACGTGCTGCTGTTTTTACATAAAGAGATAATGGCCATGCCTACTACTATTGTAGCATGTAGTATCACTGAGGTTTCTCTTCTGTTTTTCGAGCATGATAGTAGGATAAAAATGTGTATGCACCTTAAAAATAATTTACAGCTAATGATGCGTATGGTTTGGTATTCGTTTTGTAGTTCTTCTATGGCTTCTCACAGCAGCAAGCATTAAAACTGGAAGGCCTCAAATTGCAAAGAGAGCAATAGAGTTGGTGGAACAGCGCCTGGCCAAAGATGGATGGCCTGAATACTACGATGGCATCACTGGGCGGTATATTGGGAAGCAGGCACGTAAATATCAAACATGGTCTGTTACAGGATATCTGGTTGCAAAACTCATGATAGAGAATCCATCCAATCTACTTATTATATCACTTGAAGAGGATAAAAAGATTGCTAAGCCAAAGCTCACCCGTTCTGCCTCATGGACCTTCTAGTTTAGATATTTTGCAATCTGGAACATAACAAGCTTTCAAGTAAGGCTTCTCATTGCTTTTCCTTTTGTTTCGATTCAATGGTTTGTAAGCACCATTAACATCTGGTATCTGGTACAACACATTTCTATTGGTTTTGCACAATTCTGTATTGAGTGGACGAGAACAGGACACACTTGAAATTTGTGTTTGCATCAGTATAATGAGATGAACATGAAAACTGCTTAGCTGCATGGTTTAACTGACAATTACTGTATGCTTTGCAGAACAAATTCCTACTGTCTGTTTTAGTGAACTTCCATTATCTGCTATAAAATGCATTTAAAAATCTAAATTCACATTTCTGATGACTGATCTCAACGACTTAATTTTCCCGTTGTTTGAACAGTATTTTAGGTTAGGGTCAAAGTACAAAATGCTGGGATTTTACTTGGTTGGACTGAGAAATGTTGTTTCTCAGTTGTGTTTGATATGATTATAAAACAGCTGATGTGTTTTTCAATGCTAGATTTCAATTCCTATACAACAGCTCTTGTTCTAGGATATGAGTTTTCCACTGGAAATTCTTGATTGTTTTTGCATATCTTTATGGACTTGTTCCCTTTGACTAATGTCTAGTATCCTTTGATAGCTGTTATAAATTATAACTATGTACACCGTATATGATCCACTTACTACCGATCTGGTGTGCAGCGTGGGAGAGTAATATGATATCGCACTATCACAGGTCCTTTGAGGCTTTGGTACAGTTGTAACTGTAACTTATCTTTTGAGAAAACTTTTAGACCGTTTTATATCTTTTAATAATAATAATTTTGAGGCTTTGAGCTAAACGTGGGTCCAATTGCGTTATAACTTATGTCCGGGTAAGGAGATGTTACCCAAGTGGCTAGAGCCTAACCCCCTTGTGATTTTGTCAAGTGTTCCATTATGACATATGGATAAATTTAAAAGAAAAAATCAAAATGGGACACATGTCACAATTCTAGGGGAGTTGGACATTACCCACTTGGATAACATCTACTTGAGTCTTCCTCTCTGGGACGAGACCTATTCCACAATCACTTGTATACTTAATGACATTATCTTGTACACATGTCAGACATCCAATACATGGAAATATGAGAATATAAAGTGTAATAAGATTATGGAATACGAAAAATCTCAATCCCTTCCTCTCCCCTTATTTTAATTTGGCATTGATCATTTGTAGCACAGGTCTGTCTTTAGTCTGGTAAATAGGCGAATTAATGAAGACCTTTGCTTTCGTTCCAGCTAATCCCATTCACAAACAAAACCGGCCGTTACAAGGCAGTGAATATTATTAGCCTATAAGATTCCTCTCCACTGGTTGTCAATTTCATAAAAAAAAAGTCACGCCACTTGTGACTTGTTCCTCTTGATGTATCTCATCCCACCCACCCATTCAGTTTCGTTTTCGTCCACATTATCCACAATCCATCCCTCTCTGTAAAAAAAACAAAATCTTTGGCTGACATTTAAACATAAATAAATAAATGCAGTCGAATGAGGCAACGGAGAGCAGCTGCGGATTCATGAAGTGCGAAAAGCTGGACAGAGTGGCGAGCTGGGTGGGGGCGAGTGTTGCTACGGCGTTCTTCGTGTCGCTGGAGCGGTGCTCATGTGTCAAAATCTCCACCGTCGATTCTGACGTCGATGAAGAGGCCAATGATCGCCCCCTTATGCTTACCAAATACCCTTCTTTCCTAACCGACGCCTCCTCCCATCATGGTCGCACCACCACTAACTACAAGCTCCCTTTGCCTGTTCGTACCCCTCTTTGATCCCGAGTAGGTAATGCGTAGTCAGGACACCATAAGGAAGTGAGCCGATACACGAAAATGGGGTGAGTCGGATAAAAAAACCAAGAAAAATCATATAAATACAAACTAATTTTTTTTTAAATAAATGAATTTTTTTTTCTTTTAAAAGAGAGGGGCGGGGGCCAGGTTGGCCCCCCTAGCTACGCCGCTAGTTAGTAGGCCAATATAGCTTCTGCAACTCTAAATAAGTATTATGGAAGTGTCCATTTTTTGAATTCTTTTTGACTCGTATTTTTTTAGGTAATGTATTTGTATTTAGTTATGGACGTTTCAGCCATTTCAAATTATTTGAAACTGAGCTAGCTTTTAATATCCAAAAACAGGCTATCATAAATAAATTGATTTTTGTTTTCTTTCTATTGATTGATTATGCATGGATCAGTGAAGAATCTGGAGGGGAAATTCATGTTTGTATTCGGGATTGGTTAATGCCACTTATAGCAATTTGATTCTAACTTTTTCATCTTTGTTGACGATTGTAGTCTTTTTTGCCTACATATGCATCTTATTATAACTGTGTCCCGCATATGAGAACGAACCCGTCAATAGATTCAATTTTGTTGGCAATCAAAAACTATTTTCCCCATTTGGCCTAAAATCAGTATCAATTCAGAACATTGACTCATTGAGTTTCAATGCTATATCTAATGTTGTTATCACAAGTGATACTGCTAAAAAACGCATATCACTTCAAGTCAATGTTTCTAAATAATAGTCCAACTTTTTTTCCGGAGCTGGTAATTTATTTGGACGAGAATTTGCTTGCGACACCGGCAAACGCTAGACAGACCCTGGGGTTGTTTCAGGGGCCCCTTCGACGCTCAAGTCAGTACAAGTTGAAGAGAAAATTCAGAAAAAAAAAATAATTGAGAGTAATGAATTTCGAATACTTAGAGGGTGTTTGGCTAAGCTTATTTAAAACATCTTATAAGCCCCTACATCTTATAAGATGATTTTAGAGCTTATAAGATATTTTTAGAGCTTATAAGATGTTAGATCTTATTTTAAAAATAAGTTGTTGAAGTGTTTAGATAAAATAAGATAGTAGATAATTTAAGATGTCAGTAATGGCGATTTTGTAATTAAAATAGTCAAAATTAAAGAAGGTTGTTGAAATAAGATCTTATTTTGGAAAAAAGTTGGGGTTCCCCTACTTTTTTAAAAACAACTTATAAGCTCCTAACATCTTATTTTGGGAGCTTATAAGATCTTTTTTAAGAATATTTACCAAACAAATTTAAAGAGTTTATAAGCTTTGAAACATCTTATAAGATGTTTTGAAGAGTTTATAAGCTCTGCCAAACACCCTCTTAACAAAAAACGAGGGACCTATTTATACCTGGGTTGATGGGTCACATGGACCTTGTAGGATGAAGTGGGCGCGCAGACCGAATAATTATATTTGCGATCCACTAATAATTAATAATATGGAATAATTAATTAAATAATTTTGGAATTAAATAATGAGTAAAATAATAAAACTATACTAATTGGAAAAGTCGAATTTGTCCATAACAGGGGGGATCCGCAACCTTACACCATAAAGATTTTAGAGCATCTCCAAGCCACCTTTATTTTAACGTCAGCCGCAAAAAAACTTCAAATTGGAATCTTCAACCCACCTCCAAACTCCACGCCAAAACAAAGTGTGTGAATAGTGCACCCCTTCATGTGGTGGTGACAACAAGACATACTTCTATTTATCAACAATATCGTTCACACCTCTAGATCTTTTTTTCCTTTTTTTTTATGTAAGTTGTATGTTTTGTCTTTTTTTTTGTTTTGGAAAATTTTTTTGGGGAATTTTTTTAAGTATCCACTATGAATAGTCGGTACTCTTTTCTACCCATCAACATGCCCCTCCTTTAATTTGGGGTTTTTTGAATTTTGAAACTGAAAGCAATAATTTCCCTTTTGAAAACTGTATAACTCCCTTTAGAAACCGTATATACACCATGTATGTACACTCCCTACAAGACAAAAATAACATAAACAAAAGAAAAGAAGACAAAACAAAAACCAAAACCAGAGATATATCGTACTTAACATATCATGCCTACACCATGGCTGCCACCGACGAGACTAACACCGCCACTGCCACCGCCGCCGCCGTTGTTCTTTGTCGCCATGATGTGTAAAATATACGTGCATTTTGGGGCTCAAAAGGATATATATTTAATGCATTTGCACGCATATTTAGTATATTTTTACTTGTTTCCTTAAAAGGGCATGATACTGCGTATTCTTGTAATTTTTACAGGAAACAGAGCTTAAAATGAAGAAATATTAGTTGGAATGCCCGACTAAGATTGACGAATGCAAAGAGAAGATCAAAACGACGAAGAAAATGGACAAAAATACTTCACACAAATGGATCAGTGTGTGTATCACACGGCCGTGTGGAAATGCCAGTGTGAAACTACACAACCGTGTGAAGTTGGGCAAAACAGGGGACGTAACCAGGGCCACACGGCCGGACCGTGTGATCCCACATGGCCGTGTGGGAAAGGGTAGAGAACCGCACCACCCGTGTAGGATCACACAACCGTGTGGGAAAGGTTTAGCACAAGACCACACGACCGTGTGGTGCCACACAACTAGGCCGTGTGGGACTCTGTCATGACACATTTTCCAGAGTTCTCATCCCGTTCCAACTCTACAAGTGATCTCTCCAAGAATCTATAAAAGGGACCCAAGGCTGGCACGAAAATATATCACTTCATACAGAGAAAACATATCAAATTACACAGGAACGCAAGAATCGAAGATCTTTTGAGCAAAGAAGGCTAGGTCGTGAAGAACACTACAAGACTTTCGCATCTACGAGAGCACAAGAGCTTCGAAGGCTTGGAAGGAGAATCCATCCTCATAAGAAGGGATTTTCTTTCTATGTCTAAGATCTCTTGTCTGTGCTTAAACAATATCATAATATTGATTCGAATTTGTCTATGAGTTTGTAATCAATGTTTGGCATATCTTTCGGATCTTAGGGGCATAATCGAAACTGTGGATTCATGTTAAATATGAGTATTTATTTTTTTAATTAATTCATGCTTTCTATTTTATGAATTCGAGTGCTTATTCTTAATTGTCGATTATCTCAATAATTTGCATGTCATACTTGTTAGTCCATAATCTGGGAGGTGAGTTCTAACGAGACAAAAATCGAATTCAGACATAAACATGGTAATGTATCAGGAGACTACTTCTGTTTGTGGGGAGTATTTTAATTCAAAGATCTTTTGAGAGTTAATAATAGTCGTGATGGACCGGGAGAACTCAATTATTATTAATCTACTATTTATGCGCCACCCGTGAGGGAGAATAAACTATTTTAGGAGTTCAACCCATAGAATTGCATGAATTGATTTTTAAAACTTTAATTGCATTTAATATTGAAGTAACATGTTGAGAGTATGTGCCTAAGGTTGCTCCTATAGATGTTAAAAATACTTGTGGGGTTCACAAATTTATTTATTTTTCCTTTTAGTTTCGATTTTTATTAATACTCAATATTCGGTCACTTCAATAAAATTGGAATGCGATGTTATTATAGCCTAAGTGTTTCGAATATCAATCCTTGAGGAATACGACCTTGCTTGCCATTATTCTATAAACTACACTGTACACTTGCAATTGTATGAACCAAATATTTTTGGCGAATAAGTTTTTGGTGCCGTTGCCGGAGATTGATTAGATTCTACTTAGATATAGTAATAAGCAATTCAATCTTAATTGAAGCATATTTTTTCATTTTTTTAGAATTTTCGAAAATAGTTCGAAATTAGTTTTTTATTTGTTCGGTTCTAACATTATTTTTGTTAAGTGCAGATAGTGCATGATCACGCGTTCCAGATCAACCCAACCAATACCCATTGATTTGGAAATCCAAAAGACAGCAAAACAACTAAGGAAAAGAGCCAAATCAATGGCGGATGGGACAAATCCAAACGCAGTGGAGAGCAGAAATAATGAGGAGCGCCCACCAGGGGTCGGCGCTTAGGACCGAATTGTGGAAAGGCCCGCGAGAAGGGCAGTTAGGGACTACTTCCAGCCAAAGGTAAGTCAAACTTATGGGGGTGTGGCCCGTCTGCCGATCAATGCAAATAATTTTGAACTAAAACCAGCATTGTTCCAGATGGTGTCACAAAACCAGTTGGGGGTAGAGCCGTTGAGGATCCAAACGCGCATCTGGTGCACTTTTTAGAAATTTGCGATACTATTAAAATGAATGGTGTTTCTGAGGATATCATTCAATGCCGTCTTTTTGCATTCTCTTTACGCGATAAGGCTAAGGGATGGTTATGCTCTCTAACACCACCAACCGCAAATTGGGTAGAACTAAGTCAATAGTTTCTAGCCAAATACTTTCCCCCCAGTATAACGCTGCAACTAAAATCTAAAATCGCCAGTTTAGGAAATTAGATGCTGAGCCACTATATGAAGCATGGGATAGATTCGGGAATTGCTAAGAAAGTACCTCAACACGATATCCCGACTACCAACAGGTTCAATACTTCTATAATGGTTTAAGTGGAAACACAAGAACAATTATAGATGTTGCATCTGGGGGTGCACTACTAGGGAAATACCATGAGGAGGCACTAGACTTGTTAGAGGAGATGGCGAACAACAGTTACCAATGGCCATCCGAGAGATCCGAGGATAGACATATCGTGGAAATTCAGGATGAGGATAAGATCGCCATACTCACAGAACAAATATCCATGCTAAGTATGAAACTGGATGCGATGTAGCAAGTAACCTCAAGAGAGGTAGCAGTGGTTGTGGAAGAAACAAATTTTGTAGGACAACAGGGATATAACAACTATATAAATAATCAGACACAACCTTACTATAATCCAGGGCTACCAAAGGAACAGAAACCATCTCTAGAAGAGATGTTAGCTTCATTCATCGGAGAAACTCGAGCTCGACTAAACCAGGATGAAGCCAAGATAGACAGAATCGAGGATCAGGTAACTCAATTAAATACTAACAAGAATGATAGATTGAAATCTTTGGAAAAGCAGGTGGGGCAGATTGCTACATCAATACATAGCCAACACCAAAAAGGTAAATTCCCGAAAGATACAAGGACAGATCCGGGAGAACAGTGCCAATCCATTCGTCTGAGGAGTGGAACAAGTTATGAAGGTCCAAAGATGTCAATTGATCAAGAAATAGAAGTAATTGAGGAGCAGGACACGGCAGAGGAGGTGGCGCCACCTCCTGTGGAAAAAGAAAAGGTAAAATCTGCTCCAACTATTGCAAGAACTGAGGTACCTATCCCTTTCCCGCAAAGGTTTCAGAAAAAGAAATTAGATGATCAATTTCTAAAATTTTTGGAAATTTTTAAGAAAATTCAAATCAATATACCTTTTGCCGATGCACTAGAACAAATGCCAAACTACGCGAAATTTCTTAAAGATATCATGGCAAAGAAAAAAACAATTTTGGAATATGAAATGGTGAAACTGACAGAGGAGTGTAGTGCAATTATTCAAAGGAAGTTACCTCAAAAATGCAAGGGTCCCGGAGTTTCATGATTCCACGCGTAATAAGGGGAACAACATTTAATAAAGCACTATGCGACTTAGGTGCAAGCATTAACTTGATGCCGTTATCAATATTTCGAAAACTGGGATTAGGCAAAGTAAAGCCTACGATAATTGCCCTACAATTAGCAGATCGCTCGGTAACATATTCAAAAAAGGTGGTTGAAGACGTGTTAGTGAAGGTAGACAAATTCATCTTTCCAGCAGACTTCATTATGTTGGAGATGGAAGAAGACCGAGAGGTCCCATTAATTCTGGGAAGACCATTCTTAGCCACATTGCGAGTAAATGATGAACACATATTATTTTTAATTTACAAAGCTATGCAATTTCATGAAAACATCGAACATTGCAACATGATTGATGTGCAAACCCCATGCATGGAAGCTGAGTTTGAACATGTTATGATGAAAGACACACTGGAATGGTGCTTAAGTCACTCAGTGGAATCCCAAGGTATGTGTTTGGATATTACTAACAATAAGGTTATCGATTTTGTGCTTGCCTTAGATTCAGCGGAAGAGAAAATTCCAAAAATAGCATTCTGAACACCCCACACGACCATGTGGAGCAGCACAACCCGGTCGTGCGACGCACACCTCCAGACGCACATCACCGTGTGAAGCAACACGGTCAGGCCGTGCGATATGCTGTATTCGAAGACCTCCAATCACACGGCCGTTTGACACAAAACGATCGGACCGTGTGACCAAGGGACGACTTCTCACACGGCCAACCCGTGCGATTAGTCTCCGACGTCCCAATCCCATATGGATGTGTGGTTTCACACAACCCGACCGTGCGACAAGTATTTTCAGCTGAAAATTTGAATAACGATCTCCTGGGCTCTCCAGAACTTAAACCTCTTCCGTACCTTCTCAAATATGCATTCTTAGGTGACAACAAAACCTATCCGGTAATAGTTTCTTCTTCCCTTACTGAAAATCAATTGGAAAAACTACTGCATGTCTTAAAGGAACATAAAACTGCAATTGGATGGTCTATTTCTGATTTAAAAGGTATAAGCCCTTGGATTTGCATGCATAAGATAAGAATGGAAGATGATTGTAAACCTTCTCATGCAACATCAACGAAGACTTAATTATGCGGGAGGTCGTAAAGAAGGAAGTACTTAAATGGTTAGATAATGGAATAATTTTTGCTATATCCGATAATTGGAGTAAGTCGAGACAAGTCGTACCAAAAAAGGGAGGAATGACGATAGTAAAAAGTGAAAATAATGAAATCTTAGCTACTCGAGTTGTTACAGGTTGGCGTATTTACATTGATTATCGAAAGCTAAATGCAAAGAATCTCGCAAAGATCACTTTCCCCTCCCCTTTATGGATCAAATGTTAGATCGCCTTGCATGTTATGAATACTATTGTTTCTGGATGGGTACTGGGGTATAATCAGATTGCTATTGCTCCAGAGGACCAAGAAAAGACAACATTTACATGTCCTTATGGTGTGTTCGCATTTCGGAGATTACCATTTGGGCTATGTAATGCACCTGCAACATTTTAAAGATGTATGATGGCGATATTTCATGGAATGATTGAAAACATAATGGAAGTCTTCATGGATGACTTCTCAGTGTTTGGTAGTTCATTTGATCATTGCTTGCATAATCTAACCCTTGTTTTGCAGAGATGCGAGGAGACGAACTTAGTATTAAACTGGAAAAAATGTCATTTTATGGTAAGAGATGGCATTGTACTCGGTCATCGTGTTTCTTCCGCAGGTTTGGAAGTCGACCAAGCAAAGGTTGTGGCAATTGAGAAACTTCCACCTCCAAAGAATGAGAGCAATAAGGAGATTTTTGGACATGCGGGTTTTTATAGACGTTTTATTCGGGATTTTTCAAAAATAACTAAACCCCTCTCCCACTTACTTGAAAAAGATGTACCTTTTGCTTCACCTCTGATTGTCTGCAGGCATTTGAAACACTAAAGAAGGCTCTGGTAACTGCACCAATTTTGATCACACCAGATTGGAATCAACCTTTCGAGATAATATGCGACGCAAGCGACTATGCAGTAGGGGTCGCTCTGGGATAAAAACGCGAAAAGCTGTTTCGTGTTATTTACTATGCAAGTCGAACATTGGATCTGGCACAACAAAATTATACCACAACTGAAAAAGAATTGCTGGCAGTGGTGTTTTCATTTAACAAATTTCGGGCATACTTGATTGGGACAAAGACAATAGTCCATACGGACCATGCTACGGTCAAATACCTATTCTCAAAGAAAGATGCCAAACCTATGCTCATTTGATGGATACTCTTGCTATAAGAGTTTGATATCAAAATTCGGGATCGAAAAGGGTGTGTGAACGTGGTAGCTGATCAACTCTCATCACTTGAGCAAACAACTAAGGACAACACAAAGGGCACAACAATCAAAGAAACATATCCGGACGAATTAATCCTAATGGTCGAAACGACCATCCCCTGGTACATAGATATTGTAAATTATTTAGTAAGCGGGGTTTTACCACCAGATATCACATATCATGCTAAAAGAATTTTCTTCATGATGTGAGATATTTTCTGTGGGACGAACCTCTATTATTTAAAAGATGTGCAGATTCAGTTATTAGGAGATGTGTACCTCAAGAAAAATGGGCAAGCATTATGGAGCAATGCCATTCATCACCATGTGGGGGCCACTTTGGACCAACACGCACTGCAACTAAGGTATTACAGTCTGATTTCTTTTGGCCTTCTATTTTTAAAGATTGCTATAAGTTTGTTTTGCAGTGCGATAGGTGTCAACGTATGGGAAACATTTCAAGAAGACATGAGATGCCATTAGCTAATACCATAGAGGTGGAATTGTTTGATGT
Source organism: Rehmannia glutinosa (assembly GCA_016081115.2). NCBI lineage: Eukaryota > Viridiplantae > Streptophyta > Magnoliopsida > Lamiales > Orobanchaceae > Rehmannia > Rehmannia glutinosa. The sequence continues at coordinate 48,844,240 of CM071927.1, forward strand.
TTGGGGCATAGATTTCATGGGACCTTTTCCAGCCTCAAATGGGTACATGTATATCCTCCTTGCAGTAGACTATGTATCCAACTGGGTGAAAGCAATCCCTACTAAAATAAATGATGCCAGGGTTGTGCTAATTTTTACAAAAGAACGTTTTTACAAGATTTGGCACTTCACGAGCCCTTATTAGTGATGGAGGATCTCACTTATGTAATAAAATATTTAACAACATGATGGCAAAATATGGAGTAAAACATAGAGTAGCTGCTGCCTATCACCCGCAATCAAATGGGCAAGCCGAAATTTCGAATATGGAGATGAAGCAAATATTGGAAAAATCGGTTAGCATAAATCGAAAAGATTGGGCTTTGAAACTCAATGATGCTCTATGGGCTTATCATATGGCATACAAAACACCTCTGGATATGTCCCCATATCGATTAGTTTTTGGGAAATCATGCCACCTTCCAGTAGAATTAGAACATAAAACATTTTGGGTAGTAAAAAAGCTTAACTTTGACATGACTGCATTAGGCAAAAAGAGAAAACTACAAATAAGTGAACTGGAAGAATTCCGTCAAGATGCATACGAAAACACCCAAATATATAAAAATCGCACAAAGAGATGACATGATAAGAAAATTTTAAGAAGAGAGTTTTTACCCGGGCAAATGGTATTGTTATATAATTTGAGATTACGATTATTTTTGGGTAAGCTGAAATCAAGATGGTCAGGTCCATTTATCATCAAAAAGGTATTGTCACCAGGAGGAGCCATTGAGTTACTATCTAAGGATGGTCGAGCTTTCATAGTATATGAACAAAGAATCAAACATTACTATGAACAAGACATGCAACATGAAATTTCGACCATTGACTTTATCGACACATAAAGACAATCAGGAGTCCAGCTGAAGACATAAAACTTAGCGCTTGTTGGGAGGCAACCCGATACAGGAATCCATGTAAGTACTTATTACGCATTCTTCTTTCTTTTGATAATTTCCTCATATGTTCGGGACGAAGCATATTTTAAGTTTGGGGGTATCAAGAATGCGTAATTTAGTACTTTCTTGCATTTTGCATTGCATTTAGGATTGCATGTAGAGCATTTTGCATTAATATTTTCGAAAAAAATAAAAATTCATTTTTTTTTGTTTATTTTGTTTTAGCACGTTTACCGCGTTAGCATGTTTAATTACTTTTGTGTGTGGTTTAAATTAAGTTTTTAAATGCCTAAAACTCCCGTATGATTTTACTATGAGCATTTTATAGAATGTGATAACATACTTGTGGGAATAATGTGATAAATTATTGGGAAGAGGTCATTTATTTGCTTAGCATTAATTGAGAAAATTGGGTATTTGAGCATATTGCGAAAATTAAGCCTGTGAGCTTTTGTGCCTTAAACTGCTTTATATTATGCAGACTTATTTTTTTGAGTGTGTCATTCATGATTGATAGAACTCTAGAACTTGCTCTGATATCTTCATTGAAGCCACGTGTGTGTGCAATTTTTGAAAATGATTTAAGGCCATCTTTGTTTAGCCTACTTAGCCTAAAAAGCCTGCATATGAACTCGTGATTCCCTAGTTAGCCAATTTTGAGCCAAAACATTTATTCCGAGCCACATTGATGTTTAAAATTTACACATGATTTTATCACTGAAATTTCTTGAGCTTAAAGAAAATGAACAAGTTTGGGGGAGAAGTGACGAAAATTTATGAAAAAAAGAGAGGAAGTTGGCAAAAGAAAGAGGGATGAGCAGTATCTGGGTAAATGAAAAAAAAAATACATGAAGCTCGACAAAGAGGGAAAATCTCTGAAAAATTACATGGAGAAAATCGAGCAAAGCAAAAGAAAAAAAATTATGAAAGTTTAAGGGCTAGAAAAAAGAAAATAAGGCAAAAAGGCCTAAGTATGAAAAAGGAGAAATAAGGGTGAAATGGAAACAGAAAATGAGTATTATTTGAAATTGGGTTGGTGAATTGCAAGTCTGTATGCTTAAATTATATTTGCTCAAGTCAAGTCACTTAATCCAAATTTCCCTACCCTTACCAAAGAGCCTACATTACAACCTAATAAAAGACCTTTTTGATTCTTAAGTTGTGCATACAAAAGTGGTAGAGATGTTAGACGATTTGCAAGCCTATGGTAGTTTTACGTTCACTGAATTGAATTTGAGCATAAACACTACCCATACACTTTTGAGAGTAGAGTGATACACTATTTACTTGTGAGTCGCGATGTCAAGTACCCAAGAGAGTATTAATTATGCCGAGTTTATGAATGACTTCTTCTTGATAATGAATTACATGGTTTCCTTGAGTATGGAGTCAAATGCTATTTAATGTTCATAGTGTTCTAGGGTGTTCGTTTTTACCCCTTATATTATTTTTCTAAATTTGCTCGAGGACGAGCAATGCTTTAAGTTTGGGGGATTTTGATGTGTGTAAAATATACATGCATTTTGGGGCTTAAAATGATATATATTTAATGCATTTGCGCGCATATTTAGTATGTTTTTACTTGGTTTCCTTAAAAGGGCATGATACCGCGTATTCTTGTAATTTTTACAGGAAACGGAGCTTAAAATGAAGAAATATCAGTTGGAACATAAAGAGCAGGCATCATCAATGCTTTGTGCTTCAAGCAAGTCCCTGGAAATGAAGTTCCTACCTATGGCCCCAGCTGCAATTTCATGCTCAGATGGTGGAACTGAATTCAATGTGAATGCCTGTACAAAACTATGATGTATTAACAAAACATAACCCCGATTTTATTTTCTATCGATTACTACTACATTCACTGAATTCTATATGGAATTTCATTAGAACCCAAGATTACATTTCTTTTTCTTTCCTTTTGTCTCGATGTTTGAACACCAATTTGCGTCTCATTGACCGCTTTATTACCCATTTATGCACTTCATGACTGATTGTGATAATTAAAAATGGGATTAATTAGAAAAACACCTCTCGAGGTTTGGGCTAATTACAAAAATACCAGAGATTTTTGAAAATTACAAAAAAACCTTAAGGTTTGATTTTGTTTTACATTTTCCCGTTTCATAAGCAAAAATATATCAAAAGTCCCCTAATATTTATAAAAATACTACAGATTACCCCTTTAAATTTAACACATAATCAAATCGATGGGTTTTTTTTTTTGTAATTTTGAAACATCTCTGGTTCTTTTTGTAATTAGCCCAAATCTCAGGGGTGTTTTGTAATTATCCCTTAAAAACACACTATTCTTGAGGTTTAGTCTAGTTACAAAAACAAAACCTAGTTTTTCTTCAAAATTACAAATACCCTTGACATTTGTTTCCTTTTTCCAAATTGCACTATTGAGGGCATTTATAAAACAAAACACAAACCTCATTATTTGTAGTACCTAAGGAGGTATTTGCAATTTTGAAAAATTACTGGATTTGTTTGCAAATAAGCTAAACCTCAAGGATAGTTTTTGTAATTCTCCCTTACCAGTCCAAGACTATTGAACCCAAATGCACACTTGGAAGCTCCCCTGCATATGTATAAGCGGTGAAGGATACTCCACTTGATTTTCCCTTAATCAAATATCCGCAACACCAAAACATATCATTGACAAATAATAACAATTTCACTGAATTCTCTTTTCATCGAACTCAAATGCACATTATTCCAGGGGGATAATTACAAATACACCCCCGAGGTTTGGGTTAATTACAAAAAAATACCAGCCCTTCAGGTTTCTTTGTAAATGTCGGGTTTTTTTAAAAACTTTCAAAATCAACGGGAAAAATGTAAGACCGAATCAAACTTCAAGGTTTTTTTGTAATTTTCAAAGAATCGTGGTTTTTTTTGTAATTAACCCAAACCTTAGGGGTGTTTTTGTAATTGTCCCTTATTCCGGACATACTTGGTAAAACAATACACACATACGTATGGCCAACTAAAGGCAACATTTGCATCCTCATTATGAGCCGCAATAGCCATGGAGTCACTAACAACAAGAATATCGAACAATCATCAATACTATCATTTATACGATTCTTTTTCTCGCTTGAAATAAAGGGAAGTATTTCTTTCACGAAATTGAGCAAAGATTATCTCGCAAAATCAAATAAAGCTCCATTAGAACACCAAAACAAGACGAAGCATTTGGATTTCCTATTCCGTACGATGTTTTATCTCGGTATTTCATTACACCAGTTGAATGTCTCATATGCAAGAATAAATAATGGCGTAGCCTAATAAAGGTAAGGCTAGATAAAAATTAAAAGAAAAATCATATAAAATTAAATAAATTTTTTAAAAAAATTGAAAAGAGAGGGCCTGGGGCCCGGTTGGCCCCCCTAGCTACGTCCTTGGTAACAGTAATAACATCATCTTATACATGTGACAAAACATCGGCATAATGAGAAGAGCATTACTATTTTCATTAAGATCCATTAAAGATGTAGCTCATGTCGGTTGGCGTCCTGTTATCCAACCTCATGTCCAAAGTGAGGCCTGGTGCCTCTCCATTTTTTCTATCTCAAAGCAAATAAGGCTTTGAACACGCCCCGAACTTCACCGTCACCTTTGTTTCAAATTGACGCCAAGCAAAAGTCATAAATAACAATGGTGGTGTCTCGATGGAATAACAGGATCAGTCCGTGGGAAGCGCTCACGATCTTTAGTCGATTCTTCGGGAGGTCGGTACCTCCAGAGAGAAGGGAAACGATTCTACAAAAGGATCATCACGCAATGGAATCGCTCAATGATAAGTGGTGCTCGTGAAGTCCCCTGTGAGTCGAACCTGCCGCAACTTGGGGAGCCCTGCGCGCATGGACTCTGTTTGGTTGTGCTATATTGTGAAATTGACCCACTTGCTTGAGCCTCATTTGTCTCAACAGCTTCGTCACCGTCTCTGGTTTTTCCAAATGAGTTGACTAGTCCTCGGCCCTTATCGAGCGTCATCGGACGATGATGAGATTTCCATGGGTGGCTCATCATCAAAGTTGAATGTTTGACGAGTAGTCTTGAGGTCGCTTACTCGTGGTTGGAACATCCTCACCGAGTCTTTTGTATCGATCACGGGGGATGACTCGGCTTCATCGTCTTCTTCCGATCCTAGAAAGGTTACATCGATTATCCTGGGAATCGTGAAGAGCACTTATCTCCTTTTCACCGGATCAATGATAGCGGGAGGGATGTTACGTGCTTGATTTTTCTACCCCGGAAGTCTCAACCTCCCGTTGGCCTTCATTACCTCCTGCGATCTCAGCCTCAATCGCAATGAGGCCTTGTCATCCCTTTCGACGGTGTTAGCCGTCTTGGGGTCTTCGAGAGGTGGCATCCATTGGAGTCTCAACTCCATGGATTGCACTTTCATCGCCAGTGTTAACTCCTGGGCGATTCCTTCCGTGTCTCGATTTGCATCGCGCGTCATTATTAGCTCGTAGAGCGCGATTGGCACCTCGGTTGAGAGACAAGCAATCGTCGAGCCTCATTGATGACAACTCACTATGTATTCTGTGGTTGTTCCTTCTCCACTTCGCCTCAGAGATTCATTGTGGAGTCACTGCAAAGATCCTCCGACCTTGCCGCAGGTGGAGGGAGTTTCCCCCTCACGGTGGCACACCACCGGTGAGTGACTTGGAATGGGGTCACTCGTCTCAAGACTCTCACTTCCCACTTTGAGTATTCGGCCGTTGGGGCGGTGGTGAGACACCTTCATTAGGGGTTGGCTCGACCGGGTCTCCATAATCCCGTTTCATCGCCAGCCTCCTTAACACCTTCCTCCGAATGAGTGGGAAGTGGTGGCGCGACAACAAGAGCAATATGCTGCACCACTCCCATAGGTCTATCTCCGGTTTGTGATTTGGAGGACTCTCCCGGTCCCTCCATCATTCTTTGCTCATGAAGGATTCTCGGATTCTTGCATTGCTTACTTTGCATTTGCAATTCTTTTCCGGGCGAATAGGTCCGATCCTCATCACTTTCCTGATAGGGCGTCAAGGTGAGGGTGTGTATGATCGGTGGTGCCGGTGAGAGGGCGGATCTTTGGCCTTCTCACGTGCCTCTGCGTCTCACCGCTTCTAGCTCTACTCGTTCGTTTATTTTCGAATCAGATATTGATGCAATTATCCTCGTCAAGGGCTTGCAAGACTGTGTCCACCTCAAGAAACCTCAAGAGTTCTTCTTCCTCAACAATGAACTCGGACTTTCAAACCGCACTGGATAGGCTCAACTTTCATTTTCTCCACTCTCGCAGACGATTTTGGATGTTTGGATACAATGGAGAGTACATGATTACATCGTCTTCATCATTCTCTTTGCCGCCCTCGTTTCCGAGGGGATTAAAGGTAGCAGAACTTTTTGCCGACACCCTCGCAGCCTCTTTTCGTGGGAGAAACAACCACACAACAGGTGATTCGGTTGTCTCGGCCAGATCCTTGTTCCTCGGCTATTCATACTGTTTACAATCTGGGTCCTCGACTTACCTCTGCTGATCGGCCTCAAACAGACTTGCCATTTCATCGATCACTTACGGAGACTCTACTTTTCCAAATAGCTCGGTATCTTCTCCAAATGAGTGACGAGACTCACTGTCTTCTCAATCTCGGAGAGCTTGGAAAGTCTTCTTCTTCTCTTTGTTTTTACCGAGAGGATATCCGCTCCACTTCCTCCTCGTTCATTGAAGGTGAATGCCTTCGCAAATGTCTTAAGCAGTTTGCCTTCCTTGTTGTGTCGATCCTCTTCTTCTTGATCACCGGAGAAGGGATTAATGGTTCCTTCTCCATTACGGCTACGAGGGACAGGAGACACGGCTGCGGGGGGTGACTTCACTGCAAAATGGCAGGAGCGAGATTTCTTTTTCTTTGCTACGGGGCAACGATCTTTTTAGCAGTGCGGGCGACCTTCTTCTTTGAGGAGAGAAGACAATTTGTATCTTCGTGGTCACCGATTCCCCCTCACTCGTGACGCCTCTTGGCGTATGCTCTCTTCAGGCGCCGATAGGTTTGATCTGAACATCCTCTTGTTTACATGGAACGCCTTTCCATGTCGAATAGGGACTCCTTTTACTTCCATCACCGGCGAATCACCAGGCCGTATCCTGGGGAACCTCCAAACGTTCCATCCTCCTTGAAGGATTTGTTCCCAACATTCAGCGAGTCTTTGTAGACAAACTCAACCCATTCACCTTCTTTTCTTCAAGGATCGCGGCCATTCACGATCGGCTTAGCTTTTAGCAATGGTCAAAGTCGCCAAATTTAATGTCTATGCATTTGGCAACAATGTCCAACAATTTGTGGTAGTCCTCTTTCAGCAGACCTCTTGTTAGCAGTGTAGACCACTTTTGCGCATAGATAGATAGCCGACTTGGCTACTTCCTTCCAAGCGGATCAGTCGACCTCGGCTTCATGAATCTCCGGTACTCCTTCCGCCGGCAACAAGCAGTGTTCAACCAAATCCTTGGCAGTGATGGTGAACTCTTTTCCGTGAACAGAAGACTTGATGCCCTCATCGTGAACTTCAGCGTTCACGTAGAACTGTGCGACATCTTCCACATAGGTCATCGGAAACTCCAACGCCGGAAACGGTTTCACCAGGCGTTTCCAATTTCTCGGAATCTTCTTCACTATGGTGTCGTCGGACCCCTGTTTAACCATACCATCGAAATCCACAGTAGACCTTGTGTGGATTTGCTTTCCTAGCTTGACAAAGTCATGAGTGGATGCCATTTCGAGATGTTTTACCGAACGAAACTTAGAAAATGATCTGAGGATTGATAGGGTTTTGAGAGAAAATTTTTGCTTTTTCTTTCGAGAGAGAGAGAGATGAACAGTTTTTGGTAAAGTGAGAGAGAAACGGACGAAATGGTTTAAGTATGGTTCATGAAAGGACGTGCGGGTGGTTTTTGAAATTTGATCAAAATCAACGACTTAGATCTTGCATGCCGATTTACATTTAATTTCTCGCATTAAATGCGGCAACATTTATATCCAATCATAAGCTTGGTGTGCGACTTTTGCAGTACACGCATAATTATCTTATGCCGTCATTCTTAAAAACATTCCCGCTTAGTAAAAACAACCGCGTTTTTGTCACTTTGCTCATAAATGACTCAGCTTACTCCTTAGCTGATTCAATCCTTCTTCTCACTGCTCTCCTAGTGACTCAACTGTCAGCTAACTTGATACAACTGACTTTTCGATACGGCTGATTCACTTAGCTGAATTACGAATTCAGCTCTTTTTTCTCTTTTCATGTTTCATCTCTTTTCTTTGAGTCTTCTGAGTGTCAACTCAGCTCAATTAACCCTAACTCATGCTTGAGTTCTTCAAATCTTGACTCACATAATGGTTTTGTGAATATGTCAAGAACCGCTTATCGCTTGAAATGTAATCCAAGGTGATGTCCTTCTTTTCAACATGATCTCTTATGAAGTGATATCTGACATCGATATGCTTTGTTCTTGAGTGCAACATAGGATTTTGAGTGATTGCAATTGCACTTGTGTTATCACACATGATTGGAATTTTTTTCTTCAATCTCATAATCTCTAAGTCATTGTCTCATCCATAAGACTTGGGCACAACAAATGCCCGCGCTATGTATTCTCGCTCACCAGAGAGAGGTGGCTATTGAATTTTGCTTTTTGCTAAACCAGAAATTAGCCTATTTCAAGCATTTGACATGTGCCTCGAGGTGCTCTTCCTGTCAACTCTACATCCAAAGATAGTCGAGTCGAATAACCAATTAGCTTGAATCCACCTTCCTTTGGATACCATAAGCCAACTTCTTGGCTTCCTTTCAAATATCTCAAGATCCTCTTGGCTGCAATCATGTGGCTTTCTTTTGGAGCGATTGAAATCTTGCACATACACCTACAAAAAGGTGATGTCCGGCCGCTTCTTTGTAAGATAGAGCAATGATCCAATAAGTGCTCTCAGTATCTTATTTGATCTACAGTGCTTGCCATCCGCATCCATATCCATTTTGATGATGTATTCATTGGTATTTTCACGTAAGACTTCTCTTCCATACCGAATTTTTTCATTAAATCTCTCGGTGTATTTTGTTTGACTTATGAAGGTTCCATCCTTCACTTGTTTCACTTGGAGTCCAAGGAAGAATGTCGACTCTCCCATCATGCTCATTTCGAATTTGCTTTGCATGAGATTTGAAAATTTATCACACACTCTTTGTTTGTGGATCCAAAGATGATGTCATCCACATATATTTGAACAAGCAAAGATGCTCTTTCCATCTTGAATTCAAGAGTGTTCTATCCACTTTGCCTTTTGTGAATCCATTCTCGGTCAAGAATTGTGACAATGTATCATACCATGCTCTGGGTGCCTGTTTCAATCCATATAGAGCTTTCTTAAGTTTGTATACTTTGTCTCCAAGAGTCTTCTGCTCAAAACCTGGAGGTTGTTCAACATATACTTCTTCTTCCAACAAACTATTAAGAAATGCACTCTTTACATCCATTTGATATACAATAAAGTTCTTGTGAGCTGCATAGGCAAGAAACATCCTTATGGCTTCCAATCTTGCCACAGGAGCAAAAGTTTCATCAAAATCTATTCCTTCTTCTTGGCAATACCCTTTGGCTACCAATCTTGCTTTGTTTCTTACCACAGAGCCTTCCTTGTTCATCTTGTTTCTGAACACCCATTTAGTGCCAATAACATTTTGATGGGTAGGTCTTTGAACCAATTCCCACACTTTATTTCTTTCAAACTGATTCAGCTCTTCTTGCATGGCTTGAATCCAATGTGTGTCATCCAATGCTTGTGACACATCTTTTGGCTCTATTTGTGAGATGAAGCAAGTAAACATTGCTTCTTGTTGAGTTCTGGATCTAAGTCTTCACTCCTTCTCTTACATCTCCAATGATTAGTTCTGGTGGATGGTCTCTCAGCCATCTTACATTAGGTTGGAGTAAGTTAGCTGGATTCAGTCGTCTTGCAGTTGTGTTATTTTGATCAGCTCTCTCATTATCACTTAGTTTGCAAAATTTTCCATTATCTTTGAGATTCACTATCTCATCTTCATCCTGGTTTATAATTCCACTTGACTTCAACATAGGGACTCTTCGCATGGTTGGTTGATTCAAATTTATCACCGACTTTTCAATGTCTTCTCCATTTACATTTGGCTCATCAAACACCACATGTATGGATTCTTCCTGAACCATTGTCCTCTTGTTGAGCACTCTGTAGGCTTTGCTTTCACCGAGTATCCTAAGAAGATACCTTCATCGACTTTGGCATCAAAAGCCTTTAAGTTGTCTTTGCCATTATTATGGATGAAGCATTTGCATCCAAATATTCTCAAGTATGCAACATTTGGCTTTCTCCTGTCCCAAATCTCATAGGAGTCTTTGTCACCGTCTTTTATCATGCATCTATTTTAAGTATAGCATCTTTGTGTTTATTGCTTGACCCAAAATCTTTTAGCGACCTGCTTGGCTAACATGGTCCTTTGCCGCTTCTTTTAGAGTTCTATTCCTTCTTTCTCGCAACTCCATTTTGTTGTGGAGTTCTTGCTTGATAATTCATGACCAATGCCATTTTCAATACAATACTCGAGTTATTATACCATTGACAAACTCGGTTCCTCTGTCGATCTTATTTTGATAATGGTTTGACTTTTCTCATTCTAGATCCTCTTCATCACCGTGGTAGTTTTACAGAGTTTCTTTCTTCTTACACATGAATATTGTCCATGTATATCTTGAGTAGTCATCTACTACCACCAAGGTGTATTTCTTCCCACTTATGCTAGCTTTGGTTCAATTGGACCAAATAGATCCATATGTAGCGGTGCAATATTCTTGTTGAAGATGGACATGTCTTTTCTTTGAATGATGATTTGATTTGCTTTCCCATCCGCATGCATCACATACACTTTCCTTCTTGTATATCTTGAGTCCGGGAGTCCTTCTACAAGACCGCTTCCTCGCAAGTTTGTTAATAGTTTTAAAATTCAGGTGACTCGAACTGCTTGTGCCACAACCAACTTGATTCAAATTTGTGCTCTTTGCTAGTAGACAAGTGCTTGGTGTTGCGATTGACCAATCTACCACATACATGTTCTTTTTGTCGCATCCTTGCAAAGACAACTTCATTGGATTGATGTCCTTTGGCATATACCCATGTTGAATCCAACATTATAACCCTTGTCACAAAGTTGGTGATCTTAGCAAGTTGAAGTTGAGTCCTTCAACATATGCAACATCCGAGATTTCTAATCCATTTTCTTGATGGATCCGATGCCCCTTATTTCTCCTGGAGCTTCATTTCCGCCAAATATGACTTTTGCACCTCGACTTCCTTGAATTTTGATAGATTTTTCTTGTTTCCTATCATCTGCCTGAATGTACCACTATCCATGTACCAGGTTCCTTGGCACTCAGCTGTTCCTTGAACCTGCAATCAAGGAAATTAAGTTTTAGTTACCCATACTTGCCTGGGTCCTGAGGGGTTAGTATTATAAGATGATCCAACCAACCTATAGCCAAATGATTTGACTCAAGAGGTTGCCATCTATCGATGCCATAATCATAATTAACTTTAGCAATTTGCTTGGGAGTTCTAGGTTCATACAGCTGTCTCTTTTGTCTGTATGCATGTGAATGAGTTTATTTGGGTAGTTGTGATATCTCTGAGTGTAGTGCCTAGGTGCATATGTGTGCTGATGATAGCTCTTGTGCCTTTGGAATGGCCTTTGCTGAGTTCTAGGCCTTTGCCATTTGGGCTTATATTCCATAGGTCTTTCGATAGTTCACATTATTCCAATCAGCTTGGCTTGGGTACTTTCTACCATTCCCATCATATGCGTTTCTTTTATAGAACTTTTGGGGCTTTTGGTAGCTCTGTTTTCTTTCTTTACAGTATTTCTGTTTGGAGTTTCTTTGAGGAACTCTACCGATTTCTTCTCAATTGTTCTCTCAAAGACACTCAACTCGGCGCTTTCCTTTCCTTTATAACCAAGGCCAGTTTGCTTGTGATTGTGCTTTGGAATAAATGTGTGTGCACCATTTGGAGTTTTGGATTTTTGAGATACTTCATTACTTGAAGATCCTTTTTCCAAAATCACTTTTGGAGCTTGACATAGCACGAGGAATTAAAACCTAAGCCTTGTCTTGTCTCCACATTCTCTTTGACTCATAATAAGATCATCCAATGATTTAGATGCCTTAGTGAATGAGGCAATCACATTTTTTGAGGTCATTTTCCCTCTTTTCTATAGCGACTATCTCTCGCTTATTAGCTTAGCATTTTCAAATTTTTTAGACTTTCATTGTCATCAACTATTTGACTTAGAGTACTCGGCTCCTTAGTTAGCTATGAGTTTTGGCTCTTGAGTAGGCTGTTTTCCTTATTCAGTAGTGTGTGTGAGGATTTAATGTGTTCAAAGTCTTTCATCGTTTTGCCTAATAAATCATAAAGATCGAGTGGGTGATGAAGTGTGTGTGTCACGATCACTATCACTAGAATCGAGTGTGATGAATTAGAGTGTACCTCCTCTTCTTGGTCAGGTTGGTCTTGTTCCTTGGCCATTAAACGGATCAAGGCTTCTTCTTCGAGTCACTTGAGTAGTCGGCTTCACTACACTCAATCACCGTGTCTTTTGACTTGGCTATCTCAAAGCGATCTCTGCACCCAACATTGCCTTTTTCTTTTCTTGTCTTCTTTCTCAAAGACCTTTCTTTCCTCTTCATTCCTGTATTTGTTGACTACGGGATATGGGAAACCAATGGCATAGTGACCTGGTTGTCTGCAGTTCCAAAGATAGATTTTCAACCTTTTGATCGGCTCTTTCCATTCTTGGATTGTCGACCTTTGATATTCAACTTTTGATACTCGCTCTCTTGGTTGACCTATCTTCCCTTGACTTGGAGGGAGCCGAGTGTCTTCTGGAGGATTCGCCTTGCCTCTCTTGTAGTTCTTATTGAAGAACTTGTTAAACCTTTTAACCATCGTGGCTATTTCCTCTTGGTCAATAACTTCTTTGACCTCGGCTCTCTTGCCATACTTAACAATTAGAGCAAATTTTTTTTGGGCACACTGTCTCCTCCTGGTCTTTTCTTCTCATTTCAAATTCGTAGGCTTTGAGATTTGAGAATAGCTCATGGTTGGATGTCTTGGATAGGTCCATGGAATGTCTCGGTGCCATGACTTTCATTTCCCATTCACCGAGACTTCTTAGAATTTTCATACACATTTCTTCTGTGTATATTCTTTTCCAAGTGCGAGATAGCTCGTTGGTAATTTCGTGAACCGAGCATCCGGTTGATCCAAGGTCTCTCCTGCGAGCATTTTAAAATTCTCAAATTTAAATACGACAAAGAACCGATAGTTTATTTTCCTTGATTTGCTCACGAGCCTTCACAAATCAATGTTAGCTTGTCCCCGATTTCTTTAGCCGTTTTGCATGATTTGACTTTGTTGAACATAGCTTTGTCCAAGGTTTTGTAAAGAATGTCCTTGGCCACATTGTCCAAGTTATATCTTTTCCTGTCATCATTTGTCCATTCACTCTTGGTTTTTCAACCATGGCCGGATGCGGGAGCAACATCCTCTTCACCTTCAAATTCAGACTCTCCTTACAATTGTGTTCACTTTTAAAATTTGCGGTGGCCCATCCTCTATCACTATCCACATCTCATCGTGTAATCTTTGATAGATGAGCACATATACGAATTTTCAATCATCAAATTCTTCAATTGTGAACATAGGGATGCGTGTCAAATTTGCTTCCATGATAATAACTTTGCTTTGAGTAAAAGAGTTTTGAAAGATTGAGTACTAAAACAAGTTTTGAAAAAATTTGGAGATCTAGTTCAAGAACTGATGCGGAAGGCTCAATGAACCAACCGCTCTGATACCACTTGTAGGTCCCAAGGGGTGTGAGTGTAAGGTTTTGATCAATATACAGAGTGGTTAACAGTCCAGATACAAGTCTTGATCACACAACTGACTTGATCCTTTGGGACTCGATCGGAGATGCCTTGGTCACACAAATGGCTTCTCGTGCGACTCGGCCTTTCTTCTTCACAAGGCATTTTGCTACTACAGCCCACTTACTTAAGTTCCTTGGATTTGATCACGAAGCCCTCCAAATAGCTTAAGCTTGGTTCGACCTTGAACCTTCCTACAATCCTCCATGGAATGTAGACCCCTTGATTATTCAAAAATTTCCTCTTCAACTGATTGAAGTTATCTTTCCTTCACAGGTGAGTGTTTGATTGATTTCCTTCGTAATGTAGGCTTGAGGATTAATCTTGAATGACTTGAGAATATTTTTGGTTACAGTTCAAATGTTTTCTTGAATGTTCGTGGTTCAGGTAACCCTACTCTCAGAGTGATTCCTCAGCCTTTTATAGTGATCTTTCAAAAATCTGCCCGTTGAAGAGATAGGCTTATTTTTGAAAGTCACTTTGTGGTCGTTAGCTTGTCTTGTTGCAGTCCTTGGAATTGCCATTTCCTCGTATAAATGATTCTTGACTTTTTCGGTGTTCTCGACACAAAGTGCGATGCTTCCCATTGGTTTATTCCTTTTGCACGCTTCTGAATGAGCACTTCAAGAAAGACAAGATGGAGGTATTACTTGTTTAAGTAATTCTCTTGATTTACGGCAACGGATCTCTTTGATTATCTCGATCGCATTTCCTTCACTTCCCAGGCGACTTGAGTCGCTTCCAATCATTGGATGACTCTTCCGTCACTTCAACTTGAGATTTGGCCATCTTGAGTTGACTTGATACTTCACTCATTCACTCTGTTCTCACCGCACCTTCATCGAGTTCCTATCTTCTCTTTCTTTGCCATACTCACCGCCTCACAAACAGTCTTCCTTCTAGTCTCCGGTTGTCTTCTTGCATGTTTAGGCATAGGCGACTTAACTCACTCGACCATCCCTATCTATTACAATGCAATTTACAACAATAAAAGGGTGCCAACTTCCTATTCTAAGTTTTACATGGCATTCATCAAAATCTACAAAATAATTTCCCAATACTTCTTAATATCTTACTTCATTTCTTCACTTTTTTACCAATTTCTGTTGTTAAATAGATATTAATTCATGTTGTAGGTTAGACCTTTGTGGATGAGACTTTCTTATCATAGAGAGAGGGCCCAAATTATTGGGTACGTTCGACTGAGTATAATTCAGGATATAAGACAACAATTGCAATTGACCTGTGGTGGTGTATATGAGGAGTTTAGAGACTCCATTTTTGGTCATTTTTTAGATTTTGGGTACGACAGGTTTAGTTGTAATGCTGCCCTCCATGCATTGGTAGTGATAGAGGTACGCATGCCATATGCTCCAGAATCAGAGTGTTGGTTCCACATCGGAGATCAAAGTATTAGATTCTCCCTGTGTGAGTTTGCAATGGTTAGTGGATTGAGATTTGTGGGGTCCACATTTGACCCTAATTGTGTGTATGAGCCACCCGAGACCGGTATTTATCGATGATTTTGGCCTCAGGGTGATCATGTTACTGCGAAGGATCTAGGCGATTTATTTAACGATGGCACCTTCCGTGAGTCACCAGCCGATGCCCTAAAGAGGCGAAGGTGTCATTTGCATTTTATATGTTATTGTGTTTCGATGGCCAGCAGACCGTAGTGGAGCATTGGCTATGGTTTCTTATCGAGGACACTGCACAGTGGGAGACTTTCACTTGGGGAAAATACTCATTTTAGATTTTGATACATTATCTTCGAAATCTGAATGATGTTCTTCCATCTGGTCGAACTTCTAGGAGGCCACCGGGATATCGCCCACCTAATTATTATTTTTATGGTCCCACGTATGTCTTGCTGGTACGTATATTAATTTATTTTATTTATTGTATATGTAATTAGTTTTTTAAATATTTTAAAAAATCTTATTTTTGTCATTTATCTATGTTACGGCTGATTTGGGCATTCGAGGCGATACCTTGTCTAGGTGATGTTTGTGAAATTTGAGTATCTGACACTCGGACGCCTAGGTGCCTTTGTTGGAGGTTTCGGAAGACCATGGTTGACTTGGTTGATTTCTTATTTGACCCGATATGCATTTTATTTATTTATTTATTTATGAAGTATAAATCACTTTTTACAGGGGTTAGTGTCTTATGAGACATTGGATCCGAGTGAGGAGGAGCTCCACCAGGTGTATATGGAGCATATCCATGAGGATGTTATTCTGTTAGGTCATCCTCGATTCATCCCGAAGGAGAATCGATTTTTGGGCGGTAGTGGCGGGAGGGGCAGAGGCAGAGGTAGGGGTACAGATTCCACATCCCCTACCACCACCATTTGCAGGGGCATGGGTAGAGTGTCGGAGACGGACGCTCTGACTTCTGCTAGGGGCAGGGGCAGGGGCAGAGACAGATCAGATTTAGAGGCCCCCATTATTACTACTACTATGATTTAAAGGCCGGAGAAGTGGCATAGGACAGACAATCCCTCAGATGGGCAGACAAATGATCACCCGGGCCATATACCTGATGATCCATCAACCTATGGGGATACACACGATGATGAGACACCAAGGGCAGTATGTTGGTGCTACTGCGGGGAGTTATACAGGAGAAGGTTGGTCATTTGGAGAGATGCATACAAGATCGGTTCTCTCGATTGGAGTCACATATCGATCAAGCTGTTTCTCAGTTGGAGGACCATATGATTCGATTAGAGAGTCTCATTGCAGAGGAGGGTTCTCGATTAGACAGATGTCTAGATCAGAAGATAGGTCGGGTTCCGGACCTTATTTAGGGTAGATTAGGCGTCTTTTCCCGTATATTGATCAGTATGATGACTTCATGCATGATCGTGTAGCGGGCAGTCAGAGATTTCCTAGTCAGTCATCTCAGCAGACGCCATCGTTGATGCCACATCAGACAACGACAATCACCCCTTCGAGAGAGACGACTCTTCTTCCGCCAATATCGACTCCTCTTTCGCCAGCATTGACTACTCTTCCGCCATCATTTACCCCTCCTCCGCGACCTCCACGAGCGTTGGTACATTCTCCGCCTCCGTGAGTGTCGGTCCCTCCTCCACGAGCGCCCTCTCCGCCTACTCCTTTTATCCAGGTTTGGGATAGGCATCCGTCGCATCTCATTCACAGCCCATTCAGGCATACTGATATTCGTAGGCCGGACGCGACCAAAATGGAGTATTAGCGCTTCTTAAGTTCTAATGACGAGTAAGTATTAAATATTAGTACATTGTCTTATATTAGCAGAGTTAATTAGTTTATTTTTGTCTTGTCTTAGAAGTGATTAAATATTAAATATTTCGAGGATCCAATTGCAGGAGGAACGTGGGGCTTATATACTGTGTTTGGCCTCAATGTTTCAAGGAGATGGAGGATCCAACGATAGAGATGGAGAATGATGTAAGCTTCAATTTTTGTATTATTTAGTTGAAAATTTTATAATATATTATTTCTTTCACATTGATTAGTATTGATTTCTTTCATTTCTGTACAACATATAAATGCATACATAGCCTTAATACGGTCAGATCCCCTGTATCTTGGGTTTGTACCTAATCCCAAGATGGTGGAAAATTAGATGATTATATCTACGACATTCTCGGTACGTATATTTATTATGCATATTGCATTAACTTTAAATTTAATAAATAATACTTATTAATTCATAAACATTTCTATTTGGAGTATTCGATACGTCATATATGGACCCGTATACATAGTGCTGATCCGGAGGACACATTATATGATCCATTGATCATGGAGAGCATTCCTCCTGGACAGGAGCTGGATGAGTTGGCTCATTTTGTCCAGCTAGGGGACTCCAAGCTGGGGTGATCCTGGTCCATGGAGTGCATGTACGCACGTACACTTGAATGTTTTTTTTTTGGGTAATTAATATATTTTTCTTTACAATTGTTAGATTAATTAATGATTTTTTTCCCCAGGTGTTGATGATCTGCAATTTTTTGGGACATTTTGTCGTATGTAGGTTGGATCTCCATAAAACCAGAGTGATTTTGTAGGACTCTATACGTCACCAATACAATGCCGACGTCTTTCTTTGTGAGGAGGATCGCCACCACACGTCCACTTCATCGCATCCTTCCAGAAGTATTGGTGCATGCTGGCTTCTATGACGCCTGTCCACAACTTGAGCCTATGCATCGCGAGTGGGAGCTTGTTATTGCGCCGGAGAAAGATTGTTATGTGCAGACCAACAATTACAATTGTGGCTTATTTGCATTGTTTTGCGTTATTGCTTGCATAACAAAGAATATTAATATGTCTTATATGGAAGAAAGGATCCCCGATCTGAGGAGGATGATGGCTCGTCAGATTTATTGATATAGTACATATAGTAGTACACTTCGTTTATTGTATATCTTGTAAATATTTTGAATTATGTAAATATTCATTTTGCATGGGTTTCTGGCCTATTGTAGGGCCCTTTCTAGCTTACTTGAATATTAATGCGAAAAATAGACAATTAAAATAGAAATACTTAAAAGAATGCTGAAAAATATGGAATAATAATAATCTTACTTCGTTCAAAACTTTACAGCGGAATAAATACTAATAATTACTAGTCCAAAACATTCATACCAAAAATACAATGACATTCTACGTTTAATGAACTAAAAAGTCAAACTTGGAAAATAAAAGAATTCCATTGATTGACATGGGTTTCTGAGTCATGCGCCCAACCCATCTCCTTCCTCTTTCTCGCATTCTCATCTAAAAATATTCAACATTCGTGGAATGAGCTAAAGGAGCTCAACAAGTAATCTCATGCATGAATGCATGCCTAATGCAATATCTTACATTTATACCTTGAAAGACTTCACATTTAACTTACTTAAAAACCTTTCACATTCATACTTAAAATATTGTCTTTCTTTTCGTAAAGCATTCTTAGGACGCGAGCTCACTTGGTAACATATTGTTCTAATCAGGGTCGCAGTGGGCCTTGTTATTTTGGAACCCGGGAACATTTTGCCCGAAGGCCCATTTCTATTCGTTTTGCCCAAAGGCCCTTTTCCTTGAACATTAACATTAGCCGCAAGTGGTACATGGTCGGAAAGCAGGTCCCCCGCGCCCATTTCCCACTCACTCCAGCATCATAGAACAATGTGCACCCATTTCTTTTGAAAACTATTATGCTTTATGACTTGACTTTACTTAATGTTGCGATGCTCGTGAAATGCTATGAACATACATTAACATGATGCATGAACTTAAGTGATGCAACATATCATTAAATACGAGAATAAACATAAGCATATATCATAATAAGTAAATCACGTTAGCTGAAACAACTTGAGAGCAAAACCCCATTCAACTAATTAGGGAAAGCCTATATTAAATGATTCAAACCTATCTAGGGAAAATCCATACATTCAGTTAGTTAACGAAAAACCTTACATTCAATTATTCAACATCTTTGGAGAAAAGTAATACGTTCAGTTAGTTAGGGAATACCCTACATAATCAACTAGTTGGGGATACATTCAATTAGTTGGGGAAAAGTACATTTAGTTAATTAGGGATGAACCCTATGTTCAACTAATCATTGAAATCCTACATTCAATTATTCAGGGATAAACCCTATGTTCAACAAATCAAGAAAACTTTACGTTCAATTAATTAGTGAACTCTAGATTTAAATATACTTGGGGAAAAGTCATATGTTCACTTAGTTAGGGGAACACCTATATTCATTTAATTAAGGGAAACCCCTATATTCAATTACTCAAACCTCTTTAGGGAAAAACCCTACATTCAAATAATTTAGGGCCCTACATTTAATGATTCAAAATTATTTAGGGTAAAACCTACATTCAATTAATAAGGAAAAAACCATTCACTCAAACAATCCAGAATAGTTGGCGGCAAGCCAATTTATCACATCACGCATATAAATTCTTATCACATAAGGCAGCAAGCCAATTTATCACATCAACACATAAATTCTTATAAAATAAACATGATAAGGCGACAAACATATTGTAATCTATTAGGATAAGGAGACCATTCTCAAGATTAGCATAATAAAAATCACGTGACAATGATACAAACCTAAAACTACATGAAAACTAAGGAGATTACTTGCCTGTATTCTAGAAATCGACTCTCTTTCTTCTCTTCTCTCTCTTGGTCGACCTTTCCTCTCTCTCTCTTGCTCCCCCCTCTCCCTCTCTCTATGCGTTCTCCTTCTGCGTGCGTGCGTTTCTTTCCGGGTGTTCTCAGTGTGTGTTTTACGTGTCCTATATCTATGTTTTAACCTACTTATAATTAGACTAGGCTTTGGGTACATGGGCTTATTACTAACTTACTAATAATATCGGCTTGATTTAATACTTTAAACTAATTAAAAGTCCAATTATTCATTATAAGGCCCTTAAATAAATTCAGAGTCCGATTGAAAAAGCACTTTTATTATCCGTAATTTAACAAATTAACTATCTCGTAAAATAATTCATAATTTCTAACTGACCATTATTATTATTCCATAAAATAAACTAATGAAATAATTAATAAAATCTTGTTAAGGCATAGAAATCCGGGTCGTTACATTCTCCCCACCTTATAAAAGTTTCGTCCTCGAAACTTGACAAATGTAAGGAACATAATATGTTAAAGAGTGAAAATGACTCTGATATTTAATGGAGCATAAGCATTAAAGGCACAATTAAATCAGTAAGGCACGAAACATATTATGGGTGTATCAAATAATCAATACCATCTCAAACACATTCACATTTGCAGTTTTAAAGCCAGACCATAAACACAAAATGATACGAGCATATTCATATTAAATGGGAAGCTTACCATATTACGGAGGGAGATGCTCGAGGCGCGACTTAGAATCCATGACTCAACTTAAGACTGATTGTAAATTAAATCTTTTTAAAGTCTACATAACTGATTTGAAAAACCTGGCTCTGATACCACTAAATGTAGCGCCCTTTCTACCTTACTTGAATATTAATGCGAAAAATAGGCAATTAAAATAGAAATACTTAAAAGAATGCTGAAAAATATGGAATAATAAAAATCTTACTTTGTTCAGAAATTTGCAGCGGAATAAATACTAATAATTACTAGTCCAAAACATTCATACTAAAAACACAATGACATTTAACGTTTAATGAACTAAAAAGTCAAACTTTGAAAATAAAAGAATTCCATTAACATGGATTTCCCGAGTCACTACGCCCAGCCATCTCCTTCCTCTTCTGCATTCTCATCTGAAAAATATTCAACATTCGTGTAATGAGCTAAAGGAGCTCAACAAGTAATCTCATGCATGAATACATGCCTAATGCAATATCTTACATTTATACCTTGAAAGACTTCACATTTATCTTACTTAAAAACCTTTCACATTCATACTTAAAACATTGTCTTTCTTTTCGTAAAACGTTCTTAGGACGTGAGCTCACTTGGTAACACATTGTTCTAATTAGGGTCGCAATGGGCTTTGTTATTCGGAACCCGTGAACATTTTGCTCGAAGGCCAATTTCTATTCGTTTTGCCCAAAGGCCATTTTTCTTGAACATTAACACTAGCCGCAAGCGGCACATGGTCGGAACGCCGGTCCCCCGCGCCCATTTCCCGCTCACTCCAGCATCATAGAACAATGTGCACCCATTTATTTTGAAAATCATTCTACCTTATGACTTGACTTTACTTAATGTTGCGATGCTCGTGAAATGCTATAACATACATTAACATGATGCATGAACTTAAATGATGCAACATATCATTAGATACAAGAATAAACATAAGCATATATCATAATAAGTAAACCACGTTAATTAAACAACTTGAGAGCAAAACCCATTCAACTAATTAGGGAAAGCCTGTATTAAATGATTCAAACCTATATAGGGAAAATCCATACATTCAGTTAGTTAAGGAAAAACCCTACATTACATTATTCAACCTCTTTGGAGGAAAGTCACACGTTCAGTTAGTTAGGGAATACCCTATATAATCAACTAGTTGGGGATACATTCAATTAATTGGGGAAAAGTACATTTAGTTAATTAGGGATGAACCCTATGTTCAACTAATCATTGAAATCCTACATTCAATTATTCAGGGATAAACCCTATGTTCAACAAATCATGAAAACGTTACGTTCAATTAATTAGTGAACTCTAGATTTAAATATACTTGGGGAAAAGTCATACCTTCACTTAATTAGGGGAACACCCTATATTCATTTAATTAAGGGAAACCCCTATATTCAATTAGTCAAACCTCTTTAGGGAAAAACCCTACATTCAAATAATTTAGGGAAAGCTTTGCATTTAATGATTCAAAACTACTTAGGGTAAACCCTACATTCAATTAGTAAGGGAAAAACTATTCACTCAAACAATCCAGAATAGTTGGCGGCAAGCCAATTTTTCACATCACGCATATAATCTCTTATCACATAAGGCAGCAAGCCAATTTATCACATCAACACATATATTCTTATCATATAAACATGATAAGGCGACAAACATTGTAATCTATTAGGATAAGGAGACGATTCTCAAAATTAGCATAATAAAAATCACGTGACAATGATACAAACCTAAAACTACATGAAAACTAAGGAGATTACTTGCCTGTATTCCAGAAATCGACTCTCTTTCTTCTCTTTTCTCTCTTGGTTGACCTTTCCCCCCCCTCTCTCTCTATGCGTTTGCTCTCTGCGTGCATGCGTTTCTTTCTGGGTGTTCTCAGTGTGTGTATTTTACGTGTCTTATATCTGTCTTTTAACCTACTTCCAGTTAGACTCAGCTTTGGGTACATGGGCTTATTACTAACTTACTACAATATGAGCTTGATTTAATACTTTAAACTAATTAAAAGTTCAATTATTTATTATAAGGCCCAAATTAAATAAATTCACAGTCCAATTGAAAAGACACTTTTATTATCCGTAATTTAACAAATTAACTATCTCGTAAAATGATTAATAAATTTGTAATTGACCATTATTATTCTTCCATAAAATAAACTAATAACATGATTAATAAAATCTTGTTAAGGCATAGAAATCCGGGTCGTTACACCTATTATTAGTAAATCAGAGTATATTACACTTGTAATTGGTAAACAAATCAAGAAATATTGGAATAATAAAGAAGAACAATCAACTCAGCAAGAGAGAACAGAGAGTGGCATGATATGGCATGATATGCAACTAAGTGGCACAATATGTTGCAAGTTACGCAACACGATATTGGCACGTCATTACCTTTATCGTGCCATATCGTGTCACTTAAGCACGATATAGTTTTTGAATTTTTGCCACATCATAACCTATATCATGCATATAGTGGCACGATATGGCACGATATGACCAAAACCCTAAACCCTTATCGTGCCACTATATGCATGATATTGTGCAATATTATGCGTATATCATGCCCTATTGTGCCGTATCATGCATTTATCGTGCCGTTTATGTTTGATTAAATTGTGAACATAATATTAGATAAGTGTTATTTGGTAACATAATATTAGTGTTGAAATAATCCTCATTTTCATCATCTGGACGTCTTTGGCATCTTCTACGGGTATGATCATCTGCTCGACATATTCCACATTTATTTTTACTATGCACTGTCTTGAAGGACCTGTTTGTGTCGTCACCGGGCACTTCGCTTTTCATCAAGCGGTAATGACATAGTGCATTTGACGCAATTGTGGCTAGCACCCCCACACCTTGAACAAACTTGACTCTTACGTGATCGATTACTTGATGACTCAACAATAGAATGAACTCTACTTTGTCTAGGACGATCGGCTTGTCTCTGGTTATTTGGAAGGTTGCATACTAATTCTCGCACCTCTTGTGGTAGAACCATTCACTCGGATCAGGAACTGGTAGAACTTCACCCGCCCACATTTGTTGAAGATTTTCATTTTTATAATAATGTGCAACAAATGAATAAATATTGAGGTTCACCTTTCTGCACAAAAAAAAAATTATGTGAAAATATCGAACGAATTATCTGAAAATATTCATATAAATTTATTTATACCTAATTGCTGCAGATGCATGGGAGCAATGCATTAACTCATATTAAAATTCTCGACAACTGCACGTTCTTTGGGATAAGTCAACCAAATAAGTCTTTGTTCCATCTTTCACTTTGTACTTCACATTACTAAGACGTTGAACATCCATTCTACAACCTATCTCAACTGCATCACTTAATCTTTTGGTTGCTTCATGTGTTAACTCTTGATCTCTTTCATTAGCAGAATGCGTCGTTCATAAAACCACTTTTGAATAATAGTCCGAGCGCACTCAAGCAAACAAACAGGCAACTTTTTGGCCCATAATAACCAACTATTAAAGCTCTACGCTGAGTTTGATGTCATGAACCCATAATGTCGGACATGACACTTACATGGAGACCATCTGTCTTCCCCTGTACGTTCTAACTTCTTAAACGCACCCGTCTCACTAGCAACTTTTATGTTTTCAAAATATTTATCATAATCTTCATGACGTTATGAATATGCTGCATTCCTAAACATTGTTACTATATGCTGACCGTATTGAGCCAAATTACTCTGCAAATGGTAAGTGCAAAGCCCTTGTGATGCTTCTGGGTATACTACTTTTATGGCATTACTGATACTCTTGTGCTGATCGGAAACAATCAGTAGATCACGAGGGCACGCATAAGCATCTCGAAACTGTCTCAAAAACCATGTCCAGGATTCATCATTCTCAACATCCCCAATTCCAACTGCAAGTGAGAAAATCTATTCATTACCATATTTTGTTATGGCAACAAACAATATTCCCCAGTACTTGCCTTTAAGGTGTGTTCCATCAATCACAAAAATGGGCCGACCATGGTTTTGGAATCCAGTGCTTGATGCATGCACATAAAAAAATACGTACTTGAATCTATTAACATGATCTGACTTCCATCTAGTTACCGATCTAGGATCCATTAAAGTCAACATGTGTAAGTACGCCAGAAGTAGATTGAATGACTTGTTGCTATATCCATATATCAACCCAAAAGCATGATGCTTTGCACTCAACGCAATATTATAACTCATTTTAAGCCCACGTCATGATTCCAACTCTGCCATCATATCTCTTGGCACGAGAGTAGAATATCCCACTAGTAATCTGGATGCAAAATACGCACCTACTAATTTAGAATGCACCCACCTAGATGCATTGTCATTCAAATTTAACCCACATCCATGGTGCTTGTCAAACTTTCCTACTATCCAAATACAATCTTTTCCATATGCATGCATTCTAAAAGGGCATCGTTCATACCTGCATATCGCATAATAATGAGTCTTATCCGAGCATTTAACTTGATACTCGAATTGATTTTCAAGGTGATACATGCCTAGTGCCATATCCAATTCAGTTTTGCTCATGTATGTTGCTCCTTGGCGCAATGTACCACCAGATGCTTCCAATCTAGTAGGTTCTTCGGGAGGAAGTGAAACGTGTGAGAGTGTACCAGGAATTACCCAACTTCGTCCTATGGGGGCTATTGTTTCATCCCTATCATAATTCAATTCATTGTCTCTATGGATATCTGGATGTATGTTAGCACCTCGTTCTTCTGATGCATTTTGGTGTTGATTTTCTGAAAATACCTCTCTCAGCGCATTGTTGGTCATTATCAAATTGATTTTTAGCTTTAGCAGCAGTACCAACATCACCAACAGTGTAATTCTCACCAAAATCATCTGCAGTATTATCACCACCAGCATCACCATCATCGCCACGACAATTATCACCTTCATTATCTTTATCATTTTCATCTTTCTCGCCATCTGTTTCTGGAAATCTGGATCTATCTTTACCCCAATCGCAACCTAAATTAGGATAATAGTTATCTTCAGTGCTTGGCCTTATACTAGGTCCCTGGCAATCGATATTTGGAACATTGACTGTAGGTGAGCATGGACCCGAATGATCAATATTTGGAACATTGTTCATATGCATAAAAGGTGCTCCACTAGGCCTTACTGTGGTACGCCATATGGTGCATGTAGTTGTAATTAGGCCCAATGATTGTTGAAAAATCATTATGAGTAGCCATTAGTTGCATAAAACTTCCACCAGCATCTTGTTGACTTTCAACGTTCTCAACTCGATTATGCCCAGACTGACTTCCCAACACATGATGCGAACTTGTCTCAGCCATTTTTCTTTTTAGTATTACAAAAACAACTGATAACTCGGTGTTTTCAAATGCACGTTCAATATCACTGTCATTGTTCAACTTTAACTTCCCAATTTTATTTCTAGAAATATCTACAACATCATGCATTACACAATTATATATCCCCTATCGACTTCAACAACACCATAAACCTCCTCCAATAATTTAAAATAATTTATTTTGCCCGGTTCAGCACATATAACTTCTTCTTCACCATTTTTATATTCTAACCCTTCCCAGTGACCCCAAATCGAACAACAATATAGAGAGAGTTCATCTGTAGAAAGAAAATATAGAAAATATTAAAGAAGTACCACGATATGCTATGACAAATAAAGGCACAATACACTGTATTTTATATCGTGCCATGATATAGGGTGCTACAATATACACCTTTTATGACAAGACACGATATGACACGATATGAAAATGGCACGATACATTGTGGCACGATATGGCATGATGTACTAGTATATTGTGGCACGATATAGCACGATACACTAGTATGTGCCACATTATACACTACACATAATACCCACTACCATATACCACCGCACGATATAGTGGCACGATACACTAGGAATATCGTGCCACTATATCGTGCCATACACTGATGTACTTTACGTTTGTGCATAACGTGGCATGATATACTATAATTATCGTGCAATATTGTGCCACGTTATAAGCTATATCGTGCCACTGTAAAGAAGCTTATATCGTGCGAACATGACATATCGTGTACCATTTCTTATTTTCAGATTAAGAAATGTCATATTTTGTACATATCATGCAAATATATTCACGTACTATTTAAACAAGGATAAGTAACTAAGAGGAGAAGCGACATTACCTTGTTTTTTCCTTTGTCTGGTGCGAGTTTTTGTAGATGAAAGAACCCAAAATAAACTAATATACTGTGAAATTCGTGAAATTACACTAATATAGTCTCATATCGTGAAATTACACTAACATAATCGTGAAAATCATAGAATTACACAAACATGGTCTCATTTTATGAATTTCTTAAAATTAAAATAATGTGGTCATATATCGTGAATTTCAATTGTGCATGCAAATGAATGTCGTGAATGTATGTATGTGAGTTCATCTCTAACACAAATTTTGATGTAAAATTTTCTTTTACAATCAAAAATTTGAATCGTAATAATTTTTTCTTTTGTTATATATTTTAATTATATAATATATTAAAATAATCTTCTCTCGAGATCTATAATTTGAGACCAATAATATATATATATACATATAATAAAAGTACTGATTCGAAAAATTAGATGAAAATATTTTGGGAGAAATTACAATAAACAAGCTAAGGGAATTTGGTCCTCACACTCTTTTTAGGCATAAAAAAAAGCTTATTATCTAGTTTTGTCAAAAAAAAAAAAAAAGAGTTTGTGCTATTAAATTGGGTAAATAAGGACTTCTGCACTATTTTTGACATCTCTATTTAAGAAGTGTTATGTTAATGTTCAATTTGACATACGCATATATAAATATATGTAATATATTATAATAACAAAATAAAAAAGATTTATTCTAAAAATATTACTTTAGATACGAGTTAAATTGGAATACAGATACATATAATTACAATGACCTATTAAAAATATTTAGTTTCAAATATTTCTTGCACGATTTTGAAAACATTAAAGACAAATATGCTCACATGACACTTCTAAATGCCTTGTTGATCAATTGTGCGAGGAATTTTCTAACTTAGAAAATTAATTGCTATTATTATGTAATTTATGTTTTTGTTAAGGATCTAATATGAAATGTTAATTTTATGTTCAAATTAACCTATCACTTCGTAATGATTCATATTTAATTTTTAAGCTAATTAATCTAAAAATCAATTCAAATTATATAATTTTAGGAAATTTATCGTATAGATTTTGATGATGCTTAGAAAACATTGTATTAGGAAGTTGGCATATCCCAATTATGTATGTAAATTCTACCTTGTAATAGATAGATTATTAGGTCAGCCAAATAGCAGCTAAATAGACTATGCATAAGACTTGCTGAAGAATACATAGAAGAATCAGCTGAGTCGCAGCTGAGTGAATCAGAAGACCTTTAGTCAAGTACATTAGCTAAGTATTTTAGAAGACTTACAACAGAGTCAACCAAGAAATGATGGAGATGACTCAAGTCAAGGGGTAAAGCAGCTGAAGGACTCAGAGACAACTGAAAAGAGTCAATTGTGTCAAAGTCAAATTACTTACCTATTTTGATAATGGAGATGGACCTACAACCTTAAAGTATTCCTACTGAAAGAGTGTAAAAAGAATAAGCCAATGGGAAGCCTACATAATTCTGATACCTTTTCAGAAGCCTGCAAGTATCAGTTTAATAAGGTTGGGTCAACATCAAAGCTGCAGAAACAAGACATGCCAACGAACACTAAGTAAGAGTTTGAATTTTATTTATCTCTTCAGCGGACAAAATTTGAACTCCTATTATAAAAGACTGAGGATTTTTCAGAGAGAAAAAGAGAGAAATTATTCGAGCAAGACACAAAACTAAGAAGCAAACATTTGAGCAAGAACTACAAAATACTCTCTCTCCAGCAATATTCAAAAGACCTCAAGCCTAAATCAAAGACACTTCTTCCAACGCCTTTACGTGAAAAGATTGAAGTTGTTCATCAAGTTGAAGAGGAAATCATTTGTGAAAGCAAACTATGTCTATATTTCCAAGGATTGAAAGAAGTATAGTGGAGTTTAAGGTCGAACCAGATTCAAATATGAAGGAGGAATGTATGATCAATCCCTGAAGATTTGAAGAGACGAAGTAGTGAGACAACTATCTTGCAAAGAGCTGAGTCCCAGAAGATTAGCTAGTTGTGTGATCAAAGCTATCTTGGACTACACTTTTGTAACGAAGTGACTGTTGCATTGGTGGATTCCTCGTGGAGTAGGAGAAGAGAGGAGTAGAGGAACTACCCCATCCTCAAACCACTATAAATTTCTGCACTTTAAATTCTGCATTTTATTTACTTGCTTCATTTGCTATCTATCCAGATAGCAACTAATTAAAAAAGTGTAAGTGTTGATATCCAAGCTTTAAAAGAGTGTAAGACTCCCGCTGTAAAACAATAAATCTGGTTTTTTAAAAATTAACTTCATTCAGCTGAGTTATAATATCAATAGCTCTCTCAGAGTGTGTTGAGTGGTTAACTCTTCTGCTGAAGCTTAACACAACTGTCTCAAAAGACTTAGCTGTTTTCTTGTAAACTCTGATTTTAAAAGAATCAAAAAATTGGGTAAAGTCTATTCAACCCCCCTAGACTTTACTCTGCACCCCTTGGGACCTACAAGTGGTATATGAGCGGTTGGTTCAAAGAACCTTTCGCACTGGTTACTGAACTAGATCTCATTTCTTTTCAAAAACATCAACACTTGAGTTTTTCAAAGTTTTATCTAAGTTATTATCATGGAATCAAATCTATCATGTATTCCCATATTTACCATTGGAGAATTTGATGATTGGAAAACTCGTATGCATGCACAACTCTCTTCACTTTATGATGAAATATGGTTTGTCATTGAAGATAGAAGCATTAGAATCACCAAGGTGAATACAACTGTAAGAGCAACATGAGATAATGCTGATAGAGCTGCTGAGTTTGATAAACCAAGAAGTGAATGGACAAACAAGGATAAAGAGAGATATAACTTGGACAATGTGACTAAGGATATATTGTACAAAACTCTGGATAAAACCACGTTCAACAAAGTTAAATCCTGCAAGACAACTAAAGAGATTTGGGAAAAGCTGACATTAATCTATGAAGATTCAGAGCAGATAAAGAAAAAACAAGCTCATAGTTGCACTTCAAAAATTAGAAAATTTCAAAATGATGACAGTTGAATCATTAGATCAATTGGATGCATGATTTACACAGATAACAAATGAGTTATCTGCTTTAGCAAAAGAATATACACATAAGGAAATGTGTATGAAAATTCTGAGAGCACTCCCAACTGAGTGGGAAATAAAAGTGATGGCTCTAAGGCACTCTATAGACTTAACCAAGATATCAAACCATGAGCTATTGTCTGTTTTGAAGGCTTATGAATTCGATGTCAAAAGGAAATAGCAAAATGAGAGAGCTGCACCAAAGACAGCTGCACTGATGGCAAGAAAATTCAAGTCGGCTGACTCCAAGGACATCATTGACAAAGAGGAAATTGCCTTGATGGTCAAGAGGTTTAACAAGTTCTTTAATAAGAACTATAAGAGGAAAAAATGAGAGTCCTCCAGAAGGCATTCGACTCCCTATAAAGGAAAAGATGAGAGAACCCACAAAAGAGCTGAGAAGAAAGTGGAAGACTTGTGCTGGAATTGCAAACATCCATGTCATTGTGCAGTTGACTACCCCTGTCCACCAGCCAACATGTACGAAAATGATGAGGAAAAGAAGGTCTTTAGGGAAAGAAGATAATAAATAAAGAAAAAAATGATGGCTGCAGAATTAGAGACATCGAAGTGCAAAGAGACAATTGAGTCATACAGTAGTGAAACTGACTACTCTTCTGATACTGAAGAAGAGGCATTCATTTGTCTCATGGCCAAGGAACAAGAAGATGAGGTAATCTCTAACTCATCTGATTCAAATTCTGATGATAGTGATCATGATACACACACACACACACATCATCATCATCCATTGTTCTTTATGATTCATAAGGCAAAATGATACAAGACTTTGAACACATTAAATCCTCACATACACTTTTAAATGAGGAAAAATCTAACTCAAGAGCCAAAACTCACAACTTACTGAAGAGCTGAGTACTCTAAGTCACATAGCTGAGAGAACAAACAATTAAAGGCTGAGATACCAAAGGTAAAAATAGACCTTGCCGAAAAAGAAAAGAGGATTAAAAGCTTAAAAATGTTCACCAAATCATCTAATACATTGGATGAATTTATGATGATTCAAAAATAAATTGGAGACAAAGCAGGATTAAGATTCAATTATTTTGTAAATGCTCAAACTCCAAGAATGATTTTAGAAAAATGATCCCCAAGTAATGGGGGAGTCCAAAAATCAAAAACACTATATGTTGCACCCACATATCACAACAAGCACACACATGTTGGCCTTGGATAGAAAGGCAAAAGAAAAAAGCCAGCTGAGTATGCTGAAAGAACAACTGAAACTAGATTCAGAAATGTTCATCAGCAAACTCCAAACAAGAAATATTATGTTAAGTCTAAAAAGATCTAGAACTACCAAAAACCCCAGAAATTTCAATATATAAGAAATCATATGAAGTGAATGGTAGAAATTATCCAACTCAAGCTGATTAGAATCCACCAGTGAAATATAAGCAGCGTCCTAAGCGAAATAAGCCCAAGTGGCAAAGACCTCAAAATCATTATAGGTCATTCCCAAGGCAGAGAAATCAAAACACATATGCACCCAGATACATAGCACACCATGCACATCAGTTTCCATATTTTCAGCAAAGCAAATACACAAACATACATAGAAATGAGACAACTGTATGTACCAAAAGCACCGAAATAATTTGCTAAAATTCACTATGATTATGGAACTGAAAGGTAGCAACCCCATCAAATCAGATCATTTGACTATAAGTTGGTTGGTACACCTTGTAGTGCTAACCCCTCCAGACTCAAACAAATATGGGTACCTAAAGTTTGATTTCCTTGATTGCAGGTTCATGGAACAGTTGAGTGCCAAGGAACCTGGTACATAGATAGTGGCTGTTCCAGACATATGACAGAGAATAAAAACAATCTATCAAACTTCAAGGAATCAAAATGAGCGAAAGTTATATTTGGAGGAAATGAAGCTCTAGGAAAGATCAAGGATACTGGATCCATCAAGAAAAATGGCTTAGAGATCACATATGTTGCATAAATTGAAGGGCTGAATTTCAATTTGCTAAGTATCAGTAAACTCTGTGATAAGGGATACAATGTTGAATTCAATATGGGTGTTTTCCAGATCAAAGATGCTGAAACAAATGAGATAGTGCTGTCAGGAATCAGAAACAATAACATGTATGTAGTAGATTGGTCTACTGCTGCACCAAACACATGCTTATTGGCAAAAAGCACAGCTGAAGCAAGTTGGCTGTGGTACAAGAATTGATTCATATGAATTTCAAGACTATCAAAAAGCTTGCAAGGAGTCATTTGGTGGAAGGATTGCCAGACTCAGTATACAAAAAGGAAAGTATATGTGATGCATGCTAGAAAGAAAAGAAATTCAAATCATCAACGAGTATTTTGCATTTGTTGCATATGAATTTGTTTGGACCAGTGGAACCAGCTAGTATCAATGGAAAGAAATACACCCTTGTGGTGGTGGATGATTTCTCAAGATACACATGGACCATCTTTATGTGTAAAAAGAAGGAAACTTTTCAAAAGTTTCCTCATCTGATGAAAAGAGTTCAAAATAAGAAGAGTCAATCCATTATCAAGATAAGATCTGACAGAGGAACTGAGTTTATCAATGGGATTATAGCTCAGTATTGTGTGGAAAATGGAATTGCTCATGACATATTAGCTGCAAGAAATCCTCAGATGAAAGAAGGAATAGAACACTGAAAGAAGCTGCAAGGACTATGTTAGCTGAAGCTGAATTGCAAAAGAGATTTTGCGCTGAAGTAATCAACACAACCTGTTATACTCAAAATAGTTGTATGATCAATAGGAAATTGTCCAAAACCCCTTATGAAATTTGGACAGGAAGAAAGCCATTTGTAGGATACTTTAATATTTTGGAAGTAAATGCTTCATTCACAATAATGGGAAAGATAATCTGAAGGCATTTGATGCTAAGGCTGATGCAAGATTCTTTCTTTGATATTCAGCTGAGAGCAAAGCCTTTAGAGTGCTGAATAAAAGGACAATGGTCACATGAGAATCCATTCATGTAGTTTTTTTGATGAACCAAATGTCAATGCAGAAGACATTGATGAGTTAGCTGAAAATATGAATCATCCAACTATTCAGAAGAGTACTTATACTGAGACAACTCTCAGAAGACTCGATCCTGATGAGGATGAGTTAGCTGAATCTCAAAGAGAGCTAAAATGACGGTTGAGACTATGAGGGGTGATGCAGTGGATCAGAATCCATGGTCAGAGTTAGTTGAGCCTGTTGATGAGCCTATGGTAGTAGATGCACCAGTTGAGATAGAGATTGAAAATCCATTAAACCCAGCTAAATCAGAAAGGCAAGAATCAGAGGCAGCAGACTCAGAATCAGATGATGTGGTGGAGTTTAGTGAATCAACTGAATTAGATCAAGAGAAGATGATCCAGTGGGAGGTTTAAACTTTGCAAAAATGGGTTTTTTTTTTTAGACCCTCCTCCTCAACCTACGGATCTCCCGCGACCGTGCTTTGGAGGTGGCAAATGATGTACAAATACGGTCGGGCCATGTTTTGAAGCACAACCGTGCCTTAGGATTGTGTTCTGCCCGATTTTTGAAGGGGTATTTTGGGAAAACACTTCAACCAAGCCTTTTGATAACTTTTGTACACTTTGTTACCCAATTGTGCTGAACAAAGTCTATTTTTCACCAACAAATTTACATTAAACAATCACTCAACACCCAGACTAATGAGTGGAGCATTAAACTACTAAACGATGATATTACTAATGAATACTTTCCCAATATAATATCAATAAAAGCCCAATGATGAGGTTGAGAATGAGAATCCAGATTTTAGACAAGAAAAACACATATTGTGGTGATGAAGACAGTTAGAAAGCTTGGATCACCATGAAGAGGCACTAAGGCACAAGGATTGAGGATCACTCAGAGAGGAAGACGAGTGCCACCACTTCATCATCATACATCCATTAGGGGAGTCTTGTGTTGGTTTTGAAAGTTTTAACTTCAAGTATTCATGTCGATTTTGAGAGAAACTTCTTGTTTAATTGTTGTTTTGATTTTCTTCTTCATAATGAGCTAAATCGTTAGTGTTTGAATATGATGAACCCTAAAACTTATTTGTGATTATTGGTTTGAATGCTTTAATATGTTTTCTTATGCTTTTGTGCAATTTGCTTATGTTATATTTGTTTATTCGAATTGTATATGTGCAATATTGATTTGAAGTTTATTTCTCACTGAGTAATCGATAGATTTATGGTGGAATATAACCAACATAAGTAAAATGAGTTGCATGCAATCCTAGAGATATGACGACATAAATCTTCTGAATTAGGGTCAAATCTAATATGAAAATTCATAAATTATTAATGCAATCTTGGTTTTGAACTAGAAAGAGATTTAGGCTAATCAACTTATGGTTAGGAGTTATTTATCTTGAGAAAGAGTTTAACTCAATTTAGAAATTCCTACGATCCATAAAGCAAGAAATTATGTTACATGATGGTTAGAACTTAAAGGTTTATGCTTGTATTTGTTTTGGTAAAATCACAACGACGTTCTAGGGGGATTCACATTCAAGCATTTTCTAACCATCATCTTCCAATCCGAGTGTATCCAATATCTTTCATGTTCTTAGTTGTCTTTTCCACTTTTATTTGCTTTCATTTTATTTTTATTTTACAACAAACTTGTTAGGAAATTTATTCTATAGATTTTGATGATGCTTAGAAAACTTTGTGTTAGGAAGTTAGAACCCCCCATTTTAATGTAATATCTATGTGTAATGATAGGTTTTGGCTGACTCAATAGCAGCCAAGTACACATGCATAAGATTGGTTGAAGAAATTTTCAGAAGACTCACAGCTGATTTGTGAAGATTCAACTGACTTACAGCTGAGTAAGTGATCAGAAGACTCTCAATTGAGTACATCAGCTAAGTCGATCAGAAGATTGACAGCATACTTCATCAGAAAACTCTCTAAGAAGACGCAAGTTTCAGCCTCAAATGGGTTAATGCAGCTGAAGAACCAAAGTCAACTGGAAGAGACCCGTTTCACTTAGTTAAAGGTGGATACACTTCAACATCACAAGAAATACAATGTTGGACCAAGTATGTGAAAGGCATTTATGCAGGCAAGGAGGACCAACTTATAAGAAGCACCTGCAGACTTCCACTTTTCATAGTGCTGCAGAGTTCGAAAGAATACAAGGAAAGCCGAACATCAAAACTTCAAGAAAAGACATGTCAACTGTCCAACGATGGGATTTCCATTTGTCTATCTCTTTAATGGACAAAATTCAAATCCTCACTATAAGAAGCTAAAGGTTTTTCAGAGAGAAAATACGACACAAGACACACAAGTGAACAAGTAAGAAATATCAAAATCTCTCACAAGATTATCTGCATATCCTCAAGCTTATTCAAAGACACTTCATCCAACATACACTGTGAAAGATTAAAGCTGTTGATCAGGTGAAGAGGAAAAATTTGTGAAAACAAAATTGGGATCTCAAATGCCAAGTATTGAAGAAAATGTAGTGAGGTTCAAGATCAAACCAAGTTCTGAATCGAAGGAGGGCTGTGTGAATAAATCCTGCAGATCCAGAGAGCTGAAGTAACTAGGCAGCTGCCTAGTGAAGAGCTTAGTCCCAAGAGTAGCTAGCTTTGTGAATAAGGCTATTCAGACTGTATCTTTTGTAGCTAAAATGATATGTTACATTAGTGGATTTCTCTTGGATTAGGAGAAAAGTGGAGTAGAGGAATTACCCCATCCTTGAACCACAATAATTCTTGTGTCTTTACTTTATTGCTCTTAAATTTCTGCATTTAATATTTTGTTGCTTATTTTCTATCTAATCAACTTTGTAACTCTTTAAAACACTAAGTATTGATAACCAGAACTCAAAAGGGTGTAAGTCTTTCGCTGACTTAAAAGGAAAACTGATTTTATAAGCAATTGACTTTCTTCAGCTTTGTTACTCTATCAACAACTATTTCAAGAGACATGTTGAGTGGTTAACTCTCCTGCTGAATCTTAACCCAACTATCTAAAGAACTAAGTTGTTTTCTTAAAATTCTGATTCAAAAACTCGAAAAATTTAAAGTCTATTCAAGCCCCTTTCTAGATTTTACCTAGCACACCTTGGAACCTACAAGTGGTATCAGAGTAATTGGTTCAAAGAACCTCCCGCACTGGTTACTGAACTAAATCTTTATTTTCAAAAACATCAGCACAGTTAGTTTTTCAAAGTTTTAAAGAGTTATCATTATAGAAGCAAATCTGACTCGTATCCCTATGTTAACTATTGAAGAATTTGATGACTGGAAAATACGTATGCAGACACATCTCTCTGCACAATATGATGAAATTTGGTTTGTTATAGAGGATGGACCCATTGAAATCACCAAGATAAATGCAAATATTGCCAGAGCAATAGCTGCAAGAGATGAAGCTTCAAGAGTAGCTGAGGTTGATAAGCCTAGAAGTGAGTGGATAAATGAGAATAGAAAAATCATAATCTATTGCAAAGAACATCCTGTACAAAACTTTGAACAAAGCTATGTTCAACGACGTCAAATCATGCAGAACACCAAAAGAAATATGGGATAAGCTGACTTTGATTTGTGAAGACACATAACAAATTAAGGAGAATAAACTTATAGTTGCAGTGAAAAAGTTCAAGATTTCAAAATGATGACTGGGGTGTCATTAGACCAGTTAGATGCAAGATTCACAGAGATAACAAATGAGTTATCTGCCCTTGGAAAAGAGTATACACAAAAGGAAATATGTATGAAGATCCTAAAAGCCCTTCTAGTTGAGTGGGAAATGAAGGTAATGGAAATGAGGCACTAAATGGACCTAAAAAATGTCAAACTGTGAACTATTTTTAAATATAAAGGCCTATGAATTCGAGCTCAAGAGGAAAGAGTAAGATGAGATAGCTGCACCCAAGACTGCTGCCCTGCTAGCAGGTGAGTCTAAGTCAGCAAACTCAAAGGACATACTTGACAAGGAAGAAATTGCCTTGATGGTTAAAAGGTTCAACAAGTTCTTTAATAAGATTTATAATAGGAACAAAGAAGAGTCCTCCAGAAGGTATTAAACTCCCTCTAAAGGAAATGAGGAAAGGACCCCAAGAGAGTTGAAAAGAAAGTAGAAGACTTGTGCTGGAATTGCAGACAGCCTGGTCACTTTGACTGTCCCTATCCACCAGTCAACAAGTACATGAAATAAGAAGAAAATAAAGTCTTCAGAGAAAGAAGAAAAGAAAGAAAGAAGGCTACTATGGCTGTTGAGGTTAAGAGGTTGAGACAACCGAGAGCAAGGAAGCAGAAGAATCAGAAAGCAGTGAACCTGATTACTCTTCTGACACTGAAGAAGAGGAATTAATTTGTCTCATGGGCAAAGAATAGGAAGATGAGGTAATATTTAACTCATTTGATTCTGGTTGTATTGATAGTGAAAATGATACAGACATCTTCACCCACTGATCTTTATGATTCATTAGGCAAAATGACGAAAGATCTTGAATACATAAAATCCTCACACACACTCTTTGTAACGACCTCTCTAAAAAAATACTATTAGGAAAACACGAATTTATAAATTAAAGTGATTCCAATAATTATCAAAAAGTCGATTTAGAATTTTTTAATTCTTAAGAAAAAAATATAATGATGATGATAATAATAATAATAATAACAATAATAATAATAATAATAATAATAATAATAATAATAATAATAATAATAATAATAATAATAATAATTATTATTATTACATCTTTCAAATTAAATATCCAACAATTATCCCAAGCACAAAACAGAAAAAATTAAAGTCATAAATCCAAAATTTAGTTCGATCATAATTATTTAAAATATAAATATAGCATGATTTAATCCACCATCCACAACATCATATCTTCAATCGGATTCCTCAACCTGAAAGTCATGACAATAATATGGGTGAGCTTCATCTCGCTCAGTAGGGATATATCTGTCAATATTTAATATAACATGAAAAGCATTCACATAATTACACAATTAATTCATTAATTTCTTCTGGCTGGCCAGTTACTGCATATAGCATTGGGTTCACCCCGAAGATACTTTTGACCCCGAACCCTTTTTATGGCCCCTGGCTTAAATGAATTTATTTCCTCTTGACATATATTGCAATTAATACAATACAATCATGAAACATTAAATAAAGACAAATAATATAGAAATCCCTACCTTAACATTTGTAGATATTCGATGTAGAACAATGAACGATAAAAGTAGTAGTCCTTGTAGGTCCCAAGGGGTGTGAAGTAAGGTTTAGAAGGGGAGAGGGGGTTGAATAAACCTTACTAAATTTTCGATTTAGTCCTTTTAAAATTATTCAACAGAGTTGACTAAAACAGCTGTGTCCTTGATGGACAGCTAAGTTGGCTTTTCAGCTAAGTTACCCACTCAACATACTCGATAGAGCTGTTGATAGTATAACTCGGCTACTCAAGCCAAATACTTAACTTGGCTGATTGGTTTTTAACAGCGGAAGACTTAACACCTTTGTTTAGTTTAAGCTTGTTTTTAACACTTGATTTTTAGCACTTGGTTATTTATCGAGTTGGATAGCAAATATAATACTAGCAACAAATATAAAGTAAATATGCGGGAAAGTAAGTTTCTTTGAAAGTAAATGACACAAATATTTTATAGAGGTTCGAAGATGGGGTAATTCTTCTAATCCTCTCTTCTCCAACTCCTGGAGGAATCCACTATGTAACAGATCGGTTTACAAAGCGGTGAAACGATCCGGAGACGCCTTGATCAAACAAAAACCTTCTCTTGCGACTCATCTTCTTCACAGATACCAATTTTGCCTTGCTACTTGACCCACTTCTCAAGTTCTTGGATTTGATCACGAAGCCCTCCAACAAACTTGATAATGGTTCGACCTGGAACCTTTCTACAATCCTGACTTGGAAAGTAGACCCCTTTGGTTTTTTCAAAAGTTTCATCTTCAACAGATTTGAAGTTGTCTTTCCTTCACAACTTGTGTTGGATCGATTTCCTTCGAGTTTCAGGCTTGAGGAATTGCTTGAATGTCTATAAGAATATTGCAGGTTAAATGCTTGAATATTGCTTGCTTGTTCGTGGTTCAGGTAACCTCTTCTCAATAACTTCCTCTGCCTTTTATAGTGCACATTTGAAATTTATGCCCGTTGAAGAGATAGGCTAATTTCAAATGTCATTTTGTGTTCGTTCGCTTGTCTTGTCTTGGTCTGCAGTCCTTGATGTTGACCTTTCCTCGTATTAAATGACACTGCAACATTGCAGGTGCCTGACACAAGGTGCAGTGTTTCCCATTGGTTCATTCATTTTGCATAATTCTGGGACTAACACTTTGGACCTGACAACTTTGACATATTACTATATTGAGTAATATTCTTGACTTTAATCAACGGATCTAAGTCAGTTGTCTTGACTAGACTGCTGTCTATACCCCAGGTGACTTGAGTCAGCTCCAATCATTGGATAATTCAACTGTCACTTCAACTTGAGACTAGGCTTCTTGAGTTGACTTGACTGACACTTCTTACAACTGTTCCCCAGCTGACTCTCCTTTAGTCGAGTCCTTGACCTCCTTCATGGCATTACTCAGCTGACACACATCAGAGTTTTTACAAAGTCCGCAGTTGAATTCTTGTATTCCTTGGCATAGCTGACTAGACTCAGCTCTTCCAGCCCTATCTATTACAATACAAAATACAAGGAAAATGGGGCGCCAACTTCTTAGTTTAAGTTTTACATGGTATCATCTAAATCTAACAAATAAATTTCCTAACAGTCCTCGACCCCTTTGTTTTCTACATTAAATTATAAGTAATATGTGATTTTAATAAATCAAACTAATTAATGAAAGAATTTGTAAAAAAATTGAAAGAAAGCTTATGAATTGGGTATATATATATATATATATGAAATTTGAATAAAAAAATATCAAACTATTATTACTTTATAGTTCCTAGAATTGTGGTGTAAAATTTGTGTATGAAGTTATGAATATATATATATATATACTAAGTAATGCTAACCCCTAAATTTGCTCTAAATTAGCCCCTAAAATAAACCCCTAACTTGTCCCCTAAAATAACTCCTAAATTAACCTCTAATTAAATTCTTAATTAGATATTGGTTATCACATTCTACTCTCCTTAAATATAATTTTGTCCTCGAAATTCGATATCTTACATGGAATTGAAAAACTTGGGTACATGACACGAATCTCCTCTTCACGCTCCCAATTAGCTCCATTTACGCCATGACGTCTCCATCAGCATTTGTACTTTGATCTCGAGCAATACTTTTATTTCTCAAATTGTGAATCTTGCCTTCCAAAACAACTTTTGGTGCTTCCTCGTAAGTTAAGTCATTGTTGATTGTTAGATCCTTATAATTCACGATATGACTTGGATCGTGAACGTACTTTCTTAGCATAGAGATGTGAAAAATATTGTGCACACTTGATAGACTCGGTGGTAATGCTAGCTGATAAACTAAATCTCCAACTCATCTAAGGATTTCATATGGTCTAATATATCTCGGTTTCAACTTTCCCTTTTCGCCAAATTGAATAACACCTTTGATAGGAGCTACTTTTAGAACTACTTTTTCCCCTTCATCAAACTGCATATATTTTCTCCGTCTATTAGCATATGACTTTTGCCTATCTTGAGCCATCTTGATTCGATCTTGTATCATAGCTATCTTCTTAATAGTTGCCGAATTAATTCAGGCCCCAAAATGTTTCTTTCACCAACTTCGCTCCAATATAATGGTGATCTCAACTTTCTTCCGTAGAATACCTCGTATGGAGCCATCCCAATAGTCACTTGATAATTGTTGTTATAAGCAAATCCCACCAAGGGTAATAATATTTCCCAATTAATTCCTATGTCGAGCACACATGCTCTCAATATATCTTCCAATATTTTTATAGTCCTTTCAGACTGTCCATATGTTTGCGGGTGATAAGGCATACCAAATTTTAGCGTTGTTTCCAAGGCAATTTGTAGACTTTTCCAAACCTTAGAAGTAAAACACGTATCTCTGTCTGAAACAATTAATACATGAACTTCATGAAGTTTTACTATCTCCTCGTTGTAAATTTGTGCCTATCATTCCATACTGAACGTCATCTTAACGGGTAAGAAATGATCCGATTTTGTTAATCGATCTACTACAACCCATATGGCCTTGTTTCCCTTGACTGATGGTGGAAGCCCTACCACAAAATCCATAGTTATGTGCTCCCATTTCCATTTTGGGATGTCAAGTGGTTTGAGCAAATCAGATGGTCTTTGGTGTTCGCTTTAACTTGCTGACAAGTCAAACATTTTTCCACAAAAGTTCCAATATCTCTTTTCGTACTTCGCCATCCAAATACTTCTCTTAAATCTCGATATATTTCTTTTCTAAACCCATCTTCTTTAGGAACGCATAATCTCCCTTCATAAGTCAAAGTACCATCACCTGTTATAACAAATCCTTTTACACTCCCTTCACGAGTTTTTTCTTTCATTTTGCTCAAAAATGCTCGAGGTTGAATTTCTTTTATCTTTTCTCTCAGAGTATGTTGCACCACCAAGGATGCTAATACTATCTCCGTGCTTTTTGGTGGTACCACTACTTCGATTCTCATCTTGGCAAATTTTTAAGATGTTCTTGTTCAGATATCAAGCTTGACATTTCTCCTTTTGTTTTACGACTTAATTCATCGGCTACAACATTAGCTTTGCCTGGATGATAGCTGATAGTGCAATCATAGTCATTCACCAAATTCAACCACCTTCTTTGCCTCATGTTTAGCTCTTTTTAAGTAAACAGATATTTCAAGCTTTTGTGGTCGGTGAAGATTTCACATCTCCCTCCATATAGGTAATGGCACCAGATCTTTAATACATACACCACAACAGCTAACTCTAGGTCATGAGTAGGGTAGTTTAACTCATGTGGCTTTAGTTGTCTTGAGGCATAGGCAACCACTTTACTATATTGCATTAGCACGCATCCCAAACCTTGTTTTGATGCATCACTATAAATGACAAAATCTTTAGTGGGGTCAGGAATTGTCAATACTGATGCACAAGTTAGCCTTCACTTCAACTCCTGAAAGCTTTCTTCGCATTTCTCATTCTATTGGAACTTCTCCCTTTTTCTTGTCAGTCGAGTCATAGGCGCATCTATCTTTGAGAATCCTTTAATAAATCTCCGATAATAGCCTGCCAAACCTAGAAAACTGCAAACTTCATTTGCATTCATAGGTGCACTCCATTCATTGACAACTACTACTTTAACCCGGTCCTCTTCAATTCCTTGAGCAGTGATTATATGTCCAAGAAACACAACTCGATCTAGCTTAAACTCACATTTCTTGAATTTCGCATATAACTTCTCTTTGCAAAGTGTTTCTAGCACTATTCTTAAGTGCTAAATTATGTTGCTCTCTATTCTTTGAATATACAAGTATATCATCTATAAAGACTATGACGAATTGGTCTAGATACAAATGAAACACTCTATTCATCAAGTCTATGA
This sequence comes from Rehmannia glutinosa, assembly GCA_016081115.2. NCBI lineage: Eukaryota > Viridiplantae > Streptophyta > Magnoliopsida > Lamiales > Orobanchaceae > Rehmannia > Rehmannia glutinosa. The sequence continues at coordinate 48,886,936 of CM071927.1, forward strand.
ATACTGCTGGTGCATTACTTAACCTAAATTGCATTACATAATGTCTATATCGGGCTAAATGCCATTTTTAGGATATCACTCTCTTTAATTTTTAACTGATGATATCCGGATCTTAAGTCAATCTTAGAGAAGGTGCTGGCACCTCTCAATTGATCGAACAAATCTTCAATCCTTGGCAGCGGGTACTTGTTCTTCACCGTGAGTCGATTAAGTTCTCTATAATCAATACACATCCTAAGTGACCTGCCTTTTTTCTTTACAAACAGAACTGGTGCTCCCCACGGTGATACACTAGGTCTAATGAACCCCAAATCCAAAGGTTCTTGTTTTTGTACCTTTAACTCTTGTAACTCCTTTGGTGCCATCCTATAGGGTGCCTTAGATATAGGTGTTTCCCTATGTACCAAATCTATTCCAAATTCAACCTGACGATCTGGAGGAATTTCCGGCAAGTCTTTGGGGAATACATCTAAAATTTCTTGCATAATTGGTACGTCATTAGGTGTCACTTTGGCTGTTGAGGTATTGCTAAACTCACTAGATACCCTTGACATTTTTTGTTTTTCAACATCTTAATTTCGTGCTTTCATTGCTGATATCTTTCATGATACTGCATTAGACTTAATCCCATAGAATTTTTCTCATCATTTCCTGGTAGTTTGAATATTATCTCTTTCTCGTGACACTTAATTTCTGCCTGATATCTACTAAGCCAATTCATGCCTAAGATTACGTCAAAATCCTCCATCTTAATTATGTGTAGATCAGCTTTAATATATGTTCCCCTTATATTCACTTCAATATATCTATTCACTGAGTCAGTTGTTATCGAATTTCCAGATGGCAAGCTAACCTCAAGGGGTTCATTTATTCTAGTACTCTTATGTCCTAATAAAGCATGAAATTTGACAGATAAAAATGAATGTGTAGCACCAGTGTCGAAAAGTACAAGATCAGGTATTCCTGAAATGGTTAGCATACCTAACATTGTACCCGGTTACGATCGACTTCTTCTTCCCGAGTCATAGCATACATCTAAGCTCTACCTCCAGTTGTTTGTTCTTTTCTTTCCCGCTTAGCTTTCAAGAGAGGACAATTAGAGACTTCATGCCCAGGCTTCTTACACTTGAAGCATTTTTCTTGTGCAACTAAACATTCTCCAAAATGATTCTTCTTGCATTTTGGGCAAGTTGGTCTGTCTGCTTGCATAGTTGGGCCTGCATTTCCATCAGTCTTTATCTATTTATTTTGATTTCCATTTTTATTCTGTTTTGCCACATCCCATTTTCTTTTCTCAGGTAAAACGACCAACTTTTGCTCCTCATAGTCTCTAGCAAAACTTGCCTCCACCTCATGAGCTCTTCTCACCATCACCGAGTACTCCAAATATCCATGAGTAGATAATATTCCTGATAGTTGTGCTCGAAGTCCCTTTCTGAACCTCAGAGCCTTTTTCAAATCAGTATCCACTAGGTGTAAATCAAACCCGACTTAGTTGATTGAACTGTCTCTTATACTCTGTGACAGTTATGTTTCTTTGTTTGAAGTTAAGGAATTCTATCTTCTTCTTGTCCAGATATGATTGTGGGAAAAAACTTTTCCATTACAATCACCTTGAACTCATCCCATGTTAAAGCATTCCGCTCTTCATTGGTCTTAGTCCTCCAATGCTCTTCCCACCAATGATAAACATCTTCAGTGAGTTGGAAGACATCACATCAACTCTCTTTTCGTCTGTGCAGCCAATAAGTCAAAAAATCCTCTCTAGCGATCAAAACCATTCTTCTACTGCTGCCGGACCATCGTGTGCGTTTAATATGGCTGGACGATAGTAGCGAAATTATTCCATGACTCGTGCATTGTTGTTATTGTTGTCCCCGTTTTTCTGCACACCTATGAGGAACTCAACAATTATATCTCTAGTAGTAGTAGAGATTTGATTTCCTGTGTCAGTGGAGTTCTCACTGTTGACTTGATTTCCACGACGGGAAGCCATATTCCTAAGGTCATACGTAATATGTTACTATTATTACTATTTATCTCAGGTTATTAATGGATTTCGCATGAAATATCTAACTTAAAATCTAAATATCATAATATAATGGTCAAATAAATTACAATCAGTTAAATGACAACAAAGCTTTATATAAGGATTTATTTCAATTATTGTAATACATAGACCCATATATCTCTACTGATCAATGTCTTCATCTTCCTCTGGATCTTCTTCCGTATCTTCCTCCTGGTCTTCTTCCAGGTTTCCTTCCGGTTTCTTATCTTCTGCCATAACCTCATTGTTTAAAAACTCAATCCATTTATCGTTTAACCTGGCAGTGAATGTCCAGTAGTTGATTTTGGGTCGGTCGTCATGCCCGTCATACTCCAATAATGAGGCATAAAGCTTTTCAACCTTGACATTCCAAAATGAGGGTAAGCTATCAATCACTCTATGGGAGGCAGCTCGTCGTTTGGAGCGCCGATGACATTCCTCACATTGTACCACAACTGGTGAATTTTGACTATATATTCTCCAATGCTTTCCCCCTCCACAATTTGATAGTTGAAATAATGATTGAGTCGGTTAATCGGATGGTTCTGACCCCAGTTATTATTATTATTATTGTTCTTTCTTATAGTGTGTCGAGTTCCTACCATCTATATACGTGCATTTGTAACCATAAGTCTATTTTTACATATATGTATATATATATTTAAATACAAGATTTCTATTCATCTAACATATAAATAGGTATTATATTTCTAAAGCAGAATATAATAACATGGAATCATAATAAAATACATCTTGACATAAATAAGCATATTTATATAATTGTATAATGTAACTTGCATTAATAATTCTCATACCTCGAGGAGACCGACAAGATATGCCGGATGTGGATATTATTACACCATTTCATCTTATATAAAGTTTGACTTTTATTATATATATATATATATATTTAAAAAACTATACATTTTTATTTTTAATTTTTTCAACAAGCCTACAGAAACGTAGACCTGTTCTGATACCACTTGTGACGACCCAATTTCATGAAATTAAAGAACTCTAAAAACATATTATTAGAAAAATACGAATTTATAAATTAGAGTGATTCCAATAATTATGAAAAAGTCGATTTAGAATTTTTTAATTCTTAAGAAAAAAATATTATTATTGTTATTAGATCTTCTAAATTAAATATCCAACAATTATCCCAATCATAAAACGGAAAAAATTAAAGTCATAAATCCAAAATTAGTTCAATCATAATTATTTAAAATAAAATATAGCATGATTTATTCCACCATCCACAACATCATATCTTCAGGGATTCCTCAACCTGAAAGTCATGATAATAATAGGGGTGAGCTTCATCTCGCTCAGTAGGGATATCTGTCAATATTTGATATAACATGAAAAGCATTCACATAATTACACAATTAATTCACTAATTCCCCCTTTTTCCTCTGACTGCCCAATTACTGCATATAGCATTGCCGGTTAACCGCGAAGATACTTTTGATCCCAGACCCTTTTTATGGCCCCTGGCTTATATGAATTTATTTCTTCTTCACATATATTGCAATTAATAAAATACAATCATGAAACATTAAATAAAGACAAATAATAAGAAATCCCTACCTTAACAATTGCGGATATTCGATGTAGAAAAATGAACAATAAAAGTCCTAGTCCTCGACCCCTTCGTTTTCTACATTAAATACAATTATAATTAAAATATGATTTTAATAAATGAAACTAAATAATGAATGAATTTGTAAAAAAAATTTAAAGAAGGCTTCTGAATTGGGAATATATATATATATATGAAATTTGAATAAAAAAATATAAAACTATTATTGCCTTATAATTCTTAGAATTGTGATGTAAAATTTGTGTATGAAGTTTATGAATATATATACTGAGTAATACTAACCCCTAAATTGGCTCTAAATTAAATCCTAAAATAAACCCCTAAACTAACCCCTAACTTGTCCCCTAAAATAACTCCTAATTAACCTCTAATTAAATCCTTAATTAAATAATGATTATCACACTCTCAAATGAAGAAAATAACCAACTCAAATGCCAAAACTCACAGCTGACTGAAGAGCTAAGTGCTCTAAGCCACTTAGCTGATGAGACCAAATAGTTGAGAGCTAAAATGGAAAGACTCAAAGTAGAGTGTACTGCTAAAGAAAAAAGAGAGCAAGAGAGATTAAAAATGTTATTGCATTACTCAACAAATCATCCAAAACATTGGATGAATTGATGACGATACAAAAGAAAACTGGAGACAAAGCTGGACTTGGTTTTAACACCTTTGTGAGCACTCAAACTCCAAGAGTGGGCTTAGGAAAGGGATCCTCAAACAATGAGGGAATTAAAAAATCTAAGACTCAACATACTGCACCCACATACCACCAAAAGTACTCACATGGTGGCCTTAGATATAAAGGTAAAGGAAAGAACCCAACTCAGTACTTTGAGAGGACTGCTAAAACCAAATTCAAAAGAGTTCATCAGCAGACTCCTAACATGAAGTATTATGTTAAATCAAAGCAGAACTGCCAAAAGTCCTAGAACTCTCAAATAAAGAAAGCATATGGAGGGAATAATAGAAATTATCCAGTTCAAGCTGATTGGAATCCACCCATAAAACATCGGAAATTCCAAAGGGAAACAAGCCACAATTGCAAAAGCCTAAGAACCATTATTGGTCATTCCCTAGGTATGCAAATCAGCACACTAATGAACCAAGACACTATACACACAGAGCACAACTTTCCATAATATCACATGAATACAAATGTTCACATGCATACACAAACATACAGACAAAAGAGACATTTGTATGTAGCAAAAATACCCAAATAATTTAACAAAATCCATTATGATTATAGAACTGAAAGGTGGAAACTCCTTAGATTCAGACCATTGGATATAAGTTGGTTGGATCACCTTATAACGCTAAACCCTCAAAACCCACACAAGTATGGGTACCTAAAGTTTGATTTCCTTGATTGCAGGTTCAGGGAACAACTAAGGGCCAAAGAACCTGATATATCGATAGTGGTTGTTCCAGACAAATGAATGGAAATAAAAGTAATCTAACAAAAGTCAAGGAAGAAAGATGAGCTAACGTCATAATCAGAGGAAATAAAGCTCTAGGGGAAATCTGAGGCACTGGATCAATCAAGAAAAATGGCTTGGAAATCACAGATGTATCATATGTTGAAGGCTTAAACTTTAATCTGCTAAGTATCAGTCAACTCTATGGGAAAAGATATAATGTTGGATTCAACATGGGAGTTTGCCAAATCAAACATACTAAAACAAATGAAATTGTGCTATCTAGGATTAGAAAGAAGAACATGTATGTGGTAGATTGGTCAACTGCCACACCAAGCACATGTGTGCTAGCTAAGAGCACAACTGAAGCAAGTTGGCTGTGACACAAGAAGCTGAGTCATCTGAATCTCAAGACTACCAACAAGCTTGCAAGAAGTCATCTGGTTGAAGGGAACACATTCTGTGTATAAAAGGAAATCATGATGCTTGTCAGAAAAGAAAGCAGATCAAATCATCATTCACAGAGAAGACAAATCCTTCATTAATAATGATTTTGCACTTGTTGCATATTGGCTTGTTTAGGCTAGTGGAGCCAGCAAACATCGTGAAAGAAATATATCCTAGTAGTAGTAGATGATTTCTCAAGATACACACGGACCATCTTTATATGGAAAAAATAAGAAAACATCGCAAAAGCTTCCTTTACTGGTGAAAATAGTTCAAAATAAGAAGAGTCAACCCATCATCAAGATAAGATCTAATAGGGGAACTGAGTTTGTCAATGCGATTATAGCTCAGTATTGCGTAGAAATTAGCATTTGTCACCAATTGTCAGCTGCAAGAAATCCTCAGCAGAATGGAGTAGCTGAAAGAAGGAACATAACATTCAAGGAAGCTGCAAAAACCATGTTAGGTGAAGCTGGGCTGTCTAAGAAATTTTGGGCTGAAGCAATCAATACAGATTGCTACACTTAAAATATCTAAAACCTTCTATGAAATTTAGACAGGAAGAAAGCCAAATGATGGATATTTTTATATCTTTGGAAACAAGTGCGCTATTTACAAAAATGGGAAAGATAACTCGAAAGTATTTGATGCCAAAGCCAATGAGGGAATATTTTTGGATATTCATCTGAAAGCAAATCATTTAGAATTTTGAATAAAAGGACTATGGACACAAAAGAGTCAATTCATGTGGTATTTGATGTGCCCAATGTCAAAAAAGACTTTAATAAGTTAGCTGAGAAGATAAATCATCCAACTATTCAGATGAGTCCTTATATTGAGACAACACCTAGAAGACTCGACCTAGATGATGACGAGGTAGCTGAATCTCAAAGAGAGCCGGAAAGGTTGCAGCTGAATACTAATGATCAAGGAGAAGTTGTTCAAGACAACTTAGCTGCAAATCAAAACAATCCAACAGACTTACTCAAACTTGATGTGAGATGGCTGAGGCACCATCCACCTGAGTTAATCGTTGGAAATGTTAGAGAGGGAGTAAGAACAAGATCAAGAACTCAACATGAATCTATGTTTACTTGTTTCATTTCTCAGATTGAACCAAAAGATGTGTCAGAAGCCCTAGATAACACACATAGATCCTAGCCATGAAAGAAAAGTTAACATTTGAAAGGAACAAGGTTTGGGAATTGGTTCAAAGACCTACTCACCAAAATGTCATTGGAACAAAGTGGGTATTCAGAAACAAGATGAATGAAGAAGAAACTGTACTCAGAAACAATGCAAGACTGGTAGTCAAAGGATATTGCCAAGAAGAAGGTATAGAATTTGATGAAACCTTTGCTCGAATTGCAAGACTTGAACAATCACAATGTTTCTTGCCTATGCTTCTCACAAGAACCACAATTTATAAGATGGATGTGAAGAGTGCATTCCTTAATGGATTATTTGAGGAATAAGTCTATGTAGAACAACCTCCAGGCTTTGAGCAGAAGATATAGGAGATAAAGTGTACAACCTAAAGAAAGCTCTGTAGGTCCCAAGGGGTGATGTTTAAAGTTTAGAAGGGGGGGTGGAATAAACTTCACCAACTTTTCAATTTTAGTCATTTTAAATAATTTCAGAGTTAACTCAAGTCAGGTAATATTAGTCCAAGTGGCTACGATAATCCAGTGGGGTGAATAGATTATGCCGATTTTTCGCAAATCACCCTCTTTTTGAATCAACAAGTAAATGACAAGAATGAAAATGCGGAAATTAAACAACACTCGTTGATTTAAAGAGGTTCAACCCACCTAGGGCCTAATCCTTTACCACCCCAGTATCTCCGAGATGGATTTCAAAAAGAAAAAAAGATTTTATTAATTACCACAATTAATACAACACCTTGAGGATTACCACAATCCTCTTACAACACCTTCAAGGAGATTACCACAATCTTCCTTCACCACATTTGAAGAGTACCACACTCTTCAAACACCTATCGCCTAGATCACCCAAGTGTATTCTTACCACAAGAATACTCACAAGGATGTCTTGTGTTGAATGATGGACAAAATTCAAGATTACAACTCTATGAAACCAATACAAAGATTGAGTGCAAGTGTAATCAAGAATCAAAAAGCCTAGACCTCAAAGATGTGCAAGTGAAAGTACTTAGGCTATTACAACAAGAATGTAAAAATGAAAGCTTGAACAATTTGCAGATTTCTTGTTGTGTGTTTTGCTTGTATGTGTTATATCTTGTGTCTTCAATTCATCCTCTATTTATAGGGAAGTCTTCACCAACATAGGCTCCCAACATAGGCTCCTCTATCTTCACTTTTGTCTACAAAAAAAAGATCACAAGATGTAGAAATATTGTACAAAAATCAAAAGTAAATCTTGCTGTCAAGAATTTCAAACAGCATAATTTTGTTGTCACAAAATAGCATAGGGCGACCGGTTGCCCTGTTGAAGATTTCGACCGTTTGAAAAAATTAGTGCGATCCAGGTACAGGTCATCAGGGGGGTCGACCGGTCGACGGGGGGGGGGGGTGGGGCCGTCGCCGCCCTCAGGTGGACCGGTCACCCTCCTCTTTTTTTGTACATAAATTGTTTCTGTTTCTAATCTATTTCAAGTTCGTGTTCTTCAGGTACAGGTCGACGCTTTGGGCGACTGGTCGACCTCCAATTTGAAATGTTGTCCGATTTTTGTCAAAAATAAACTTCAAGAAATACTCCAAAAAATTAGTAAAAATATTTTAAATCAATTGGGAGTATTTGGACAACATTTACAAACATTGTTTTGGTGTAAAAACCAATATAAACACAATCATCAAAAGTGTTGTCCAATTTTAATCAAATTAAAAACTCTAAGAAATACTCCAAAAATTAGTAAAAATATTTTAAATCAATTGGGAGTATTTGGACAACATATAAAAACATTGTTTTGGTATAAAAACTCATTTAAACAAAATCATCAAAATCTTGATAAAAATATTTATCTAACAAACTCCCCATTTTGATGATTACAAACCAAAACAATTTTTAGAAGGTCGATTTTAAAACAAAACAAATTTTCCGGTCTAAAACAACAATCCATTACAGGCAAGATTTATCATTAGTACAACACACAAGAGTAGGAGCAAAGATTTTTCAAAATCATTTAAGCAACAAGCTCCCCCTATCAACATGCATAGCAAGAGTAAATATAGAAGAAATAAACTAAAAGCTAAAAGCTTAACTTTTACAAAATAAGCTTGAATTATATGAGCTTAAAAGCTCCCCCTGTCACAAGACATCATTAGTCAAGCATAAAAGTCCACAATATATCAAATGGACTAAGCAATATTCACAGCTTATGGATTTTAAGAGCCCTAACTTATAGCTTTTCTTGCGAGCTTATTTTCGCTTCTTTGAGCGTATGAGCGTTTTTCCTGTTTCTCCCCCTTTGGAATCATCAAAAAGAATGTTAGCACGATAAAAACATCATATATTCATATCAAAGTGCGCAAATTTATCGATTTATCGAGCTTTTTGAAAATTGAAGCTTAAATTCCAAATAAAAGGGAAACAATTGATCAATTGACTTGCAAGAGCTCATTTGATTGACAAAACATAATCTCTATAAATTTATAAGACTTTTCAAATCGAGAGAATCATGTAGATGATGAATTTTTCATTGAAACATTTCGTCGAACACTTGGCGTGCGTCGAATAAGACTAGAAGAATATAACGCCTTTGCGATTCGTTTAAGCCAAAAATTTTCATCACCAATTGTAATACAACAATATTCATCCAACAACAATCATCATATACAACATACTAATACAATAATTTCATCAAAATAACAAGATACAAGCACATTCTCAAGGGTTCAACCCAATTGAGATTAAAAAGAGAAATTCTTACCATTTGATCGGAGAGGATGAACAACAATGATGATAATCGAGCCTAATGAAGTCCAAAATGTAAAATGTATGCACAAAAAACAAATTTGAAGTGAAATTTGTGTGCAAAATGCGAAGGGGACGAAAAATGGACAAAATAAGCCAAAATGCCTGAAACTGAAAACAGAAACGATTTTAACCAAAAAAAAAAATGAGGGGCGACCGGTTGTGGGCTAGGGCGACCGGTCGACTGGTCGGCCTTGCCCCAGTCAACCTAGAGGTTCTTTCTGTTTTGCAAATTTCGAAGTTTGAACCAAAAATCCAATTTTTCGCCCCTAAGTTTTAAAAACGTGCAAAATGCAATCATAGACCTCATTCAATATGCATTATGCCTAACCGAGCTCGTATTGATGCAAAAGTTTGGAAGTTAGCGGTTTAGTAAAAATGTCCGCTAATTGATCTTGAGATGGTACAAAAGATATCTCAATTTTTCGTTTTGAAACACAATCCCTTAGAAAATGATGTCGAATCTCAATATGTTTAGTACGATTATGATGAATTGGGTTTTGAGCAATATTCATAGCGGATATATTATCACAAAAGATAGGAACACTTTCAAAAGAACATTTATAATCCGCTAAGGTTTGTTTCATCCAAAGAAGTTGTGTACAACAAAATGCCGCGGAAATATATTCGGCTTCGGCCGTTGAAAGTGAAACACAATTTTGTTTCTTTGAAAACCAAGAAACTAGGCAATCACCTAGAAATTGACATGATCCGGAAGTACTTTTCCGATCATCAATATTTCCCGCATAATCCGAATCACTATAACCTTTAAGAGAAAATTTTTCATTCTTTGGATAGAATAAACCATATTGAATAGTGCCTTTCAAATATCTAAAAATGCTTTTAACGGCACTCATATGCGATTCTTTGGGATTACTTTGAAAACGAGCACATAGGCATATGTCATGAAGAATATCCGGTCTACTTACGGTTAAATAAAGTAAACTACCAATCATACCTCAATATTTGGATTCATCAACCGACTTGTTTTTCATCTTTGTCAATCTTGACATTTGTTGCCATTGGGGTAGAGACGGTTCTTCCTTCTTCAATGCCAAATTTCTTCAAAAGCTCCTTTGTATATTTTGATTGAGAAATATAAATTCCTTCTTGGCATTGCTTAATTTGAAGTCAAGGAAGAAGTTGAGCTCCCCCATCATGCTCATTTCAAATTCACCTTGCATTAGCTTAGAAAATTTCTTGCACAAGGATTCATTAGTAGCACCAAAAATAATATCATCAACATAAATTTGCACTAATAAGCAATCTTGGCCTTTTTCAAAAACAAAGAGAGTAGTATCAACTTTACCTCTTGTAAAACCATTTTGCAAAAGAAAAGAGCTAAGTCTATCATACCATGCACGGGTGCTTGTTTCAAACCATACAAGGCCTTTTTAAGTCTATAAACATCATTAGGCCTAGAAAAATTTTCAAACCCGGAGGTTGTTTTACATAGACTTCTTCTTGAATAATACCATTTAAAAATGCGGATTTTACATCCATTTGGTAAAGCTTGAAATTTTTAAAACAAGAATAGGCAAATAAAATACGAATAGCTTCTAAACGTGCTACGGGTGCAAATGTTTCATCATAATCAATACCTTCTTCTTGACAATAACCTTGAGCTACTAACCTTGCTTTGTTTCGAACAATATTGCCTTGGTCATCGAGTTTGTTCCGGAATACCCATTTTGTGCCAATAATTGTTTGAGATGGAGGAGAAGGTACTAATTCCCATACATCATTCCTTTCAAATTGATTCAACTCCTCTTGCATTTCTAAAAACCAATCCTCATCTTCAATGGCTTCCTTAGCATTTTTAGGCTCTTTTTGAGAAATAAGAGCTTTCTCTGGGCAAATTTTCCTCGAGTCATTACTTTATCAAGGGGATCACCAATAATAAGATCTTTTGGGTGATCTCCCTTAAATTTCAATGCTACGGGAAGATTCGAAGTATCACCTTTATCTTCTTGAGGAACATTTGAGCTTGAAGGTTGATCATTTTGAGTAACATCTTGAACAATGGGTTCAACAATATCTTCTTCATCACTTTCATCATTGGGTATCCTTTCAACACCAAGCTTCATTGAATTTGACATGGATGGATTCTTCAACAACCCCACTAGTCTTATTGTAAACCCGATATGCTTTGCTCTTGGTTGAATACCCCATAAATATTCCTTCATCGGCCTTAGGATCAAGTTTGTCTAATTGATCCTTAGTATTCAAAATAAAACATTTACATCCAAATATTTTGAAATAACTAATATTTGGAGTTCTTCCTTTCCAAAGCTCATATGGAGTTTTATTCATTTTAGGACGAATATAAACTCGATTAATGACATAGCAAGCGGTACTTACGGCTTCGGCCCAAAAATATTTTGGAAGTGAAAATTCATTGAGCATGGACCGACTCATTTCTTGAAGTGTCCGATTTTTCCTTTCGGCTACTCCATTTTGTTGAGGTGTCCTTGGAGCCGAAAAATTATGACTATATCCCTTGGTTTCACAAAAGACTCTAAATTCGCCACAAATTCTCCACCTCGATCACTTGAATAGACTTAATAGTATCTTCCTTTTCATTTTCAATAAGTCTACACAACTTAACAAACTCATTAACAAAGATCACTTTTATTTGTAAGAAATAGAGCCCAAGTATATCTAGAAAAATCATCAACTATAACAAAAGTGTAATGTTTTCCACTTAGACTTGCCATACCAATATCCCCATACAAATCAAGATGAAGCATTTGTAGGGGTTTGGTAGTGAAAATTTCATTTTTGGGCTTAAAACTATTCTTAACTAATTTGTTCTTTTGACAAGTGTCACATAAGCCAAGATTTTCAAAATTCAATTTGGGTAGTCCTTTTACATGTCGGTTTTTGTAAATAGTTTACAAATTTTTGTATCCAACATGCCCAAGTCGCCTATGCCATAAACTAGTTAAATCATTATTGGCGACAAGACAAGAAACATTTTGACTAACCAAATCACTTGTACAAATTTTGTAAAGATTGCCTTTTCTAATTGCTTCACAAATAATTTTATCATTTTTGGAAATAAGGCATTTTTCTTTATTAAAAACAACATTATAATTTGAATCACAAAGTTGGCTAACACTTATCAAATTGAACTTAAGCCCTTCTACTAAAAGAACATTACTAAGAGAGAAAGAAGAGTTACCAATTTCTCCATTTCCAAGAATTCTTCCTTTGCCATTGCCGAACATGACCATACCCTCTTCTTGGAGCTTGATGTTGGTAAAAAGTTCTCTCTTTCCGGTCATATGGCGTGAACATCCGCTGTCCACGAGCCATTTTGAATCTTCCATTGTTGTTATAGCCCCTATAACCTACAAAGGAATTATTTTTAGGTACCCTATAATTTTGGGGTCCATGGGGGTTAGCCTTGAGACCTTTAGGTCTCCAATAATAGCTAAAATTATTCTTCAATTTACAATTGCTAGCATAGTGTCCATTCTTACCACAATAAAAACAAGTAATAATACGAGGACTACTAGCACGTACAAAGGTTGGACCTTGGTCTTTTTTCTTAAAAGCATTTTGAAAAGGTTTGTAACCAAGTCCTAATTTAGAATGCTCACCTCTTTGTGCATCTAAAATTTTTGTGACTTTATCTGTACTTAAATTGAATCGATGCACATCCTTTTTCAAAATTTCAATATCATTTGTGGGCGTTTGTTTTTCGGTTTCAAGAGTACGGACCATAGTAAGAGTAATAGCATGAGCCTTATCAAGAGAGTCATAAGAAGTAAATAATTTATCTTTTTCTAGTTTAAGCTCTTTATGCTCCTTTTTCAAATTCTTGTATTTAACAATCAAATTTTGAAACTCATTTTCGGATTCTCTTTCATCGTCTATGGCCATAAGACCATGTTCGGATTCTCTTTCCTCGTCGGTTGTTTCAAGTAATTCATCCCAAGTTTTGACGTCTGCATTTAACGCTTCTTTTTCGGAAAAGGCTTTTTCTTCTTTTGTTCCTCTTCCGCTAATTTTGGGCAATCGGCTATGTAGTGCCCGGATTTTCCGCATTTGAAACAAGAATTGTCTCTTGGCTTTCTTGCTTTATTTTTGTTTACAAATTTTCTAACAAGAGCCGCTGTTTCTTCATCATCCTCATCACTAGCATAATAGACATTATTAGAAGAAGATGTTAAGCCTTTAATAATATTTTGCGTACCCAGTTTAGAGGTGGATGGTTGAGTATTTTTCCTCTCCTTGAGATATACTTCATAAATAAGGAGGTTCCCAATGAGCTCATCAAACTTGAGTGTCTCAAGATTTTGAGCCTCCGTGATTGCCGTCACCTTTTCGGACCATGAGCCGGGAAGGACATTTAAGACTTTGGTCACCTTATCTTCTTCGGAGATGACCTTTCCAAGAGCCACAAGAGGATTGACAATGTTGTCAAGCCTTTCCACCATTTTTGATATGCTTTCACCATCATGCATATTGAAATTTTCAAAGTCTTTCACAAGCATTGTTTTTCTTGCTTGCTTCACTTTCTTTGTGACCTCATATATGGTTTCTAATTTTTCCCAAACTTCATGTGCCGACCATATGCCTCTTATGCGATTATATTCGGTGGCGGTAAGAGAGCAATGTAAAATGTTTAAGGCCTTACCGTTTAAAGAGAAAGCCTTCTTGTCATTTTCATCGTATTCCTTGAACGGCTTGGGAGTCGTGGTACCATCCTCCAATTTTGTTGTTGGTTGAGCAACTCCTTCAATGACCATATTCCAAATATCAAATCCGCGCCCTTGTAGAAAGCACTCCATGCGGTCTTTCCAAAATGCGTAGTTGTTGGCGTCGAATAGTGGTGGCTTGTTGGTGGAGGCGCCGGTGGTGAGATAAGCTTCATTCGTAGCCATGGATCTTTCCTCTTTACTCGGAACGAGCTAGCCAAAGAGTTTGGCTTTGATACCACTTGTTAGTCCAAGTGGCTACGATAATCTAGAGGGGGGGTGAATAGATTATGCCGATTTTTCGCAAATCACCCTCTTTTTCGAATCAACAAGTAAATGACAAGAATGAAAATGCTGAAATTAAACAACACTCGTTGATTTAAAGAGGTTCAACCCACCTAGGGCCTAATCCTCTACCACCCAAGATTCCTGGGATGGATTTCAAAAAGAAAAAAAGATTTTATTAATTACCACAATTAATACAACACCTTGAGGATCACCACAATCCTCTTACAACACCTTCAAGGAGATTACCACAATCTTCCTTCACCACCTTTGAAGAGTACCACACTCTTCAAACACCTATCACCTATATCACCCAAGTGTATTCTTACCACAAGAATACTCACAAGGATGTCTTGTGTTGAATGATGGACAAAATTCAAGATTACAACTCTATGAAACCAATACAAAGATTGAGTGCAAGTGTAATCAAGAATCAAAAATCCTAGACCTCAAAGATGTGCAAGTGAAAGTACTTAGGCTATTACAACAAGAATGTAAAAATGAAAGCTTGAACAATTTGCAGATTTCTTGTTGTGTGTTTTGCTTGTATGTGTTATATCTTGTATCTTCAATTCATCCTCTATTTATAGGGAAGTCTTCACCAAAATAGGCTCCCAACATAGGCTCCTCTATCTTCACTTTTGTCTACAAAAATAAGATCACAAGATGTAGAAATATTGTACAAAAATCAAAAGTAAATCTTCTCATTGTCAAGAATTTCAAAAAAGATAATTTTCTTTGTCACAAAATAGCATAGAGCGACCGGTTGCCTTCTGTTGAAGATTTCGACCATTTGAAACAATTAGTGCGATCCAGGTACAGGTCATCAGGGGGGTCGACCGGTCGACGGGGGGGTGCGACCGGTCGCCCCCTAGGTGGACCGGTCACCCTCCTCTTTTTTTGTACAGAAATTGTTTCTGTTTCTTATTTGTTTCAAGTTCGTGTTCTTCAGGTACAGGTCGACGCTTTGGGCGACTGGTCAACCTCCAATTTGAAATGTTGTCCGATTTTTGTCAAAAATAAACTTCAAGAAATACTCCAAAAAATTAGTAAAAACATTTTAAATCAATTGGGAGTATCTGGACAACATTTACAAACATTGTTTTGGTGTAAAAACCAATATAAACACAATCATCAAAAGTGTTGTCCAATTTTAATCAAATTAAAAACTCTAAGAAATACTCCAAAAATTAGTAAAAATATTTTAAATCAATTGGGAGTATTTGGACAACATATAAAAACATTGTTTTGGTATAAAAACTCATTTAAACAAAATCATCAAAATCTTGATAAAAACATTTATCTAACAGGTAAGTCCTTGAGGGACAACTAGGTTGGCTTACATAGAAAAGTTACCCACTCAACAGACTCGACTGAGCTATTGATAATATAACTTGGCTGTTTTCAGCTAACACTTAGAAATGTAGTTGACTTGGTTTTACCAGCGAAAGACTTTTCACCCTTAGAGTTTTAAATACATTTTTCAACACTTATTTTAGAAATGGTTATTATCAACAGACTTAAGCAATTTTAACTTATCAATAGATATAAAATAAAGCAAGAAATAAAGTATGCTGAAAAGTAAATAGACACAAGCAGTTTTATAGTGGTTCGAGGATGGGGTAATTCCTCTAGTCCACTTTTCTCCAACTCTTGGAAGAATCCACTGGGTAACTTGATTTGGTTACAAAGTAATTAACAGTCCGAGACAACTTTGATCACATAGCCTGCTGCTCCTGGGACTCAGCTTCTTCACAAGATAGTTGTTTTGTTACTTCAACTCCCTTCAAACCCTTGGACTTGATCACGTAGTCCTCCAACAGGTTCAAAGCACCAGATCGATCTGTAACCTCACTACTTCTCTTTCAACTTTGGAGAGTAGACCCCTTTGTTCTTGAAAACAATTTTTCCTCTTCAATTGATGAAGTAGTCTTTCCTTCACTGAGTGTGTTGGATTCATTTCCTTCGAGTTTAGGCTTGAGGATTTCTTTGAAAGTTTGAGAGATGTTTGCAGGTAATTGTTTGATTGCTTGTGTTAAACTTGGTTTTTTCTCTCAGCCTTTTATTGTGCACATTTGAAAATATGTCCGTTGAAGAGATAGACACATTTTTCAAATCACACTCATAGGTTGTTGGCTTGTCTTGTCTTGCAGCATTGATGGAGATCGTACGTTGAATTTCAGGTGCTTCTCATTGGTCCCTTGCTTTTTGCACTCTTTCAGCAAAACAACTTTATTGCTAGTAGCCTGACACATGCCTATTTACAGCAAAACCTTAACTTGTCTTAACAACAGATCTCTTTCAGCTTTCTTCGAGTCTTGTCTGCTGCATACCCCTTTGACATTCGATTCCAATAATTTTGGAATGACTTAGCTTTCACCAGCTGACCGAGACAACTTTTCTATCACTTGACTGATTCTTCACTTCACTTCACTCAGCTGCCACACAACTTGGTCTTCACTTCAATCTTCAGTCGAGTCTTGTAATCTTCAACTTGGCTGTCTTCAACTCAGCTCACACAACCGTATCTATTATAAGTTGAATTACATTTAAAATGGGTGCCAACTTCCTAATCTAAGTTTTACATGGTATCATAAAAATCAATACATAAAGTTTCCCAACAATTTCCCGATGATGCCAAAACTTAAATAAACATTAAAGCAAATAGTGCAGAAAATAAAGATTGATTGTATAATATGTCATTTTATTGAACATATCATTCTTTGCACTTTACAACGCTTTTTATAATGTATAAACCTATACAAGGTATCAAAGCTATATACACATATCGAAACACTACATGTATCAGAGCATCTACAAATTGTATCAGAGCATTTACGTATAGTAATGTATACACAACATACTTACAAATATGTGTATTTATAGTTAAGTAAAATACAACATGAAGGGGTTCAGCCGTCTTCAATGCCTCGAGATGCTTCCTTCTTCTCTCAGCATCCTCTTCAGCTCTTCTGCGATCCACTTCAGCTCTCCTTCTTTTTCTATCTTCTTTCTCCCTTTTCTTCTTTTCGTAGGCTCTTTTTGTAGCAGGGTCCTCCCTCTGCTGTCTTTCTCTCCATTCACGATCAAGCCTAGTGTTCTTTTCTTCTTGTCTCCTCCTTCCTTCTTCATTTTTCCTAGCCACTTCTCAGTTGGTCATTTCATCAAACCCGACCCAGTAGTTTATCCCTTTCTTCTGAGTTTCTACGTACCGAACATCTTTAGGCCTTGGCTGTGATGGAGTATCTCTGCCTCTTCCACCACTACCAAACCTTCCCCTTCCTCTTTGTGACTTAGTTTCTCATCTTGGAGTGTACTGTACGGGCGCCTTAGTAGTCTACTGATTACTTGAACTCTGCTGCATCTCAGCTGATTTGCACAATTCTAATCCTTTCTCCTAGTATAGATCCCATGCCTGAGGTAGAGTCATGTTCTTGAAAAATCCTTCTGATGCTAGAGTTTGAAATTCCTCTAAGGATCTTGGCTCAAATCCTACATCAGGTAAAGCTAATTCACGAGGGGGTTTCACAGCTGGGGAATCCTTCAGTAGTCCAACTGGGGCCTTTGAACTTTGCTTTTATGTTTTCTATCCTGTTTAGCTGCCTTTCAGCTACTTTCTCAAACTCAGCTTCAATGGCTTCTCGAGATTTCTTGAAGGCCAAAGTAGCTTTCTCTTCAACAAACAATTCCCGCGACAGCTGACTTAGGATAGAGGCTGTAAACATGTCCTTGCTGAGGGGTTTGGGCAAGCATAAATTTCAAGGGTGGCTTCTTCATCACACTCCCTTCACCCTTGCTGCTTGCTTCTCCCTTACTTCCATCATTTTTATTTTCTCCTTCCATTTTTGGCATCATCACCAAGGGGTAGAGTCGATTGAGAGCATATGCCTCCCAGGATTAGATCAAGCTTCTTATTGGTCATGTCCATCTTATCATGACTCTCGGAGTGTGTCTTTCTCAATTCAAATCATGATGCCTTTCGCCTCACCGCCATCGCCTTCATCTCAGTTTGCAATACCATTATCGCTGTACGCATGGTGGCCTCTGTCTTTAGAAGGTCTGCCTT
Source organism: Rehmannia glutinosa (assembly GCA_016081115.2). Lineage (NCBI taxonomy): Eukaryota > Viridiplantae > Streptophyta > Magnoliopsida > Lamiales > Orobanchaceae > Rehmannia > Rehmannia glutinosa. The sequence continues at coordinate 48,905,468 of CM071927.1, forward strand.
GTGTTGTGCCCTCAGCAACTCCATGCCAGTCTTGTGCGATTGATCCATTAGGAAGATGTGATCCCTATGTCTCTGCTGGAATTTGGCGTTATCTGCACTCCATATTACCATTTTAGCAAATAGAGATTTAAAATAGGTAACCTGTTCATGCCTTAGTGCTTTTATCTGTGCTGTCCATTACCTTATTCTCACAATTGTTCCTCGGATGTTTCCTGTGATGTTTGCATCTCTGTTGTCTAACCGTTGGTTGAGTGCTGCGAATCCTTTCTCTATATTCCCAATTTCATTGCAAATGGCCTTGAAGGCTTTTCAAAAGTCGGCTGCATCAGCGAACTGCTCTTCATGCCACACAACATCAAAGTCAAAACCAAATGGTACCATAGTGTAGTCATCAAAAGTTCCAAAATCTTCAGCTGGGACCTGGACATGGTAATTAGCACTCTCAGCAGCTGACTCTGCTTCCAAAGGGATGTTAACCTCGAAAGAAAAGTATTCAGCGAATAAGTCCACAGGGAAAATAGGTATCTCCCCTTCTCCTACTTCAGGAGCCTTACCCTTTTCCTTTAAAGTTCCTCAGCTCTTTATGCTTCGGTTGTCTCAGCGTCATTGGCATCTTGTGTAGCTGTGTTAGCCTCCTGAGCTAACTGACCCTCAGTTGTCCTAACAGCTTCATTGGCATCAAATGATTCTTCCTGTTGAGTATTCTGTTCTTTAGCTAATTTATCAGCGTCATGGGAAGGCGATGGAACCATAGGGAGTGGGCCATCAACTAAAGTAAAGTTTATGGGGGCAGCTTTGTCACTAGCTTGCCTCCGCCTTCTCCCCTCAATTGTGTCCTCTGCAGATTTTTCTTTAGGACTGGACTCAGCTTCGTCATTCGTCTGCAAACACTCGACATCGACGTGTTCTTGTTAGTCATGAAGGGCACTTATCTCTTCTTCCTCCATTGACTATACTTGAGGAGCAAGCACATCCTCTTCCCTTTGTTTACCCATGGAAGTCTCAACCTCCACTGGGCCTTCTTTACCCTCAGTAGTCTTAACCAATGATGGGCCTTCAGCAATCCCTTTTTCAGTCTCAACTGCAGTAGGGTCTTCTACAATCCCATCAGCAGACTAGGCTGCCTTAGGGTCTTTAGTTGCATCCTTTGAGGTCTCAACCTTATGGATTGCACTTTTAGAGCCAAGAGTCTCAACTCCCTTGGCTTCTCTTCCAACCTTTTCCTTGGCTGCATCAACAACTTCATTGGCCTGCATGGCATTTGGGATTTCAGCTGAGACAGTCAAAACCGTCTGAGCCTCGTTAACCCCACTCTACTGTACAGTTACGTTATCATCATCACCTCCAAACTTATTTTGGGTGTTGTCTTCCACAACCTCCTCCGACTCGAGTATGATGGTTTGAGTTTCCCCCTCAGCTGGCGCACCAGTTGAGTCTCGAGTAATAGGGTCACTCGAAACCTAAGACTCGACTTCTTTTCCTATTGAGTGAGCAATCGATAGGGCAAGTGTCTCAACACCTTCTTTAGGGATAGGCTTGGCTAATGTGCCCTTTTCTACTCCGTCCTTAGCTTTATCGCCATTTCTCCTGATATCAAGTTCTTCCGAGTGCACTGGGGAAGTGGTGGCATCAATCACCCTCACTATTTCCAAAATATCTGGGCTGGGAGAGATCATAATTGAAGAGGACACTCCTGGGCCCGTTCGTAGTTGCTTCTCATGTAGCTCTTTGGATTCTTTCATATAACTTGCTTTAGCTCAGCTCTCTCCACTTCAGCAGTAGGGTCTATTTCTTCCACATCCCTATCGTTGCTGGCTGACTGTAACGCATATTCTGGGACTCTAGTGAAGAAACATGTGTGAGGCTTTAGAGATTCCTTAACAACCTTTGCCCTAGCCTTCTCCTTTGCTTTCTCCTCGTCCTTTTCTCATATAAAATTGTTGAGCAAAAGTCTGGATCGAGTGCGGAACTAACATCAACATTCCTTAGAAATCTTAGAAGTTCTTCTTCTTATTCTTCTATAAATTTGGGACTTTTGAATTGATGCCTGGCATAACTTAGCTTCCAGTTTCTCCAAATCCTTAGCCTTTCTTGGATATCAGGATAGGCAGTGGACAACATCATTAGGTCAACGTCCTCTTCCTATATAGGCTCAAGGGGAGCCCTCTCCTCTTCAGTTGTTCGAGCATCTGTCTGAGGGGAATAAACAGCTAATCCTCACCCTGGTCAGCTGTGTCCACTTCATTTTCCTCAGCTGTCTCCCAAACAACTATCTCATCCACACTCTGCTGATCTCCACCAGCAGTCTCTACTACCATCCTCTGCTGTTCGCCAACAACAGCCTTCTGCTCTTTCTCAGTGGTCTCCACAACACTATTCTCTAGCACAGACTGCTGTTCCTCCTCAGCAGGTTCCTTCACCACATCTGTGCCATACTCGGCTAGCTTAACAAAGGCGGAATTTTTCACAAGTCGCCTTCTCTGATCTTAACCAGTGGAACTTCGGGTTCCACAACCTCTGGTTCTTCAGCTGTGAAAGTTGATTCTCCCATCTTCACTTCTTCGCTGCAGCTAGCTTCCTCAGCACAGCTGAGCATTTTTCTTCATGACCGGAGAAGGTGTATGGGATTCCTTCTCAGTCTCGGCTGCTGGGGCAGGTGCAGGGTCTTCCACGGCTGCAGGGGCAGGTGCTGGCTTTGCTGCAGGAGCATTCTTCTTCTTCTACATAGGCTTCAGAGATGGAGCCTTAGCAGTTGCAATAGTGTCCTCCGGGACAGGGTCAGCTGACTCGCTTTCACTGGTGTCAGCTCTTCATGCATGGGCTTGCCTCTGAGCAGCTGAGAGGTTGGCCTTGAACATCTTTTTGTTTACGTGGAAGGGTTTCCCATTCCTAAGAGGAATGCCTTTCACCTCCATCAGATGGCCTATCACCAGGCCATATCCCAGCGAGCTCACAAACAGACCAGCATCATTTATGGTCTTGTTCATTACATTCTGGAAAATTCTTTTGAAGATGAACTCAGCCCAATTCACCTTTTTCTCCTCTATTATGGCAACCATGACTGTCAGCTTGGTTCTTGATAGCTGATTGAAACTGCCAAACTTTATATCGACACATTTGGCTACCACGTCCATGAGTTTGTGGTAGTCCTCCTTGATAAGAGACTTCTTGGCTGTGTAGATAGCCTTTTCAGCTAGCTATGGCTTGTCAATCTCCTTCCATGCCGTAGCTAGGTTGATATCTTTCTCTATGATCTCCTTCAACCCAGAAGAAGGTAGATGACAGTTAGCATCCAAGTCCGCAACAGTTATCTTGATTTCAATGCTGTGGACGGAAGAATGGATTTATCTATCGTGAACCTCAACTATCTTCCAAAAGTGACTTAACTCTATTTCTCTCCTCACATAATAAGCACTCAGCTATCCAGCTAACTCGATATAGCTGATAAGCCGTCTTAACTGTTTCACTTTGCTGAAAAATGAAACTTTGCTAATTTCCAATACTCACTTTCTTGACTCTTCTGATTGAGTCTTTTGAGTCTCCTAACTCAGCTCAATCAACCCAAGTTCATTTTTAAGCTCTTCAAATCTTGATTCACATAATGGCTTAGTGGATATATCAGCTAACTAGCTTAATAGTTAATATGTATTCCAATGTGATATCTTTCTTTTCTACATGATCTTTTATAAATGATATCTGACATCAATGTGCTGGGTTCTGAGTTATTGCAATAGCGCTTGTGTTATCACACATAATTGGAATCTCCTTTTCTTCTATATCATAGTCTCTCAGTTGTTGCCTCATCCATAACACTTAGGCACAACAGCTGCCTGGATCTTTGTACTCCGCTTTAGCTGTGGATGTAGCTATTGAATTTTATTTCTTACTGAACCAAGAAACTAATCTATTTCCAAGCATTTGACAGGTACCTGATGTACTTTTCTTGTCTACTCTAAATCTTACATAGTCTGAGTCTAAGTAGCCAACTAGGTTGAATCCTCTATCCTTTGGATACCATAAGCCAACCTTTTGGCATCCGTTCAAATACCTTAGGATTCTCTTGGTTGCAGTCATATGACTCTCTTTTGGTACAGATTGAAAGCTGGCACATACACCTAGGGCTGGCAATGAGTGACACAACACGATAACATGACACGATTAGAAACACAATTACAGAGACAAAAAACATGTTAAAGCATGACATTATATGACACGGCAGATACACGAACACGAATACGAAATTGAAAATTAAGTTAAAATTACAATTATTGTTGTATTTAAGATCAAATAAAATAGATAATACGAAAAACACGATAGTGTGACATGAACACGACACGATAACACGATTTGCCACCCCTACATACACCTACATCAAAGGTGATATCTGGCCTACTTGCTATCAAATAGAGCAAAGATCCAATAAGGGCTCTATATCTAGTTTGATCTACAACTTTGCCATCTGCATCCATATCCATCTTGACTGATGTATTCATGGGAATCTTCACTGATGACTTCTCTTCTATACCAAATTTCTTCATCAAATCTCTGGTATATTTTGTTTGACTTATGAAGGTTCCATCCTTCATTTGCTTGACTTGAAGACCTATGAAGAAAGTCAGCTCTCCCATCATACTGTTAAGTTGGTTTTATACCAATGTATTGAGTATTCTAGACTAAGATTTTGCATTATTTTCGGGTATTTTAGTGTCGTTTGATTCGAGTTCATGTCATTAGTTGTCGTTTGAGAGTCGGGACAGATCTTGGTAGCCAAAATTGATCAAGAACGATGAAAAATGTGTTTGGATGGTGAAGATCGCAATTTAGAAGTTGAAAAGCGCAAAAATAATGTTCACGGATGAGCGCCGCAGCGCCAAAACCCCCGCACCGCAGCGCGGGGGTCAAAAATTGTACAATGGCCAAATTTCAGTGGGCGCTGCAGTGCCCAAAAGCAAGGGCTGCAACGCCCGATGTATAGCAGCAGAGTTCAGTGCGCTGCTGCATTGCCATCCAGGGCGAAGCCGCAGCGCGGCCAAATAGAAGTAGACATGCATGACCAAAGACGCGATAGGGGTTGCGGCACGCAACGTCTTTGAACGTGGGCTGAGTTAAATTTTTGGGCCTTCTGATGGATTTTGAGGGTTTTAAGCATATAAATACAAGAAGGACGTACGTAATTGGGGTCGGACATTATTTTGAGCACAATGCAAGGCAAGGAACATAGAGCTAGGGTTTGGGACGACAATTGAAGGCACTTCTCATCTGGACACAGAGAGAATTCCTTCTCTTCTTTTCTAAATTCTTTCTTTGCTTTTCTTTGTCAATTCTTGAAATGTATAATTATTTCTTTATGAGTTTTTGTACATCCATTATGAGCTAAACCCATCTTTCTAAGGGATTGATGTAACCTATGTTTGAACCTATATTTTGATTTTCCGTTTATGAAATTTGCATGTTATTAATCTATTTGTGCTATTTAATTTGATTGCATCTGAATTATTTGATCAATAGTTTAGATTATTTGGCGTGTTTGACTTGACAATCGAGAGAGGTAATTGAACGCCTGGCCATAGAATAGCACAACCTAGGGTTTCATAGAACCGAGAGGTTTATGAATCTTTTGAAGCCTGTGATAGAATATTCATCGAGCATATTAGGGTTTAATTTATGATTTTTATAGAGATATCAAAATCAAAACTAGAACCTAGAATCACTTGGCACTCGAGAGAGGAAGTGATAAACTTGTAGGAATATTGGCTTATAGATTAATAACGTATGATTAATGAACTGGATTGAGAACATAGGGTATAACTAGGTGAAATCAACCCTCTAGAATTCATCTTTTATGTGTTTGATAATTTGTCTGAACCAATTGTTTGCTTAATTTTAGTTTTCTTTTTAGTTTAACAACAATCTCTCTCTTTTCGATTTCTAAATATAATTAAGCTATTTTAATTATAGTACTTAGTATAAATTTCGATAACAATCCCTGTGGAAACGATAACCCCACTTTCAAAACTATACTAAAAGTTGACACCGTACGCTTGCGGTAAGAATTTCTCGATCACATAATCATTTCAAACTTCCCTTGCATGAGTTTTGAAAATTTGTCACATAGCTCTTTGTTTGTGGATCCAAAGATGATATCATCCACATAAATTTGATCAAGTAATATACTCTCCCCATCTTGAATTCTGAAGAGTGTTCTATCAACCTTGCCTTTGGTGAATCCGTTGTAAATAAGAAACTGAGACAATGTGTCATACCAGGCTCTTGGTGCTTGTTTCAATCCATACAATGTTTTCTTGAGCTTGTAGACTTTATCTCCAATAGTTTTCTGCTCAAAACCTGGTGGTTGCTCCACATAGACTTCTTCTTCCAAAAGACCATTCAAAAATGCACTCTTCAAATCCATTTGATAGACTGTGAAGTTCTTGTGTGCAACATAAGCAAGAAACATCCAAATTGCTTCCAATATAGCAACATGTGCTAAGGTTTCATCAAAATCTATCTCCAATAGTGTATGAACGCTTGATCATACACTATCTGCACTAGACAACAACAATGTCAAGATCTCTAATATAATAGTTGTTAATTGCTCTGTTAAATTGGTTTTATACCAACGTATTGAGTATTCTAGACAAGGATTTTGCGTTGTTTTCGGGTATTTTAGTGTCGTTTGAGTCAAGTTCGTGTCATTTGTTGTCGTTTGAGAATCGGGGCAGGTCTTGGTATCCAAAATTGAGCAAAAAAGGTGAAAAACGTGTTTAAAGGGAGAAAATTGCATTTTAGAAGTTGAAAAGCGGAAAATTGTGGTTCACGGACGAGTGCCGCAGCGCCAAAACCCCCACGCCGCAGCGCGGGGGCTGAAATTAGTACAATGGAGGAGAGATCGATTACGGCCGCAGTCAATAACACCGGTGTGTAGCGGTAATGATCGATTATGACTGCAGCCGCCGTGCGGGGGCTGAACGTGGGCTGATATATTTTCTTGGGTTTTTTGATGGTTTTCGAGGGTTTCAAGCCTATAAATACAAGAAGTCACGTACGAGCAAGGGGTCGGATAATTTTTTGAGCACAACGCAAGGCAAGAGACACAAAGCTAGGGTTCGGGACGACAACTAGAGGCACTTCTCATCTGGACACAGAGAGAATTCCTTCTCTTCTCTTCTAAATTCCTTCTTTGTTTTTTTTCTTTGTAAATTCTTGAGATGTATAATTATTTCTTTATTAGTTTTTGTACATCCATTATGATCTAAACCCATGTTTCTAGGGGATTGATGTAACTTACGTTTGAACCTATGTGTTGATTTCCAGTTTATGAAATTCGCATGTTATTTAATCTATTTGTGCTATATGATTTGATTGCATCTGGATTATCTGATCAATAATTTAGATTGTTTGGCGTGTTTGATTTGACGCTCGAGAGAGGTAATTGAACGCCTGGCCATAGAATAGCATAACCTCCGGTTTCATAGAATCGAGAGGTTTATGAATCTTTTGAAGCCTTAGATAGAATATTCATTGAGCATATTAGGGTTTAATTTATTATTTTTATAGAGAGACCGAAATCAGAATTGGAACCTAGAATCACTTGGTACTCGAGAGAGGAAGTGATAAACGGTAGGAATATTTACTTATAGATTAATAACGTGTGATTAATGAACTTGATTGAGAACATAGGGGATAACTAGGTGAAATCAACCCTCTAGAATTCATATCTTAAGTGTTTGATTAATTGTCTGAACCAATTTTGTCACGCCCCAAACGGGACGCGATGACGATCCACAACTTAAATACAAATAACCAAACAGTCTAGACGAATATCATCGAGAACCCAATGAAACAGAGTCAAAATAGCAGCGGAAATAAAATAACAAGCACAACTTACAGTCCACAATCCATAATCCAAATTACATCCTCGAAAATCAACCAACGATGACAACTTAAAAGTCAAAGGGTCCTACGCCCTTCAGTTACAAACCGGAATGAAAAGAAAATAGAATAGTCCAACAACAATCACAAGAAACGAGTCTATCAACAACAACAAGAAGTAGTAAATTCAACAAGCGGAATACAAAGGCTCAATCCAAGGCCGGTTCAACATCTTCAACGAAGTCCTCATCTAAAGGTTACAAAACAGGTGGGGATGAGACATAAATCTCAGTGGATGGGGTGATCGTGTGCAAGTGTGGCGATATACAGTTAATGGGAGAAAACAGTTATATGAAAACGCGTGAGTATGATGCATGAATTCACACACAGTCCACAAGCGTCGTGATAACTATATTTAAGTAATATACTTATACAGTTCAAGAAAACAGTTCATGGTCACAGCACTATGTGATTCAATCAAGACAGTAGGATTGCGTGCGGAAATGGAACGCCAATCCCATGCAAGGCAAGATAATGGTTGCGTCACGGATTTGTAGCGCCAACCAAACAGTCCGATAACTCCGAATCGTGTGGATCAGACAAACGATTCCTTCGTTCTTCCTTGTAACTCCCGAGCAAGATGGTCCAAGACCTGTCACCTTATCGCTCCATAAGGCAAAGACAAATCCACAGAGAGCTAGCTAGGCCCGGATTGTCATATTCATGATTATACCTCAAGTACTACGACCCGCTTCCTCGGACAAACTCCATCCCTCAGTTGCGGGATTAGGACGATGGGGTCGGAAGAGTGGAATAGTAGCTGAGCCGCCCGGTTCATCCCCAATGTATTCATTCCGATTGTGAGCTCGACACACCAAGTTGACTCAAGCACGAAAATAAATACAAGTTCAGGTAGTCAACCAGGCAGTCGAGTATTATTGATTTAGGGAAGCAGTTCAAGAAATTTTTTGAAATTCACGAGTAGCAATATGGCGTTGGCGGAGTTATTTGGATGAAGATGATAATCGAAAGAATAAGCAATCTTCAATATCTTGAAAGATTAGGTGGAACATAAGTCCCGTTATAGATTCAAAACCGCAAGACGAGGAAGTCGCCCCGCGATCGGGTATTGATCGGTCAAATTGGTCCGATAAGTCAAGGGTTTTTGGGAAAATAAAACTCTATAATTACATCTCCAAGTCAGAGGGTCCAGGGCTATTTTAGTAAAAGGGAAAAATAATTTGAGTTAGGTCCTTTATAAAAGAAAATTACAATTTAGCCCCGTTTTGTAAAAACCAACACTTTTGGGGTTAAAAATGGAATAAATAAATATCCCGACCTTGAAAAATTATGAGGTCAGTTCCTAAATTCTCCAAATTGTCCATAGATTCAGGGTTTTAAAGTTTGGAGGTCGAGGTTTTATAAAATTCTCACATGGGCCCCAAATTTGTAAAAATTATCATTTCGGACCTTAAGTTTAAAATAATCGGAACTCACAAACCGGAAGGGCTTTTAATTTGATTCCAGTTAGAAAATGTCACTAAGGTTGATAGAATATTGGGACAAAAGCAGTTTTTAAAAGAAATAAGTGTAGGTCCCTTAACTTTTGAAAATATCATTTTTGTCCCATTTTGAAATAATTGCCTTTAAGACTTTTAGGGGTCCAATTGTTATGAAATTTGAACCTTAGGTCCAAAATATAATTAAGTTATAGTTAAGTTAGTATTTCCAGGTGCATGGGCTGCATAAGTCCTGGAAATTTCATTTGGGTCCTCAAGTTTAATCTTTTACACTTTAGTCCCTCAATTTTAGTAAAATTACTTTCCAAGCCCTAAACGCTTGGATTTTTGGAATACATTTAAAATATGTCATTTCCAGTACCTTAAGAATAAAATTTTCAAAATTTAAAGTTAAGGTCTGGTACAGTTTTTAAAAATTTGCAAATCGGAGAACTCGCTTTTACACGGTGAGTAGGTTGTCACCAACGATCAACGATTGTTTCGAAGTTCCGCTTTCAATCCTCGAGTGAACTTATAAAGCTTATCCTCTTGATCGATTGTCCCCAGAGCATACTTGGACAATCGGTGAAATCAGACTCATCTTGAGCTACAGTCATGTTCCTTGCCTCAATCTATGGAATTCATCTTGGCGTGCCTCTTTCACAACCTTGTGGAATGTCTTTCATTGAACTCGCCAAGAAATTCCCCCATGTTCTCAGCTACCTGGTCTGTTCCCATCTTCTTTCAATCGCCTCCACGCTCTCTAGCAAATTCCCGATTCTGCATTTAAATACGGCGAGTGTGACTTTCGCTCATCCGAGTATTGAAGAGCGTTGAAGATATTCTCCAATTTCTCTACCAATTCTTCGCTTCAAATCATCCCGCTCTCCTAAGAAGGCTGGTGGGTCGAATCAGTAGAAATCGCTCCAACGTGCGATCGTTCGCCTCTCTCGCGGTTTGGGAGCACGGAGTTGAGGCTCGCCGTTGCCTCATGAAAACCGGTATTTGTTGTAGGGCCTGCGTGATCAAGTTGTCCCCCGGCAGGTGGAGGAGGCGGTGGTAATTCGTGAGGGTACCCGGTCCATGGGTACGTCGTCATCCCCTCGTGGAACGCGGCGAGGTCTCCCACGTCCTCGATGTTCGGCCATTCTGTATCTTGAAGCGTTAGTTGCGATTTACGAGTAGATGAATACAATAATTATTCGCGTAAAGCAAGTTATATCGTAGGGAAAGTAACAACAACACACGACACTGAATAAATAGCAAAAGGCGTATCCATTAATGTAAAACTTGAATACACCCATAGTACAACAGTAGTAATACTAAGTCAGATACATCAGAACCAAAATACAACTGAATCTAATACAATAAAAAGTAAGGTACAACACTGGAATGAGCGTTTACAACAGCAAGAGTACAAACTGACAATCAAGTTAACTAATCAGTGAGATCGCCATCATCGTCACTCGCAGCTATGTCCATAATCGGGGCCGGGTCGGGCTGAGGTGGCGCCTCGACCTCAGGCCAATCAACGAAATCCAACCACTGCTCGAATCCCTGAGCCTCATCAAGTGGAGCAGCCTCAAGTGCCTCAGGATCCTCCTCGGGATCCTCCTCAGGATCCTCCTCGGCGTTAGGCACGGGCTCCACCTCGGGTGGTGGCAATGGCTGGGCATTAGCTGCCAAAGCAGCCTCCAGTGCGGCATCTCTCTGAGCTAGGGCCTGTGTAAGGTCCTCTATCACTGTCATCTGCTTGATGAGGGTCTCCTCCAAGCGCTCAACGGTGTCGCGGGATAGGCGGGCGTCAATCTCCCATTTCTGGCGGCCGTCACTTGCCCTCTTCATCTTCTCTCGCATGTTATCCAGCGCTCCCGATATTCTCAGATCCGGTCCTCCCGCTCTTATGGTGTTGTCGCGGTCCTAGATGGTAGTGGTCAACTCGCTCTTTTCATCTTGGCTCCTCGCCAAGCGCTGTGTCATGTCCCTATTACGGTGGCGCTCCTCAGATAGCTCTGAGGTCGCTTGATCACTCTCCCGGTGCCAGTGAATCATCAGTGCCCGGTAGTACTCCCGCTCAGCATGGGCATGGAAAACATCCCACCAAGAAGGCGGCGCCGGCTCCATCCTGATCAAACAAAACTAAGGCGGATCAGTCAAAGGTAGAGGAAAGATAATGAGAGAATAAGGAAAGAATGAATAAAGGAAATCAGTCAAGAATCAACTAAGTCAAGACAAAAATGACTATGAAATCTCAAAATATCCGTTATAACTTAGTTCAAACATCAATAAGACGGTTCTATGCCAATTTGAAATCGATTTCACACTTAATTGGTCAAGTCGCGGTACTACCCAAAACACAGACCGAAGGTCCTATCCTGGGTCAACTCAGTGTAAGTTTCCATCTTACTAGCAGGGCTCTGATACCACTCTAACTGTCACGCCCCAAACGGGACGCGACCACGATCCACAACTTAAATACAAATAACCAAACAGTCTAGACGAATATCATCGAGAAGCCAATGAAACAGAGTCAAAATAGCAGCGGAAATAAAATAACAAGCACAACTTACAGTCCACAATCCATAATCCAAATTACATCCTCGAAACTCAACCAACGATGACAACTTAAAAGTCAAAGGGTCCTACGCCCTTCAGTTACAAACCAAAATGAAAAGAAAATAGAATAGTCCAACAACAATCACAAGAAACGAGTCTATCAACAACAACAAGAAGTAGTAAATTCAACAAGCGGAGTACAAAGGCTCAATCCAAGGCCGGTTCAGCATCTTCAACGAAGTCCTCATCTAAAGGTTAGAAAACAGGTGTGAATGAGACAGAAATCTCAGTGGATGGGGTGATCGTGTGCAAGTGTGGCGATATACAGTTAATGCGAGAAAACAGTTATATGAAAACGCATGAGCATGATGCATGAATTCACACACAGTCCACAAGCGTCGTGATAACTATATTTAAGTAATATACTTATACAGTTCAAGAAAACAGTTCATGGTCACACGGCACTATGTGATTCAGTCAAGACAGGTAGGATTGCATACAGAAATGCAACGCCAATCCCATGCAAGGCAGATAATGGTTGCATATGGATTTGTAGTGCCAACCAATGCAATACAAGTAGCGGTTGCATACAGATTTGTAGCGCCAACCAAACGGGTCCGATAACTCCGGAATCGTGTGGATCAGACAGCGATTCCTTCGTTCTTCCTTGTAACTCCCCGAGCAAGATGGTCCAAGACTTATCACCTTATCGCTCCATAGGCAAAGACAAATCCACAAAGAGAGCTAGCTAGGCCCGGATTGTCATAATCATGATTATACCTCAAGTACTACGACCCGCTTCCCTTGGACAAACTCCGTCCCTCGGTTGCGGGATTAGGGCGATGGGGCCTAAGAGTGGAATAGCAATCGAGCTACGGTTCCATCCCCGACGTATCCATTCCGACTCGTGAGCTCGACACACCAAGTTGACTCAGCGAAAGTAAATACAAGTTCGTAGTCAACCAGCAATGAGTATTATTGATTCAGGGAAGCAGTTCAGGAAATTTTTTGAAATTCACGAGTAGCAATATGGCATTGGCGGAGTTATTTGGATGAAGATGATTATCGGAAGGATAAGCAATCTTCGATATCTTGAAAGATTAGGTGGAACATAAGTCCCGTTATAGATTCAAAATCGCAAGACGAGGAAGTCACCCCGCGATCGGGTATTGATCGGTCAAATTGGTCCGATAAGTCAAGGGTTTTTGGGAAAATAAAATTCTTTAATTACATCTCCAATTCAGAGGGTCCAGGCTATTTTAGTAAAAGGGAAAAATAATTTGAGTTAGGTCCTTTATAAAAGAAAATTACAATTTAGCCCCGTTTTGTAAAAACCAACACTTTTGGGGTTAAAAATTGAATAATAAATATCCCGACCTTGAAAAATTATGAGGTCAGTTCCTAAATTCTCCAAATTGTCCAGAGATTCAGGTTTTTAAAGTTTTGAGGTCGAGGTTTTATAAAATTCTCATATTGGCCCCAAATTTGTAAAAATTGTCATTTCGGACCTTAAGTTTAAAATAATCGGAACTCACAAACCGGAAGGGATTTTAATGTGATTACAGTTAGAAAATGTCACTAAGGTTGATAGGATATTGGGACAAAAGCAGTTTTTAAAAGAAATAAGTGTAGGTCCTTTAACCTTTGAAAATATCATTTTTGTCCCATTTTTAAATAATTGCCTTTAAAGCTTTTAGGGGTCCAATTGTTATGAAATTTGAACCTTGGATCCAAAATATAATTACGTTATAGTTAAATTAGTATTTCCAGGTGCATGGGCTGCATAAGTCCTGGAAATTTCATTTGGGTCCTCAAGTTTAATCTTTTACACTTTAGTCCCTTAATTTTAGTAAAATTACTTTCCAAGCCCTAAACACTTGGATTTTTGGAATACATTTAAAATATGTCATTTCCAGTACCTTAAGAATAAAATTTTCAAAATTTAAAGTTAAGGTCTGGTACAGTTTTAAAATTTGCAAAGTAGCCCTTAAACTTTCAAAATTTTACAATCTAGTCCATGGGCTTTTAAAGGTTGATTTTATTTATCTTAAAACTCTTAAAACTTTATTAAAATGTCCAAAAGTCATTTTTGAACCTGAGTACAGTCCCAAAAATCGAAATTTGCGGAGGGGTCCTTTAACTTTCATTTTCTTGCAATTTAGTCCACCAACTTTCCATTTTTACATTTTTCAGTCCAAAATTGAAATTTAATCAATTATGCTCGAATTGTCCAGGTTATAAGTCATCCAAACATGGATTTCAAAGATCATACACATGCATGTCCAATACATACAAGAATTCATCAAAGAAAGCATTAAATTGTACATGCATGCACCTAAAATTCAATAAATAGCAATTTTGAGCAACTCTTGAGAATTTTCATGATTTGATACATAAAATTGACATGCAATACATATATTATATATCTCAAGGGCTCATGTTCGAAATTCTACATGCATTTTAATAAAAACACCTAGAAGTTGGAAAATATTTTTCCACCCACCTTAAAATTGGAAAATTGTGAAATAAAAGGATAAATTTCACAGTTTTTGGATGAGGTCACTTAGGTCAGCCCCTAAGTCAAGAAATATCAAAAATTTGATGTTAGAAAAATGAGAGAAAAATTAAGGAGAAAAAGAAGGAGATAAGAAAATGAGAAAGACTACACTTTACCTTGTGTAGTAGGTGATTGGAGACTAGTTGAAGCTTTAAATTTGGAATTTTTGGTTCAACTCCAAAATCACCTAAGGTCAGCCCCTATTTCTCAAAAATGAAAAAGGGGTGTTAAAATTTGAAAAAAAATAGAAAAAAAAGGAAAGAAGGGTTCTAGTGTCCAATTCTTACCTTGTAGTCCAAATTTCTCTACAAGTTCTTCTTCAAGTCTTCAAGTTTCACCACCATGCATGCATGTCTCCAAGTGGTCTTCTAAGTATCTCAAAATCCAAAATATAAACTTAAGTTAAAAGAAGAAGGTGATGAGTAGAAAGAATTTAAGTTGAATTTAAGTTGAATTGAGGAGTGAAATTTCTTACTTTGAGAAAAGGGGGTGTTCAAATTTTTGAGTTTTAGTGGTAAGATTGTTTGTTTTGGTTTAGATGTTTGAAGAAAGAAGGTATGTTTGATGTTAGGAAGAAGATGTTCTTGAAGATATGAAGATAGGTTTGAAGATGTGAAGGACTTGTGTTTGAATAATTGAATATGTGAAGAAGGGGTACTTGAAGATATGAAGAACTTATGTTGAAGATTTGAAGATGTGAAAAGTTGGTGTTTGAAGGTTTGAAGATGTGAATGATTTTGTGTTTGAAGATTTGAAGATATGAATGAATTTTAGAGAGAGATTAGAGAGAAGGAAGAGAAAAGGCTTGAGAGTTAGAATGTGTTGGATGAAATGAACAAAATTTGTTCATTTCTTGCCAAAATGGCCGTCCACCATGGTAGAGAGGGGGAGGAATTTTTGATTAAATTTGTGTCTTGCAAATTGTCTCTTGCATGGAGACAATTAGACTAGTCAAAGTATGTGAAGGTATGGAAAGAGAAGGAATGTTGGGAAGACTCCAACATATTGGGAAAAATAGTATTAAAGAATTAATGTATGAGATGACGTGTATAATGTTTGAATTAATGGTATAATTATACACAAGATGACTAATATAAGGTGTAAGTGTACAAGAGTTGGATGATATTTTTACTCCAAAATCATCACCATGGCCGTCCATTATAAGGGCTTTGTGGTAATTCCATATTTTTTTTGTCTCAAATTTGATGATAATAGATGAAATATATCAATCTCCAAAATAATTAGTGATTTCCTTGATCACTTATAAGTCTCATGATCACTTAATTTAAATCAAAATCTTAATTCTATAAGGTAAAAGTCTCTAAAATAAATAGTCTCTTAAAATTCTAAGGTGACTAATAAATACAAAAATAGTAATAATGATCAATCAAGTGATCATAAATGAGAAATAGAATTAATAAAGATCATGATCACAAGTAATTAAATAAAATGAAATAAAATACAAAATATATATATTATTAATAATTACCCGTCAAAGTGACGCGGTAAAATAGTCGATCAAATACATAGACGACAATAAGAATCAATTATATGTTCGGAAAAATCGGGGCTTCACAAATTTGTTAGTTTAATTTTAGTTTTATTTTTAGTTTAATAAACACTCATCTCTTTTCGATTTCTAAATAGAATTAAGCTATTTTACTTATAGTACTTAATATAAAATTCGATAACAATCTCTGTGGAGACGATAACCCTACTTTCAAAACTATACTAAAACTTGACACCGTACGCTTGCGGTAAGAATTTCTTGATCAAGTTTTTGGCGCCGTTGCTGGGGATTGTTTTATTCTATTTTACGCTAATACTATTACCAAGTAGTCTTAATCCTAATCTAGACTAGTTTAGGAATTATAATTTCGTGTTTCTCATTGACTTATCTGTTTATGCGCCGTTGCTGGAGATTCTAAGGATATTAATTTGCTTTCTTTTGATCCAAAGATTGAAAGGACAGTTCGAGCAATCAGAGCAGCAAAGCGAGCAGAGAATCGAGCAATGGCGGAAGACAGGGAAAATGAGAACACCGGAATTCGGGTTGTGAACATGCCACCACAACCAGAGGTGCACGAAAGGGCAATCCGGGGTTATTTCTGGCCGACTGTGAACAAGAATTACTCCGGAATTATGCGCCAGCCCATAAATGAGAATAATTTTGAATTGAAACCGGGCCTTATAAGCATGGTTCAACAGAATCAGTTTGGGGGGAGCCCAGTGGATGATCTAAATACACATATGGCCACATTCATGGAAATTTGCGACACCATCAAGATGAATGGTGTGACTGATGAGGCTAGACAATGGCTATAGACATTCGCCCCTGGGAGAATTACGAGCAGGGATGATCTTACTCAAATTTTTTTAGCAAAATTTTTCCCTCCCAGCAAGACACTCCAACTGAAGAGCGAGATAACCCAATTCAAGCAGATTGATTTTGAGCCGTTTATATGAAGCTTGGGAGCGATTTAAAGATCCGTTGCGGAAATGTCCACAGCATGGCTATGCAGACTGGCAGAGGGTTCACTATTTTTACAATGGGCTTAATGGGCAAACGAGGATGATACTAGATGCGGCAACATGAGGTACATTGATGGCTAACACTCCGACTGAGGCCTTACTTTTTCTTGAAGAAATGACCACAAACAGTTATCAATGGCCCTCCGAGAGGTCAGCGCCAAAGCCGGTTGCCGGTGTTCTTGAGCAAAATACAATGTCAGCTTTGGCAGCTCAAATCTCGAGTCTATCAAAGCAATTAGCAATCATGAATATCGGCAAAGACACCACAAAGAAGCCGTGATCCCACCCGCAGCTGTTCACGCAGCCGCCACTCACGAGGCCGAGCAAGTCAATAAAGTGAATAACCGGGATTTTAATAATAGAGGAATTCATTACCAACTCACTAACACCTAGGACTTCACAATCATGAGAATCTCTTTTATAGCAACAACATGAATGTATTGAACCCACCTCCGGGTTATCCCAACCCATCAAGTTCCAATACATTCGGAGGTGAAAAGAAGCAGTCGCTAGAGGAGATACTCGGTTCATTCATCAGAGAGACCAGGAATAGGATGAACAAAAGTGATGCGCATATTGATAGTCTGAGTACTAAGATGAGCACAATGGAGACGCGTATTAGGTCGATTGAGACACAAATGGGTCAGTTGGAGACAATAGTGAATTCATTGTAGCAGAAAGGAAAATTTCCGAGCGATACATAGGTCAATCCGAGGGAGCACTGCAAAGCTTTTTATGTGAAAACGGAAGCGAAAATTCAGCCTTCCCCCGAAGAATCACCCATTTATGCGAAATCAAGGGAATCCAAGAAAATGAAGTTGGAAGCGTTTGAGACTGTCTATTTGACAGAGGAATGTAGTGCTATAGTGAAAAGTAAACTACCTCAGAAAATGAAGGATCCAGGGAGTTTCACTATTCCTTGTACTATTGGAGGAGTTTTCATTGAAAAACCACTTTCTGATCTTGGGTCTAGTGTGAATCTTATATCTCTCTCTGATGTGACGAAGCTAGGGGCTTGGGGAGGTGAAACCGTCCAACATCATGTTGCAGTTTGCTGATTGATCCATCGCTTATCCTTGGGGAATCATTGAGGACACATTGGTGAGAATTGATAAATTTGTTTTTCCCGTGGATTTTGTAGTGTTGGACGTGAATGAGGACAAGAAAATACCTATAATATTTGGGCGACCGTTTTTATCTACAACAAGAGCTTTGAATGATGTAGAAATGGGGTAGCTAACTCTACGGGTAAAGCAGGAGAAAGTCGTATTTACCATCCATCCAACCAACATGCTAAAATTTGAATCAAATGATGGTAAGCAAATGGTATAGCTGAAGACATTGGAGGTTGGGAAGTATATAAGGGAAACGTGGATAACGTTCCCATTGGAGCCCCAACTTGAGGATAATCTGACAAAGTCTGGCTGAAGACTGTAAACTTAATGCTTCTTAGGAGGCAACCCAAGCCCCTTTTATTGCCTTCGTAGTATTAATATAGTTTAGTAGTTGTTTTTGTTTTTCTGATTTTGCATTTTTAGGAGTAGCGCGTTGTATCATTTCCTAACCCCTTGTGTTTTCAAGCGAGCGAAGCACTTTGATTAAAAAAAATATAGGCCGGGACAACCCTGCTGCAACGTGCAGCAGGTACACCGCGCCGCAGTGCGCCCCCTACATTAGTGCAGGCCCGATTTCATCTTCTCTGGTCTGCAACGCCCGTAGAGGAGCGCCAGTAGCGCCCACCGCGAGGTCACAATATATTTTTTAAACACAAATTTCAACCCTTATTTTGTTTTAAGCTATAACCATCCTTCTCTTGGCATCGCACCTCTTAGGGCACACACTTTAACCATATTTTTCATCACAACTCCCACGTATTCCACTCCATCTTCACAAAGGATCACTCTAACACCACACACACACTATCTTCATCTCCTTCACTCACTATTTGGTAAGTTTGCAACTTCAAAACCCCACCCCATGGTTTTCCCCATCTTGTCATTTGTGTGTGATTGGATTGTAGTGGTGCTAGGATAATTGTTGTTGATTTGTGAACTGTGGATTGGTTGTTCATGGTAGACTTAGGTTGGTGTTGAATTTTGGGGATTGAATTGAGTTATTCATTGCATATACCATTTTTTCCAAAACTCATGCATACGAGGTGTTTGACTAAATGCCCTAACGACAGTTTCACATTGTTTAATGCTATCTTGCATATCTATGCTTATCTTCTTGACATGGCACTACATTTTTCCACTTGGTTGCATTATGTACGTACTTTGATTTTCGATTTCTTACCCATAACCGAATTCCATGGTTCCACGAGTTTTGTTATCTTGTCTACCTTGCTAGGTTACAAATATGCGAAACCTAAAAGGGACCGGGCCAATGTGAAGGGGAAGAACAAGAGCACACCTCGGAGGCATACAACAACCCATGGGCTTGTGCACTAGGACGCATAGTGAGCTTATACGAGACACCTCATACACGTAGTAGTACCACATGACTTCGATAAGGAGCCTTTACTCCTCGGCTACCAGGAAAGTCCTTTTTCCCACCTCTCCATTGGGGACAATGTCGTTTTATGTTTGGGGGGTGTAGTCTTGAGTCAAAAAAAAGGAAAGTCCAGAGTCCATTCGGGTTGTTTGTAAAACTGTGAAACTGCATAACTGAGTTAATTTGTTGAATATGAGTTGAACGGTCAAGAGAGCATGTGTTTGAACTGTGATCTATTCTTCTTTCCATTAATTCCATCTATGTGCTTAACTCTGTTGAATTGTTTGGGGATGATTTATGCAGTTGAGTGTTTCTTTTATGATCTCACCGAATTCTAGAACTTGTTTGATCACTAGTCGAGGCAAAATCCTAGGTGAAGTAACATTAAGGAAGTGATTTAGGCCATCTTTGAACAATCTAGAGCCTAAAATGCCTACCTTTATTTAATATTTTCCCTAGTATCCCATTTTGAGCCTTATAAACCCATTTCTTTGGCAACCAATCGAATACCCAGAGCCTAAATGTGAAAATCCTAATTACCCATCACTCATACACACAAAGTATAGAAAAATGTTGAAGGTTGAGGAGGGTATGTGTTTAATTGCATGAAGTTGCCCGAGAAAAGAAATTATGAAACCCCATGTATGAAAAGAATAAGTTTAAAGGTTTCGGAAAAGAAAAAAAAAGAAAAAGAAAAAAAATGAGAAAAATCAGCGGGATTGAAGGTTCATAAACATTGGGGATGTCAAAAAGTGAAGGGAAGTTGCTAATTGATGTTCCGAAGTGATAATTGCGTGTGTGGGTGATTTGAGCCACTTAATCCTATATTTCCTACCTTACGCTAAGCCCACATTACAAGCTTTGAAAGTCCTATTGATCCTTGTGTTACATTAGCCTACATTAGTGGAGATTAGTGAGAAAGACAAGCCTATGGAGTCCGGTAAGCATCTCATCTTTATATTAAGAAAGTGGATCATCTTGTAAACACTTGATTGCGTGAATCTATCTGGATAATGAAAACAGAGTTGGCATGAACATTCCACCTTCATGATCACATTGTGAAAACACGTGCTTTATTGATAGTGAAATGAAATCTGACGAATGAGTTTGGTTGTGAAGTTTTGCAGTTAGTCTATTTGAGTCAGTCGTCATTATTTTTGTTTCCTTCATGTTTGTTGATTTTGTAGAGTCTGTAATTGCTTAAGGACAAACAAACGTCCTAAGTTTGGGGATATTTGTTAAGTTAGTTTTATACCAACGTATTGAGTATTCTAGACTAGGATTTTGAGTTGTTTTCAAGTATTTTAGTGTCATTTGAGTCGAGTTCGTGTCATTTGTTGTTGTTTGAGAATCGGGGTAGGTCTTAGTAGCCAAAATTGAGCAGAAATGGTGACAAACGTTTTTGAAGGGAGAAAATCGCATTTTAGAAGTTGAAAAGCAGAAAATTGTGGTTCACGGACGAAAGGCGCCGCAAATGCAGCTAAAACCCCGCGCCCTGCAGTATGGAGCTGAAATTAGTATTGTGGCAGAGATCGCGTCGTCTTTGCATTGCCATCCAGTGCTGCTGCAGTGCAGCGCAAAGGTGTCAAGAAGCTGATGATCTTCGCACACAGCAAAGGCACGCCGCCAGCGTGCGTGGGGAAGTTGTTTAGCGCGCTACCGCAAAGGCGCGATGGCAGCGCCGCAGCTGCGGCGCAAAGACGGGGCTGAATGTGGGCTGATATATTTTCTTCACCTTTTTGACGTTTTTCGAAGGTTTCAAGCTTATAAATACAAGAAGTTGTTAGTCCAAGTGGAACGATAATCTAGAGGGGGGGTGAATAGATTATGCCGATTTTTCGCAAATCACCCTCTTTTTCGAATTAACAAGTAAATGACAAGAATGTAAATGCGGAAATAAAACAACACTCGTTGATTTAAAGAGGTTCAACCCACCTAGGGCCTAATCCTCTACCACCCCAAAGATTCCTGGATGGATTTCAAAAAGAAAAAGATTTTATTAATTACCACAATTAATAAAACACCTTGAGGATCACCAAAATCCTCTTACAACACCTTCAAGGAGATTACCACAATCTTCCTTCACCACCTTTGAAGAATACCACACTCTTCAAACACCTATCACCTA
The DNA here is from genome assembly GCA_016081115.2 of Rehmannia glutinosa. Taxonomy (NCBI): domain Eukaryota; kingdom Viridiplantae; phylum Streptophyta; class Magnoliopsida; order Lamiales; family Orobanchaceae; genus Rehmannia; species Rehmannia glutinosa. Next base: position 48,927,105 of record CM071927.1, read on the forward strand.
GATCACCCAAGTGTATTCTTACCACAAGAATACTCACAAGGATGTCTTGTGTTGAATGATGGACAAAATTCAAGATTACAACTCCATGAAACCAATACAAAGATTGAGTGCAAGTGTAATCAAGAAACAAAAAGCCTAGACCTCAAAGATGTGCAAGTGAAAGTACTTAGGCTATTACAACAAGAATGTAAAAATGAAAGCTTGAACAATTTGCAGATTTCTTGTTGTGTGTTTTGCTTGTATGTGTTGTATCTTGTGTCTTCAATTCATCCTCTATTTATAGGGAAGCCTCACCAACATAGACTCCTCTATCTTCACTTTTGTCTACAAAAAGATCACAAGATGTAGAAATATAGTACAAAATTGAAAAGTAAATCTTGTCAAAAGAATTCAAACAAAGATCATTTTGTCATCCACAAAATATCATAGGGCGACGGTTGCCCTGTTGAAGATTTCGACCGTTTGAAAAAAATAGTGCGATCTAGGTAGGGGTTGCAGGGGGATGCGACCGGTCGGAGGGGGGGTCGATCGGTCGCCCAGGGGTGCGACCGGTCGGCCCTCCCCTGGACCGGTCCCCCTCCCTCTTTTTTTCAAGCCCGCATATTCTGCTTTGAGTTTTCTTATCTTGGTGCACCGGCCGACCGGCCGCCCAAAGTGGTCGACCGGTCGACCTCCCCTTTGAAATGTTGTCCGATGTTTTTCAAAAAAAACTTCAAGAAATACTCCAAAAAATTAGTAAAAACATTTTAAATCATTTGGGAGTATTTAGACAACATATAAAAACATTGTTTTAGTATAAAAACTCATTTAAACAAAATCATCAAAATCTTGATAAAAACATTTATCTAACAAACTCTCCCTTTTTGATGATTACAAACCAAAACAATTTTAGGAAGTTGATTTTAAAACAAAACCAATTTTCCGGTCTTAAAGCATCAACTATTTCAAGCAAGATTTATCATAAGTACAACACACAAGAGTAGGAGCAAAGATTTATTCAAAATCATTTTTGCACAAGTTCCCCTATCAACATGCATATAAAGAACAAGCATTAAAGCAATCAACTAAAAGCTAAAAGCTTAAGTTTCACAACTTAAGCTTGAATTCCATGAGCTTATAAGCTCCCCCTGTCACAAAACATCATTAGTCAAGCATAAAAGTCCACAATACATCAAATGGACTAAGCAATATTCACAGCTTTTGGCTTTTAAGAGCCCTAGCTTATAGCTTTTCTTGCGAGCTTTTTTTCGCTTCTTTGAGCGTATGAGCGTTTTTCATGTTTCTCCCCCTTTGGAATCATCAAAAATAATGTTAGCACGATAAAAACATCATATAGTCATATCAAAGTGCGAAAATTTATCGATATATCGAGCTTTTGAAAATTGAAGCTTAAATTCCAAATAAAAGGGAAACGTTGATCAATTGACTTGCAAAAGCTCATTTGATTGATAAAACATGATCTCTATATACTTATAAGACTTTTCAAATCGAGAGAATCATGTAGGTGATGAATTTTTCATTGAAACATTTCGTCGAACACTTGGCGTGCGTCGAATAAAACTAGAAGAATATAACGCCTTTGAGATTCGTTTAAGCCAAAAATTTTCATCACCAATTCAGTTCAAACAACATTCAATACATCATAAATATAAAGCTCATCACATTCATATGAAACTAGCATCAAGAATTTTGCAAATAAGTAAAAAACTCAAGGGTTCAACCCAAATGAGTAGAGGGAGTAGAATTCTTACCATTTGATCGGTGAAGATGAGCTATAATGATGATGATCATGCTATATAATATCCATGTTGTGAAAAAGATGCATGAAAACCATTTTTGAATGAAATTTGAGGGAATTTAACAAAGGGGACGAAAAATGGCCAAAATGAGTTAAAGTGACGAATGCTGAAGACATAACCATTTTAATCCAAATTATAGCCTTGGGCGACCGGTCGACGTTGAGGGCGACCGGTTGCCCTCAACCCTTTCAGCCCACTGTTTGTCAGTTTTTCAAAAAATCCGAATTTTCAACCAAAAATCCGATTTTTCGCCCCTAAGTTTTAAAAACGTGCAAAATGCAAACGTAAGCCTCATTCGATATGCATTATGCCTAACCGAGCTCGTATCGATGCAAAAGTCTCGGAAGATAGCGGTTTTGTAAAAATGTCCGCTAATTGATCTTGAGATGGTACAAAAGATATCTCAATTTTTCGTTTTGAAACACAATCCCTTAGAAAATGATGTCGAATCTCAATATGTTTAGTATGGTTATGATGAACCGGGTTTTGAGCAATGTTTATAGCGGATATATTATCACAAAAGATAGAACACTTTCAAAAGAACATTTATAATCCGCTAAGGTTTGTTTCATCCAAAGAAGTTGTGTACAACAAAATGCCGCGGAAATATATTCGCTTCGCCGTTGAAAGTGAAACACAATTTTGTTTCTTTGAAAACCAAGATACTAGGCAATCGCTTAAAATTGACATGATCCTAAGTACTTTTCCGATCATCAATATTTCCCGCATAATCCGAATCACTATAACTTTTAAGAGAAAAATTTTCATTCTTTGGATAGAATAAACCATATTGAATAGTGCCTTTCAAATATCGAAAAATCCTTTTAACGGCACTCATATTAGATTCTTTGGGATTACTTTGAAAACGAGCACATAGGCATACGACATGAAGAATGTCCGGTCTACTTGCGGTTAAATAAAGTAAACTACCAATCATACCACGATATTTGGATTCATCAACCGACTTGCCTTTTTCATCTTTGTCAATTTTGACGTTTGTTGCCATTGGGGTAGAGAAGGTTCTTCCTTCTTCAATGCCAAATTTCTTCAAAAGCTCCTTTGTATATTTTGATTGAGAAATATAAATTCCTTCTTGGCATTGCTTAATTTGAAGCCCAAGGAAGAAGTTGAGCTCCCCCATCATGCTCATTTCAAATTCACCTTGCATTAACTTAGAAAATTTCTTGCACAAGGATTCATTAGTAGCACCAAAAATAATATCATCAACATAAATTTGCACTAATAAGCAATCTTGCCCTTTTTCAAAGACAAAGAGAGTAGTGTCAACTTTACCTCTTGTAAAACCATTTTGCAAAAGAAAAGAGCTAAGTCTATCATACCATGCACGGGGTGCTTGTTTCAAACCATACAAGGCCTTTTTAAGTCTATAAACATCATTAGGCCTAGAAATATTTTCAAACCCCGGAGGTTGTTTTACATAGACTTCTTCTTGAATAAAACCATTTAAAAATGCGGATTTTACATCCATTTGGTAAAGCTTAAAATTTTTAAAACAAGAATAGACAAGTAAAATACGAATAGCTTCTAAACGTGTTACGGGTGCAAATGTTTCATCATAATCAATACCTTCTTCTTGACAATAACCTTGAGCTACTAACATTGCTTTGTTTCGAACAATATTGCCTTGGTCATCGAGTTTGTTCCGAAATACCCATTTTGTACCAATAATGGTTTGAGATGGAGGACAAAGTACTAATTCCCATACATCATTTCTTTCAAATTGATTCAACTCCTCTTGCATTTCTAAAAACCAATCCTCATCTTCAATGGCTTCCTTAGCATTTTTAGGCTCTTTTTGAGATATAAGAGCTTTCTCGGCAAATTTTCCTCGAGTCATTACTTTATCAAGGGGATCACCAATAATAAGATCTTTTGGGTGATCTCCTTAAATTTCAATGCTACGGAAGATTCAAGTATCACCTTTATCTTCTTGAGGAACACTTGAGCTTGAAGGTTGATCATTTTGAGTTTCATCTTGAACAATGGTTTCAATAATATCCTCTTCATCACTTTCATCATTGGGTATCCTTTCAACACCCGAAGCTTCATTGAATTTGACATGGATGGATTCTTCAACAACCCCACTAGTCTTATTGTAAACCCGATATGCTTTGCTCTTGATTGAATACCCCATAAATATTCCTTCATCGGCCTTAGGATCAAGTTTGTCTAATTGATCCTTAGTATTCAAAATAAAACATTTACATCCAAATATTTTGAAATAACTAATATTTGGAGTTCTTCCTTTCCAAAGCTCATATGGAGTTTTATTCATTTTAGGACGAATATAAACTCGATTAATGACATAGCAAGCGTTACTTACGGCCGCCCAAAAATATTTTGGATGTGAAAATTCATTTAGCATGGACCGACTCATTTCTTGAAGTGTCCGATTATTCCTTTCGGCTACTCCATTTTGTTGAGGTGTCCTTGGAGTCGAAAAATTATGACTATATCCCTTAGTTTCACAAAAGACTCTAAATTCGCTGTCAAATTCTCCACCTCGATCACTTCGGATAGACTTAATAGTATCTTCCTTTTCATTTTCAATGAGTCTACACAACTTAACAAACTCATTAACGGCATCGCTTTTATTTGTAAGAAATAGAGCCCAAGTATATCTAGAAAAATCATCAACTATAACAAAAGTGTAATGTTTTCCACTTAGACTTGCCGTACCAATATCCCCATACAAATCAAGATGAAGCATTTGTAGGGGTTTGGTAGTGGAAATTTCATTTTTAGGCTTAAAACTACTCTTAACTAATTTGTTCTTTTGACAAGTGTCACATAAGCCAAGATTTTCAAAATTCAATTTGGGTAGTCCTTTTACATGTTGGTTTTTGTAAATAGTTTGCAAATTTTTTTATCCAACATGTCCAAGTCGCCTATGCCATAAACTAGTTAAATCATTATTGGCGACAAGACAATAAACATTTTGACTAACCAAATCACTTGTACAAATTTTGTAAAGATTGCCTTTTCTAATTGCTTCACAAATAATTTTATCATTTTTGGAAATAAGGCATTTTTCTTTATTAAAAACAACATTATAATTTGAATCACAAAGTTGGCTAACACTTATCAAATTGAACTTAAGCCCTTCTACTAAAAGAACATTACTAAGAGAGAAAGAAGAGTTACCAATTTCTCCATTTCCAAGAATTGTTCCTTTGCCATTGCCGAAATGACCATACCCTCTTCTTGGAGCTTGATGTTGGTAAAAAGTTCTCTCTTTCCGGTCATATGGCGTGAACATCCGTTGTCCACGAGCCATTTTGAATCTTCCATTGTTGTTATAGCCCCTATAACCTACAAATGAATTATTTTTAGGTACCCTATAATTTTGGGGTCCATGGGGGTTAGCCTTGAGACCTTTAGGTCTCCAATAATAGCTAAAATTATTATTCAATTTACAATTGCTAGCATAGTGTCCATTCTTACCACAATAAAAACAAGTAATAATACGAGGACTACTAGCACGTACAAAGGTTGGACCTTGGTTTTTTTTCTTAAAAGCTTTTTCAAAAAGTTTGTAACCAAGTCCTAATTTAGAATGCTCTCCTCTTTGTGCATCTAAAATTTTTGTGACTTTATCCGTACTTAAATTGAATCGATGCACATTCTTTTTCAAGTTTTCAATATCATTTGTGAGCGTTTGTTTTTCAGTTTCAAGAGTACGGACCATAGTAAGAGTAATAGCATGAGCCTTATCAAGAGAGTCATAAGAAGTAAATAATTTATCCTTTTCTAGTTTAAGCTCTTTATGCTCCTTTTTCAAATTCTTATATTTAACAATCAAATTTTGAAACTCATTTTGCAATTCATCAAAATCACATTGTAATTCATCAACTAGAGAAGAAGATGAAGCATTAGAGCGTACCTCGGTATTTTCATCGTCTATGGCCATAAGACCATGTTCGGATTCTCCTTCCTCGTCGGTTGTTTCAAGTAATTCATCCCAAGTTTTGACGTCCGCATTTAACGCCTTCTTTTTCGGAAAAGGCTTTTTCTTCTTTTGTTCCTCTTCCACTAATTTTGGGCAATCGGCTATGTAGTGCCCGGATTTTCCGCATTTGAAACAAGAATTGTCTCTTGGCTTTCTTGCTTTATTTTTGTTTACAAATTTTGCAAATTTTCTAACAAGAGTCAGCTGCTTTCTTCACCATCCTCATCACTAGCATAATAAACATTATTAGAAGAAGATGCTAAGCCTTTAATAATATTTTGCGTACCTGGTTTAGAGGTGGATGGTTGAGAATTTTTCCTCTCCTTGAGATATACTTCATAAATAAGGAGGTTCCCAATGAGCTCATCAAACATGAGTGTCTCAAGATTTTGAGCTTCCGTGATTGCCGTCACCTTTTCGGACCATGAGCCGGGAAGGGCATTTAAGACTTTGGTCACCTTATCTTCTTCGGAGATGACCTTTCCAAGAGCCACAAGAGGATTGACAATGTTGTCAAGCCTTTCCACCATTTTTGATATGCTTTCACCATCATGCATATTGAAATTTTTAAAGTCTTTCACAAGCATTGTTTTTCTTGCTTGCTTCACTTTCTTTGTGCCCTCATAGATGGTTTCTAATTTTTCCCAAACTTCATGTGCCGACCATATGCCTCTTATGCGATTATATTCGGTGGCGGTAAGAGAGTAATGTAAAATGTTTAAGGCCTTACCGTTTAAAGAGAAAGCCTTTTTGTCATTTTCATCGTATTCCTTGAACGGCTTGGGGGTCGTGGTACCATCCTCTAATTTTGTTGTTGGTTGAGCAACTCCTTCAATGACCACATTCCAAATATCAAATCTGCATCCTTGTAGAAAGCACTCCATGCGGTCTTTCCAAAATGCATAGTTGTTGGCGTCGAATAGTGGTGGCTTGTTGGTGGAGGCGCCGTTGGTGAGATAAGCTTCATTCGTAGCCATGGATCTTTCCTCTTTACTCGGAACGAGCTAGCCAAAGAGTTTGGCTCTGATACCACTTGTTAGTCCAAGTGGCTACGATAATTTAGAGGGGCGGTGAATAGATTATGCCGATTTTTCGCAAATCACCCTCTTCTTCGAATCAACAAGTAAATGACAAGAATGTAAATGCGGAAATAAAACAACACTCGTTGATTTAAAGAGGTTCAACCCACCTAGGGCCTAATCCTCTACCACCCCAGTATCTCCGGGATGGATTTCAAAAAGAAAAAAAGATTTTATTAATTACCACAATTAATAAAACACCTTAAGGATCACCACAATCCTCTTACAACACCTTCAAGGAGATTACCACAATATTCCTTCACCACCTTTGAAGAATACCACACTCTTCAAACACCTATCACCTAGATCACCCAAGTGTATTCTTACCACAAGAATACTCACAAGGATGTCTTGTGTTGAATGATGGACAAAATTCAAGATTACAACTCTATGAAACCAATACAAAGATTGAGTGCAAGTGTAATCAAGAATCAAAAAGCCTAGACCTCAAAGATGTGCATGTGAAAGTACTTAGGCTATTACAACAAGAATGTAAAAATGAAAGCTTGAACAATTTGCAGATTTCTTGTTGTGTGTTTTGCTTGTATGTGTTGTATCTTGTGTCTTCAATTCATCCTCTATTTATAGGGAAGCTTCACCAACATAGGCTCCTCTATCTTCACTTTTGTCTACAAAAAGAAGATCACAAGATGTAGAAATATAGTACAAAAATTGAAAAGTAAATCTTGTCAAAAGAATTCAAAAAAGATCATTTTGTCACAAAAATATCATAGGGCGACCGGTTGCCCTGTTGAAGATTTCGACCGTTTGAAAAAAATAGTGCGATCTAGGTAGGGGTTGCAGGGGGGGTCGACCGGTCGCCCAGGGGTGCGACCGATCGGCCCTCCCCTGGACCGGTCCCCCTCCCTCTTTTTTTCAAGCCTGAATGTTCTGTTTCGAGTTTTCTTATCTTCAGGTACCGGTCGACCACTTTGGGCGCCCGGTCGACCTCCCCTTTGAAATGTTGTCCGATTTTTTTCAAAAAAAAACTTCAAGAAATACTCCAAAAAATTAGTAAAAACATTTTAAATCATTTGGGAGTATTTAGACAACATATAAAAACATTGTTTTGGTATAAAAACTCATTTAAACAAAATCATCAAAATCTTGATAAAAACATTTATCTAACAGAAGTCACGTACGAGGAAGGGGTCAGACATTATTTTGAGCACAACACAAGGAAAGAGACACAGAGCTAGGGTTCGTGATGACAATTGGAGGCACTTCTCATCTGGACACAGAGAGAATTCCTTCTCTTCTCTTCTAAATTCCTTCTTTGTTTTTTTTCTTTGTCAATTCTTGAGATGTATAATTATTTCTTTATGAGTTTTTGTACATCCATTATAAGCTAAAACCATCTTTCTAGGGGATTGATGTAATTTACGTTTGAACCTATGTTTTGATTTCCAGTTTATGAAATTTTCATGTTATTTAATCTATTTGTGCTATTTGAATTGATTGCATCTGGATTATCTAATCAATAATTTTGATTATTTGGCGTGTTTGATTTGACGCTTGAGAGAGGTAATTGAACGCATGGCCATAGAATAGCATAACCTAGGGTTTCATAGAACCGAGAGGTTTATGAATCTTTTGAAGCCTGTGATAGAATATTCATTGAGCATATTATGGTTTAATTTTTGATTTTTATAGAGATACCGAAATCAGAATTGGAACCTAGAATCACTTGGCACTCGAGAGAGGAAGTGATAAACGGTAGGAATATTGGCTTATAGATTAATAACTTGTGATTAATGAACTGGATTGAGAATATAGGGGATAACTAGGTGAAATCAACCTCTAGAATTCATATCTTAAGTGTTTGATTAATTGTCTGAACCAATTTATTAGTTTAATTTTTGTTTAATAAACACTCAACTTTTTTCAATTTCTAGATAGAATTAAGCTACTTTAATTATAGTACTTAGTATAAAATTCGATAACAATCCTTGTGGAGACGATAACCATACTTTCAAAACTATACTAAAACTTGACACCATTCGCTTGCAGTAAGAATTTCTCGATCAAGTTTTTGGCGCCGTTGTTGGGGATTGTTTTATCCTATTTTAGACTAATACTATTACTAAGTACTCTTAATCCTAATCTAGACTAGTTTAGGAATTATAATTTCGTGTTTCTCAATGATTTGTCTGTTTATGCGAGATTCTAAGGATATTAATTTGCTTTCTTTTGATCCAGAGATTGAAAGGATACTTCGAGCAATCAGAGTAGCAAAGCGAGCAGAGAATCGAGCAATGGCAGAAGACAAAAAAAATGAGAATGTCGAAATTCGGGTTGTGAACGCGCCACCACAACCAGAGGCACAAGAAAGGGCAATTTGGGATTATTTCCGGCCGACTGTGAAGCTAAACCACAAGTGTACGATGTAGTTAATAGACAATAGCAAGAAATGTCGTATTCATCCGGGATTGACTCAAAGCACCTAAAGTACTGTAAATCAACAAAAGCAATCCTAGGACCATGATCTCGACATACTTCATCAATATTATTTCCAAGTTGCATTTCACAATAACCAATTTTCCCGTATCTATGGGTTTAATTCCAAACGTAGTTTATTCCCTCTCCCAAAGCAAGCAAACCGTAGATCAATATTGAATTGCTAGCAAAACTACCCAACAATCAATATCAACTCCCAAAAGAATAGAAAATTAAATAGAAACCCCCACAAACGTTGTAAGCCTCGCGACTCTACTTTTGTTTATATTGGAAATCCATTATCTAATATTATAACTCATCTTCCGAATTATGATCTAACTATTAAGCATACAAATTATTGGCCAAAAATAGCATACAAATTAAGCATACAAATTATTATGATCTAACTATTAAGCATACAAATTATCTTCCGAATTATGATCTAACTATTAATCCACAAGAAATTAGCACACGGATTCAAAAATAGATTAAGGGAAACGATTACTATGAAATAATCAAATCGGAATTAACATGAATCCACAGTCTGGGTCACATCCTATAATGAAAGGAATTAGCCTAACATAATTGTCGTCAAATCCATAAACAAATTTACAAACCAAGATTCAAACATAGATAAAGTGTAAAACAAAAAGCTCTGGACTATGATGTGAATACCCCGCAAGTGGATGAAGTGATCTTCACAATCTCTAACCTTCATGCATTCGTGGTTGATAGAGTTTCGTGGTTTTCTCTTGGTTCTCTCATTAACTGTCTTTTTCCTTTTGTCAGCCTTTAAGTTTAATTTTTCCTTTTATAGTTGGTTTGCTGGATCACCTTTTCATTCATCTCGTGATAAGGAAACAAAATCCGCATAACATCACATTTCGCATGTGTCGTGCATACAGGCACGATCATGTAATGTGAAATGGCCTCTGAATCTGTCAAAAGTGTTGCACCCGCACACGATCCTGGGCACCGACACAGACTGGTCGTGTGATTTGCTATCAGTAATCTTCTCTGCTTCGCAAGCACACGGTCGTGGCCACTTGCATGGTCTAGTTATGTGAGGCCTATTTCCTTGTTTCCTTCATGTCTTTGTTCGTCCATTGGCTCTTGGCATTCTGTTGGAGTCGTGCTAACGTTTTTCATCCATTTTAGCTCCGTTTCCTACAAAAGTATCCAAGAAACGCAGTATCACGCCCAACAAGGGAAACTAACCTAAACATACACTTAATATACATGTAAATGTGCCAATTATATACCAAAATATACGCCTAAATGCAGGCATTTTGACTACTTAATCAATCATATATCACTTTATAAGAGATCATGTTGAAAAGAAGGACACCAAGTTGGAATATATATCAGCTGGGAAATAGTTAGCTGATATATTAACAAAGCCCCTATGTGAATCAAAATTTGAAGAGTTGAAGAATGAACTCGGAGATTGAGCTGACTCTCTTAGAAGAGTTATTCAGAAGAGTTAAAAGAGAAGAGAATTGCATTTCAGAAGAGTTTTACTTTTCAGTAGAATAATATCAGCAAAATTGGACAATCAACAGAGTTGAGTCTAACAGACAACTGAATGACATCAGCGACTAGAGCATCAGTAGAGTCAACAACAGCAAAAAGACAGTCAGAAGTCACATTTATTAGCTAAAGGTCAAAAACAGTGTCGCATTTATGAAGTGGGAATGTTTTGTAAGATGATGTTATCATTATTAAATGAGGCCCAGTAATCCGAGAATAAAGCTACACGGTTATTGTACAAGAAGGCTAATGATTGACTATATATGCTGTGAGCATTTAATGCTGAAATTAAAGAAATTTCAAGATCAAATCTCAATCGTTGATCCAGTTTTAAAATTTCACGATTTCTATCATGTCGTATCAAATCCCTTATAAACCCTGAAAACCTTTCTCTCTCTTCACACTTTCAGAAAACACTTCAAAAATTTCCAAAACTTCTCTCTGAAAACTCTCGTGTAAATACTCACAAATCTTTCACATTTCTCAATGGCTCATCTCCTAGTTCTGTTCTCGATTTCGTTAAGATGGTTAAGAAAGTGTGCTCAGGTGCACTCATTGATGTTGAAGGGTTGGTCAAGCACTCAGTTGACCAATCTAGGGTATATAAGATCGTTGGAAACCTGGAAACATCAAACTAACCGAGTTTTTGACTGTGGAAATCCCTCAAGCATATCAGGAGGAGGGAGCCATGTTCTATGTGAATGCTTTCGTGCATGACGACGAAATCCATTCATTTGTGAATGGAAAGAATGTGATCATATCAGTTGCTGGTGTAAGTGAGCTGCTGAAGCTTTCCAACTCTGGTCTAAGTGAGCTGATTGACCATGAATTTGATTTGGAGAAAACATGGATGGAGCTAATTGTCGATAAACAGGCTGAGAACTACAACCAATCAGCAACAAAGGCCGTGGTGAAGGAGGAGTACCACAAGTTGACGGACATCGTGTCCAAATGTATGGACATAAAGTTCGAATCATACAATCAGCTATCAGCAACTAAGTTGACAGTTATTTCAAATTATGGAAGAAATGGAGATTAACTGGGTTGAGTTTATGTATGATAGTCTTAGTCAAAATGTTCTGAATGTGGAGATAGTCGATGGCAGATTCAAGAATACCCTGGGCTATGGGTTAGTCCTTGGGTACTTTCTAGAGAAAAAGGGTTTGCCCTTGAGAAAAAGGAAACCATTCCATGTGAATAAGAGGTTGCCTTTGCTACACAAAAGAAGGCCCATGCCAAGAAAAAGGGCACTTCTAAAGGGAAGATATCTGAGACTGAGTCAGCTGCTTCAGACCCTAAAAAAAGAAGGACAACTGCTCCAAGGAAGCCAACTGCAACGAAAAGAAGGAAGACTCAACCCGATAGAGGGTTGCGTATGAGCTAGATGAGTCGATTGTGGGAGCTGACTCCTAGGAGACTGAATTTGTGGAAGTCCATATTGAAAGAAGATCGAAGAGAAAGGAGGATAGACCCTCAGTTTTGGTTTCCAAAGCCCATCAGGAACCAGCTGTCGAGCAAAGAGTTGAGGCAACTGCCATAAATATTTTGGAGACAATTGTGGAAGTAGTTGGTGAAACAATTGAAGAAGTAAGGCCTGTTGAAGGAGAAGGCTTACCTACCTTGAACATTGATCCTTTTCCAGCTAATTTTGAATCATTTGAAGCGCACTCCCCTTATATCCAGACGTGATGCAAGTGATATCTGAGTGGAGAAAATGGAAGATGAGTAGGAGCATATACCAGTTTGAACACCCATAAATGATTGAAGATGAGGAATGGATTCTTGCATTTCAGAATGATTCCTCTGTCGCTCAAGCCATTGATCATGACTATGTGGCATGTGTGTTGTACAAGAAAAGGAGGGAAGAGAAGGTAATGGCGTTGGAGAAGGGTAAGAGCACAATTGAATCACATAAATGTATCTTTGGACAGTCAGCAGCCCAACTCTCTGATGCGGATGAGGAGTTTGAGGAAATTGAAGTTGCACAGTTGCGACAAGCCTTGCATGAGTCAAGAGAAATAGCTGAGAAATGTCATCAGACTGGGTAAGGGAAACCTTGAACCCCTACCCAGTTAATTGAGAATGTGATGAAAGAAAATGCTGCTCTCTCACCTATGAACGTTCCAAATCAAGGTGAGCCCATGGTTGAGATCGTGGTAAAAGAGCTGGAAACTGAAAATGTTGAAATTAAGATTGAGGCCAGAACTAGCAATGAAGCTAGAAATATGGAGTCTGGGAATCTAGCTGAGCCATTCTAGAAGACTATTGTTGAGACAAAAGAGTCTGAAACAACTACTAAAACTGAAGCTGCAGAAGAATTAGTTGAAGAAGAAGTTGTTGTATTGCAGACCGATGAAGTTCCAGTGGTTGAGACTACTGAAAATGAGGTACATGAGGAAGTTATGGTGGATGCTCTAGCAATTTAGACTTCTGTGAGGGAAGAAGATGTTGTACAAGACCCAGCAGTAGTTGAGACTGCTGCGGGGAATGCAGATGTGATGGATGATCAGATTGGGGAACAAAAGTCAGTTGAGCCAGCATCATATCTGATGTGTATGAATGAAACAGTAGATGTCGATATGCACATCAATGATAGAACTGAATCTTCTCATGAAGAAAATCTAGCAGCAGGGTCCAACCCAACACAATATAGATTTGTGCTACTTAACCCCCCACCTCAAGCTGCCAAATCGCATGCAGATGAAACTGTCGAGACAATTGATGCCCCGGTAACTCAACTAGATAAGCCTAATGCTGCCAGTGAAGCTGTTAACACATCTGAGGCACAGTCAGCTGAGCAGGATTACACAACTTATCGTGCCGATGGAGCTAACCCAGCTGAGGCACAAAGAACTTCAAGTAAGGACAAGAGGTAAGAAATCCCAGAGGAGATGAAGAGGGACCTTCCTCGACTCCTATTGACATATTTGGTCCTATTGATTTTGAATTTCATGAAGAAATTCCCGAGGATGAAGAGTTGTCTGAAGATGTCACCAGCAGAATTTGGACTCATTCCGGGAAGTGACAGTCAGCTGGCCTCTGAGCTACAAGGGCATTTAGATATATGTTTGGGGAAATGGACACTATGGAAAGAGGGTTCACTGATATCTTCTCACAGATCGATAACCATGATGATACTATTGCCAGTGACATCCGTGGTGCAGTGCTAAGGATCAAGGAATGGACGGCTCAGACCAAGGCACTTTGGAGGGAACAAGTGGGATACTTCAAGAAACGCTACAACAAGCTTCTGATTTGGGGTGCTGAGCAAGTATCTATTCAGAACCGTCAAAGGGACCATATGAACATGATGAATGAGAGCCACCAGAGTGACATGGACTTATTAGCTGCAAAGGTTGAGAAGATGTTCGAACACATGGAAGCTTCTATGAATGAGATATTCTTAGCTTTGCAAGACAGGAAAGTTCTTTGACCTTAACACAACAAACTCTTTTCAGTTGTCTCTGAGTCCTTCAGCTGCTTTACCCTTTCTGACTTGAGTCATCTCCATCATTCATTGGTCGACTCTGCTATAAGTCTTCTAAAAGACTTAGTTGATGTAATTTACTAAAAATCTTCTTGATCAACTCAGCTGCGACCCAGCTGATTCTTCTCTGCACTCTTCAGCAAGTCGTCTGCCTACTCTTCTTGATCAAAATCTTGACAACTTTCCCTCTATTTTCTATGTTGTATTCTTCTTTGGTCATCTTCAAATCTTCTTCTCTTTTATTCCTCTTCTTTTTCAAATTTCTTGCCATTTCATCAGCTCTTCCCTCATCTTCTCTCATTTGAGTTTCTCAAAGACTGAGCCAATATACCACATCTCTTTTCAGAATATTATTAGACGCAAATCCATCTCATCTTCTTAGTGGAGATCTTCTACATCTCCCACCAAAGGATGAATCTCTTCCTCTGCCTCTACCTCTTTCTGAGCTTCTTCCTCTTTCAGCAGTTCTCCCTCCAACATGGCAGCCACCTCTGGGAACTTGGCTTCTGGGTGTCTGCTGACTCTTGGAAGTCTGCTGACTCTTAGTTTTCTAACTATGAGTTAGCTGATTCCTAGTCTGCTCGATATCTTTAAGACCTTTCTCCCAGTATAAGTCTCATGCATCAGAAATCTCCATCATCTAATAATATCCTTCTGATAATAGAGCGTCAAATACTTCATTTTAAACGATCCTAGGGAAGTGACCCTGCTAGAGGTTCACCATATTGATGTCTCACATGTTCAGTTCTATATTCTTATTTCTTATCAAGCTTTGCAATCTCCTCTTTTGATTTCTATAAATTAATTGATTCCTTAGACTTTTGAAGCACAAGTTCAAGTTTTTTGTCACCTGATAGAGAAGACATAATTTGAGATAGAATTGACGAGCTTGTGCCTTTGCCTTTTTCAGATGTTGTAGGGGCACTACTTTTCCTTCCCCCTTTTTAGCATAAACACGGGAGGATGGCTGAATATTCTCGAAAAAAAAATTCAATTTCATTTGATTCATAGAATAGTCAACTGTGTGACTGGAGCTGAGTTCAATCAGTTGTTACTGCATAGAAGAGAACTTCTCTTTGACCATTGTTTCCATATGTTCAAACTTCTTTTCTATCTTTGTCTGAAGTAGCTCCATGTCACTCAGATGACTTGTTTCCATCCGATTCATATCTATGAAATTCTAACGGATCTGCTTCCCACACCAGTAATTCATTATACAATTGATGGAAGTATCCCACTTGTTCTCTTCGAAGAACCTTTGTCTGAGAGATTCATTCCTTGATTCTTAGAACTGTGCCACGAATGTCTCATGTTATAGTAGGATCATGATTATCAATCCATCTGCATAAGTCTACGAAGCCTCATACCAACTCTACCATTTCTCCAAACATAACGTGAAAGGCTCCGCGAAATTCTGTAGCCTATTTACTAGTATCATCTGGAGCAAATTCAAAGTCATTCCCATAAAGAACGATCCTCAATTCATTTGGAATATTGAGGTCTTCAGCTTCTACATATACATGGAACATGTTTTCATTCTCAAACTCTTCCAAGGGGATCTCTTCTTTGAATTCAAAACTTAACATGTCAAACATGTCAATAGGAGTTAGGGAAAGTCACACTTCTCCTATGGGATTCCTTGCCTCTTCCCCCTGACAAATAAATCTTTGTGCCTCAGCTGGGTAGCTTTATTG
Source organism: Rehmannia glutinosa (assembly GCA_016081115.2). Lineage (NCBI taxonomy): Eukaryota > Viridiplantae > Streptophyta > Magnoliopsida > Lamiales > Orobanchaceae > Rehmannia > Rehmannia glutinosa. Next base: position 48,943,100 of record CM071927.1, read on the forward strand.
GCATGTCATTTTTTTAGCCTGTGGAGCTGACTTCACTAGCAGAAATGTTTACTTCCAATTGAGTAATCGGTGCATCAGTTGTCTCAACAGCCTCATATGGATGTGATCTAGCACGTTCAGGAGGAGGGTCGACCAAAATGAAACCCATTCTTGCAAAATTCAAACCTTTCACTAGATCATCTTTCTCTTGATTTGCTTTAGCTGATTCACTGATTTCCATCTCGTCAGCTGAGTTTTCCGATTTTGAGTCGACTGCCTCTGATTCTTGCCTTTCTGATTCAGTTGGATTCAATGGATTTTCATGTTTTATCTCAGCTGACGCATTTATTTGCATTGGCTCATCAACAGGCTCAACAACGCCTGATCCCGAATTCTGATCTACCGCCAGATTCTGTAACACCCTTTTCCTTGTAACACGTATTCATATAGTTTAAAAATATAGTTCATAGGCAGCACAACTGCATTGCACATAAGATTAATATGTTAATCATCACCTGTAACCTTTTCTGCACGAGCGGAAGTATTTACTCAATACTATTTAACCATTTAGCAACACTCATTCACACATGTGCATTCATCCATATGACATAACATTAACGACCGTGCCCTTTTATATACAGATCAAAATAAAACTCCCTATATGATATGCAAATGATGAGCTGAGGGAGAAGGGTGGGAATGCAGCCGACCGACCTTTGATCCATGCCTTAAACTTTCGTCACACCCCACGGATCAACTTTTGTCTACAACAACTAAAAATTGGCAACATTGCATTTGGTGAGTTGCAAGCTCATCAAGCATAATCCAATAACAAGTTATTTAACATCACATAGGCATATCCCTAGTAATCATTTCACACATTTTGTTCCGAATATTCATAAACACATAAAAATGCACGTGCTTGATCATATTCTTTTTAGTTTATGGGCCAACTAATACCAAGAATAAATCGTGATCACGAAGATGGTCATGTCACTCTGTAATTCTTAATTCACGTAGAGTTCAGTGAACTCGGGGTGGCCGTAAGGTACTCTATAATCCATAATTTCTAGATATTTGTAATTCTGTAACACATGATTCAAGGTCATTAGCGGCCATAACAGAATCCATTAATCTCTGATGAATGCATTTTCTATAATTACACATTTCATTTTCGTATCAATAATATCAGTAGAGATCGCATATCTCATTTCCATATCAATAACATCAGTAGAGATCACATATCTCAATTTCATTACAATCTCATCACATAGAGATTATATATCTTAATTCCATCACAATATCACCATAGAGAATGATACAATTCACGTTAGAGCACAATAAACTTCTAATTACTATAACCAAACAAGTAAGCAATTCATTCCAACACATTAATCATATAATCACACAAGTCAAATAGCAAGTTAAAAGATTATACTCACAAGTGGTGTGCTTATTCCAACCTTATTCGCCTACTCGACCTTGTTTCCTTCTATATTGGGATTTTTACCTGCAAGATTGAATTAGAAGTCCTCTGTTCATAGATATGTGTTGTTTGTGTGTGAGCTAATAAAACCAGAAATATGTAATATATATCTACACGTGTAAGGCGGTGTGGCTGATTAAGTTTATAAGATACATATCATGCTTATCTTCCCCTGACTAATGACATGGTCACCCTATTTGCATGTATGCATGTCTCTTTTTTTTCATTTAACATTTAAAATCATACACATGCATGTTTAGCTTTATTCTATTTGATACATAGATAATGGCCTTATACTTACTTTTACATATACATCCACACACACTTATTTTAATATTAGATACATGACATATATATGTATATATGTTAACCATTATCACCATACCCATTCATAAACTATATATATTGTTTTCTTAGTCAATATATGTTAATATATATGAGATCTGTACAATACATAATATTCATTCCTTAATTAGTTTTACGTCATTCATAATTATGATTATGTACTATTATTACAATTATTATTTTCATATCATAAAGCACTATTTTCAATTAATTTGATTATTACCTTTTTCATATAGTTATACTCCCAATCCAAATTTCAATCGAATATTGTGTTAATGATTCTACTTAACTTATACACGTGTTCTATATTCTCTAGATATACCCATCCATGTCATCATTCACCTCTAGGTTACCACATGTAATACGCTAGAACATGAAATTTTATAAATTTGCGTGCAATTTAATGTCATTATGAGATATCAAAATGCATGTAATTATTCTAATGAATGATTAGTTGAAATGTAAGGTTTTGGGTTATGACAATTCTCCCTCCCTTAAAAATTTCGTCCTCGAAATTTGTACCTGTATCAGTAAATAACCACGGATATTGCTCTCTCATATGTTGTTCCGTTCCCATATTGCTTCTTCTTTATAATGATTTTTCCACAACACTTTTAACAATGAAATCACTCGATTTCGAAGTTATTTTTCTTTGTACCCCAATATTTCAACCGGTTCTTCAATATAACTCAAATTATCAGCAACTTCTATGGGTTCGTCTCGAAGAATATGTGAAGGGTCTGATTTGTATCGACGAAGCATTCTAACGTGGAACACATTATAAATCTAAACAATTCAGGTCGTAAGGCAAGCCTATAAGCTAATGGTCCCACTTTTTCAAGTATTTCATATTAGCCGATATATCGGGGACTCAGTTTACCTTTCTTTCCAAATCTGAGAATACCCTTCCAAGGGAAAACACGAAGAAATACTTTCTCACCAACTTCATATTCCATTTCTTGCCTATGTTGATCAATATAGCTCTTTTGCCTATCTTGAGCTATTTTTAATCGACTTTTAACTATTTTCACTTTTTTAACTGTGTCTTGAATTAGATCTGGACCTTCTAGTAATCGTGTTCCCTCTTCATCCTAACATACTGGACTCCTGCATTTCCTATCATATAATGCTTTATAAGGCGCCATACCAATGCTGCTATAATGTTGGTTATTATAAGCAGATTCCATAAACGCAATGTATTCATCCCAATAACCTCTAAACTCAAGAACACAAGCACGAAGCATATCCTCTAGAGTTTGAATAGTCCTCTCTAATTGTCCATCCCTTTGTGGATGAAATGCAGTACTAAAATGTAATTTAGTACCTAATGTTTGTTGTAAGCTACCCCAGAATCTAGACGTAAAACGAGCATTACGATCTGAAATAATAGACAAGGGTACACCATGTAATCTAACAATCTCATTTACATATCGTTTCGCCTGATTTTCCAGAGTAGAACCCCATCTAAATAGTAAAAAGTGAGCTGACTTTGTTAGTCGGTCCACAATAACCCAAACTGCATAATTTTTCCTCAGTGTCACGGGCAGACCATAAAGGAAATCCATAGTAATACGCTCCCACTTCCAAACAGGAATAGGTAATGGATGCAATTTACCTACTGGTGCCTCGATGTTCCGCTTAATCATAAGTTGAGCATTTGAAACATACTCGGCTACATCTTTCTTCATTCTGGGCCACCAATAATGGCTTTTTAAGGTTTGATACATTTTTGTACTACCTGGGTGCATGGCATATGGTGCAGTATGAGCTTCTTCTATTATCTCATGCTTTAAGCCATCAACATCAGGGATACAGAGTCGATTGTTGATCGTCAAACTACCATCATCATTTAGAACAAATGATGTACTATTTTCTTGTTTCACTTTTTCTGCAATACTGGTCAGTTTATTATCACGAAATTGTTTTTGTTTAATTCTTTCAATCCTAATAGAACGGATACAAATTGAAGCGCAGATAACACCCATGTCATTCAGATTCAATTCAACATTCATCTTCATCATATCTAGCAGATACGGTAAATAATGCACTGAGAGATAAGAAATAGTACCATAAGATTTTCAGCTCAAAGCATCGGCAACAACATTAGCTTTCCCTGGATGATATTCGATAGTACAATCATAATCTTTTAGCAATTCAAGCCATCTTCTTTGACGCATGTTCAACTCTTTTTGACTCAATAAGTATTTTATGCTTTTATGATTAGTGAAAATTTGAAATGTGGCACCATACAAGTAATGTCTCCATATCTTTAATGCAAAACAACCGCAACTAGTTCAAGGTCATGTGTAGGGTAAGACATTTCATATGGTTTAAGTTGTCTAGACGCATAAGCAATAACCTTACCGTGTTGCATTGAAACCATCCTAAACCTTGGTAAGAAGCGTCAATGTAAACAACAAATCCATCGGGTACCTAAAGGAATAGTCAAGACTAGGGCAGTGCTAAGCCTTTTCTTTAACTCTTCGAAACTCTTTTGGCAACTATCTGTCCATTTGAAAGGAACGCCTTTCCGTAGTAATTTTGTCAGTGGAGGTGCAATAAGCGAAAAATTCTCAACAAATCGTTGATAGTATTTGACTAAACCTAGAACACTACGAACTTCTGTAACACTTTTTGGGTTTTCCCACTTGATCACTGCTTCGATTTTCTGTGGATCAACTTTAATCCCGTCACCAGAAAAATGTCCCAAAAAGATTATTTGATCTAACCAAAATTCACATTTACTAAGTTTTGCATACAACTGTTTCTCTCGTAAGGTTTGCAACACAAATCCCAAATGTTGTTCGTGTTCTTCAGCAGATTTAGAGTATACCAGAATATCATCAATAAGGACAATAACAAACTTATCTAAGTAGGGTCTATACACATTATTCATCAATGCCATAAATACAGCGGGTGCATTAGTCAGACCAAAAGGCATTACCAAAAACTCATAATGGCCATACCTTGTTCTGAAAGCTGTTTTTGAAATGTCACCCTCTGCAATCTTCAACTGGTGATATCCCGATCTCAAATCAATTTTTGAGAAAACTCTAGCACCTTGCAACTGATCAAATAAATCATCTATTCTAGGCAAGGGATATTTATTCTTCACTGTCACTCGATTCAATTATCGATAATCTATACACAATCTCAGTGTACCATCTTTCTTTTTAACAAACAACACAAGTGCACCCCATGGCGAAACACTTGGTCTAATGTACCCTTTATCCAATAATTCTTGTAATTGTATCTTTGGTTCTTGTAATTCAACAGGTGCCATTCTATAAGGAGGGATAGAAATTGGCGCCGTACATGGTTGTAGTTCGATGGTGAACTCTCTATCTCTATCTGGAGGTAACCCAGGTAAATCGTCTGGGAACACATCTGGATATTCTTTAACCACTGGAGTGTCTTCAAGTTTGAAACCACATAAGCGTGTATCTATTACGTGGGCTAGGTAACATTCACAACCTTTCTTAATCATTTTGAAAGCTGTAGATGCAAATATAATACATGTAGGCAAAATTTCTCTTTCCCCTTTAAATACAATCCGCGTCTTAACCTGTAAATCATAGCCTAATGTTTCCGGTTTATTACCCAAATGTGATGCAAATGATTGTGAAACAAATGAATGTGTTGCTCCTGGATTAAATAAAACATAAGCATTTGTATCAGAGATTAAAACATTACCAAGAATCGTAGGTCGTGCGCAGCTTTTAGCTTCTTCCCCGTGTCATGGCAAAACTCGAGTTGGACCTTGTTGTCTGCTCGCTTGACTTTCTTCTGCACCTGCGCCTCTTCCTACACCGAATCTCCCTCAACCTCTACCTCTATTAGGATTGAAACCACTAAATCTAGTTTGCTCAATGGTGGGTTCCTCGCGTGGTTTTGTGCAATTACTTGCAATATGTCCAGGTTCGCAACATCTATAACATTTTCCTGTAAGCAATCTACATTCTCCACAATGATTTTTACCACAATGTACACATGTGGGAATTGTTGGTGTAGAGCCAGCACCTTTATTATTGTCTTGGCTTGTTTTATTCGAAAAAGAGGGAATAATCGAAAAGATGGAGATAATCTATTCAACCCCCTTTAGATTATCGTATCCGCTTGGACTTACAAGTGGTATCAGAGCCAAACTCTTTGGGAAGCTCGTTCCACATCGCGAGTAAAGAGAAACGATCATCGGCTACGAATGAAGTCTACGTTACCGCTGCCTCCACCACCAAGCCACCACTAATTGATTCCAAAAATTTTACATTTTGGAAACAAAGAATGGAATGCTATCTATAAGGTTGCGGATTCGATATTTGGAACACGGTCATTAATGAAGAATCCATTCCGATGATGGACACACCACACACCTCCAAAGGCTTCAAAGAGCTCAATGATAAAGAGAAGAAAATCATCTCCTTAAATGGTAAAGCTCTTAATATTTTGTATTGTTCACTTACCATTTTGGAATATGATCATATTGTAGGAATTAAATCGGCACATGAAGTATGGAGAAAATTAGAATAAGTATATGCAAATGAAAGGAGTCTCACAAAAGCATCTACTTCTCAAATGGATATAACATCAAACCCAACAACATGGGATGAGCTTCCTACAACTTCCGACGACGATGAAAACGAACGTTGTCTTATAGGCTTCGAAGAAAACGAGGTAAGTTCCAAACCGTCTACTTCTTATGACAATGAATTGCAAAATGATTATAGTGATTTGCTCAATGATTATGATGAACTTCAAAATGAATTCCAAAGCTTGCTTGTTAAATACAAAAAATTGAAAAAGGAATTCAGTGTTTTGAAAAATGAGAAGGATAGTTTATTTACTTCCTATTAATCACTTTCATTTGCTCACACCACCATACTTGATAAGGTGAGAAACCTTGAAAAAGAAAATAGTACTCTTGTTGAGAATATTAATTGCATAAAAAAGGATTTATCAAAATCCAACTTGAGTACCAATAAAATGACCAATATTGTTGATATTCATAATTGTGATAATTTGAAACTAGAACTTGATCATAAGCCTAATGTTGTCAATCATATGAAAAAGGATCAAGTCTTTATGCATGTTGGTCATTATGCTCCTAGAATTACTACTTGTTTTTATTGTGGTAAAAAGGGTCATACGGTAAATACTTGTCGGGCTAGAAATAGCTCCAATTATTGTTGGAGACCTAAAAGTCTCAAAGCTAATCCTAAAGGACCCAAACACTTGAGGGTACCACAAAACAATGTCATATTAGGTACCCGGCGGAATAATAATCAAGGAAAATTCATACCGCCAAGAAAACATCAAATGACCGCCGATTTGATCAAAGGAGAAGACATCACCACAATGAATTTCAAGAGAAAGACACTATCAACAATGAGAAAGACATAATCCTTGAAAATGGAGCAATCGGAGAAGCTATCATCAACAAGATGATATTCAAAGGGGAAGATAAATCATCAACAATGGGAACGGTACAACCCATGGAAATGGCGTAATTGGTAAACCGTATCTCCCCGTTTAAATATGCATTATATTTTGTTATTATGCATGTTCTTATTTGTGCCTTAATTGTCAAAATGATTTTTCAAAATATTTTTAGAGGTCTTCTACATATTTGTGTTTTTAAAATTTTTTGAAAAGGAGAACTTGTATGATGCTTATAAAAACTCTTGTGCATTTACTTAGACTATAGTTTTATAATCTCCTATGGATGTTTATGGCATAATCATACTTGTGACGCATATTGTTCTTATCCTATACTTGTATCATGTCGCTTTGTGCAAAAATTGTTTATGGCATAATCATACTTGAGAAGCTATAAGTTGTGGCTATTAAAAGCCATAAGTTGTGGATTATACTTAGTCCATTTGTTGTAGTATGGACTCATATTCATGTCTAATGATGTTTTGTTGACAGGGGGAGCTTATAAGCTCTTGATACTTAAGCTCAAGTTGTAAACGCTGAGCTTTTAGCTTTTGGTTAATTGTTTATATATTACTCTAGTTGTGCATGTTGATAGGGGGAACTTTTGCATAAATGTTTTTGAAAATCTATACTCCCATCCTTGTGTTTATGTTGCGTGGAATGTTGTCGCTCTCAACGGATAGATCTTTTTTTAACCGGTAAAATTGTTTTGTTTTCAAAACCGACCTCGTTAAATTGTTTTGGTTTGTAATCATCAAAAAGGGGGAGACTGTTTGATAAATGGTTTTATCATGATTTTGATGATTTTGTTTTTATACCAAAACAATGTTTTTAAATGTTGTCCATATACTCCTAAATGATTTAAATTGTTTCTACAAATTTTCCGGAGTATCTCTTCAAGTTTATTTTCGACAAAATTGGACAACGCTTTTAACGATTTTGTGTTAATGCGTTTTTACATCAAAACAATGTCCCTGATTGTTGTCCAAATACTTCCGATCGATTTAAAATGTTTTTACTATTTTCCGGAGTATTTCTTGAAGTTTATTTTTGATAAAATATTGGACAACACTTATGTTTCAAGCTCGACCGCCCTATATAGGCAACCTCGCACTGAGTTGAGTTTTGAAACAAAACGGGACGGAAGGGAAAAAGGGGAGGGCGACCGGGTCGACCCTTGGGTGACCCGTGCCTGAACATTCCTTCAAGGAATAGACCTCTCTGTTTCATGTTTTTGACACCCCCAACCGGTCAGACATAGGGGAGGCCGGTCGGACCCCCCGTCGATGGGTCCCCCTGTGTAAAATTCGCAGAGAACTCATTTCAAACTTATCTCTGCGCGATTGGTCGCACCCCTCTTTTATCAGCAAACTATCCGTTGCATTTTTAGACAGCTTTTCTTTAATTTGTGGGATTGATTTCTAACAGCTATATTCTTCATCTGTCTTGCAATTATTTACAGATTTCAATCTCCTAGGAGGAGCCTATCATGTTCAAGACATCTTCTATAAATAGATGAAGAATTGAAGCAACACAATAAGAGAGAATATTACAACACAACAAGATACACTCAAGCAAACACATTTGTTCTTCTTTGTTATTATTCTTGTTGTAATAGCCTAAGGTCTTTCACTTTCACATCTTCAGGTCTAGGTTTATTTCTTGATTACACTTGCACTCAAATTTGTATCATTCATTATCGAGTTGTAATGTTGAATTTTTGGGTTATCATTCAACACAAGATATCCTTGTGAGTGTTCTTGTGGTAAGAACACACATGGATGATCTAGGTGATAGGTGCAAGAAGATTGTGGTGATCTTCTTATTGAAGAGTGTTGTGCTCTTTGAGGTGTTGAAGAATTTGGTATTCTTCAAGTCGGAAGATTGTGGTAATCTTCACAATGTGCCATTGAAGATTGTGGTAATCTTCAAGAGAGATTGTGGTAATCTCAAAGGTGGTGTTGAAGAAGAGTGTGGTGCTCTTCAAGGTGATGTTGTAAGATGATGTTGTATTAATTTTGGTAATTAATAAAATCTTTTTTTCTTTTTAAAATCCATCCCTGATATCTTTGGGGTGGTAGAGGATTACGCCTAGGTGGGTTGAACCTCTATAAATCGACGCGTGTTGTTTACTTCCCGCACCTTTATTATTGTCTTGGCTTGTTTTATTCGAAAAAGAGGGCATAATCAAAAAGATGGAGATAATCTATTCACCCCCCCTTTAGATTATCGTAGCCGCTTGGACTTACACTAAGTCCTTGGGGGTCATCTAGGTTGGCTTTCTTCAGCAAAGTTACCCACTCAACAGACTCGATTGAGCTGTTGATAGTATAACTTAGCTGCGTCAGCTAACACTTAACTTTTAGATGATTTTGTTTTATGTAGCGGAAGACTTAACACCCTTTGTTAATTTTAAGCACATTTTTAACACTTGTTTTAGCATTTGTTATTATCAGTTGGATAACAATATAACTTATGAGCAGATATAGAAATATAAGCAAGAAAGTAAAGTGTTGAAAGTAAATGACACAAGCAAATTTTATAGTCGTTCGAGGATGGGGTAATTCCTTTAATATACTCTTCTCCAACTGCTGGAGGAATTCACTAAGTAACATATCAAGTTACAAAGCGGTTCTCGTCTAGAGACAACATTGATCACACAATTGGCTTCTCCTGCGACTCAGCTTCTTCACAAGACAGTTGTCTTGCTACTTCAGCTCCCTTCAAACCCTTGGAATTGATACAACCTTCCAAAGAGCTCGAAACTTCTGGTTCGATCTTGAACCTCACTACAACTCCTTCAACTTGGAGAGTAGACCCCTTTTCGTTCTTTAAACTTTTTCTCTTCAACTGGTAGAAGTAATCTTTCCTTCACATCGTCTGTTGGATCGAGTTCCTTTGAGTCTTAGGATTGAGGAATTTCTTGATAAGCTTTGAGAATGTTTGCAGGTTATGTCTGCTTGTAAGATTGCTTGCTCATGTAAATCATTTTGTCACCTTTTCTCAAATGCTTCCTCAGCCTTTTATAGTGCTCATTTGAAAATATGCCCGTTAAAGAGATAGGTTATTTTCAAATGACACTTTCTTGTTCGTTGTCTTTTCTTTTCTTGGCCTACAACATTCTTATGTTGACCCTTCCTCGTATTAAATGACTCTGCAGCTTTTCAGGGCCTGACACTTGCTTCAGTGTTTCCCATTGGCTTATTCTTTTTGCATATGTAGGTCCCAAGGGGTGTGAAGCAAGGTTTAGAAGGAGGGGAGGGGGTTGAATAAATCATACCAGATTTTTGATTTAGTCCTTTTAAAATAATTCAACAGAGTTGACTCAAACAGTTGTGTCCTTGATTGACAACTAAGTTGGCTTTTCAGCTAAGTTACCCACTCAACAGACTCGATAGAGCTGTTGATAGTATAACTCGGCTGCTTAAGCCAAATACTTAACTTGGCTGATTGGTTTTTAACAGCGGAAGACTTAACACCCTTAAATTAAATTTTAGCTTGTTTTAAACACTTGATTTTTAGCACTTAGTTATTTATTAGTTGGATTCAAATATGATCAGCAGATATAAAATGAATATGCAGGAAAGTAAATTTGCTGAAAGTAAATGACACAAATATTTTATAGAGGTTCGAAGATGGGGTAATTCTTCTAATCCTCTATTTTCCAACTCATGGAGGAATCAACTATGTAACAGATCAGTTTACAAAGCGGTGAACAGTCTGGAGATACCCTTGATCACACAGCTGGCTTCTCTTGCGACTCAGCTTCTTCACAGGGCAGCTGTCTTTCTACTTCAGATCACTTCTCAAGTTCTTGGATTTGATCACGAAGCGTTTTTGGATTTTTGAGAGTGTTTTAATGTAAGTGTGAAGAGAGAGAAAATGACGGTTTCGATATATATGAAACGTGAGGAAATGTTTTTAGGATCGTGCATTTTTTAATTTGATCAACGGTTGAGATTAATCTGGAAAAACGCCTTTAATTGCTCGCATTAAATGCCCACATCATTTATTGCCAATCATAGGGTTTATGTAGCAGCTTTTATTGTGTCATATTAAATGATGCCGACATCATCTCAAAATTATTCCCGCTTTAATGAAAATGACAACATTTTGTCCCTTAGCAAATAAATGTGTCCGCTGACTCGTTTTGGCTTGCATGGGCTCTGCTTCTCTCTTCAGTCAGCTGGCAGCTGGCATGACTTAGTTGTTAAGTTCACTCTGTTGAACGTCCCATTTGGCTTATTATATTCCGCTGAATGAGTAAAACTCTTCTGAAATGTAATTTCTTTACTGTAGGTCCCAAGGGGTGTGGTGTAATATCCGCTTGGACTTACAAGTGGTATCAGAGCCAAACTCTTTGGCAAGCTCGTTCCACATCGCGAGTAAAGAGGAACGATCATCGGCTACAAATGAAGTCTATGTTACCGCTGCCTCCACCACCAAGCCACCACTAATTGATTCCAAAAATTTTACATTTTGGAAAGAAAGACTGGAATGCTATCTATAAGGTTGCGGATTCGATATTTGGAACACGGTCATTAATGAAGAATCCATTCCGATGATGGACACACCACACACCTCCAAAGGCTTCAAAGAGCTCAATGATAAAGAGAAGAAAATCATCTCCTTAAATGGTAAAGCTCTTAATATTTTGTATTGTTCACTTACCATTTTGGAATATGATCATATTGTAGGAATTAAATCGGCACATGAAGTATGGAGAAAATTAGAAAGAAGTATATGCAAATGAAAGGAGTCACACAAAAGCATCTACTTCTCAAATGGATACAACATCAAACCCAACAACATGGGATGAGCTTCCTACAACTTCCGACGACGATGAAAACGAACGTTGTCTTATAGGCTTCGAAGAAAACGAGGTAAGTTCCAAACCGTCTACTTCTTATGACAATGAATTGCAAAATGATTATAGTGATTTGCTCAATGATTATGATGAACTTCAAAATGAATTCCAAAGCTTGCTTGTTAAATACAAAAATTTGAAAAATGAGAAGGATAGTTTATTTACTTCCTATTAATCACTTTCATTTGCTCACACCACCATACTTGATAAGGTGAGAAACCTTGAAAAAGAAAATAGTACTCTTGTTGAGAATATTAATTGCATAAAAAAAGGATTTATCAAAATCCAACTTGAGTACCAATAAAATGACCAATATTGTTGATATTCATAATTGTGATAATTTGAAACTAGAACTTGATCATAAGCCTAATGTTGTCAATCATATGAAAAAGGATCAAGTCTTTATGCATGTTGGTCATTATGCTCCTAGAATTACTACTTGTTTTTATTGTGGTAAAAAGGGTCATACGGTAAATACTTGTCGGGCTAGAAATAGCTCCAATTATTGTTGGAGACCTAAAAGTCTCAAAGCTAATCCTAAAGGACCCAAACACTTGAGGGTACCACAAAACAATGTCATATTAGGTACCCGGCGGAATAATAATCAAGGAAAATTCATACCGCCAAGAAAACATCAAATGACCGTCTGATTTGATCAAAGGAGAAGACATCACCACAATGAATTTCCAAGAGAAAGACACTATCAACAATGGGAAAGACATAATCCTTGAAAATGGAGCAATCGGAGAAGCTATCATCAACAAGATGATTTTTAAAGGGGAAGATATCATCAACAATGGGAACGGTACAACCCATGGAAATGGCGTAATTGGTAAACCGTATCTCTCCGTTTAAATATGCATTTTATTTTGTTATTATGCATGTTCTTATTTGTGCCTTAATTTTCAAAATGATTTTTCAAAATATTTTTAGAGGTCTTCTACATATTTGTGTTTTTAAAATTTTTTAAAAAGGAGACCTTGTATGATGCTTATAAAAACTCTTGTGCATTTACTTAGACTATAGTTTTATAATCTCATATGGATGTTTATGGCATAATCATACTTGTGACGCATATTGTTCTTATCCTATACTTGTATCATGTCGCTTTGTGCAAAACTTGTTTAAGAATTGTATAGGATATATTTATCTTCTTCAATGGCTATTTATGTCATAATATGTCAAGAGGAGCATAAACTATCGAGGTACGTTCATCATTGGTATTCATCTTATAGACTCGATATATTTGTGTCATATGCCTATGTCATTGCTTTTCAAGATATTTCATAGTATCTCATACAAGTGCCATTAAAAGGATTTTTCGATTTTTGAAAGGCACTATTCGATAAAACTTGTCTTATCCGAGTTTTATAAAGGATTATAATTTGTTTTGATAAAAACATTTGATTTTCATCCTTATCTTAGAATTATGCATTTGATTGCTCATATTCATTCTTGTCAAAACTATTGCTCAAATGCTTCTTTTAAATGAGGTCTCAACTATATGCTCTCGGATTTTAAAAATCCCAAAAGAGACCTTATATAGCTTTCTATAAGCTTGTTTGAACTTACATTTTCTATGAAACTCTTGATGAGCTATTTGAAAGCATAGTATGTGTTACTTGTTATTGTATCTCTATTATTCAATATTACTATGCTCTTGTGCAAAGATATCTTGTTAAGATTTTGCAGAAATTATTTGATATTTTGGAACAAGTTTGATGACCAAGGGGAGGTTAATAGCTCAAAGGTAATGTCAAGAAGAAGGTAATTGATTTTGATAAAACATTTGCATCCGTAGCATGTTAGCTATTCGCATTTTACTTGCATATTGCTTTAAGAAAATTTCAAGCTTTACCAAATGGATGTTAAATCCACTTTTCTAAATGGTTTTATTCTAAAAGAAGTCTATGAAAAACAACCGGGGTTTGAAAATTTTTCTAGGCCAAATGATTTTTATAAAAGGCCTTGTTTGGTTTAAAACATGCACTCCGTGTATGGTATGATAGACTTAGCTATTTTCTTTTGCAAAATAATTTTATAAAAGGTAAAGTTGACACTACTCTCTTTGTTTTTGAAAAAGGGCAAGATTGCTTATTAGTGCAAATTTGAGTTGATTTGGTGCTACTAATGAATGTTTGTGCAAGATGTTTTCTAAGTTGATGTTAGGTGAATTTGAGTGGAACATGATGGGGGAGCTCAATTTCTTCCTTGAACTTCAAGTTAAACAATGCCAAGAAGGTGGTTATATCTCACAATCAAAGTATACAATAGAATCTTTGAAGAAGTTAGGCATTGAAGAAGGAAGAACCATCTCAACCTCTATGACAACCAATGTAAAGATTGACAAAAGTTGAGAAGGCATATTGATTGACAAACATATTCGAGGTATGTTCACTAACTTTTCTTATTCCTTTAGACTCGACATTTTCTATGCCTTATGTCTATATACTCAACTTCAAAACTATCCCAACGAATCTCATTAAAGTGTCGTTAAAAGAAATTTTCAAATATTTGAAAGACACTTCTTCTTATGGCTTGTATATCCAAAATTTCAAAAACGTTCATATTTTTTCTGGATAACAAGTCCGATGATTAAAATTTCTCAAAATATGGTTCGTCAAAATTTGAGATGTGTTTAATTCCGTCTCAAAAATAACTCGCGGACATTTGTTCATTTACCGCCGAGTCTTTTACCTTATTTCGAGCTTTATTATGATATAATGTATATTGAATGAGGTCTACGTTTGCATTTTGCACGTTTTTAAAATTTAGGGGCGAAAAATCGGATTTTTGGTTCAAACTTCGGATTTTGCAAAATCAAAATGGACAGTGGGCTGACTAGGCTAAGGCCGACCGGTCGCCTTAGCCTCCGACCGATCGCCCTAGCCTCCAACCGGTCGCCCACAACAAGTTTCTAGCTTAAATCGTTTTTGTTTTCAGACTTAGCCATTTTGGCTCTTTTATTCCATTTTTCGTCCCCTTTGCAATTTTCACACACAATTCACTTCAAATGAGTTTTGTTGCAGAAATTATATATTTTGGGGATTATCTAGCTCGTTTATCATCATTGTTACTTATCCTCACCGATTAAGTGGTAAGAATTCTACTCCTTTATCTCAATTGGGTGGAACCCGTGAGAAAATGCTTATGTATTGTTTTTTGTTGGAATTTTTGCATAGTTGTGTTGTGAATAATGATTGTTGTTGGATTATATTTGTAAAATTGCTTTTGGTGATCAAAAACTTGGCTTGATTACATTTACAAGGGCTATATATATCTTCTTCAATTTTTGACGCCCGCCAAGTGTTCGATAAAATGTTTCAATGAAAAATTCATCACCTACATGATTCTCCTGATTTTAAAAGTCTTATATATTTATAGAGATCATGTTTTTCAAATCAAATGAGTTTTCATAAGCTTCTACAAGTCATATGATTGACTTTTCCCTCCTATTTGGTTTATAAGCTTCAATGTTCAAATAGCTCGATACATCGGTCTAGTTGCACACTTAGATAAGAATATATGATGTTTTTATCGTGCTAACATTCTTTTTTATGATTCCAAAGAGGGAGAAACAGGTTATAAGCTTATTAGCTCAAAGAAGCTAAAATACGCTCGAGAAAGAAACTATAAGTTGTGGCTATTAAAAGCCATAAGTTGCGGATTATACTTAGTCCATTTGTTGTAGTATGGACTCATATTCATGTCTAATGATGTTTTGTTGACAGGGGGAGCTTATAAGCTCTTGATACTTAAGCTCAAGTTGTAAAAGTTGAGCTTTTAGCTTTTGGTTAATTGTATATATATTACTCTAGTTGTGCATGTTGATAGGGGGAACTTTTGCATAAATGTTTTTGAAAATCTATACTCCCATCCTTGTGTTTATGTTGCGTGGAATGTTGTCGCTCTCAACGGACAGATCTTTTTTTAACCAGTAAAATTGTTTTGTTTTCAAAACCGACCTCGTTAAATTGTTTTGGTTTGTAATCATCAAAAAGGGGGAGACTGTTTGATAAATGGTTTTATCATGATTTTGATGATTTTGTTTTTATACCAAAACAATGTTTTTAAATGTTGTCCATATACTCCTAAACGATTTAAATTGTTTCTACAAATTTTCCGGAGTATCTCTTCAAGTTTATTTTCGACAAAATTGGACAACGCTTTTAACGATTTTGTGTTAATGCGTTTTTACATCAAAACAATGTCCCTGATTGTTGTCCAAATACTTCCGATCGATTTAAAATGTTTTTACTATTTTCCGGAGTATTTCTTGAAGTTTATTTTTGATAAAAAATTGGACAACACTTATGTTTCAAGCTCGACCGGTCGCCCTATAGGGCAACCTGTACCTGAGTTGAGTTTTGAAACAGAAAACGGGACGGAAGGGAAAAAGGGGAGGGCGACCGGTCGACCCCTTGGGTGACCCGTGCCTGAACATTCCTTCAAGGAATAGACCTCTCTGTTTCATGTTTTTGACACCCCCAATCGGTCAGACATAGGGGCGGTCGGTCGGACCCCCCGTCGACGGGTCCCCCTATGTAAAATTCGCAGAGAACTCATTTCAAACTTATCTCTGCGCGACTGGTCGCACCCCTCTTTTATCAGCAAACTATCCGTTGCATTTTTAGACAGCTTTTCTTTAATTTGTGGGATTGATTTCTAACAGCTATATTCTTCATCTGTCTTGCAATTATTTACAGATTTCAATCTCCTAGGAGGAGCCTATCATGTTCAAGACATCTTCTATAAATAGATGAAGAATTGAAGCAACACAATAAGAGAGAATATTACAACACAACAAGATATACTCAAGCAAACACATTTGTTCTTCTTTGTTATTATTCTTGTTGTAATAGCCTAAGGTCTTTCACTTTCACATCTTGAGGTCTAGGTTTATTTCTTGATTACACTTGCACTCAAATTTGTATCATTCATTATCGAGTTGTAATCTTGAATTTATGGGTTATCATTCAACACAAGATATCCTTGTGAGTGTTCTTGTGGTAAGAACACACATGGATGATCTAGGTGATAGGTGCAAGAAGATTGTGGTGATCTTCTTATTGAAGAGTGTGGTGCTCTTTGAGGTGTTGAAGAATTTGGTATTCTTCAAGTCGGAAGATTGTGGTAATCTTCACAATGTGCCATTGAAGATTGTGGTAATCTTCAAGAGAGATTGTGGTAATCTCAAAGGTGGTGTTGAAGAAGAGTGTGGTGCTCTTC
The DNA here is from genome assembly GCA_016081115.2 of Rehmannia glutinosa. Lineage (NCBI taxonomy): Eukaryota > Viridiplantae > Streptophyta > Magnoliopsida > Lamiales > Orobanchaceae > Rehmannia > Rehmannia glutinosa. The sequence goes on from CM071927.1 coordinate 48,960,439, forward strand.
AAGGTGATGTTGTAAGATGATGTTGTATTAATTTTGGTAATTAATAAAATCTTTTTTTCTTTTTAAAATCCATCCCGGATATACTGGGGTGGTAGAGGATTAGGCCCTAGGTGGGTTGAACCTCTATAAATCGACGCGTGTTGTTTACTTCCCGCACCTTTATTATTGTCTTGGCTTGTTTTATTCGAAAAAGAGGGCATAATCGAAAAGATGGAGATAATCTATTCACCCCCCCTTTAGATTATCGTAGCCGCTTGGACTTACACTAAGTCCTTGGGGGACATCTAGGTTGGCTTTCTTCAGCAAAGTTACCCACTCAACAGACTCGATTGAGCTGTTGATAGTATAACTTAGCTGCGTCAGCTAACACTTAACTTTTAGATGATTTTGTTTTATATAGCGGAAGACTTAACACCCTTTGTTAATTTTAAGCACGTTTTTAACACTTGTTTTAGCATTTGTTATTATCAGTTGGATAACAATATAACTTATGAGCAGATATAGAAATATAAGCAAGAAAGTAAAGTGTTGAAAGTAAATGACACAAGCAAATTTTATAGTGGTTCGAGGATGGGGTAATTCCTTTAATATACTCTTCTCCAACTGCTGGAGGAATCCACTAAGTAACAGATCAAGTTACAAAGCAGTTCTTAGTCTAGAGACAACATTGATCACACAATTGGCTTCTCTCCTGCGACTCGACTTTCTTCACAAGACAAATTGTCTTGCTACTTCACTCCCCTTCAAACCCTTGGAATTGATACAACCTTCCAAAGAGCTCGAAACTTCTGGTTCGATCTTGAACCTCACTACAACTCCTTCAACTTGGAGAGTAGACCCCTTTTCGTTCTTTAAACTTTTTCTCTTCAACTGGTAGAAGTAATCTTTCCTTCACATTGTCTGTTGGATCGAGTTCCTTTGAGTCTTAGGATTGAGGAATTTCTTGATAAGCTTTGAGAATGTTTGCAGGTTATGTCTGCTTGTAAGATTGCTTGCTCATGTAAATCATCTTGTCACATTTTCTCAAATGCTTCCTCAGCCTTTTATAGTGCTCATTTGAAAATATGCCCGTTAAAGAGATAGGCTATTTTCAAATGACACTTTCTTGTTCGTTGTCTTTTCTTTTCTTGGCCTACAACATTCTTATGTTGACCCTTCCTCGTATTAAATGACTCTCCGACTTTTCGGGCCTCGACACATGCTTGATGTTTCCCATTGGCTTATTCTTTTTGCATATGTAGGTCCCAAGGGTGTGAAGCAAGGTTTAGAAGGAGGGGATGGGGTTGAATAAATCTTACCAGATTTTTGATTTAGTCCTTTTAAATAATTCAACAGAGTTGACTCAAACAGTTGTGTCCTTGATTGACAACTAAGTTGGCTTTTCAGCTAAGTTACCCACTCAACAGACTCGATAGAGCTGTTGATAGTATAACTCGGCTGCTTAAGCCAAATACTTAACTCGGGTGATTGGTTTTTAACAAATGAAGACTTAACACCCTTAAATTAAATTTTAGCTTGTTTTAAACACTTGATTTTTAGCACTTAGTTATTTATTAGTTGGATTCAAATATGATCAAAGAGATATAAAATGAATATGCAGAAAGTAAATTTCTTTGAAAGTAAATGACACAAATATTTTATAGAGGTTCAAGATGGGGTAATTCTTCTAATCCTCTATTTTCCAACTCATGGAGGAATCAACTATGTAACAGATCAGTTTACAAAGCGGTGAACAGTCTGGAGATAGCCTTGATCACACAGCTGGCTTCTCTTGCGACTCAGCTTCTTCACAGGGCAACCGTCTTTCTACTTCAGATCACTTCTCAAGTTCTTGGATTTGATCACGAAGCCCTCCAACAAACTTGATAATGGTTTGACCTGGAACCTTTCTACAATCCCATCTTGGAAAGTAGACCCCTTTGATTTCTTCAAAAGTTTCCTCTTCAACAGATTTGAAGTTGTCTTTCCTTCACAACTTGTGTTGGATCGATTTCCTTCGAGTTTCAGGCTTGAGGAATTTCTTGAATGTTTTTGAGAATATTACAAGTTAAATGCTTGAATATTGCTTGGTTGTTCGTGGTTCAAGTCTGCTTTTCTCAATAACTTCCTCAGCTTTTTATAGTGCACATTTGAAATTTTGCCCGTTGAAGAGATATGCTAATTTCAAATGTCACTTATGTTTGTTGGCTTGTCTTGGTCTGCAGTCCTTGATGTTGACCCTTCCTCATATTAAATGTCTTCGCAGCATTGCAAGTGCCTGACACAAGGTGCGGTATTTCCCATTGGTTTATTTCTTTTGCATAATTATGGGACTAACACTTTAGACCTGGCATCTTTGACATATTACTATATTGATTAATGTTCTTGACTTTAATCAACGGATCTAAGTCAGTTGTCTTGACTAGACTGTTGTCTGTAACACAGGTGACATGAGTCAGCTCCCGTCATTGGATAACTCAACTGTCACTTTAACTTGAGACTTGGCTCATTGGGTTGACTTGACTGACACATCTTACAGCTGTTCCCCAGCTGACTCTCCTTCAGTCGAGTCCTTGACATCCTTCATGGCATTACTCAGCTGACACACAACAGAGTCTTCACATAGTCCGTAGTTGACTCCTTGTAATCTTTGGCATAGCTGACTTGACTTAGCTTTTCCAGCCCTATCTATTACAATGCAAATTACAAGGAAAATGGGGTGTGAACTTCCGAGTTTAAGTTTTACATGGTATCATCAAAATCTACTTAATAAATTTCCTAACAATTTCCCCCTTTTTGATGATGTCAAAACATTAAAAACATTCAAAGAAAGTAAACAACAAAGATACATACAGACAATGCAGTAACAAAGAATGTATGCTGAAAATAGATCTTTTTATTGATCATAGCATTCTTGTCCTTTACACAACTGTTTACATTCGGTATCAAAGCAACATAAATGTATACATGTGGAAACATAGTATATCTAAGCTAAGATACATAAAGAGTGAAAAATACAGGGAAATTCACTGAGCTTATTACAGAAGACTTACATAGATGTATTTACAACAAAAATACACGAAGGGGTTTGCAGCAACACTTCAACGCCTTTGCTGCTTCCTTCCTCTTTCTTCTTCAGCTCTTCTTCTATCTGGATCATCCATTTTCCTCTTTCGTTCCTCTTCTTCTCTCTTCTTCTTTTCGTAGGCCCATTTGGCAGCAGGGTCATCCCTCTGCTTCCTCTCGAGCCATTCTCTTGTTTGCCTTTGATTTTCTTCTTCTTGCCTTCTTATAGCCTCTGCGTTTTTCCTCTCAACCTCTAGGTTGGCAAGGTGATCATATCCAGCCCAGTAGATTAAGCTTTTCTTATCAGGATCCACATACGCTATGTCTTTGGGTTTTCTTATCATTCCCCTTTCTGACTCAGCTCTTCCACCTCTTGGAGTGTATTGCATGGGAGTTTTCTGCTTTTCATCTGATTTAACCACATACAATCCTTTCTCGCAATACAGATCCCAGGCTTGCAGTAGAGTCATTCCTTGAAAATAGCCTTCTGATTCTAGAGTTTTCAATTCCTCATTTGATCTGGGCTAAGATCCATCATCGGGCATCGTAAGTTCTCTTGGGGGTTGAATCGCAGCATAGTCCTTTCCGGCTGGAGGACCACCATATTGTTCCCTTATTTCATGCATGTGGGCTTCTTGTTTCTTGGCTAACTCCTCAAATTAGCTTCAATGACCTTTCTTTTATCCTCCATTGACACAAAAACTTTCTCGATTGGTAAGGTCACATGGAGTTTGTTAAGGATAGAGGCAGTGACTTGACCTTGCTGAGGGGTTTCAGCGAACATCAATTTTAAAATGTTGTAAAAAGCGCTAGGCGCTCGCTAGGCGGTAGGATGGGGCCTAGCGCCTAGGCGAGCCTAATCGGGGTTAAAGCGGGGCCTAGGCGGGTTAGCGGGCCTAATCGGACAAAAATGGTAGGCGTACAAGGAGGGCCTAGCGCCTAAAGGGATTAATCGGGGCTAGGCGGGGATTTTTACAACATAGATTTTAATTCCTTAGAACTTCCTTCCCCTCACCGCACGCTTTCTTCAATTTCTCTTCTTTCAAACACTTAAGGGACTCTCTTCCCCCTTTTTGGCATCATCAAAGGAGAGAGGTATCCAAGGAACAATCCTCCGAGGATAAAGTCCAAATGGCCGGCCGATGGTAGAGTTGTACTTGCAAACGCATCATACGCGTTCGAAATTCGAGCGCGCGTTGCCTTGACTCCTACCGTTACTTATCTTCATTTCAGCCATGAGAAGGTGAATTTCTCATTCATGGCATTCTCGAGTCCTGCAATTTCATTTTTGTGGAAATGTTGTAGCAACTCCATATCCGACTTATGGGACTTGTTTATCCTTTCAATGTACTTCTTCATCCTCTGCATGTACATGGAGTTATCAGCACTCCATACGAGCATCCTTCCATATAAGGCTTTGAAATAGCGGACTTGCTCGCTTCTCATTGGAGTCTGCTATTGAGTCCATTCCTTAATCTCACCACAATGCCTCTCAGATCGGCTATGAGAGTGGCATCTCGATTATCTAGGCGCATGTCCAAAGAGGCCTAATGACGTTCCATCTTCTCAATCTCTTCACAGATTTTCTTGAAGACATCACAGAACTCAGTTTGCACACTGGATTCAACTAATGGCCATTATGCGTCAAAATTGAAGTCGGCTGGAATAATCGTATATGTGGGGAGAACTGGATCTTCCCTTACGATGTATCTCCTTTCTTTAGCAGCTGTCTCTTCCTCTAATTCAGGCAGATCCTTAGAGATGGGGAACATGTCTTGGAATGCATCATCGCGCACATAGGGGATTTCTTGTTGCTCGGGTGCTGTGGGAGCCTGTGACTAAGCTGAGGGAGTCATTATTGTTGCAGCTGTGGGAGCCTGCGCAGATGACTCGCCACCGGGGCATTTGAGATGTTTTGCCCACCGATCGAGCCTCACCGTCTTAATGACTTCCTGGTGTCGAGTGGGTTTTTCCAATTGAGTAATCTTATCCTCAGTTGTATCAGCAGCTTCATCGGATGATGATGAGACCTTTGGAGTTGGCTCATCATCAAAGTTGAATCTCATGGGAGCCGTCTTCTCACTGATTTGGCTCTAAGATTTGTGAACATCCTCAGCTGTGCCCATTATAGGATTATCATGTTGAACGGACTCAGCTTCATCTTCCGATCCCGAAAATGATGTGTCAATGTTTTCTTGGGAGTCTTGAAGGGCACCAATAACTTCTTATATGGCAGCACCTTCAAGTTGAGGAATGTTCTCGCCATCACCTTTACCAAGGGAAGTCTCAACCTCCGTTGGCCTTCAATACCCCTTAAGTCTCCACTGCTGCGGGCCTTCAACAATCCCTTTGACGATCCTCACTGTCTTAGGATCTTCGATACTCCCTTCGACAGACTTACCTGTCTTGGGGTCTTCGACATTGGCATCCAGAGGAGTCTCAACCCCTTGGATTGCACTTTCAGAGCCCAAAGTGTTAACTCCCGGGGCTTCACCATCATTTGCCTCAACTTTGATAGCAGCGTCATTGGCCTTCAAAGCAGTAGACATTTCAGCTGAGACAGACTCAACTGTCCGAGCTTCGTCGATATCACTCTGCTGTTTTTCAAATTATTTCTCACCTTCGCCTCCTAACTCCATTGTTGTGTCTCCCACATCAACCTCCGACCTAGCTGTGGTGGAGAGAGTTTTCCCCTCAGCTGGCACACAAGCTGAGTGAATTAGAGTGGGGTCACTCTGCTCCAGAGACGCGGCTTTGTCCTTTGAGTGTTCGGCACAGGTGTGAGAACACCTTCTTCGGGATAGGCTTATCCTGGATGCCCAAATTTCCAGCTTCATCGCCATCTCCCTGGGAGCCATTCTCTGATTGCACGGGGACGTGGGCTGCAGAATGTCCGCTCGCAATTTCTGTGCCACTCCCAAATGATCAGTTTGCAGAAGAGTTTGGGAGGACTCTCCTGGGCCTTCTAGTAAGCGTTTCTCGTGCATGGCTTTGGATTCCTGCAAGGCTTGCTGCATTTCCAACTTCTCAGCTGCAAGGTCTCTGAGAGCTTATCAAGATGCTCGTGAGTATGCTCTAGAGAGCCTGTAAATGCGCACATTTTGGATTTCTCCAAGGCTCGGGCTTGCTTGGCAGCTCTCTCATTTTCTTCCTCATTGAGAATGCGAAGGATGTCTAAGCAGTTTTCTTCATTTAGGGCAGTTCGGACATCATTTATGCAGAGGAATCGGAGAAGATCTTCTTCTTCTTCAATGAACTCAGGGAGAGTGAACTGTACCCTTGAGTGATCCAACTTCCATGCTCTCCACTCTCTTAAGCATCTTTGAATATCAGGATAAACTGGAGAATACATGATTAAATCATCATCATCATTATCATCGCCTTCACCTCCAGTTTTTGGAATGGGAGGTAAGAGACCTTGCTCTTCCTCAGATGCAACAACATCAGTTATAGGAGGGGAGACAACTCTTTCAACATCGAGCTCGATTGTCTCCGCTTCACTTTCCTCACTTGTTTTCCGCTTTGCAGTGGGTCTTGATCTCTCTGGCGATCACCATCAACAGACTACTTCGATACATCAACAATTTCCGGAGAAAGCTATTCTTGATCACCATCAGTCTCAGTTTCTTTCCAGCTGAGTACTAGATTCGGCTATCTCTTCAAGCTCAGATCGCCTGAATAGCCGTCTCTTCCTGGATGGGAGCAGAGGAATCTCTGGTTGAACATCCTCAGGTTCCTCAAAAGTGAATGGTTTTGGGTTTTTCTTAGAGGCAGCTGCCTTTCTTGTCTTAGCAGTCCTCTTCTTCTTTACGATAGGGTAGGGAATATGGTGTTCCTCCTTTATCTTGGCTGTGGGGGCAGGAGTCTCGGCTGTATGGGCAGGAGCTTTGGACTTGGCTGTGGGAGCAGGTGTTTTCTTTGGCTTGGCTGCAGAGGCAGGAGCAGGCTTGGATACCGCAACTCTCTTCTTTGGTGGAGGGGTCTCAGTTGTGTCTTCAGGATCAGCTGATTCCCCCTCACTGGTATCAGCCCTTGTTGGGAAATTATTTTGTAGATTTTGATGAATGCCATGTAAAACTTAGATTAGAATTTTGGCACCCCATTTTCCTTGTAATTTTAATTGTAATAGATAGGGCTTTGAATGAGTTTGAGTCAAGTCACCAGGCTCGAAATACAAGAAGTCAATGAAGAAGTGAAGTGAAGACTCGGTTGAGGAACAACTGAATATGGCCAAGACAGAGGACCAAGGACTAGACTGAAGACGTAACAACTGAGGACAGCTGTGTGAAGAGTCAGTTAAGTCAACTCAAAGAAGCCATGTCACAAGTTGAAGTGACAGATGAGTCTTTCAATGATTGGAGCGGACTCAAGTCATCTCGGGAAAAGGCAAACGCAAGAGGAGTTAACTGAAAAGAATCCGTTGCACAGAAGTCAAGAACATTACTTAAACAAGTAATACACCCATGCTGCCAGGTTTTAAAGTTCTCAGTCCCAGAAGCGTGCAAAAGGAATAAACCAATAGGAAACACTGCACCTCGTGTTAGAACCTGAAAAGCTGGACATTCATTTAATACGAGGAAAGGTCTACATCTCAAGATTGAAGACCAAGAAAAGACAAGCCAACGAACATAAGTGACTTTTGAAAATCAGCCTATCTCTTCAACGGACATATTTTTGAAAGTTCACTATAAAAAGCTGAGGAATTTCATTGAGAAAAGGTTACCTGAACCACGAACAAGCAAGCATTATTCAAACTCTAACCTGCAAAATATTCTCAAGATATTCAAGCAAAATCCTCAAGCATAAATCTCGAAGGAAATCGATCCAACACAAAGTTGTGAAGGAAAAACAACTTCAAACTATTGAAGAGGAAACGTTTGAAGAATCAAAGGGGTCTATATTCCAAGGAGGATTGTAGGAAGGTTCAAGGTCGAACCAATCTCAAGTTATTGGAGGGCTTCGTGATCAAATCCAAGAAACTTGAGGAAGCGAGCTGAAGTAACAAGGCAGCTGCCCTGTGAAGAAGCTGAGTCGGACGAGAAGCCAGCTGTGTGATCAATGCATCTCCAGACTGAGTCCAAGGAGTAAGCTGTGTGATCAAAACTTGTCTTTAGACTGATAACCACTTTGTGAATTGATCATTACTTAGTGGATTCCTCCAGGAGTTGGAGAAGAGAGGATTAGAAGAATTACCCCATCTTCGAACATCTATAAAATTTACCTGTGCCATTTACATTTCAGCATATTTACATTTCTGCTCACATATATTATATCTGCTGATAATTTGCTATCCAACTGAAAATAACTAAGTGCTAAAATCAAGTGTTAAAATAAATTTAAATTAAATTCAAGGGTATTAAGTCTTCCGCGGAAAAACTCATCACAACCAAGTTAAGGTTTAGACTAAACAGCTGAGTTATTCTATCAACAGCTCTATCGAGTCTATTGAGTGGCTAACTCTGCTGATTAACTAACTTAGTTGTCCCTCAAGGACATATCTATGTAATTAACTCCGTAATATTTTAAAAGGACTAAAATCGAAAAGTTGGTAAGGTTTATTTAACCCCCCCTCTTCTAAACCTTACTCACACCCCTTGGGACCTACAAGTGGTATCAGAGCGGTTGGTTCATTGAGCCTTCCGCACTAGTTACTGAACTAGATCTCCAATCTTTCAAGGAAACTATTAACACTTGCTCTTTCAAAAGACTTTTTTTCAGCAAAGTTATTATCATGGAATCAAATTTGACACGCATCCCTATGTTCACTATTGAGGAATTTGATGACTGGAAAATTCGCATGCAGGCTCATCTATCTGCTTTACATGATGAAATGTGGATAGTGATAGAGGATGGGCCACTGCAAATATTGAAAGTGAACACAACCGTAAGGAGAGCAGCTGCAGCTGAAGAAGAAGAAGCTGCTGCTGAGGCAAGACCAGCCATGGTTGAGAAACCAAGGACTGAGTGGGCAAACGAGGACAGAAAAAGATACAACTTGGACAATGTGGCCAAGGATATACTTTACAAAACCTTGGACAAAGCAATGTTCAACAAAGTCAAATCTTGCCAAACTGCAAAACAAATCTGGAATAAATTAACTTTAATTTGTGAAGGATCTGAGCAAATTAAAGAAAATAAATTGTCTGTTGTTGTACAGAAATTTGAAAATTTTAAAATGCTTGCAGGTGAAACCTTGGATCAGCTGGATGCTAGATTCACTAAAATCACAAACGAGCTATCGGCACTTGGGAAAGAATATACACAAACAATTGAAGTAGAGTAGCTTAAGTCTGCCGCTGTCGGCTTCTTTCGGTGAGTGACCCGAGAGTGACGCCAGTGAGCGATTGAGGAAGTCTGCTTTGCTGTCGCCTTCTTCACATAACGTGAGACCCTTTTCCCGAGATACAAGTCCCAAGCTTGAGCCATAGACATATTTGCAAAGTATCCCCGTTCGAGCGTTTTAAATTCATCGACCGATCGTGGCTCTGTCCCGACATCCGTGATGGCATAAGTGTCTCTGTCCAACCGGAATGCCTCCATGTTCTTTCAAGATGTTCACCACCACTGGCATCCATTCTTCCTTCCACTTCCTTCATCCTGCTTCAATTGTTTTCCTCTTTTCACCATAGATACAAAGAGTGTTGGAGTGGCGAGTCATGGGGAGTTCTTTGCTTATAATGTCACCGGATGTGAGGACCTTGTTGGGGGTTTGTGCAATCATCAATGTTACATCTGCTGATCCTTCCCCCTCAACAAGCTTTCCTTTCTTCTCGTTTCAAGACTTCCTCACCGATTTTCCCTTCTCACCGCTCCTTTCTTTTCAACTTGATTTTCTTTGCTTTAAGGTATTCCTCTTCCCCTTTTTGGCATCATCAAAGGATAGAAGAACCCCAGGGAACATCTTTGGCAAGCATGAAGTCGAAGTCTTCGATGGTTGAGTTACGCTTCAAGTCCTGCTGCGTTGTATGCGACGGAATTCGGACGAGTAGCGTTGGATTCTCACAAATCGGCTTCATCTCAGCCATGAGGAGGCTGAATTTTCTTGTCATGTGTTCTTCCAAACGCAGTAGATCATTTGTATTTTGCTCACGCAGCAGCCTTGATCTCGGCAGTGTGAGCTTCATGCATATGCTCAATGTGTTCTCTCGGCTTTGTTTTTGCATCGCATTTTCGACTCTCACACCAAAGACTTGTTGAACAATGTTCTCAAGTATCTCACCATTGCTCCACACGCATTGTTTTCTTTGTTGCCACCATTCCCTTATCCGAATCAAGTTATGCCTCTTAAATCACCATGGGGTGGCATCTCTCGTTTGTCGAGTCGCATGTCCAAAGAGGCTGATGCCTCTCCATCCGTTCAACCTCGGAAAGAGTGCCTTGAACACTTCTCGAACTTCGGGCCGGATTCTTCATTGCGGTGATGGCCATACAAAGATCGAAGTCATAATCACCGGAACCATGGTGTCGATGGGAGAACAGGAGCTGGTTTGTGATAGCGTGCTTGTTCGTTTTCGACTCTTCGTGGAGTTCTCGTATCTCCAAAGTGAAAAAGGGAAAGATTCTACAAAAGATTCTCACCGCCAACCGATCTGCTCGATGATGAGCGGTGCGCGTGAAGTCCTTTTGGGAATCGATCTGCTGCAGGCTTGAGGAGCCGAGCGGTGGTCTCTGGTTCACCGGGTTGTTGTAAAGTAGACCCGCTTGCTGAGCCTCACTGTCTTAAACCGTTGGTCTCAAATGATTTTTCCATTTCATGATCGGTCCTCGGCCTTATCGGTATGCGTCATCGGACGATGATGAGATTTCCATTGGTGGCTCATCATCAAAGTTAAAAGTTTGACGAGTAGTCTTGGGATCGACTTGCTCGTGCCTGAACATCCGCATGAGCCTTTTGGATTTGTCATGGGGATGACTCGGCTTCTTCTTCGCCTTCCGATCCCGGAAAAGTGATATCGGGGTTGTCCTGGGAATCATGAAGTGCGCCGATCTCCTTCTCGATGGGTCGATGATAGCAGGAGGGATGTTCTCTACTTGACCTCTTTCCTCCAAAGCCATCTCTACTGCTGCGAGGCCTTGGTCCTCCCTTTCGACGTGTCGATTGTCTTAGGGTCTTCTACAGTGGCATCCATTTGAGTCTCAACCCCATGGATTGCACTTTCATCGCCAGTGTTAACTCCTGTACTGTTCCTTCCTCACACCTCGATTGCATCGCGGCGTCATTAGCCTTCGAGCGATTGGCACCTCGAGACAGGCAGTCTCAATCGCTATCGAGCTTCGTTGATGGCAACTTGCTGTTTCTTCTTGTGATTGTAATTTCTCTTCTTCGCCTCCTTGATTCTTTGTGGAGTCATCTGCGCATCCTCCGACTTTGCTGCAGGTGGAGGAGTTTCCCCTCGGTGCACACCGGTGAGTGACTTGGAGTGGGGTCACTCGTCTCCAAACTCCCTACTGTTTCGATTGATGGTTCAGCCGTTGGGGCGGTGGTAGCACACCTTCAATAGGGGTTGGCTCGATGACCGGGTCCCCACTATCCCGTTTCATCGCCACTCCTTATTGCCTTTCTTCCGAGTGAGTGGGGAAGTGGTAGCGAACAACAACGGTGGCTATTTCTTTGAACCACTCCCATTGGATCGATTTCAAAATGTGTGTTCGAGGACTCTCCTGTCCCTCCATTAGTCTTTGCTCGTGAAGGATTCTTGATTCGTGCAATGCTTGCTGCATTTGCAACTCTTACGTAGCGTGACATTCTCTCAGTTCCTCGTCACTTTCGGAGAAGACATCAAGAAGAGGATGTGTGTGTTACGTGGTGCCGGAGATAGGCGGATGCTTGCCTTCTCACGTGCTTCGGCTTCTTCACTCGCTTTTCTCTCTCCCTTGTCCTTGTAGATCTCGCAGAATGTCTATGCGATTGTCTTCATCCGTAGCCGAGCACAAGAGTTAATCCAAGGAAATTTAGCGATTCCTCTTCTTCTTCTATGAACTCGGGCCGTTGGAACTGTTCCTCGACTTGCTCAACTTCCATTTTCTCCACTCACGCAGACGATTTTGGATGTCCGGGTAAGGTGGAGATAGGATCATTACCTCACTATCTCTGCTCGGGCTGGTTCTTCTTGTGCTTCACCAGTGTGAGCTACAAATATGTCTTCGGGTTGCCTCTCTTTCCGGCGATCGCCTTCAATGATTTGGTGGCTGTTTCATCAACTACATCCGAGACTCTACTTCTCCAAAGTAGTCTCCTGTATTTGTGCTAGGTGAGTAACCGACTCACCGGTTTCTCCTGTTCGGGGATCGCTTGACGAGTCTTCTTCGTCTCCTCCGGTTTGTACCAGGGGAATTTACTCGTTGAGGCGGTGTCCTCTCGAGTCTTGAGCGCGGGGCCGTCTTGGTGTTTGTTTCGAGGAGCTGGCCGTCTTGGCTTGTCGGTTCTCCTCCTTTTGACGATCGGAGAAGGTATTTGTGAGTCCTTCTCGACCACCGCTTTGCAGGGGAGGAGACACGGCCGGCTTGGGCGGTGACTCTGCTGCGGGGCGGGGGAGCATGTTTGTTTTTTTTCTTTGCAGGGGCGGCGATCTTCTTAAGCACCGCAGGGGCGCTTTCTTCTTAGGCCGGAGAGGAAGCAATCAGTATCTTCGGGTCACCGATTCCCCCTCACCAGTGTCGCTCTCTTGGCATAAGCTCTCTTACTCAGTGCGCCGAGAGGTTTGCTCAACATCCTCTTGTTAACATGGAAAGCCTTCCCATGTCTAAGAGGACTCCTTTCACCTCCAATAGCCGGCCAATCACCAGGCCATATCCTAGGGATCCTCCAAATGTGCCATCTTCTTTGAAGGATTTGTTCCCACGTTCGAGCAGAGTCATTTGTAGACAAACTCGGCCCGATTTATCTTCTTTTCTTCTATGATTGCGGCCATTACAATCGGCTTTGCCTTTGACAGATTGGTCAAAGCGCCAAATTTGATGTCGATACATTTGGCAACTATATCCAACAACTTGTGATAATCCTCCTTCGGCATCTCTTGTTTCTTTTTGTGTATATTATTTTATCGGCAAAGTCGGACTTGGCTATTTCTTTCCATCGCGTCGGCCAAGTTTACATCGGCTTCTTTAATCTCGGATGCTCCTTCACCGGTAGTGAGCAATGTTCACCAAATCCTTGGCGCGTGATAGTCACCGCTTTCCCGTGAACAGATGACTTGATTCCTTCATCGTGAATCTCAAAGCATTCACGTAGATTGTGACCTCCTCCACATAGGTCATCGGATATTCTAACGTTAGAAATGGTTTTAGCCCGGCGTTTCCAACTTCTCGGCGATTTTCTTCACCAGGGTGTTGTCGGACCCCTGCTTCATCATTCCGTCGAAATCCACCGTCGAACCGTGTGGATTTGCTTTCCTAACTTGGTAAAGTCATAAGTTGGTGCCATTTCTCGATTATATCAAGGAAAACTCGAAAATTGATTTGAAGGTTGATAGGGTTTCGAGAGTATTTTGCCTTTGCTTTTGAGAGAAAGAGATGAACAGTTTTAGAAGTGTGAGAGAGAAACGGACGAAAATGGTTTAAATATGGTTTATGAAAGGACGTGCGGGCGGTTTTTGAATTGTGATCGAAATCAACGGCTTGGATTTCGCACGCCTATTGAGCATTTCACGCCTCGTATTTAATGCGCGCATATTTATATCCAATCATAAGCTTGGTGTGCGGCTTTATGTCCGTACACATCATCATTATGCTTTGACGTGTTCCTTAAAACATTCCCGCTTAGTCAAACGACGGCGTTTTTGTCACTTTGCTCATAAGTTATTCATCTTATCCCTTAGCTGATTTAACTCTACTTCTCAGTTCTCTTAGTGACTCAAATTATCACCGACTTCGGTGTAGTCATTTTTCCGATCTTTTATCGAAATTCTTGGTGACTTTTTTCAGCTCTTTTTCACCTCCTTTTCTGTTTCATTTCTTTTCTTTGGTTCTTCTGTGTCTCAGCTTAGTTCAATTAATCCCAACTCATGCTTGAGTTCTTCAAATCTTGACTCACATAATGGTTTTGTGAAGATGTCAGCTAGTTGTTTATCAGTTGAGATATATTCCAGGATGATGTCCTTCTTTTCAACATGATCTCTTATGAAGTGATATCTGACATCAATATGCTTTGTTCTTGAATGCAACACAGGATTTTGAGTGATTGCAATTGCACTTGTGTTATCACACATGATTGGAATTTCTTTTTCTTCAACTTCATAGTCTCTCAGCTGCTGTCTCATCCATAGGATTTGGGCACAACAGTGCCAGCAGCTATGTATTCGCCTCACCAGTAGAGGTGGCTATTGAGTTTTGCTTCTTGCTAAACCAGGAAATTAGTCTGTTTCCTAGCATTTGACATGTGCCTGAAGTGCTCTTCCCCGTCCACTCGCATCCAAAGATAGTCGAGAATCAATAGCCAATTAGCTTGAATCCACCTTCCTTTGGATACCATAGGCCTACTTCTTGGCTTCCTTTCAAGTATCTCAATATTCTCTTAGTCATGTCATATGGCTCTCTTTCGGAGCAGATTGAAATCTTGCACATACACCTACAAAAAAGGTGATGTCCGGCTGCTAGGCGTGAGATAGAGCAATGATCAAATAAGTGCTTTGTACCTTGTTTGATCTACGTGCTTGCCATCTGCATCCATGTCCATTTTGATGATGTGTTCATTGGTATTTTTACGAAAGACTTCTCCTCCATACCAAACTTCTTCATTAAGTCTCTGTGTATTTTGTTTGACTTATGAAGGTTCCATCCTTCACTGTTTCACTTGAAGTCCAAGGAAGAATGTCGGCTCTCCCATCATGCTCATTTCAAATTTACTTTGCATGAGGTTTGAGAATTTTTCACACAAACTCTTTGTTAGTGGATCCAAAAATGATGTCATCCACATATATTTGAACAAGCAAAGATACTCTTCTTGTCTTGAATTAAAAAGTGTTCTATCTACTTTTCCTTTTGTGAATCCATTTTCGATCGGGGAATTGTGACAGGTATCATACCATGCTCGGGTGCCTGTTTCAATCCATACAAGGCTTTCTTGAGTTTGTATACCTTGTCTCCAAGAGTCTTCCTCGCTCAAATCCTGGAGGTTGTTCAACATACACTTCTTCTTCCAATAAACCATTTAGGAATGCACTTTTTACATCCATCGATATACAATGAAATTCTTGTGAGCAACATAGGCAAGAAACATCCTTATAGCTTCCAATCTTGCTACAAGGGCAAATGTTTCATCAAAATCTATCCCTTCTTCTTGGCAATATCCTTTGGCTACTAGTCTTGCTTTGTTTCTTACCACGTAACCTTCCTCGTTCATCTTATTTACGAATACCCATTTGGTTCCAATAACATTTTGATGTATGGGTCTTTGCACTAATTCCCATACTTTATTTCTCTCAAATTGATTCACTCTTCTTGCATAGCTTGAATCCAATGTGTGTCGTCAATGCTTGTGACACATCTTTGGGCTCTATTTGCGAAATGAAGCATGTGAACATTGCTTCTTGTTGAGTTCTCGATCTTGTCTTGACACCTTCTCTTATATCTCCAATGACAAGTTACGTGGATGGTCTCTCGGCCATCTTACGTCGAGGTTGGAGTAAGTTAGGATTCGATCGACTTGCGGTACGTGTTCTTTGTGGTCGGGTCTCTCGTGGTCACTTAGCCGCAAATTTTCCACCGCTTTTGAGATTCACTATCTCATCTTCTTCTTCATTGATAATCCCGGCTTGACTTGAAAGATAGGGACTCTTCGTATGGTTGGATGATTCAACTTATCACCGACTCTTCAATGTCTTCTCCATTTACATTTGGCTCATCGAATACTACATGAATGGATTCCTCTCAGTAACCATAGTTCTTTTGTTGAGTATCCTGTAGGCTTTGCTTTCACCGAGTATCCTAAGAAGATACCTCATCGACTTTAGCATCAAAAGCCTTTAGGTTGTCTTTGCCATTGTTGTGGATGAAGCATTTACATCCAAATATTCTCAAATATGCAACACTTGGTTTTCTTCCAGTCCGGATCTCATAGGGAGTCTTTGTCACCGTTTGCTTATCATACATCTGTTTTGGGTGTAGCAAGTTGTGTTGATTGCTTGACCAAAATCTTTTTGTAACCCCGCTTGACTAACATGGTCCTTTGCCGCTTTTTGAGGGTTCTTCTTCTTTCTCGCAACTCCATTCTGCAGTGGAGTCCTTGTTCTGATAGTTCATGACCAATACCATTCTCAATACGATCGAGTTATTATTCCATTGACAAACTCGGTTCCTCTATCCGATCTTATTTTGATAATGGTTTGACTCTTCTCATTTTGAATCCTCTTCATCACCGTGGTAGTTTTTGTAGGGTTTCTTTCTTCTTGCACATGAATATTGTCCATGTATATCTTGAGTAGTCATCTACTACCACCAAGGTGTATTTCTTTCCACTTATGGTTCCGGCCGGTTCCACCAAAATAGATCCATATGAAGCGATGCAATATTCTTGTTGAGGATGGGCATGTCTTTTCTTTGAATGACGACTTGATTTGTTTTCCCTTCCGACATGCATCACATATACTCTCCTTCTTGTATATTGAGTCCGAAGTCCTTCTACAAGATGACTTCTTGCCAGCTTGTTAATTGTTTTGAAATTCAGTGACTCGGCTTTTTGTGCCACAACCAACTTGATTCATTGTGCTCTTTGCTAGTAGACAGTCTTTGGGTGTTGCCGTTGACCAATCCACTACATACATATTCTTCTCGTCTACATCCTTGCAAAGACAACTTCATTTGATTCAATATCCTTGATTTGGCATATACCCATGTTGAATCCAACATTGTAGCCCTTGTCACAGTGATCGATACTCGATAAGTTGAAGTTGAGTCCTTCAACATATGCAACATCTGTGATTTCTAATCCATTCCTCTTGATGGATCCAATGCCTCTTATTTCACCAGGAGCTTCATTTCCTCCAAATATGACTTTGGCTCCTTTGACTTCCTTGAATTTTGACAGATTTCTCTTATTTCTGTCATATGTCCGGAATGACCACTATCCATGTACCAGGTTCCTTGGCACTCACTTCCTTGAACCCGCAATCAAGGAAATTAAGTTTTAGGTACCCATACTTGTCCGGGTCCCGAGGGGTTAGAATTGTAAGATGATCCAACCAACCTATAGTCAAATGATTTGACTCTGGGGGTTGCCATCTATCGCTGCCATAATCATAATTAATCCTGGCAAATGGCTTGGGGACTCTAGGTTCATACAACTGTCTCTTTTGTCCGTATGCCTACATATGTGTTTTAGCAATTGCCTTCCTTGGGTAATTGTGGTGTTTTTGAGTGTAGTGCCTAGGTGCATATGTGTCTTTGATGAAAGCTCTTATGCTTTTGGAATGGCCTTTGCTTTGAGTTCTAGGCCTTTGCCATTTGGGCTTATATTCCATAAGTCTATGCGATAGTTCACATTATTCCAATCGGCTTGGCTTGGATATTTTCTACCATTCCCATCATATGTATTTTTTTTTATGGATTTTAAAGGGTTTTTGGTAGCTCTGTTTCTTCTTTACAAAGTATTTTTGTTTGGAGTTTCTTTGAGGACTCGGTGAATTTCTTCTCACCGTTGTCTTTCAAGACACTCAATCAAGTTGTTTTCCTTTTCCTTTGTAACCAAGGCCGGTTTGCTTAATATTGTGCTTTGGAGTGAATGTGTGTGCAACATTTAGAGTTTTGGATTTTTCGGACTCTTCATGACTTGAAGATCCTTTTTCCAAAATTACTCTTGAGGTTTGACATGGCACGGAGGAATTAAATCCCAAGCCTATCTTGTCTCCACATTCTCTTTGGTGATAATAAGATCATCCAATGATTTAGATGCCTTAGTGAATGAGGCAATAACATTCTTGAGGTCATTCTCCCTCTTTTCTATAGCGGCAATTTCTGCTACTAATTTAGCATTTTCAGCCTTTAAACTTTCATTTTCAACGGCTATTTGACTTAGAGTACTCGGCTCCTTAGTCGACTTTGAGTTTCGACTTTTGAGTAGGTTGTTTTCCTCATTCAACAAAGCAGTGTGTGTGAGGATTTAATATGTTCAAAATCTTTCATCATTTTGCCTAATGAATCATAAAGATCAGTGGGTGATGAAGTGTGTGTGTCACAAATCACTATCACTAGTGTCCGAGTGTTGAGTTAGATTGTACCTCATCTTCTTGATTAGGTTGATCTTGTTCTTTGGCCATCAAGCGGATCGGGGCTTCTTCTTCGAGTCACTTGAATAGTCATCTTCACCGCTCTCTCAATCACCGTCTCTCTTGACTTGGTGTCTCTCGATCTCTGCAGCCATCATTGCCTTTTTCTTTTCTTGTCTTCTTTCTCTCAAGACCTTTCTTTCTTCTTCATCCATGTACTTGTTGACCACAGGATATGAGCAAATAATGGCATAGTGACCTGGTTGTCTACTGCAGTTCCAACATAGATATTCAGCCTTTTGATCAGCTCTTTCCATTCTTGAGTTGTCACCCTTTGATACTCAACTTTTTGATGATCTGTTCTCTTGGTTGGCTGTCTTCCCTTGATTTGGAGGGAGAGTGTCTTCTTACGGAAGATTCACCCTTTCCTCTCTTGTAGTTCTTGTTAAAGAACTTGTTAAATCTTTTAACCATCGGGGCTATTTCTTCGGATCAATTACTTCTTTGACCTCAGCTCTCTTCCCATCTTTGACAATTAGAGCAAATTGTTTTGGGTATAGTTTGTCTCTTCCTGGTCTTTTCTTCTCAACTCAAACTCGTAGGCTTTGAGGTCCGAGAATAACTCATGGTTGGATGTCTTTGATAGGTCCATGGAATGTCTCGAGTGCCATGACCTTCATTTCCCATTCACCGGAAGACTTTTTAGGATTTTCATACACATTTCATACGTGTATATTCCTTTCCAAGTGCGACAGCTCATTTGTGATTTACGTGAACCGAGCGTCTAGTTGATCCAGGTTCTCTCCGAGATCATTTTGAAATTCTCAAACTTCTCGTACAACCACCGATAATTTGTTTTCTTTGATTTGCTCACGAGCCTTCACAAATCAATGTCAACTTGTCCCCATTTCCTTAGCCGTTTTGCGGGATTTGACTTTATTGAACATGGCTTTGTCCAAGATTTTGTAAAGGATGTCCTTGGCTACATTGTCCAGGTTGTATCTTTTTCTGTCATCATTTGTCCACTCGGTTCTTGGTTTTTCAACCATGGTGATGCCGGGAGAAGCATCTTCTTCTCCTTCACCGCAAACTCTTCGTTTGTGTTCACCTTTAATATTTGCAGAGGCCCATCTTCTATCACTATCCACATCTCATCATGTAATGCCGATAGATGAGCCTGCATACGAATTTTCCAATCATCAAATTCTTCGATAGTGAACATAGGGATGCGTGTCAAATTTGCTTCCATGATAATGACTTTTGATAAGAAGAGTTTTGAAGGTTTAAGTACTAAAGCGACTTTGAAAAGTTTGGAGATCTAGTTCAAGAACCGGTGCGGAGGTTCAATGAACCAACCGCTCCGATACCACTTGTAGGTCCCAAGGGGTGTAAGTGTAAGGTTTAGAAGGGGGGTTGAATAAACCTTACCAAATTTTCGATTTAGTCCTTTTAAATCTACAGAGTTAATTCTACACAAAGTGTCCTTGATGGACAATCGAATTAGTCACTCAAGAGAGTTAATCTCTCAACAGACTTCAAATTTGTTGATGGAGTAACTCACTTTGTTGGCTACGATTTAACTCAACTGTGAGTTTATTTTCAGCGGAAGACTTAACACCCTTAAGTTTGATTAAGCAAGATTTTAGAGCTTGATTTAGTACTTATAAATTATCAAATGGATAGCAAATTTATCGTGAGATATAAGCGATTAAAAGTGCGAAATTTAAATGCTTTGAAATGTAAATGACACAATGAAGTTTTTATAGAGGTTCAAGATGGGGTAATTCTTCTACTCCTCTCTTCTCCAACTCCTGGAGGAATCCACTAGGTAATGATCGGTTTACAAAGTGGTAACAGTCCAGATACAAGTCTTGATCAACAACGGCCGACTTGATCCTTAGGGACTCGATCGAGACGCCTTGATCACTCACCGGCTTCTCGTGCGACTCGGCTTATTCACAGGCGGCAATGCCTTGTTACTACAACTCACTTGCTCAAGCTCTTTGGATTTGATCACGAAGCCCTCCAAAAGCTTAAGACTTGGTTGACGCTTGAACCTTTCTACAATCCTTCCCGGAATGTAGACCCCTTGTTTTCAAAGGTTTCTCTTCAACCGATTGAAGTTCTCTTTCCTTCACAGTGAGTGTTGGATTGATGTACTTCGTAATGTAGGCTTGAGGATTGAGATTGTTTCGATTTTTCTAATGTGCTTGTATATCTCACGTTTGTGTCATTCATTTTCCTTCAAACAAACTCCTCGGCCTTTTATAGTGAACTTTCAAAAATTTGCCCGTTGAAGAGATAGGCTTATTTTTGAAAGTCACTTTGCGATCGTTGGCTTGCGCTTCTTGGAATTGCCATTTCCTCGTATGAATTGTTCTTTCACCTTTTCGAGTTCGACACGGTGTGGTGCTTCCCATTGGTTCATTCCTTTTGCACGCTTCGGGACCGAGCACTCCGAGAAAGGTGGTATGGAGATATTACTTGTTTAAGTAAATCTCTTGATTTACTCGTACAACGGTTCTTTTACTGATTATCTCGACTTGACTGCATTTCCTTGCTTTCCCAGGTGACTTAGAGTCGACTTCCAATCATTGGATGACTCTTCTCCGCACTTCAACTGGAGACTTGGCTTTTCTTGAGTTGACTTGATCGATGCTCCACTCACCGCATCTCACCGCTTCTTCAAAGAGTTCCCGTCTACTCCTCTTTGCCACATTCACAAATTTTTTTCACAGCAGGTCTTCCTTCCATTCTTCACTGTCTTCTTGCATGTTAGGGCGTAGGCGACTTAACTCACTGCTTGGCTCACTAATTGTTACAATACATTTCTGACAAAGAATTGGGAGCCAACTTTCTATTCTAAGTTTTACATGGCATTCATCAAAATCTAAACAATAAAATTCCTAACATTCAATTTGCTCGGATAAGTCAACTTTATGATAAAGGGTACAATGTTGGATTCAACATGGGGTGTGCCAAATCAAGGATCTTTGAATCAAATGAAATAGTGCTACGAGGATCAAGGAAGAAGAATATGTATGTGGTATATTGGTCTCTTTGCTACACCAAGCACTTGTATGCTAGCAAAGAGCACAACCGAATCAAGTTGGTTGTGGCATAAAATCTTGAGTCATCGAACTTCAAGACAATCAACAAGCTTGCAAGGAGTCATCTTGTGGAAGGATTGCGGACTCGATTATCTGAGAAGGAAAGTGTATGTGATGCATGCCGGATGGGAAAGCGAGATCAAATCTTCATTCAAGGAGAAGTCATAACCTTCTTCAACAAGAATATTGCATCTTGTTGCACATGGACTTATTTGATCCTATTGAACCAAACCGAAGATAAGTGGAAAGAAATACACCTTAGTGGTGGTAGATGATTATTCAAGATATACATGGACAATCTTCATGTGCAAAAAGAAGGAAACTTTGCAGAAGTTACCTCAACTGATGAGAAGAGTTCAAAATGAGAAGAGTAAAACCATTATAAAGATAAGGTCTGATAGAGGAACTGAGTTTGTCAATGGGATAATAACTCAGTACTGTGTTAAAAATAGTATTGCTCATGAGTTATCTGCAGCAAGAACTCCACAACAGAATGGAGCAGCTGAGAGAAGGAACATAACTCTCAAGGAAGCTGCAAGGACCATGTTAGTTGAAGCTGGATTGCCTAAAAGATTTTGGGCTGAAGCCATCAACACTGCATGCTATACTCAAAATAGCTGCATGATTAATAGACAACTGAAAAAACTCCCTATGAAATCTGGACAGGAAGAAAGCTAAATGTTGGATACTTCAGAATATTTGGATGTAAATGCTTCATCCACAACAATGGCAAGGACAACTTGAAGGCTTTTGATGCTAAAGCTGATGAAGGTATCTTTTTGGGATACTTAGCTGAAAGCAAAGCCTATAGAGTGCTTAACAAGAGGACTGTGGTCACAGAAGAATCTATTCATGTGGTTTTTGATGAACCTAATGTGAGTTGAGAAGACATTGAAGAGTTAGCTGATAAGTTGAATCAACCAACTATGCAGAAGAGTCCTTATATTGAAGCTGAAACAAGAGAAATCAATCCAGATGAAGAGGAGATAGCTGAATCTCAAAGACAGCTGGAAAGTCTGCAGCTGAATGATGATGAAAGATCTGCTCAAGACAACACAGTTGTGAGACAACTGAACCCAACCAATTTACTTCAACCGGATGTGAGATGGCTGAGAGACCATCCACCAGAGCTAGTCATTGGAGATGTGAGAGATGGTATAAGAACCAGATCCAGAGCTCAGCATGAAGCAATGTTCACTTGCTTTATTTCCCAAATAGAACCAGAAGATGTGTCTCAAGCCTTAGATGACACACATTGGATTCAGGCCATGCAAGAAGAGCTGAATCAGTTTGAAAGAAACAAGGTATGGGAATTGGTGGAAAGGCCAACACATCAAAATGTTATTGGCACAAAATGGGTTTTCAGAAACAAAATGAATGAGGAAGGTTCTATGGTGAGAAACAAAGCAAGATTAGTAGCCAAAGGGTATTTCCAAGAAGAGGGAATAGATTTTGATGAAACATTTGCTCCTGTTGCAAGATTAGAAGCAACAAGGATGTTTCTTGCCTATGCTGCACACAAGAACTTCATTGTATACCAAATGGATGTGAAAAGTGCATTTTTGAATGGACTATTGGAAGAAGAAGTCTATGTTGAGCAACCTCCAGGATTTGAGCAGAAGACTCTTGGAGATAAGGTATACGAGCTCAAGAAAGCTCTATATGGACTGAAGCAAGCACCAAGAGCATGGTATGATACATTGTCTCAATTTCTAACTGTAAATGGATTCACCAAAGGCAAAGTGGACATAACACTCTTTAGAATTCAAGATGGAGAGAGTATCCTGCTTGTTCAGATATATGTGGATGATATCATTTTTGGATCCACAAATAAAGAGTTGTGTGATAAGTTCTCAAATCTCATGCAAAGCAAATTTGAAATGAGCATGATGGGAGAACTAACTTTCTTCCTAGGACTTCAAGTTAAGCAGCTGAAGGATGGAACCTTCATAAGTCAAACAAAATACACCAGAGATTTAATGAAGAAATTTGGTATGGAAGAGAAGTCTTCTGTGAAAATAACAATGAATACATCAGTCAAGATGGACATGGATGCAGATGGAAAACCTGTAGATCAAACAAGATACTCTCCTCATTGGATCATTGCTCTACTTAACAGCAAGCAGGCCAGACATCACCTTTGCAGTAGGTGTATGTGCAAGATTCCAATCTGCACCAAAAGAGAGTCACATGACTGCAGCTAAGAGAATCCTAAGATATTTGAAGGGATGCCAAGAAGTTCGCTTATGGTATCCAAAGGAAGGTGGATTCAAGCTTATTGATTATTCAGACTCTGACTATGCTGGATGTAGAGTTGACAGAAAGAGTACTTCTGGTACATGTCAAATGCTTGGAAACAGGTTAGTTTCATGGTTTAGCAAGAAGCAAAACTCAATAGCCACATCCACAAAGGCAGTACATAGTAATGGGCAAATTGTTGTGCCCAAGTCTTATGGATGAGACAACAACTGAGAGATTATGAAATTGAAGAAAAAGAAATTCCAATTATGTGTGACAACACAAATGTTATTGCAATCACTCAGAATCCAGTGTTGCATTCAAGAACAAAGCACATTGATGTAAGATATCATTTTATAAGAGATCATGTTCAAAAGAAAGACATCATTTTGGAGTATATCTCAACTGATAAGCAGTTAGCTGACATATTCACTAAACCTCTATGTGAATCAAGGTTTGAAGAGCTCAAGCATGAGCTAGGGTTAATTAAGCTGAGTTAACACTCAGAAGACTCAATCAGAAGAGATGGAAGATAGAAAGTGAGAATTGAACAAGTTTTTCACATCAGCCACGTGAAACAGCCATATCGGAAAGTCAGCTGTATCGAGTTAGCTGACAGCTGAGTCGCTTAATGAGAAGAGAGAAGAAAAGTTAAGTCATTTGTGAAATAAGCTGAGTCATTTATGAGCTAAGTGACAAAAACGGAGTCGTTTTTAATGAGCGGGAATGTTTTTAAGGATGACGTCAGCGTAATAATGACGGGTACAGTCAAAAGCTGCACAGTAAGCCTATAATTGGATATAAATGTTGCTACATTAAATGCAAGGAATTAAATGCGGTTTGACGTGTTAAATCTGAGCCGTTGATCTTGATCAAATTTCAAAAATAAAAAACACGTCCTTTCATAACCCTTATATACTCATTTTTTCAGTTTTCTCTCTCTCACACTCAAAACTATTCATCTTCAAAGCAGAAGAAAGCAAGTTCTTTTCTCTCTCAAACCCTACTAGTTCTTAGGAAAGTTTATCAAGTTTTAATCGGTAAAACTCTCTACAAATGGCACCAAAGCTCGATTTTGTTAAGTTATCAAAGCAAATCCACTATGGATCGACTGTGGATTTTGAAGGAATGGTGAAGCAGGATTCCGATGAAACCCTAGTGAAGTAGATAGCTGATATGCTAGAAAAGTCCGGTCTCATGCCTTTTCTTACTTTCGAGTACTCGCACACCTACCTTGAAGAGGTGGCACAATTCTATGCAAATGATGAAGTGCAGGACGAAGGAATCAAGTCTTTCGTCCACCGCAAGGACATCATGATTACTGCTAAGGACCTTGCGGAGCACTTTTTGCTGCCGTCTGAGGGTATGACGGAAATAAACGAAGCTGATGTGGATTTGGCTGCTGCATGGAAAGAAGTATCAAAACCGGAGTGTGCTGCGAAAGTAATCTACACAGCTGAGAAGAAACTGCTGAAGGACGACTATCACAAGATGATGGATGTCATTGCAAAGTGTGTAGATATGAAGTTTGGCAGTTTTAATCAACTGTCAAAGACCAAGCTGATCGTCATGGCTGCGATCATGCAGGGTAAGAAAGTCAACTGGGTTGAGTTCGTTTACATCAGACTCTGCCAGATCTTTGGTAACAAGACATACAAGGAGGATGGATGCTTTGGAGGATCACTTGGCTATGGCCTGCTAATTGGTCATTTGATGGAAGTGAAGGGCATTCCCCTTCAGCATGGAAAGCCCTTCCATGTAAACAAGAAGATGTTTAGGGTAAATCTTTTAGGAGCCTAGAAGAGAGCCCATGCGAAGAGGATACAAGTGAGGGGAAATCAGTTGAACCCGAGGACACATTTGTTTCCTCCCCTCCCAAGAAGATAGCCTGCCGTCAAAATTTGCTAAGAAGAAAGAAAGTTGCCCTTGCAAAAAAAAAAAAATTCTTTTGCCCTACGTAAGTCACTGCCCGAGCAAATGTGTCTCTTGCCCCTACAAAAAGCAGAAGATGGCTGAGAAGGAAGCCCAAATATCTTCTCCAGTCATAAGGAAGAGGAGGACTGCCAAGCCCAGAAAGGCAGCTGCCTCTAAGGAAACTCAGAAGGCATTTACTTTTGAGGAACCGGAGGAAATCCAACGATTTTCCTCCTCGGTTAAAACCAAGAAGAAGAAGAGAATCTCTAAGCTTTCGGAGCTTGAGAAGATGGTTGAATCTGCCATTCGGTGGAGAAAGCTTAAGGCTCGCGACACCGAGGAAGTGCGATCTCTGATATAATCGATGAAACCGCCAAGTCTGCTGAAGGTGATCAGCAGAGGCTTACCGAAGACCCAGCTGTAGTTAGGAAAGCTGAAGACAAAGAAGTAGCGGAGAAAACTAAATCTCCTGCTGAAGAAGTTGTCTCTCCGCCTGCTACAGACGCTGCTGAAGGCGAAGAGTAGTAGAGCATGCTACCTTCTATCCCATAAAATGAAGGACAAGAAGAGGAGGATGAGGATGATGATGTCATCATGTACTCTCCTGTATATTTGGACATATAGCGCCGTCTACGTGAATGGAGGGCGTGGAAGTTAAGCCACTCAAGGGTGCTGTTTAAACACCCTGAGTTCATTGAAGAAGAGGAGGAGATGTTCAAATTTCTCGAAGTCGACACTGTGCTTTAGCCTTTGGATGAGGATAACTGCCTAAACATTCTACACATCTGCAAAGAAAAAAGCAAAAGCCAGAGCAGCTGAGGAAGTAGAAGCTCTCGAGAAAGCCAAGATGTGCACGCTCACCGGAACTCTAGAACACACTTACTCTCATCTTGATGTGTTCTCAGAGAGTGATGAATGTATGGATCCCGTAGCTGCTAAAGAGAAGTCAGACATGCAACAAGCTTTGAGGGAATCCAGAATGATGCATGAACATCACATGAACATCCCGTAGCTGGAGATAGACCCGTTGGGAGTAGTGTTGCAGATTGCCACAACCATAGTTGCAGCTACGTCCCCATTTGTTTCAGAAGATGGATCTAGGGGACTTGGCAATGAGACTGGGAATTTGGGCACCCAAGTTGAGCCAACCCCTACTGAAGGTGTCTTACCACCTGCCCCCACGGCTGAGTACTCAACGGAAGTAGCCGGGAGTCTGGAGAAGAGTGACCCCATCGTCAGTCACTCAGCTGGTGTGCTAGCTGAGGGGAAACTCACTCCACTACAAAGCGGTCGAGGATCTCATTGCATACACTCCACAATGAAGAAAGGAGGCAAAGTTGAAAAAGAAAAAGAACCACATCAGACTGACATTGATGAAGCTCGGACAGTTGAGTCTGTCCGAGCTGAGGTGTCAACTACTCTGCAGGCTGAGTTCACTGCTATAGCAGTCGAGGCACAAGTTGGAAATGTCCCGGGAGTTAAAACTCTGGGCACTGAAAGCGCAATCCAAGGGGTTGAGACTCCTATGGATGCCACTGCTGAAGACCCTAAGATAGCTGCATTTGTCGAAGGAAATGTTGAAGGACTCGCCATTGAGATTGAGGCTAGCTGGAGGTGTTGAAGGCCCAAGGGAGGTTGAAACTTCCCTGGGTAAAGCTGAAGAAGTTCAGAACATCCCTCCTGTTAACATTGCAGAATCCGAAAAGGAGTTTAGTGCTCTTCATGACTCCCAGGATAATCGACATATCCTTTCGGGATCGAAGGCGAGTCCACACCCTTACACATCAAAAGGACCCAACTGAGGATGTTCTCCCGCAGACGAGTCAGTCGAGTTTCAAAGCTGCTCGTCAAACTTTCAACTTTGATGATGAACCAAGCCCCCAGGTTTCATCATCTTCCAATGGCGCTGATGTTGCGGCCGAGGAACAGTAATTCATTTAGAAAAATCTACTCAACAAGGCCCACTGGGCCGGTCTTCTGCGCGGGCTCCCACAAAATGCAGACGATACTACTCCACAAGGATCATCAAAGGCACAAACTACAATTGCAATCCCCTATGTGCGACATGATACCTTTGAGCAATTATTTCCATTTTCGCTGAGTGCCCGGAGCTAGAGGAGGAGACAACTAAAGAGCGAAAATACACAGTTCGAGAAGATCCAGTCACCCTACTGACTCCATTGTGCCAGCAGACTTTAATTTCGATGTTGAATGGCCGCCAGCTGAATCAGGTGTAACAGTTGAGATCCGTGAGATCTTTAAGAAAATCTATGGAGAGATTGAGAAGATTTGAATGGCACCAGGCCTCATTAGATATGCGTTTGGACAATAGAGATGCAACCCTCACAGCAGACTTACGAGGGATTGTGAGTGCAGTTAGGGAGTGGTGTCGGCGAGTGCAATGCTATACGAACAAGTTAGATATTTCAAGGCATTGTACAACAAGATGCTGGTTTGGAGTGCTGACAATGCTGATATGAAGCAGAGGATGCAGACCTATATGGAGAGGTTGCATGCCTCTCATACAACTGAAATGTAGTTATTGCGTGAATTTCATCGAAAAGAAATTCTGCGTGTTGAGGAGAACATGAATACAAAATTCAGCCTTCTCTTGGGAAATGAAAGCTGATGGCAGTGAATCGAAAGCCACTCGCTCGGGAATTTCGAAAGACATGCCGCATGCATGAACTCAAGAATCGAGCTCTCGACCGGACTTCATGCTCGCAGAATGTTCCCTGGGTTCCTCTCTCCTTTGATGATGCCAAAAAGTGGGAAGAGAAATACCTGAGGAAATTGAAGGAAGAAACAGCTGAGAAGCAAAAGGAAGAAGAAGTTGTTGAGAAGAAGAAGGGAAAAGCTGTTGAGGGGGAAAAGTCAAAAGATTTGACATTAATGATTGCTAAAACCCTTAGCAAGGTCATGTCACGCTACCAATACTCAGCAAACTTCCAAGATGCTCTGCCGATCGAACACTCTGATGTGCCTATGTCGGAGAAAAGAAAGATTGTAATAGCAGATCAGTTAGAGTTCGATAAAAAGATGGATGCCCGTGTTGAAGCAGTGATGAAACAGTTTGGTGGCATTCTGGCAGGGAAGGATCAAGATGCCATTCCAGATGACAGAGATGAGCCAAGATCAGTGGAAGAATTTAAAACGCTCGAATCCGAAGGTTACTTCAAGAACATGTATGTAGCCCAAGCACGGATTTGTCTTTGGAGGAGTCGAAGTTATGCGAAGAAAGCGATAGCAACAGGACTACGGCGACCATTCAAATTTGGTAAGCAAAAGACTCCCGTACAATATACACCTATAGGAGGAGGAAGAAGTGGTGGAGGAAGAGGTTTTCGACCTAGACCTTTACCCAAAAATATTGAATACGTAGATCCAGGCAAGAAGGGAAGGATCTACTGGGCTGGATATGATGAAGTAGCGAATCGGGAAGTGGCTAGAAAGAATGCTGATTATGTGAAAAGAATAGAAGAGGAAAATAAAAGACAAGATCAGTTGTGGCAAGAAAGGCAAGAAAGGAAATAAAAGGCGATGTTGCGAAGAGAGCTTATGAAAAGAAGAAAGCAGCTGAAGATGAAAGAAAAAGAAAAAGAGTTTGAGGATGACAGAGTCAAGAGAGAAAGAAGGAAGCGTGAAGCGATGAAATGTTCTTGCGAACCCTTCATGTATCTTACTCGTGTAAATACATTTATGTGTAAGTCATCTGTACATTCAATAAAGTGTGTTTGTATTTTCTCTCTTTGTATCTTAGAATAGATGCTTGTAAGTTGCTTAGATATAATTATGCTCTGATACACTTTGTAAACAATTGTGTAAAGGACAAGAATGCTATGATCAATAAAATTATTGATTCAACGCATACATTCTTTGTTTCTGCATTGCCTGTATGTATCTGTGCTGTTTACATTTTGTTTAATGTTTTAAGTTTTGGCATCATCAAAAAGGGGAAATTGTTGGGAAATTATTTTGTAGATTTTGATGAATGCCATGTAAAACTTATATTAGAATGTTGGCACCCCATTTTCCTTGTAATTCTATTTGTAATAGATAGATATTTGAATGAGCTTTAGTCAAGTCGGCTATGCCTGGAAATACAAGAAGTCAATTGAAGAAGTGAAGTGAAGACTCGTGAGAACAACCGAGTATGGCCAAGACAGAGGACCAAGGACTCGATCAAGACGTAATAACCGAGGGACAGTGTGTGATGAGTCGATTAAGTCAACTCAAAGATGCCATGTCACAAGTTGAAGTGACATGAGTCTTTCAATGATTGGAGCGACTCAAGTCATCCGGGAAAAGGCGTTTGCAAGAGGAGTTAATCGAAAATAATTCGTTTGCCGAAGTCAAGAACATTACTTAAACAAGTAATACACCCAAGCTGCTAGGTCCTAAAGTGCTCAGTCCCAGAAGCGTGCAAAATGAATAAACCAATGGGAAGCACTGCACCTCGTGTCGAACCACGAAAAGATGGACATTCATTTAATACGAGGAAAGTTCTACATCTCGAGATTGAAGACCAAGAAAAGACAAGCCAACGAACATAAGTGACTTTTGAAAATCAGCCTATCTCTTCAACGGGCAGATTTTTGAAAGTTCACTATAAAAGGCTGAGGAATTTCATTGAGAAAAGGTTACCTAAACCACGAACAAGCAAGCATTATTCAAACTCTAACCTGCAAAATATTCTCAAGATATTCAAGAAAAATCCTCAAGCCTAAATCTCGAAGGAAATCGATCCAACACATAGCTGTGAAGGAAAGACAACTTCAAACTGTTGAAGAGGAAACTTTTGAAGAATCAAAGGGGTCTACATTCCAAGGAGGATTGTAGGAAGGTTCAAGGTCGAACCAATCTCGCGTTATTGGAGGGCTTCGTGATCAAATCCAAGAAACTTGAGGAAGTGAGCTGAAGTAACACGGTAGCCGCCCTGTGAAGAAACTGAGTCGGACGAGAAGCCAGCTGTGTGATCAAGCCATCTCCAGACTGAGTCCAATGAGCAAGTCAGCTGTGTGATCAAGACTTGTCTCTAGACTGATAACCACTTTGTGAATTGATCATTACTTAGTGGATTCCTCCAGGAGTTGGAGAAGAGAGGATTAGAAGAATTACCCCATCTTCAAACCTCTATAAAATTTACTTGTGTCATTTACATTTCAGCACACATATTTTATATCTGCTGATAATTTGCTATCCAACTGATAAATAACTAAGTGCTAGAATCAAGTGTTAAAACAAAGTTAAATCAAATTCAAGGGTGTTTAGTCTTCCGCTGAAAAACTCATCACAACCAAGTTAAGGTTTAGACTAAACAATTGAGTTATTCTATCAACAGCTCTATCGAGTCTGTTGAGTGGCTAACTCTACTGATTAACTAACTTAGTTGTCCCTCAAGGACATAGCTGTGTAATTAACTCTGTAATATTTTAAAAGGACTAAAATCAAAAAGTTGGTAAGGTTTATTCAACCCCCCATTCTAAACCTTACTCACACCCCTTGGGACCTACAAAATAAAATACAATCCTCATCACAATCATATTTCCTACGGGTCCTACGCCCAGCTATTACAAGGAAATTGCTTAGAACCTGTCCATACATAAAGAAACCATAAAATTCAATTTGTCACAATAGTCCAACACAATAGAGAGCTAATTAGTAGCTTCAAAATCTTCCCCGTGGTCTTCTTCTGGCAGAACCTCATCCTCTGGTTGAAAAAAATAGGTGGGAGTGAGACAAAAAAATTTAGTGGGTGTGGTGAGTGTGTGCAAGTGGGGCTTATACTTTTATGCAGTTAAATTGTTTCATGAGTTTTCATGCAAGAAACGTGCAATGACATTATCTTATACTTAATAGTTTTATTAGTATTAGTTAACAGTCAGTTCGTCAATTCTGATCAGTTGGTTGCGCATGAAAGTGTGACGCCAACCCAGTCAGTCCGTCAATTCATATCAGTTGGTTGCGCACGAAAGTATGACGCCAACCCAGACAGTCCGTCAGCTCATATCAATTGGTTGCGCACGAAAGTGTGACGCCAACCCAGACCATCTTATACGGCAGAGAAGTGTTGATCAAACATCATCTCCCCAAACAGTACACCTTATCTGTCCTGTCGATAGGGCTATAGCCGCTATCCCACTAGGCACGATGTCTCCACAGTGGAGCCAATTAAGCTCGGAGAACGTCATAATCCTGATTATACCCAGAATCCTACGACCCAATCGCCCGCCAGACTCTCTTATCCAGCTCGAGGTTGGGAGTTGGACGATGGAGGTCGGCATGAGACTATAGCAAAGCAACACATCCCATACGCGACTTATCCATTCCACAAATCCGTCGATTCATATCAGTTGGTTGCGCACGAAAGTATGACGCCAACCCAGTCAGACAGTAAGACCAGTGCGTTCATAGACTCGCCGTGTCCGATATTTAGTCAGTGAGTCATTAACACGACATAGATACCGGAGGGGTAATCTAGCCGATTCTGTTCATTAATTCAGTGTATTATACTGAAGTTCTTAATAAGGTACGGATTATGGGGGCGAGGAAGTCACCTTATTAACAGGACAATTAGTCGATATGAAAATCCCGAATAAATTCGGATAATAATTTGAGGAAAAATTATTGAATCCCCCAAACTATACGCGATTTTCTACATTGCCTCCTAAACTAATTGTTTTTCTATGTAACCCTCTCAACTATACGAAAATTTCTACGGTCCCATCTCTCCTCCCCGCCGGCGGAATATTCCGATCAAATTCGCCGACGGGAGGAAGATATAGGACTATAGAATTTTTCGTGTAGTTCAGGGGGTTATGTAGAAAAAAAATAGCTTAGGGGGTAATATGAAAATCATGCATAGTTAGGGGGTATATTAAAATTTCCTCTAGTAGTTAAATCAACTTTAAAATTTCATTTAATTCTTCCTCAATTTTAGATTTACTATCTTACCAGGTTCGACTTTTCCCCGTATGCACATCAAATTATAAATTATGTGTACCAATAAATATGTATGCATGCTTATATAATATGTTATAATTTCATTGATTTTGTCAAAATGGTGTTTCAGTTTGTTGGGTTCTTGATTAGGGATAGCCCGACCCGCCGCGGGGCACGGGCGAGTCAGGTCGGCCCCTCCTACCCCACATTAAATAAATTTAAATAGAAAAAATGAATAAATTTATTTATTTTTAATATACTTATAAAATATTCTTTACAAAAATTATTAAATATATTAAAAAACATAGGCGAGGCAGGGCAGGGCAGGGCATGTACTAGCGGGTCGTGTCGAAATTGTCATCCCTATTCTTGACCATTCTATTGCTTATGCATTGAATAAAAATAGTCATATAGTGGAGATGAATATCATTTCTATATTTGATTGGGTTTTGAAAGCTTGTATTCTTTATTTTGCTTTAAAGAAATATTTATTTTAGTGTCTAAATATTTTTCAAAGTCAGAGTAATTCATTTGGAAATCATGCATAACAACTTGTGAAATTATAAAACCATGATTTAATTTAATACTTTATTTGTATACAAATGCACAATAAGTATAAATATAAAAATCTATGAAAATTTTAATGTAACCCTGAACTATGCACAATTTTTAAAACCAACCCCTAAACTATTTTCTTCTATTTAACCCCCTAAACTACATAAAAAAAATTTACGGTGCCCTCTTCTCCTCCCCGCCAACGGAATATTCCCATCAGATTCGCCGGCGGGGAGGATGGGATGGGACCGTAGAAATTTTCGTGTAGTTGAGGGGGTTACGTAGAAAAAAAAATTAGTTTAGGGGGCAATGTAGAAAATCGCGTATAGTTTGGGGGGGTTATTAATTTTTCCTCTAATAATTTTAAAAAATAAAATTTTTTGTTAAAAAATTATTTTAATATTTATATGAATAAACTGAAGTTAGAAAATAAAATAATTTCCTATGACCTTGGTAAATTTTATTATAAAAATAAAAATTTAATTAAAGAGGAAATTTATGTCGGGTTTAAAATTTCAGAAGTTATGATCCCGGACTCGAAAAAAGGTGAGGTCAGTCTCTAATTTTTCTAAAAAATCTTAGTAATTATATTTTTAGGGTCTTGAGTCAGATTATCGAAATATATTGGT
This sequence comes from Rehmannia glutinosa, assembly GCA_016081115.2. Lineage (NCBI taxonomy): Eukaryota > Viridiplantae > Streptophyta > Magnoliopsida > Lamiales > Orobanchaceae > Rehmannia > Rehmannia glutinosa. Next base: position 48,994,072 of record CM071927.1, read on the forward strand.
CATCCCAAAATCTTTCCAAATTAGTATTTTTGACCCAATACATTTAAAAATAAATATCCCTTAAACCGGAAATGGTATTAATGAGATTCCAGGTTCTAATAATTTTGTTGGGGTAGTATGTATATGGGTTAAAAGCAGTTTCAAAAATTCTCAAATTTAGTAATTTTAAAAAACTCTATTTTGGCCCCAAGGGTAATTTTACCGTTAAGGGCTCGTTTCAAGCCCGTTTTTCGTGAGATTTGGAATAAAGGTCCAGAATAATATTTAAAATAAGTTTGTATTATTCTCGGGTCAGTTGCTGTCCTTATTTTCGAGTTTCACATTTAGTCCCCTAAAGTTCGAAAATTGTTATTTTGGTGACTAAATGTTTTTATATTTGCATATGCTTGACCCGGAGGGTACCAAATATTAATATTCATTTATGCAGTCTATTTACAGTAAACAAAGTTCAAATTTTCGAAATTTCCAGTAGGGTTTCATAGTTTTTGGATTTTTCACTTTTGGCCCAATATTTTGCCTTATTTGCAAAAGTGGCCCAACTCGATTTTGTTCACAAGTCCTTAAGTCCAGAATATTAATATAACATAACATAATATATTTTTCATATTTCTCAGCCATCTTGAAGATATATATATATATATATATATATATAAATATAAATGAGTATATGCATATATATAAAAGCTATTTTCTAACAAAAAAAGCACTTTTTTTACCTTAATTCCAACACACATATATTTTTTCCGAAATTTTCCAGAAATATATATATAAAAAAATATAATCTCATATATTCATGCCATTTTATGCAATAATCATGAATTTTTGAAAGGTTTCACGCATCTCTTGTTTGGTAGTAGGATGGTCTAGTAAGATTTTCTCCTTTATAATACCTTCTCAAAACCTCAAAGTCTTATGACAACCCTTAGGTAGAGAGTTTGGTGTCAAAATGTGAAAAAGATGGAGAGAAAAAGAAATAAAGAAGAGTTTAAGCCTAGGAGGTTCTTTACCTTTCTTGTTTCTTGAAAGCTCCTTAAAACCTCAATTCCAAGCTGTTAAAACTCGGTCCTTATCCCTCAAATTTCCAGATTTTCGGCCTTTGTAGGTTGAGAGTGTTGTGTCCCCTTTTTTTTTTTTTTGTAAAGTGTTTAAGTAGAAGAAGATGAATAGAGAAGAGTTGTATGTTTTCTTGTGAAATAGATAAGTGTAGAGGAAGAAGTGAAGAGGCTTGATTTGTGGGTACTAAATGGAGGCTTTCATCCTTCAATACACTATGACCGTCCCCTCCCTCTTCCCATACTCAAGAGTACTCTAATTTCTAGGCTTGATTTTAGGGTGGCTAGTTAGCATGCTTGCTTTGGTAGAAGCAAGACTTATGGGAGTGGATGAAGACTTGCATGCTTAAGTGAATAAGACAAAAGGAAAAAGACAAGGCTTGTATCTCCTTTCATATAAACAAATGTTATATATATATCTTACTTATATAATTAGTCATCTAGTTACAAGGTGTCTAGTAATTCCCAAGTAGTATCATCAATTATAATCTGGGGTATTAAATAAAATTAGAACCAATAATGTGAGTCAATATATATCAATCAATCAATTAATTAAATTATAAAAATTATTTCGAAATATATAAATATAATTTTCGAAATTAATAAATTATTTAAATAAATATTATGCTACAAGAAAATAATTAGTTGTTAAGAAAGGAAATCCAACCGGGTAATGTATTGCTTTGAAAGTTGGAAGAAATCGATAATTATTAAAGAAGTGAAAATGGATGTTATTAATATACACCATAAAAGAAAAATAATTCTAAGTATAAATGATATTTCTATTAGCTAAATCGAGTAGTAATTAATTCAACAAATTAAGAATGAGGCACTTAGCTATTTTAATATAAAGGTCGTATTTTTAACAAAATAAATCTCGAATACTATTCCTTCAAAAATTGAAATTTTACTAGATGAACTTTCAAAACATGAGTCATTATCTTTGTTAAAGTATGAAATTAGTAGTAGATGATTTAATAGATAATAAAATGAAATAGTTTGTTTGAAAAGCATAAGATCCTTTCTCAATAAAATAAGTTCAAATCTAATTTAATTTATGCCAAGAATTTCAAAAATCATAATAAATTTTTGTTAACTCAAAATAATATATTTGGAGTAAAATGTTGAGTTTATCGATAACGATATTTCAAAATCTCAAAATTAAGACATAGTTTCTTTTAAATAAAATTTATTTGATCGATTGAGCAATAGTAGTTTTATGGAAAATGACAAAATGTAAGCATCGTCTTCATAAAGATATGGCGACAAGAATTTTATTTTTCAAATACTAAAAAAACGAATTTTAAATAGCACTTTTTACCAAATCAAGTTGTAAGAAAAATGATAATAGTTATTAAATTTAAGTAATAAACATAAATAAATTGCATTATCATGTATTAGGTAATAATTTAAGTAACGCTAATAGATAATATAATGGGATCGCTCATGGTATAAAAATTGGGGCCTCACAAATGTGAAGTTCCGCATATAAGGGACGTGAAAGGACATATTTCGGATTTTGAAATTTTTGATCAAAATCAACGGCTAAGATTAGAACTTCAAAACCGCATTTAATTCCCCGCATTAAATGTAGCAGCATTTATATCCAATCATATGGTTTATTGTGCAGCTTTTACTGCATGACCGTCATTATTACGCTGACGTCATCCTTAAAAACATTCCCGCTTAATTAAAACGACTGCGTTTTTGTCACTTAGCTCATAAATGATTCAACTTATATCCAAAGTGACTAAACTCTGCTTCTCTCTTCTCATGAAGTGGCTCAACTGTCAACTAACTCAATACAGCCGACTTCCCAACAAGGCTGTTTCACTTAGCTAAAATGTGAAACTTGCTATACTTCCATTTTCTCATCTTCTTCCTCTCTTGATTGAATCTTCTAAGTTTCAACTCGGCTCAATTAACCCTAACTCACTTGAGCTCTTCAAACCTTGATTCACATAGAGGCTTTGAAAATATATCGCCTAATTATTTATCGGTTGAGATGTATTCCAAGGTGATATCTTTCTTTTCAACATGGTCTCTTATGAAATGATATCGACATCAATGTGCTTTGTTCTAGAATGCAACACAGATTCTAAGTGATTGCAATAAGCACTAGTGTTATCACACATAATTGGAATTTCTCTTTCTTCAATATCATAATCTCTCACCTATTGTCTCATCCATAAGACTTGGCACAACAATTGCTCCCCATCTATGTACTGCTTACCGTGGGATGTGGCATTGAATTCTGTTTCTTGCTAAACCAAGAAACCAATCTGTTTCCGAGCATTTGACATGTACCTGAGGTACTCTTCCTATCAACTCTACATCCAGCATAGTCTGAGTCTGAGTAACCAGTCAACTTGAATCCACCTTCCTTTGGATACCATAAGCCAACTTCCAGGCATCCCTTCAAATATCTTAGGATTCTTTTAGCCGCAATCATATGGATCTCCTTTGGTGAAGATTGAAATCTTTCACATACACCTACTTTTACAAAGGTGATGTCGGCATCTTTCTTTGTTAGATAGAGCAATGTTCCAATGAGTGTTCTATATCTAGTTTGATCAAAAACTTTGCCATCTCGCATCCATGTCCATCTTGATCAAGTATTCATTGGAATTTTCACTGAAGACTTCTTTTCCATACCAAATTTCTTCATCAAATCTCTGGGTATATTTTGTTTGACTTATGAATGTTCCATATTTCATTTTCTTGACTTGACGTCCTAGGAAGAAAACCAACTTTCCCATCATGCTCATCTCAAATTTACCTTGCATGAGGTTTGAGAACTTGTCACACAACTCTTTATTTGTGGAACCAAAAATAATGTCATCTTTGGTGATACTTCTCCAAGAGTGTTCTATCAACTTTGCCTTTGGTGAATCCATTGTCCATTAGAAATTGAGACAATGTATCCTACCATGCTCTTGGTGCTTGTTTCAATCCATATAATGCTTTCTTGAGTGTATAGACCTTATCTCCAATAGGTTTCTGCTCAAAACCTGGAGGTTGTTCAACATAAACTTCTTCTTCTAGCAGATCCATTGAAAATGTACTCTTCACATCCATTTGACACACAAAGAAGTTCTTATGTGCAATAAGCAAGAAACATCCTTATTGCTTCCAATCTTGCAACAGAGCAAAAGTTTCATCAAAATCTATACCCTCTTCTTGGCAATACCCTTTGGCTACCAATCTTGCTTTGTTTCTTACAACAGATCCTTCCTCATTCATCTTGTTTTTGAAAACCCATTTTGTGCATATAACATTTTGATGGGTTGGCCTCTGCACTAATTCCCATACTTTGTTTCTTTCAAACTCGATTCACTCTTCTTGCATGGCTTGAATCCAATGAATGTCATCAAATGCTTGAGACACATCTTTAGGCTCTATCTGGGAAATAAAACAAGTGAACATAACTTCATGCCGTGGTTTCTATATCTGGTTCTTATGCCATCTCTAACATCTCCAATAACTAACTCGTGGCGGGTCTCTCAGCCATCTCACATTAGGTTGGAGTAAGTCTGCTGGATTCAGACGTCTCGCAACTAAGTTGTCTTGAACAGCTCTTTCATATTCATTCAGTTGTAGACTTTCCAGCTGACTTTGAGATTCAGTTATCTCATCTTCATTTGTGTTGAGTGCTCTTACTTCAGCTTCAACATAAGGAGTCTTCTGCATAGTTGGCTGATTCACCTTATCAACTAACTCTTCAATGTCTTCTCCATTTACATTAGGTTCATCAAAGACCACATGGATAGACTCTTTTCAGAGTCTCTCTTGTTCAACACTCTATAGGCTTTACTCTCAGCTGAGTATCCCAAAAAGATACCTTTATCAGCTTTAGCATCAAAAGCCTTCAATTATCTTTGCCATTGTTATGGATGAAACATTTACATCCAAATATCCTGAAATATCCAACATTTGGCTTTCTCCCTGTCCAAATCTCATAGGAGTCTTGGTCAATTGCCTATTGATCATGCATCTATTTTGAGTATAACATCTTTGTGTAAATGGCTTCAAAGACAAAATCTCTTAGTAATCCGGTTTTTCACATGGTCCTTGCAGCCTTCCTTGAGAGTACTATTCCTTCTTTCAGCCACTCCATTCTGCTGTGGAGTTCATGCAGCTGATAATTCATGAGCAATTCCATTTTCAACACAACACTGAGTTATTATCCCATTAACAAACTCAGTTCCTCTGTCAGATCTTATTTTTATAATGGTTTGGCTCTTTTCATTTTGAACTCTTTTCATTAACTCGAGGTTACTTCGCAAAGTTTCCTTCTTTTTACACATGAAGATTGTCCATGTATATCTTGAATAGTCATCCACCACCACTAGGGTGTATTTCTTTCCACTTATGTCTTTGGCCGGTTTAATCGGACCAAATAAATTCATATGCAAATGGATGTAATATTCTTGTTGAAGAAGGACTTGGCTTATCCTTTAGTGAAGACTTTATTTGCTTTCCCATATGGCATGCATCACATACACTTTCTTTCTTGTACACCGAAATCCGGCAATCCTTCTACAAGATGACTCCTTGCAAGCTTGTTGATTGTCTTGAAATTCAACTTCTTCTTGTGCCAAATGCAACTTGATTCTACAGCTCTTTTGCTAACAAACAAGTGCTTGGTGTAGCAAAGACCAATCTTACACATACATATTCTTCTGTCTTGATCCTTGCAAAGACTATTTCATTTGATTCAAGATCTTTGATTTGGCACCCTCCCATGTTGAATCCAATTGTTGCCTTTTATCACGAGTTGGCTAATGCTTTCCAATCTATTTTGAAGTTGAGGCCTTCAACGTAAGCAATTCCTCCAAATATGACTTTTGCACCTCTAATCTCCTTGAATCTTGACAGATTTTTCTTGTTTCCTGTCATATGTCCGGAATAGCCACTATCCATGTACCAGGTTCCTTGGCACTCGCTTGTTCCTTGTACTGTAATCAAGGAAATTAGTTTTTAGGTACCCATACTTGCCTGGGTCCCGAGGGGTTAGTGCTACAAGATGATCCAACCAACCTATAGCCCAAAGACTTGACTCTAAAAGGTTGCCATCTATCGATGCTTTAATCATAGTGCACATTAACAAATTTCTTGGGGTTTTAGGTTCATACAAATTGTCTCTTTTGTCTCTATGCCTGTGTTTGTATTTTAGCAATTGCCTTCTTAGGGGTAGCCGTGGTATTTCGAGTGTAGTGCTTGGGTGCGTATGTGTGATGATAATAGCTCTTTTGCCTTTGGAATGACCTTTGGCTTTGAGGTTTAGGTCTTTACCATAGGTCTTTGCCGATGTTTCACATTATTCCACTCAAAGATAGTTTGGATAGTTTCTACCATTCCCATCATGTGTGTTTCGTGATGAAATGTCCTGGTTGTTTGTAGCTATGTTTGCTTTTCACATGGTATTTTATGTTTGGAGTTTCTTTGAGAACTCGGGCGGATTTCTTCTCAATTGTCCTCTCAAAGATACTCAATCGTCCGTTACTCTTTCCCTTTGATCAAGGCCGCTTTTTGTGATTGTGCTTTAGAGTGAATGTGGGTGAAACATTTGGTTCTTTAGATTTTTGAGATGCTTCATTACTTGAAGATCCTTTTTCCAAAATCACTCTTGGAGTTTGATTGTGCACAAAGGAATTAAATCCTATGCCTGTCTTATCTCCACATTCTTTTTGACTCATAATAAGATCATCCAATGATTTGGATGCCTTTATAAATGAGGCAATCACATTTTTGAGATCTTTTTCCGTCTTTTCTTTAGCACCTAACTCTGCTATTATCTTGGCATTTTCAGTCTTCAACTATGTATTCTAGTCAGCTAAGTTACTTAGAGTACTCAGCTCTTTAGACAGCTGTGAGTTTTGGCTTTTAAGCTGACTGTTTTCCTCATTTAAAATAGTGTGTGAGGATTTTATGTGCTCAAAATCTTTCATCATTTTGCCCAATGAATCATAAAGATCAGTGGGTGATGAATTGTGTGTATCACAATCTCTATCACTTGAATCTGAATGAGATGAGTTAGAGTGTACCTCATCTTCTTGATCTGGTTGATCTTGTTCTTTAGCTATAAGGCAAATCATAGCCTCCTCCTCAGAATCACTTGAGTAGTCTGCTTCACTACTTTCTGACTCTGCTGCTTCTTTGGACTTGACTGTCTCAACAGCTAACATGGCTTTTCTCTTTTCCTGTCTTCTTTCTTTGAAGACTTTTCTTTCTTCCTCATTCCTATATTTGTTGACTGATGGATAGGAACATTCAATCGCAAAGTGTCCTGGTTGTCTCGCAGCGGTTCAACACGGGTTCTCAACTCTTTGGTCACTCTTTTTGTTCTTGGTTTATCAGCTCTTTGATATTCAACCCTTTGATGCTCAGCTCTCTTGGGTGGCCTGTCTTTCCTTGATTTGGAAGGAGCTAAATGTCTCCTGGAGGTCTCACCCTTATTTCTTTTATAGTTTTTATTGAAGAACTTGTTGAATCTTTTGACCATCAGGGCAGTTTCCTCCTGGTCTATGGCTTCCTTTGGTTCAGCACTCTTTCCATCACTAGCCATTAGTGCAGCTGTTTTGGGTACAACTGTCTCCTCTTGCTCTTTTCTTCTCAGCTCAAACACATAGGCTTTGAGGTCTGAGAATAGCTCATGGTTGGATGTTCTTGAGAGGTCCATTGAATGTCTCAGATCCATAACCTTCATTTCCCATTCAGGTGGGAGGCTTCTGAAGATCTTCGTTGTGTATATTCTTTCCCAAGAGAAGAAAGCTCATTTGTGATCTCAAAGAATCAAGGCGTCAAATGATCCAAGGTTTCACTGCAAGCATTTTGAAATTTTCAAATTTTTTAATAAAGAATGATTAATTTATTTTCTTTAATTTGTTCTGATCCTTCAGAAATTAAAGTCAGCTTATCCCAAATCTCTTTTGCACATTTGCAGGATTTGACTTTGTTGAACATGGCTTCGTCCAACGTCTTGTAGAGTATATCCTTCGCCACATTGTCCAGATTGTATCTCTTTCTATCCTCATTAGTCCACTCAGTCCTTGGTTTTTCAACCATGGCTGGTCTAGCTTCAGCGACATCTTCTTCTCCTTCTTCAATGGGCCGCTCTTTTACATGTACCGTGTTTACTTTGAGTATTTGCAGTGGCCAATCTTCTATCACAAGCCACATTTCATCATGTAATGCATATAGATGAGCCTGCATACGAATTTTCCAATCATGAAATTCTTCAACAGTGAACATAGGAATGCATGTTAGATTTGCTTCCATGATAATAACTTTGCTTAAAAATGAAAGACTTTGAAACACTCTTTGATACCACTTGTAGATCCCAAAGGGTGTGAAGTAAGGTTTGGAGAGGGGGGGGGGTTGAATAAACCTTATCAGATTTTCGATTTAGTCCTTTTAAAATAATTCAACAGAGTTGACTCAAACAGACAACTAAGTTGGCTTTTAAGCTAATTTACCCACTCAACAGACTCGATATTGTTGTTGATAGTATAACTTGGCTGCTTAAACCAAATACTTAACTTGGCTGATTGGTTTTTAACAGCGGGAGACTTAACACCCTTAAATTAGATTTTAGCTTGTTTTAAACACTTGGTTTTTAGCACTTAGTTATTTATCAGTTGGATTGCAAATATGATCAACATATATAAAATGAATATGCAGGAAAGTAAATTTGCTAAAAGTAAATGACACAAATATTTTATAGAGGTTCGAAGATGGGGTAATTCTTCTAATCCTCTCTTCTCCAACTCGTGGAGGATTCCACTATGTAACAGATCCATTTACAAAGCGGTGAATAGTCTGGAGACAGCATTGATCACACAGCTGGCTTCTCTTGCGACTCAGCTTCTTCATAGGGCAACCGCCTTGCTACTCCAGGTCACTTCTCAAGTTCTTGGATTTGATCACGAAGCCTTCCAACAAACTTGATAATGGTTCGACCTGGAACTTTTCTACAATCCTAGCTTGGAAAAGCAGACCCCTTTGATTTCTTCAAAGGTTTCCTCTTCAACAGATTTGAAGTTATCTTTCCATCACAACTTGTGTTGGATCGATTTCCTTCGAGTTTCAGGCTTGAGGAATTTCTTGAATGTTTTTGAAAATATTGTAGGTTAAATGCTTGAATATTACTTGCTTGTTCGTGGTTCATGTCTGCTTTTCTCAATAACTTCCTCAGCCTTTTATAGTGCACATTTGAAATATTTCCCGTTGAAGAGATAGGCTATTTTCAAATGTCACTTGTGTTCGTTGGCTTGTCTTGGTCTGCAGTCTTTGATGTGGACCCTTTAAATGTCTTCGCAGCATTGCAGGTGCCTGACACAAGGTGTATTGTTTCCCATTGGTTTATTCTTTTTGCATAATTCTGGGACTAACACTTTAAACCTGACAGCTTTGACATATTACTATATTGAGTAATGTTCTTGACTTTAATCAACGGATCTATGTCAGTTGTCTTGACTAGACTGCTGTCTGTACCCCAGGTGACATGTGTCAGCTCCAGTCATTGGATAACTCAACTGTCACTTCAACTTGAGACTTGGCTCCTTGGGTTGACTTGACTGACACATCTTACAGTTGTTCCCCAGCTGACTCTCCTTCAGTCGAGTCCTTGACTTCCTTCATGGCATTACTCAGCTGACACACAACAGAGTCTTCACATAGTCCATAGTTGACTCCTTGTAATCTTTGGCATAACTGACTTGACTCACTTTTTTCAAATTAACTATTACAATGCAAATTACAAGGAAAATGGGGTGCCAACTTCCTAGTTTAAGTTTTACATGGTATAATCAAAATCTACTTAATGAATTTCCTAACAAAGATATTTACGGGCCAAACACTTTAAGACTTGGCACTTGACTTATTACTATATCGAGTAATATCCTTGACTTCCTTCAAATGGACCAATGTCACGTCTTGACTTGATCGATGCCTTTACCCCTTTGACTTGAGTCTGCTCCAATAACATGGGAATGACTCAATCACAATTCAACTATTAGATTTGGCTCTTTACTGACTTGACTGACTCTTCCACATCCTTTACGCAGCTATTCCTCAACTGGATCTCCTTCAGATCGAGTCTTTGCCTTTCATCTTTGCCACACTCACCGACACACAACGGAGTCTTCACTCTTGTCTTGATTGTCTTCTTGTATTCTTTCGGAGTCGACTTCACTCAAATTCTTTCTTTCCTATCTATTACAACATAGAAATACAAGGAAAATGGGGGTCAACTTCCTATTCTAAGTTTTACAAGGTATCATCAAAATCTAATAAATAAAATTCCTAAAAATTTCCCCCTTTTTGATGATGCCAAAACTTAAATAAAATAAACAGCAAACACAAGCAGTGCAGTAACAAAGAATGTATGCTTTGAATATGTCAATTTTATTGATCATAACATTCTTGTCCTTTACAAAGCTATTTACAAAAAGTATCAAAGCTTATACATATATCGAATTACAACAAGTATCATAACTAAGTTACAAAGGTATCAGAGCATTATTACGGTAGTACTTACAAATTTATGTTTTTATAGTTAAGTAAAATACATGAAGGGGTTGCAAATGTCCCCTCAACGCCTTGTCAGTTTCTTCTTTCATCTCCACTCTTCTCCTCGTCTTTCGTCCGCTTTCTCTCATTTTCCTTTATTCTTCCTCCTTCTTCTTCTTCTCATAGGTACGCCTTGAATCAGGGTCATCCCTACACTGCCTTTCCTTCCATTCTCGCATCACCTTTTCATTCTCTGCTTCTTGCCTCCTCACAGCTTCTGCATTCTTGCGTTGGACTTCCGAATTTGCAAGATGATCATATCCAACCCAATATGTGGTCCCTTTCTTCTGTGGATCAATATACTTGATGTCATGTGATTTTGGCTATGGCTGAGATCTTCTACCTCTTCCACTGCCAATATATCTTCCCCTTCCTCTTCCTGACTCATCTCCTCATCTGGGAGTTTATTGTACTGGTGCTTTTGCTTTTCCAGCTGAGTGACTGCTGGAACTCTGCTATATATCAGCTGATTTTCATACATCAAGACCTTTCTCCCAGTACAAATCCCAGGCTTGCGGTAGAGTCATATTCTGGAAGTAACCTTCTGCCTCTAGAGTTTGAAACTCCTCTAGTGATCTGGGCTCAGATCCAAAGATCGTGCATAGCAATTTCTCTCGGGGGTTTGATCACAGGGAAATCCTTTCCTGTTGGGGGACCATCATATTGTGTCGTTATATTTTGGATATGCGCAGAATGCTTCCAAGCCACCTTCTCGAACTCAGCTTCGATGGCTTTTCTTGATTCTTTGAACGCCAACTCAACTTTCTGTTCTAGTGACAACTTTATCGGTAGCTTGTTGAGAAGTGAAGTTGTTATTTCTCCTTGCTGAGGAGTCTGGGCAAACATAAGCTTCGAAGGAGGGTTTTTCGAGCTTCCTTCCCCCTTAGCTGTAACTTTCTTCTTCTCTACTTTATGACTCCCTTTCCCTTCCTTTAATTCCCTCATAGCCTCATCTTCCCCTTTTTGGCATCATCACCAAAAGATAGGGTCGTCGCCAGGGAACATGCCACTTAGAATGAAGTCGAATCGGCTGCTTCATTGAATTATGTTTAGATCCGACTTGAGTAGTCGCTTGTTCGAATTCGATCGCATAGCATTTGACTCAGCTGCCATTAATTTCATTTCAGTTTGGAGAACACTGAGCTGCTAGCTCATGTTAGTCTCCAATCTTGTAATCTTGTTCTTGTGTTGCAACTTGAACAACTGTGAGATTCTTCGATCCTCACCATGTACTCCTTCTGCCTCTGCTGAAACTGTATATTATCTGCACTCTAGACTAATAATTCTGCAAATAATGAGTTGAAGTAATAGACTTGCATTCTTCTAATAGCCGTGGTCTGTGCAACCCACACTCGAATTCGTAGAACAACACCATGAATGTCCACGCTGATATTGGCATCTTGGTTGTCCAGCCTTAGGTCTAATGATGCTTAGCCATGCTCCATATTCTCGATTTAAGCACATATGGCTTTAAACGCCTTCCGGAAGTTGGCTGACGAAGTGGACTCATCCTCAGGCCAAATGGCATCCAAGTCAAAACCTAAAGGCACCATCATTGAATCAGCTGAAACTCCGGGATCTTCTTGCGCAGTATACTTAGATTGTTCTCGAGTAGATTCGACATCCAGGGGTGGCAATTCAGCTTCCAATAGGAAAATATCTTTGAATATATTGTCTAGAACGAGAGGGATTCCCGCAGGTCCAACTTGTGGAGCCTTTGTATTCTCTTTTCGAATTGAGTCAGCTTGACTTGCCTCAGCTGTACCAGCTTTGGTGGCATTGGGAGCAGCTCTCTTAGCCTGCTCAACTGACTGATTTCCAGCTTGAGCAGCTGTGTTAGCTTGCTCAGCTGTCTTAACAGCTTCCTCGGTATCAGTAGGTCCTTCCTTTTCATTTGTCTTATTTTCTGCTGATTTATCAGCATCATCGGAGTGTGATGTAGCCATGGTTAGCTCATCAACAAACACGAACCTCATCAGAGCAGTTTTGTCACTTGCTTTGCTCCGAGAGTCTTGAGCATCCTCAGTTTTGTCCTTAGTAGATTCATCGATGGGAGTGGACTCAGCTTTATTGTCGAATTCCAGGAATTATGTGTCAATATTCTCCTGGGAATCACTAAGAGCACTAATTTTGTCCTCTTCATGTGTCGTCTCTGTGTGAGGAATTTGTTCATCTTCAGCTCCTTTACCCAAGGAAGTCTCGACCTCCTTGTGGCCTTCTACACCCTTAATAGTCTCAACTGCTGGAGGGCCTTCTGCATTCTTGTGTGCAGTCTTAACCGCAGCAGGGTCTTGGACATTTCTCCCCGCAGAAGACTCATCTGCCTTAGGGTCTTCGGTGGCATCCGTCGGAGTCTCAACTCCTAGGACTACACGTTCAGGACCAGGAGTGTCAGCTCCCATGGTCTCCATTCCATCCTTTGCCTTAGCTACATCAGCAGCGTCATCGGCCTTCAGTGCAGATGAAGTTTCAGTTGAGACAGTCTCAACCGTCCGAGCTTCGTCAACTTCACTCTGCTGTTCCATTGATTTCTCACCTTCGCCTGCTAACTCCATTTGTTTGTCTCCCAGAGCATCCTCTGACCTAGCTGTGGTGGAGAGAGCTTCCCCCTCAGTTGGCTCACCAGCTAAGTTAGAAGTTTTAGGGTTGTTCTGCTCATGAGACTCGACTGTTTTTCCCTCTAAGTGATCAGCCATGGGGTCAGGTGTCTTAACACCTTCTTCAGGAGTTGGCTTGGCTAGGGTGCCCGCTTCATCTCCTTCCCTAGCTTCATCGCCAATCCCCTGGGAGCCATTTTTTAGATTGCAAGGGGGATGTGGTGGCAGGAATGTCAGCAGCTATCTTTTGTGCCACATCTAATGGATTTGATCGAGGAGAGAGTTGAGAAGACTCTTCTGGACCCTCTTGCACTTGTTGTTCATGCATGGCTTTCGATTCTCTGATGGCCTATTGGAATTCGGATCTCTGCTGTGACAAGATGGTCGATCTCTTCTACATCATCACATCGATCGAGCCCATCTGATGCTCATGACTACCAGTGAACATGCACATTTTTGACTTTTCAATGGCTTTGGCATTCTCCAAAGACTTTTCCTTTTCATCTTATCTTATGGCACGAAGGGCATCCATACAAAAGTCTTCATTGAGAGCAAAGCGGACTGAGATATTCCCCAAGAAGATCAAGAGCTCCTATTCTTCTTCGACATACTATGGGTGCTCAAATTGCTGTTGAGTGTAGTCCAACTTCTAATTTCTCCAGTCCCTCAATCTCTGTTGAATATCAGGATAGACAGGAGATATCATAATAACATCATCATCATCTCCTTCTTCCTGGATCGTGGCAAGTGGAGCATGTTCCTCCTTAGTTTCATTTACATCAGTCTGAGGGGAATGAACATCCCTTTCTTCGGTTGATTTGGCTGTCTAAGCCCCTTGCATTTCCGCAGCTGTCTCTCTAGCAGCTGGGTCTTCTACAATCTTCTGATCAACATCAGCAGTCTTCTCGGCGTCCATGGTGACTGCATCTCCACCATCCTTGTCTTTAGACTGCTCCTCTTGAATATCAAATGTCTTCTTTTCTGGATTCTCTGGCTAAGTGGCAGACTCAGCCTTCTTAAGGTTAGACTTTGTATACAGTCTCCTTCTCTTGGTCTTGACAAGAGGAACAACATCTTCTTCAGCTGTTTCTTCGGTGGCTTCTAGCTCCACTATCTTTATCTTTTTCGCAGCAGCTGGCTTGCGAGGCACAACTGTGCGTTTCTTCTTCATGACCAGAGAAGGCATAGATGTATCCTTCTTGATCTCGACTGCGGGGGCAGGGGCTTCAGGCTCGGCTGCTGGGGCAAGTGCTTTTGGCTCGGCTGCAGGGGCAGGAGTCGTCTTGGACTTGGCTGCAGGGGCAGGTGCTGGCTTAGCTGCAGCAACTCTCTTCTTCTGGATAGGCTTGGGTGAGAGAACTGCATCTCATATACTTTCTTTCTTGAAATTCAAGTGAATCACTTTTTTATGCCACAACCAACTGGATTTGGCTGTACTTTTTACTAGCAGACATGTGCTTGGTGTAGCGGTAGACCAGTCCACTACATACATGTTCTTTTCCCTTGTTCCTTGCAGCACAATCTCATTAGATTCAACATCTTTTATCTGGCATATCCCCATGTTGAATCACACATTGTGTCCTTTGTCACAGAGTTGGTTGATGCTTAACAGGTTGAAGTTGAGACCTTCAACATATGCAACATCTGAGATATCCAATCCATTCTTCTTGATGGATCCTATGCCTTTCATCTCCCCTGGAGCTTCATTTCCTCCAAATATGACTTTTGCACCTTTAATCTCCTTGAATTTTGACAGATTTCTTTTATTCCCTGTCATATGTCTGGAACAACCACTATACAGGTACCAGGTTCCTTGGCACTCAGTTGTTCCTTGAACCTGCAATCTAGGAAATCAGTTTTTAGGTACCCATACTTGCATGGGTCCCGGGGGGTTAGTGTTATAAGAAGCTCCAACCATCCTATAGCCAGATAATCTGACTCTAAGTGGTTGCCATCTATCAGTTCCATAATCATAATGCACATTAGCAAATTGCTTGGGGGTTTTAGGATCATACAACTGTCTCTTTTGTCTGTTTGCCTGTGTGTTTGTTTTAGCAACAACTTTCTTGGCGTTATTGTGGAATTTCTGGGTGTTGTTCCTGGGTGCATATGTGTGCTGATAATAGCTCTTTTGCCTTGGAAATGACATTTGCTGAGTTTGAGGTCTTTGCCATTTTGGCTTGTATCCCATAGGTCTTTGCTGATATTTCACATGGTTATTCCAATCAGCTTGGTTTGGATAGTTTCTACCATTCCCATCATATGTATTTCTTTGGTGAAATCTCTGGGGCTTTTGGTAGCTCTGTTAAGCTTTTACAGAGTATTTTCTATTTGGAGTCTGCTGATGGACTTTTCTAAATTTATTTTCAGCCGTCCTCTCAGCATACTCAACTGGCTTCTTTCCTTTACCTTTGTATCCAAGGTCCGTATGATTGTGATTGTATTTTGGTGTGGATGTTGGTGCAACATATGGTGTTTTGGGCTTTTGGATTCCCTCATTACTTGAGGATCCTTTCTCCAAAATCACTCTGGGAGTTTGACTATGCAAAAAGGAATTGAATCTTATGCCTGTATTATCTCCACACTCTTTTTGACTCATTATAAGTTCATCCAATGATTTGGATGCTTTTGTAAATGAGGCAATAACATTTTTAAAATCTTTTTCTCTTTTCTCAGTAGCAGCTAACTCTGCTAAGATCTTGGCATTCTCAGCCTTCAGCTCAGTGTTCTCATCAGCTATGTGACTTAAAGTACTCAGCTCTTTAGTCAGCAGTGAGTTTTGGCTTTTAAGCTGGCTATTTTTCTCATTCAAAAGTGTGTGTGAGGTTTTAATGTGCTCAAAATCTTTCATCATTTTACCTAATGAATTATAAAGATCTGTGGGTGATGAAGTGTGTGTATCACAGTCACTATCACTTGAATCAGAATGAGATGAGTTAGAATGTACCTCATCTCTAGATCTTGTTCTTTAGCTATGAGGCAGATCAAAGCCTCTTCCTCAGTATCACTTGAGTAGTCAGCTTCACTGCTATCTGAGTCTACTGCTTCATTGCACTTGGCTGGCTCAGAAGTCTCAGCAACTAACATGGCTTTTTTCTTTTCTTGTCTTCTTTCCCTGAAGACTCTTTTTTCCTCTTCATTTCTATATTTGTTGATCGGTGGATAGGAACAATAACAATGTGAAAGTGTCCTGGTTCTCTGCAATTCCAACACAGGTTTTCAGCTCTCTGATCAGCTCTCTCAGCTCTCTGATAGTCAGCTCTTTGATGTTCAGCCCTCTTGGGCAGCCTGTCCTCATTTGCTTTGGATGTTCAGCAAAGTGTCCAGTCACTATCTCTTTCTATCTTCATTGGTCCATTCACTGCGAGGTTTTTCAACCATGGCTGCTCTAGGCTCTGCTGGTGCAGCATCATCTCCTTCAGCTGGAGGTACTCTTCTTACAACAATATTAACCTTGAATATTTGCAGTAGCCCATCTTCTATCACAAGCCAAATTTCATCTTGTAAGGCTGATAGGTGAGCATGCATGTGAATCTTCCAGTCATCAAACTCTTCCACAGTAAACATAGGAATACGAGTTAGATTGGCTTCCATGATAATAACTTTGCTTTAAAAATGAAAGACTTTGAAAACACAAGTGTTAAACCTTTTTGAAAAGGATTGAGATCTAGTTCAGTAACCAGTGCGGAAGGCTCAATGAACCAACCGCTCTGATACCACTTGTAGGTCCCAAGGGGTATGGTGTGAGGTTTAGAGGGGGGAGGGGTTGAATAAACCTTACCAAATTTTCACTCTTTTGTCCTTTTAAAATATTCAATAGAGTTGACTCAAATCAGCTAAGTCCTTGGGGGACAGCTAAATTGACTTTCTTCAGCAAAATTACCCACTCAACAGACTTCACTGAGCTGTTGATAGCATAACTTAGTTGCGTCAGCTAACACTTAACTTTTAGGTTTGGTTTTATACATCGGAAGACTTAACACCCTTTGATAATTTTAAGCATGTTTTTAATACTTGTTTTAGCACTTGTTATTATAAGTTTGATAGCAATATAACTTATCAGCAGATATAGAAATATAAGCAAGAAAGTAATGTACGGAAAGTAAATGACACAAGCAAATTTTATAGTGGTTCGAGGATGGGGTAATTTCTCTAATCCGTTAATCTCCAACTCCAAGAGGAATCCACTATGTAACAGATCAAGTGACAAAGCAGTTTTCAGTCTAGAGATAGGTTTGATCACACAGCTGGCTTCTCCTACGACTCAGCTTCTTCACAAGACAGTTGCCTTGCTACTTCAGCTCCCTTCAAACCCTTGGAATTGATCATACAACCTTCCAACGAGCTCGAAACTTCTGGTTAGATCTTGAACCTCACTACAACTCCTTCATCTTGGAGAGTAGACTACTTTTTGTTCTATAAACTTTTCCTCTTCAACTGGTTGAAGTAATGTTTCCTTCACAGCGTGTGTTGGATCGAGGTCCTTCGAGTTTTAAGCTTGAGGAATTTCTTGATAAGCTTTAAGAATATTTGCAGGTTATGCTTGCTTGTAAGATTGCTTGCTTGTGTAAATCGTCTTGTCACCTTTTCTCAAATGCTTCCTCAGCCTTTTATAGTGCTCATTTAAAAATATGCCCATTGATGAGATAAACTATTTTCAAATGGCACTTTCTTGTTCGTTGGCTTGTCTTTTCTTAGCCTGCAGCATTGTGATGTTGACCCTTCCTCGTATTAAATGACTCTGCAGCTTTTCAGGGCCTGACACATGCTTCAGTGTTTCCCCTTGGCTTATTCCTTTTGCATATTTCTGGGCCAAACACTTTAAGACCTAGCAGCTTGGACTTATTACTATATCGAGTAATATCCTTAACTTCCTTCCAACAGATCCATGTCAGTCGTCTTGACTTGACTGCTACCTTTACCCCTTTGACTTGAGTCTGCTCCAATAATATGGGAATGACTCAACATGTCAATTCAATCTGTAGACTTGGCTCTTTTTGTCGATTTGACTTAGACTCTTCCACATCTTTTACGCAGCTGTTCCTCAGTTGGATCTCATTCAGTTGAGTCTTTCCCTTTCATCTTGGCCACACTCAGCTGACACACAACAGAGTCTTCACTCTTGTCTTCAGTTGTCTTCTTGTATTCTTTGACAGAGCTGACTTCACTCAGCTTTTTTCAAATCTATCTATTACAACATAGCAATACAAGGAAAATGGGGTGCCAACTTCCTATTCTAAGTTTTACATGGTATCATCAAAATCTAATAAATTAATTTCCTAACATTTACTTCACACTCTACTGGATGAGTCTTCTAAGGTTATCAGCTTAGATCTATTAATTCAAGCTCATTCTTCAACCCTTCAAATCTTGATTCACATAGAGGTTTTGTGAATATACCAGCTAACTGCTTCAGAGTTGAGACATATTCCAATGTGATGTCTTTCTTTTCAACATGATCTCTAATGAAATGATATCTACCATCAATGAGCTTTGTCCATGAGTGCAATACTGGATTCTAAGTTGTTGACGTGTTTTTTGGTCAACAAAGGATAATAGGTAGTTTTGATATCGTGGGGGAGTAATTTGAAATAAAAGACAACCAAACAAGTGCTAATTCGGCCTTTTACAACTTGACTTTGTCTTTCTTGTCCCCTTATTACAATCCATTTTGCCCCTTTATACCCAATCATAGGGTAATAATTGTGCAGGTAATGGGACACTTGTCCATTTCTCAATTACTCATAGGAAATATCCTGTAGGGTGTATCTAGCTTACTAATTGCAACTTTTCCATAAAATAATGGTGCTATTTACGGCGCGCGTGGGGAGTCGCCATGTGTTGGGAGAATCGTGTTGACCTTGAGGGAATATTGTTAATTTTGAGGGACTATTTTATTGTGGGCATGTTCTCTTGGTCATTTGACTGACGTCACCAGGGCGCTGCTTTTGTCTCATGCGCTCTGCTCGGTAAGGTGCCTGCCTGACTTTGTTTTGTCGGGCTGAGCTTGGTTTGTACTATGTCTGCAGCTTGGGGACTTACATCATTGTGCTCGGTCGCTTACATCACCAGAGTCATTTCTGGTCGGCACGCGTCATCATTAGCTGAATGGCCACGTGGCTTTATTTTTGTTTGAGCTCGGCTTGGTTGTCTTTGTTTTCCTTGGTTCAACTCGGGTATCATCAATGGTCCCCAAGTTTAATTCCGAGCAGAACATTCTTCTGAGTCGGATTTTACTGACAGCTGTCAACTGGCATCAAATGCTGAAGACGGCGCATTAATTGGGTGCTATGATGGCCAACACGTGGCATTCTATGGTAGGACATTTTTGCATAGGAAACAGGGAGACATGAGCGTTTCTGCAGGGATATGACGTCTCATGCAGCCTTCTGAATCCGAAAAGACATGCCTGTTGGGCTGGTGCGCGACTTCCGAGGGAAGTTACCCTATAAATACCCCATCCCTCTTTCACTTCATACTTTCACATTTCATCACTTTCCGAGTAGCATCAACAGAGACCAAGAAGGGTTTTCAGGTCGACTTAGGGAACCAGCATCGAGAACACTTAAGTACTTTTTCAAATTTCCTCTTTCATCTTTTCCCTCTTTTCCCCAAAAAATATGTTTATTTCTGAGGATAGCCAAAACCAAAATCGCAGTTTTGAGGTCGAGGTAGAGGATCCCCCTTCTGACCCTTCTATTTCTTCTTCCCCAGTGAGAGAGATACCACTTTCCAGCCCGAGCGTTGTTGAGCTTTCGAGTTCAGAACCTACCCCTGAAGCAGAGGTTCTATTGGAAGAGACACACACCGTCTTTTATCCAACGCCCGTCACCATCATTCGCGAGGGTATAGTGTACAAGCTGGGGTTAGTCCTAGAGGAGCCTAGTGAGTAGGCGAGGAATTCAGACCCTTTAGAAAATCAGCCAAAAGAGATAAATATGGATCCTGGACGTCGCGAGCCAGAGGGGAATAGAGTGGCCGAGGGTGCAGAGGCCGCGAGACCGGCTGGGCAAGGCCAAAGGGTCGATGAGCAGGCCGGTCACAGTGATAAGGACCCAAGACGAGGAGGAGGGCCCCTGTTGCATGTGGAAGGTGGGTGGAGGTCGTCTGATCAGAATGATCAGCCCAGCATGCTGATGCCATTGGAGCTGGAGGCCCTCCATCAAACTTACATGATTCCGTCGACGGTCAATTTTTGGTTGCTGGATCATGTGGAGGTGCCCGAGCACCCACCGGAGGGGTGCATGGCCGTCTGTGGCCATAGTTTATTGTATGGGTTGAGGTTTCCACTACCACGCTTAATTACCCAGTGGTTTCGAAAGTGGGACCTCCCTCTGTCCCAGGTGCATCCGTTGACCTAGGGCCGCATTATTGGGCTGATCGTTCTCTTTCACCAGATGTTGTATGAGCGCCCCCACTTTGCCGAGCTGAATAAGCTGTTCATCTGGAAGGCGACTCCAGCGACCCTGGGCCGGGTGCAGCAGTCAGGTTGGTATTACGTTCAGACCAGGTCCGGGTACCCAGATGGGCGGGTCGAAGGCCTTCCACATTCTTTAAAGGAGTGGAAGGGGAAATGGTTTTGGGTAGGTGGCGAGTGGCAGGCTCGCCAGGGGGAGAAGAGGTCGGTCCTTCTCCCCCCGTCTAACTTCAGATATAAATTCCGTAAGTACACTTTGCTCTTTTCTTTCATTTCCTTTCTTCTGGGGGAGGACTAATTTTCCTTTTCTGTGTAGGGAATCGCCCCTCAGCGGGTCGCCTTTTGGAGGCTTTCATCCGACGGCTGGATAACATCCAATCTTTAGCACGGTCGGACAGAAAAATTAAAATCCTGGCCACTGAGGCTAGATTATCAGAGGCCGGTCTGAGGCCGAGACTGCCAACCGAGTCCGAGGCTGAGGAGGTGGCCGAGGAGGAGGAAGAGGAGGCTTACTAGGAGCCGGAAGAGAGAAGCCCACTGTGGGCTGAACAAGAAATGACCCCTGAGCGGGGGGAGGGAGGGGCAGCCAGTTCGAGCAGGGCAGACTGGGACATCTCCGGTAAAGGCAGGGCAGACTGGGCTGTCTCTGGTGAGGCCTAGTCCTTTGGGGCAAGTGCCTTCGGTGGCCGAATAGGCTGCATAAACCGAACAATCCGGACAGTCCAGGGCCCGAGGTATATAAAACTCAATCTTTGAATCCCTTTCGATTGTTACTCTGTTCCTTATTTAGTTTGCTCTGATGTATGCCGAGGCGTGGACATCTTCGTCGGGTGAGAGAGACTACTGACCGTAGGGCCAGAACGGCCGCGGGCCAAACTCTTGAAGTCGAAGCAGCTAGGAGGGAGGAGATCTGCCTAGGCAAGCATCCGGCTGACAGCGTTCCCAAAGCAGTAGAGCCCCCATTGCAACAGAGGATGAGTGGGGTGGTTATAAATGAGCCCGGGCAGACTGAGCAGACCGGCCCGACCACGCAGGTTCCTCTTGTACAGACTCCAACGAGGGAAGCGGCATGGGTCTCCTCGGATGACCTGGGACAAGAGGCCCACTTCATTCCTCCAAGTCGGGAGAGAGAAGAGTCCTGTGAAAGGGTGGCGGGGTCGCGGCCTCGGTGGTTCGTGGAGTTCGTGAAGTGTTCCACACCTACCGAGGACCAGATTGAGTCCCTGCCGGAGGCTGGGCGTGCAGCGAGGGACGTATCGGCCCATGCCTGGACAATGGGAGTCGAGAAGTTTTTCCAGGAGACCGGATGGGAAGAGCAGATCCAGTACTCCATGGGTTTGTCTGGCAGGATCATTGCCATCCTATGGCACGCGATTGGGGGAGCCCACGATCTGGAGAGGCGCCATGCCGACCTCCGAGATGCTTATGCTACCTTGCTTGGGGTCCAATAGTCATTGAGGACCTAAGCTTTGGAGGCCATGGCCAGAGCCGATGCCAAGAGGGAGTCTGCCGCGAAGGCTAGGGCAAATCGGGACTTGGCACGCAAGGCCGAGGAGGAGCTTCAGGCTAAGGTTGCTGATATGGAAAGGACGGCCGCTGCTCAGGTCGGGGAGATGGAGAGGCGTGAGGCCAAGGTCCGGAGGGAGTTGGGAGAGGCCTCCAATAAGCAAGTTGAGGAGGCTCGGGTGGATGTTGTCCGGGCCTATAAGGACTCTGAGGAGTATGACTTCATGCTAACTTGTGGGCATGCTGCCAGTATTGGGGATATCCTCCAGGACCTCAATGAGGGAAAATCCATGGTCGAGCTAGAGAAAGAGCTTGACCAGCTAAATGCAGATCTTGATGCTCACCGCCCTCGGTTCCCTGATACTGCTAACGAGCAGGGTGCTCCTCCTGCTAACAATGTGGCCTCCAGCGAGCCAGTTGAAATCTCTCCCCCCACTGGGCCCCGTCATCTTTCTTCTTAGGGTGTTTTTTCTTTGATTTTTGTCTTTTTGAAGTTGCCCTCGGGCCTTTTATGTAATTGGCCACGGTCCCCCACTGTATATTTTTCCCTGTGAATATGTTAGGAATTTTATTGTTTAGATTTTGATGAATGCCATGTAAAACTTAGAATAGAAAGTTGGCACCCCAATTCTTGTTGTAAAATGTTTTGTAATAATTAGAGCCGCTGCCGCCGAGTTAAGTCGGCTATGCCCTAACATGCAAGAAGACAAATCAAGGCTCAAGGAAGACTCACCGAGACAAAATTTGAGTATGGCAAAGAAGAGTAGACAGAACTCTCTCAAGAAGCAATGAGATGCAACATCGAGCATCACCAAGTCAACTCAGAAAAGCCAAGTCTCAAGTTGAAGTGACAAGAGTCATCCATGATTGGTAGCTGACTTAAGTCACCTGGGGAAATCAAGGAAATGCAATCAAGTCGAGATAATCAGAAAAGAACCGCGTACGTAAATCAAGAGATTTACTTAAACAAGTAATATCTCCATACCACCTTTCTTGGAGTGCTCACCCTGGCGTGCAAAAGGAATGAACCAATGGGAAGCACTAAACCGTGTCGAACTCGAAAAGGTGAAAGAATAATTCATACGAGGAAATGGCAATTCCAAGGATCGCAAGCCAACGATCGCAAAGTGACTTTCAAAAATAAGCCTATCTCTTCAACGGGCAAATTTTTGAAAGTTCACTATAAAAGGCCGAGGAGTTTGTTTGAGAAGACACAAGAGATGACACACACGTGAGATATACAAGCTTATTAAAATCAAACATTCTCAATCCTCAAGCCTACATTTCAAGTACATCAATCCAACACTTACCCGTGAAGGAAAGAGAACTTCAATCGCTTGAAGAGGAAAATATCGAGACTTGGCTTTTGGAGGGCTTCGTGATCAAATCCAAGGAGCTTAAGCAAGTGAGTCAGAGTAGCAAGGCAAATGCCCTGCCCTGAAGAAGCCGAGTCGAGTCGCGAGAAGCCACCGAGTGATCAAGGCGTCTCCAGCATCGAGTCCCAAAGGATCAAGTCGGCTGTTGTGATCAAGACTTGTATCCGGACATGCTACCACTTTGTAAACTGATCATTACCTAGTGGATTCCTCCAGAGTTGGAGAAGAGAGGAGTAGAAGAATTACCCCATCTTCGAACCTCTATAAAAACTTTATTGTGTCATTTACCTTTCAAAGATTTAAATTCCCGCACTTTTAATCGCTTATATCTGTTGATAAATTTGCTATCCATTTGATAAAATTATAAGTACTAAATCAAGCTCTAAAATCTTGCTTAATCAAACTTAAGGGTCTTAAGTCTTCCACTGAAAAATAAAAACCACAAATTGAGTTAAATTATAGCCAACAAATGAGTTACTCCATCAACAGCTCACCAAGTCAGTCATTGAGAGATTAACTCTCTTGAGTGACTAATTCGATTGCCCATCAAGGACACAAATTGCAGAACCAACTCAGAGATTTAAAAGGACTAAATCGAAAATTTGGTAAGGTTTATTCAACCCCCTTCTAAACCTTACACTTACACCCCTTGGGACCTACAAGTGGTATCGAGCGGTTGGTTCATTGAACCCTCCGCACCGTTCTTGAACTAGATCTCCAAACTTTTCAAAGTCTCGCTTTAGTACTTAAATTTTCAAAACTCTTTTTATCATTAAAAGTCATTATCATGGAAGCAAATTTGACACGCATCCCTATGTTCACTATTGAAGAATTTGATGATTGGAAAATTCGTATGCGAGCTCATCTATCAAAGATTACATGATGAGATGTGGATAGTGATAGAAGATGGGCCTCTGCAAATATTAAAGGTGAACACAAATGTACGAAGAGTTGCAAAAAGGAGAAGAAGATGTCGCTTCTAGACCCGGTCATGGTTGAAAAACCAAGAACCGAGTGGACAAATGATGACAAAAAGATACAATCTGGACAATGTAGCCAAGGACATTCTTTACAAAACCTTGACAAAGCCATGTTCAATAAAGTCAAATCTTGCAAAAACAATAAGGAAATCGGGACAAGTTGACATTGATTTGTGAAGGCTCGTGAGCAAATCAAAGAAAACAAATTATCAGTGGTTGTACAAAGATTTGAAAACTTCAAAATGATCTCGAGAGAAACCTGGATCAACTGGATGCTCGGTTTACGAAATCACAAATGAGTCATCTACACTTGGAAAGGAATATACACGAAGGAAATGTGTATGAAGATCCTAAAAAGTCTTCCAAAATTGAATGGGAAATGAAGGTCATGGCACCGAGACATTCCATGGACCTATCTAAGACATCCAACCATGAACTATTCTCGGACCTCAAAGCCTACGAGTTTGAGCCGAGAAGAAAAGACCAGAAGAGACAAATTGCACCCAAAACAAAAATGCTCTAATTGTTAAAGATGGGAAGAGAGCCGAGGTCAAAGAAGTCATTGACCCGGAAGAAATAGCCCGATGGTTAAAAGATTCAACAAGTTCTTTAACAAGAACTACAAGAAAGGAAAGGGTGAATCTTCCGAAGACACTCGGCTCCCTCCAAATCAAGGGAAGACAGCCAACCAAGAGAACAGATCATCAAAAAGTTGAGTATCAAAGGGTCGACAACTCAAGAATGGAAAGAGCGATCAAAAGGCCAATATCTATGTTGGAACTATAGACAACCAGGTCACTATGCCATTGATCGCTCATATCCTCGTAGTCAACAAGACAGGATGAAGAAGAAAGAAAGGTCTTCGAGAAAGAAGACAGAAAAGAAAAGGGCAATGATGGTCTGCAGAGATCGCCGAGACAAATGCTCAAGAGAGACACCGATTCGTAGAGCAAAGAAGCCGACTACTCAAGTGACTCTCAAGAAGAAGCCCGATCCGCTTGATGGCCAAAGAACAAGATCAAGAAGATGAGGTACAATCTAACTCAACAAGCTCGATACACTAGTGATAGTGATCGTGACACACACACTTCATCACCTACTCGATCTTTATGATTCATTAGGCAAAATGATGAAAGATTTTGAACACATTAAATCCTCACACACACTATTGAATGAGGAAAACACCTACTCAAAAGTCAAAACTCAAAGTCGACTAAGGAGCCGAGTACTCTAAGTCAAATAGTCATGAGAATGAAAGTTTAAAGGTTTGAAAATGCTAAATTAGTAGCAGAAATTGCCGCTTATAGAAAAGAGGGAGAATGACCTCAAAAATGTTATTGCCTCATTCACTAAGGCATCTAAATCATTGGATGATCTTATTATGAGTAAAAGAGAATGCGAGACAAGACAGGCCTAGGATTTAATTCCTCTGTGCCATGTCAAACCTCAAGAGTAATTTTGGAAAAAGGATCTTCAAGTCATGAAGAGTCCGAAAAATCCAAAACTCTAAATGTTGCACACACATTCACTCCAAAGCACAATACTAAGCAAACGGCCTTGGTTACAAAGGAAAAGGAAAATGACCTTGACTTGAGAGAGCCGAAGGACAAATGAGAAGAGATTCAAATGAGTCCTCAAAGAAACTCCAAACAAAAATACTCAGAAAGAAGAAGCGAGCTACCAAAAATCCCAGAAAACTCATAAAAGAAATACATATGATGGGAATGGTAGAAAATATCCAAGCCAAGCTGATTGGAATAATGTGAATCGGCCAAACAGACTTATGGAATATAAGCCTAGATGGCAAAGGCCTAGAACTCAAGAAAGGCCATTCCAAAAGTATAAGAGCTTTCATCAAGACACATATGCACCTAGGCACTACACTCAAAAACACCACAATTACCCAAGGAAGGCAATTGCTAAAACACATATGCAGCATACAGACAAAAGAGACAAACAGTATGAACCTAGAATCCCCAAGCAATTTGCCAGGATTAATTATGATTATGGCACTCGATAGATGGCAACCCCTGTGAGTCAAATCATTTGGCTATAGGTTGGTTGGATCATCTTACAATTCTAACCCCTCAGACCTGCATAAGTATGGGTACCTAAAACTTAATTTCCTTGATTGCGAGTTCAAGGAACAAATGAGTGCCAAGGAACCTGGTACATGGATAGTGGTTTTCCGGACATATGACAGAAATAAGAAAAATCTGTCAAAATTCAAGGAAGTCAAAGGAGCAAAAGTCATATTTGGAGGAAATGAAGCTCCCGGTGATATAAGAGGCATTGGATCCATCAAGAGGAATGGATTAGAAATCACAGATGTTGCATATGTTGAAGGACTCAACTTCAACTTATCGAGTATCGATCGGCTCGGACAAGGGCTACAATGTTGATTCAACATGGGTATGTGCCAAATCAAAGATATTGAATCAAATGAAGTGGTACTTTGCAAGGATGTAGAGAAAAATATGTATGTAGTGGATTGGTCAACTCGCAACACCCATCACATGTCTACTAGCAAAGAATACAAAATTGAATCAAGTTGGTTGTGGCACAAAAAAGCGAGTCACCTAAATTTCAAAACAATTAACAAGTCGGCAAGAAGTCATCTTGTAGAAGGACTTCCGGACTCGAGATACAAGAAGGAGAGTCTATGTGATGCATGTCGGAGGAAACAAAATCAAGTCGTCATTCAAAGAAAAGACATGCCCATCCTCAACAAGAATAATGCATCTGCTTCATATGGATCTATTTGGCCCAAAGGGAACCAAACCAAAGATAAGTGGAAAGAAATACACCTTGGTGGTAGTAGATGACTACTCAAGATATACATGGACAATATTCATGTGTAAGAAGAAAGAAACTCTACAAAAACTACCACAAATTTGATGAAAAGGATTCAAAATGAGAAGAGTCAAACCATTATCAAAATAAGATCGGATAGAGGAACCGAGTTTGTCAATGGAATAATAACTCAAGATCTTGTATTGAGAATGGTATTGGTCATGAACTATCAAGCAGCAAAGAACTCCACAAAGAGAATGGAGTTGCGAAGAAGAAAGAACTCTCAAAGAAGCAAAGGACCATGTTAGCCAAGCAGGGGTTACTAAAAAGATTTTGGGTCAAGCAATCAACACACTTGCTACACCCAAAACAATGTAGATGTATGATAAACAGACAAAATGACAAAGACTCCCTATGAGATCTGGATCGAAGAAAACCAAATGTTTCATATTTCGAATATTTGGATGTAAATGCTTCATTCACAACAATGGCAAAGACAACCTAAAGGCTTTTGATGCTAAAGTCGATGAAGGTATCTTCTTAGGATACTCAAATTGAAAGCAAAGCCTACGAAATACTCAACAAAAGAACTATGGTTACACAAGAATCCATTCATGTAGTATTCAATGAGCAAAATGTAAATGGAGAAGACATTGAAGAGTCACCGATAAGTCAATCATTCAACCATACGTAAGAGTCCCTATGTCAAGTCAAGCCGAATTATCAATTCAAAGAAGATGAGATAGTCAATCTCAAAAAACAACTGAAAATTTGCGGCTAAGTGATTACGAGAGAGCGACCACAAAGAACACAAAACCGCAAGTCGATCAATCCAGCTAACTTACTCCAACCTCGATGTAAGATGGCCGAGAGACCATCCACCGTAACTTGTCATTGGAGATATAAGAGAAGGTGTCAAGACAAGATCTAGAACTCAACAAGAAGCTATGTTCACATGCTTCATCTCGCAAATAGAGCCAAAAGATGTGTCACAAGCATTGGATGACACACATTGGATTCAAGCTATGCAAGAAGAGTCAATCAGTTTGAAAGAAATAAAGTGTGGGAATTAGTGCAAAGACCCATGCATCAAAATGTTATTGGCACCAAATGGGTATTCGTAAATAAAATGAACGAGGAAGGCCTGGTAAGAAACAAAGCAAGATTGGTAGCCAAAGGATATTGCCAAGAAGAAGGGATAGATTTTGATGAAACATTTGCTCCTCGTAGCAAGATTGGAAGCTATAAGAATGTTTCTTGCCTATGCAAATTCACAAGAATTTCATTGTATATCAAATGGATGTAAAAAGTGCATTCCTAAATGGTTTATTGGAAGAAGAAGTGTATGTTGAACAACCTCCAGGATTTGAGCAGAAGACTCTTGGAGACAAGGTATACAAACTCAAGAAAGCCCTTTATGGATCAAACAGGCACCCAGAGCATGGTATGATACCCTGTCACAATTCCTAAATCGAAAATGGATTCACAAAAGGAAAAGTGGATAGAACACTTTTCGAATTCAAGACAAGAAGAGTATATCGCTTGTTCAAATATATGTGGATGACATCATTTTTGGATCCACTAACAAAGAGTCGTGTGAAAATTTTCAAACCTCATGCAAAGTAAATTTGAAATGAGCATGATGGGAGAGTGACATTCTTCCTTGGACTTCAAGTGAAACAATTTGAAGGATGGAACCTTCATAAGTCAAACAAAATACACCAGAGACTTAATGAAGAAGTTTGGTATGGAGGAGAAGTCTTCTCAGAAAAATACCAATGAACACATCACCAAAATGGACATGGATGCAGATGGCAAGCCTCAGAGATCAAACAAGATATAGAGCACTTATTGGATCATTGCTCTATCTCACAAACTAGCAGCCGTACATCACTTTTTGTCAGAGGTGTATGTGCAAGATTTCAATCTGCTCCAAAAGAGAGCCATATGACATCGCTAAGAGAATACCGAGATACTTGAAAGGAAGCCAAGAAGTAGGCCTATGGTATCCAAAGGAAGGTGGATTCAAGCTAATTGGCTATTCAGATTCTCGACTATGCTTGATGCAGAGTGGACAGAAGAGCACTTCTGGCACATGTCAAATGCTAGAAATGACTAATTTCCTGGTTTAGCAAGAAGCAAAACTCAATAGCCACCTCTACAAATGAAGCGAGAATACATAGTCAGCTGGCAAATTAAGTAGCCAAGTCCTATGGATGAGACAAAGAAATGAGAGATTATGAAGTTGAAGAAAAAGAAATTCCAATCATGTGTGATAACACAAGTGCAATTGCAATCAATCAAAATCTGTGTTGCACTCAAGAACAAAACATATTGATGTCGATATCACTTCATAAGAGATCACGTTGAAAAGAAGGACATTATCCTGGAATATATCTCAACCGATAAACAACTAGCCGACATCTTCACAAAACCATTATGTGAGTCAAGATTTGAAGAACTCAAGCATGAGTTGGGGCTAATTGAGCTGAGCCGACACTTAAAACTCAAAGAAGAGAAATGGAACAGAAAAGGGGAAAAAGAGTCGAAAAAAATCACCAAGAAATCACCAGATCGAAAGACAATACACCGAGTCACCGAGATAGCCGAGTCGCTAAGAGAACTGTGAGAAGTAGGGTTAAATCAAGCCAAGAGATAAGTTTGAATGACTTATGAGCAAAGTGACAAAAACGCAATGTTTGACTAAGCGGGAATGTTTTAAGGAACACGTCAAGATAATGATGATGTGTACAGGACATAAAGCCGCACACCAAGCTTATGATTGGATATAAATGCTGCCGCATTAAATACGAGACATGAAATGCTCAATTGGCGTCATAAATCCAAGCCGTTGATTTCGATCACAATTCAAAACCGTCCGCACGCCCTTTCATAAACCATATTTAAACCATTTTCGTCCGCTTTCTCTCTCACTTCTTCTAAAACTGTTCATCTCTTTCTCTCAAAAGGCAAAGGCAAAATACTCTCGAAACCCTATCAACCTTCAAATCAATTTCTGAGTTTTTCTTTGAAATAATCCCGAGAAATGGCACCAACTTATGACTTTACCAAGTTAGGAAAGCAAATCCACACCGGTTCGACGGTGGATTTTGACTTTAATGGTGAAGCAGGGGTCCGATGACACCCTAGTGAAGAAAATCGCCGAGAAGTTGGAAACGCCCCACCAAAACCGCTTTCTAACGCTAGAATATCCGATGACCTATGTGGAGGAGGTCGCATACCCTACGTGAATGCCGAGATTCACGATGAAGGAATCAAGTCATCTGCTCATGGGAAGCAAATGACTATCACCGCCAAGGATTTGGTCAATATTGCTCACTACCGCCAGAAGGAGCATCCGAGATTAAAGAGGCCGATGTGAACCTGGCCGACACATGGAAAGAAATAGCCAAGTCCGACGTTGTTTAACAAAATAATATACACAAAGAAACAAGAGATCTCGCCAAGGAGGATTATCACAAATTGTTGGACATAGTTGCCAAATGTATCGACATCAAATTTGGCGCTTTTGACCAATCACAAAGGCAAAGCCGATTGTGATGGCCGCAATCGTCGAAGAAAAGAATATAAATCGGGCTGAGTTTATCTACAGCAGACGCTTAACGTGGGAACAAGTCCTTCAAAGAAGATGGCACATTTGGAGGATCCCCGGGATATGGCCTGGTGATTGGCCGGCTATTGAGGTGAAAGGAGTCCTCTTAGGCATGGGAAGGCTTTCCATGTTAACAAGAGGATGTTCGTAGCTAACCTTCTCTCGGCGCTCGTGGCGAGCTTACGCCAAGAGAGCCGACACTGAGGGGGAATCACCGACTCAAGATACAAAACGTTCTTCCTCTCCAAACCAAGAAGAAAGTCGCCTGCGCACTGCTAAGAAGATCAAGTTGCCCTCGCAGAAAGAAAACCAAACATGCTCCTACCCCCGCAAAGAAAGTCACCGCCCCAAGAAGTGTGTCTCCCGCCCTGCAGCAGCGGGGTCGAGAAGGACTCACAAATACCTTCTCCGATCGTCAAAAGAGGAGAACCGAGAAGCCACGACGGCCCGCTTCCTCGTAAACAAACACCGCACCGTCCCCACCGCCCAAGACTCGTAGAGACACCGTCTCTCAACCGTAAATCCCTCCGGTACAAACTAAGAGACGAAGAAGACTTGTAAAGTAGTCCGAACAGAGAAACCAAAGTCAGCCGGGCTTACTCAAGCACAAATACCGAGACTATCAAGAAGAGAGTCTCCGATGTAGTTGATGAAATGTACCCAAGTCTCCAAGGCGATCAACAGAGGAAACCAAGACACAAATTGTAGCTCACACAGCTGAAGCACAAGAAGAACCTACCGAGCGGATAGTGATGTAATGATCCTATCTCCACCTTACCCGGACATCCAAAATCGTCACGTGAGTGGAGGAAATGGAAGTTGAGCAAGTCAAGGGAACAGCCTCCAACGGCCGAGTTCATAGAAGAAGAAGAGGAACTCGCTAAATTTCCTCGATTAACTATCGTGCTCCCACTGGATGAAGACAATCGCACGTAAATCCCGCAGATCTACAAGGACAAGGAGAGAAAAAACAAGTCAAGAAGCCAAGACGTGAGAAGGCAAGATCCGCCCTATCTCCCGCACCACGTAACACACACATCCTCTCCTTGATGTCTTCTCCGATGTGTGACGAGGAACTGAGAATGCACGCTTGCCACGAAGAGTTGCAAATGCAACAAGCATTACACGAATCAAGAATCCTTCACGAGCAAAGATTAATGGAGGGACCAGAGAGTCCTCCGAACACACCGAAATCGATCCAATGGGAGTGGTTCAAAAATAGCCACACGTTGTTGCTGCTACCACTTCCCACTCACTCGAGAAGAAGGCAATAAGGAGATGGCGATGAAACGGGATAGTGGGGACCCTAGTCGAGCCAACCCCTATTGAAGGTGTGCTACCACCTGCCCCAATGGCCGAGCAATCAATCGAAACAAATGGGAGCTTGGAGACGAGTGACCCCATTCCAAGTCACTCACCGGTGCGCCACCGAGGGGGGAAACTCCCCCCACTGCAGCAAAGGTCGGAGAATGCTTTGCAGATGACTCCACAAAGAATGTAGGAGGCGAAGTAGAGAAAATTCAAACACAAGAAGAACAAAGAAAGTTGCCATCAACGAAGCTCGTATACTTGAGACTCGCCTCACCGAGGTGACAACCGCTCAAGGCTAATGACGCCGATGCGATGCAATGAGGCACGAAGGAATGTAGCCGGGAGTTAACACTGGCGATGAAAGTGCAATCCATGGGGTTGAGACTCAATGGATGCCATCAGAAGACCCTAAGACATACCGACATCGTCGAAAGGGAGGACTAGCCTCGCAGCAGAGAGACCGCCGGAGGAAATGAAGGCCCACGGAGGTTGAGACTTCCCGGTAAAGCAAACAAGTAGATAACATCCCTCCCGATGTCATCGACCCATCCGAGAAGGAGATCGGCACTTCATGATTCCCAGACAACCCCGATGTCACTTTTCTCGGGATCGTGGGCGAAGAAGAAGTTCGAGTCATCCCCATGACAAATCCAAAAGACTCACCATGATGTTCCAAGCACGAGCAAGTCCGATCCCAAGACTACTCAAAACCTTTAATTTTGATGATGAGCCACCAATGGAAATCTCATCATCGTCCGATGACGCTCGATAAGGCCGAGGACCGCCATCGAAATGGAGAAATCACCGAGACCAACGGTCGTTAAGACACCGAGGCTCAAAGAAGTTCGGGTCTACTTCACAACAAACCACCAACAAGAGACCACCGCAGCTCCTCAAGCTACAAAGCAGATCGATTCCCAAAAGAACTTCACGCGCACCGCTCATCATCGAATGTATCCCATTGGCGGTGATGAATCTTTTGTAGAATCTTTCCCTTTCTCACCGGAGATACCGAACTCCACGAAGAGTCGGAAAACGAACAAGCACGTTATTACAAACCAGCTCCTGTTCTTCCATCGACACCATTGTTCCAAATAATTATACTTCGATGTCAGATGGCCATCACCGCAATGAAGAATCAAATTTGAAGCTCGAGAGGTGTTCAAGGCACTCTTTGCTTTGAGGTTGAAAGGATGGAGAGACATCGCCTCTTTGGACATGCGATTGGACAACAGAGATGCCACCCTTACATGCCGATTTAAGAGGCATAACATTCGAATAAGGGAATGGTGGCAACAAGAAAAACAATGCGTGTGGAACAGGTGAGATACTTCGACAATTGTTCAACAAGTCTGCCGGTGTGGAGAGTCGAAAATACCGATGCAAAGACAAAGTCGAGAGAACACATTGAGCATATGCATGAAGCTCACACCGCCGAGATCAAGCCGCTACGTGAGCAACATACACATGATCTACTGCTTTGGAAGAACACATGACAAGAAAATTCAGCCTTCTCATGGCCGAGATGAAGTCGATTTCAAAGCAGAATCCAACGCTACTCGACCAATTCGGCCGCATACAACGCAGCAGACTTGAAGCATAACTCAACCATCGAAGACTCGACTTCATGCTTGCCAAAGATGTTCCCTGGGTTCCTCTATCCTTTGATGATGCCAAAAGGGGGAAGAGGAATACCTTAAAGCAAAAAAATCAAGCCGAAAAGAAAGAGCAAAAAATGAGTCGGGAAAATCGATGAGGAAGTCTTGAAATGTAAGAAAGGAAAACATGTTGAGGGGGAAGGATCAACGGATGTGACATTGATGATTGCACAAACCCCCAACAAGGTCCTCACAAATCGACATTATAAGCAAAGAAACTCCCGGTGACTCGCCACTCCAACACTCACAGTATCTATGGCCGAAAGAGAAAATCAATTGAAGCAGGGATGAAGGAAGTGGAAGGAAGAATGGATGCCAGGGTGATGAACATCTTGAAAGAACACGGAGGCATTCCAAAGAGACAGAGACACCTATGCCATCTCGTATGCCGGGACAGAGCCACGATCATCGATGAATTTAAAACGCCGAGTCGAGGGATACTTTGCAAATATGTCTATGGCTCAAGCTTGGGATCTCAGACGGGAAAAGGGTCTCACATTATGTGAAGAAGCCGACAGCAAGCAGACAACCGCAGATCACTCTGCTGGTCACTCCCGGGCACTCACCGAAAGAAGAAGGCCCCAAGACAAAGATACGCCTGAGGTAGAGGAAGAAGCGAAGAGGAAGAAGCTTGCACCTAGGCCTCGCCCAAGAATATTGAATACGTAGATCCAGAAAGAAAGGAGGGATCTATCACCGGGCTTGACCAAGTGGCAAATTTGAAAGTGGCGAAAACTAACGTTGAGTATGCAAAAAGAATAGAAGAAGAAAACAAGAGACAAACTCAGCTATGGGAGGAGAGACAGAAAGATTAAGAAGAGATGAAGCCGCCAGAAGGCATATGAGAAGAAAAAGAAGGCAAATGACGACTTAGAAGAAGACAAGAAGAGAAGAAGATGTTGATCAAGACGAAAGAAGGAGACAATGGGTTAAGAAGATGAAGTGTTGTCATCCACCCTTCGTGTATTTTATTATGTAAATACATACAATGTAAGTCTTGATAATAAAGGTATAAATTCTTTAATTTTTGTGAAGACAATTGTATGCTCGATACACTTGTAAAATGATTGTGTTGAGGAACAAGAATGATATGATCAATAAAAAGAATTGATTCTCACAAGATACATTCTATGTCAATACACTATCCGTATGTATCATTGTTGTTTGCATTTTTAAATGATTTAAGTTTTGGCATCATCAAAAAGGGGGAAATTGTTAGGAATTTTATTGTTTAGATTTTGATGAATGCCATGTAAAACTTAGAATAGAAAGTTGGCACCCCAATTCTTGTTGTAAAATGTTTTGTAATAATTAGAGCTAGCCAAGCCGAAGTTAAGTCGGCTACGCCCTAACATGCAAGAAGACAATCAAGGCTCAAGGAAGACTCACTGAGACAACCGAGTATGGCAAAGAAGAGTAGACAGAACTCTATCAAGAAGCAAATGAGATGCACTGAGTGGAGCATCACAAGTCAACTCAGAAAAGCCAAGTCTCAAGTTGAAGTGACAAGAGTCATCCAATGATTGGTAGCGACTCTAAGTCACCTGGGGAAAGCAAGGAAATGCAAAAGTCAAGTCGAGATAATCAGAAAAGAACCGTTGTACAAATCAAGAGATTTACTTAAACAAGTAATATCTCCATACCACCTTTCTTGGAGTGCTCACCCTCAAGCGTGCAAAAGGAATGAACCAATGGGAAGCACTAAACCGTGTCGAACTCAAAAAGGTGAAAGAACAATTCATACGAGGAAATGGCAATTCCAAGGATCGCAAGCCAACGATCAAAAAAGTGACTTTCAAAATGAGCATATCTCTTCAACGGGCAAATTTTTGATGACAGCTTCACTATAAAAGGCCGAGGAGTTTGTTTGAGAAGACACAAGAGATGACACACACGTGAGATATACAAGCTTATTAAAAACTCAAACATTCTCAATCCTCAAGCCTACATTTCAAGTACATCAATCCAACACTTACCTCGTGAAGGAAAGAGAACTTCAATCGCCAAGAGGAAAATATCGAAAACAATGGGTCTACATTCCGGAAGGATTGTAGAAAGGTGCAAGGTTGAACCAAGTCTTAAGCTTTTGGAGGGCTTCGTGATCAAATCCAAGGAGCTTAAGCAAGTGAGTCAGTAGTAGCAAGGCAAAATTTGCCTGTGAAGAAGCCGAGTTGTACGAGAAGCCACCGAGTGATCAAGGCGTCTCCCGGATCGAGTCCCAAAGGATCAAGTCGGCTGTTGTGATCAAGACTTGTATCCGGATCTGTTACCACTTTGTAAACCGATCATTACCTAGTGGATTCCTCCAGAGTTGGAGAAGAGAGGAGTAGAAGAATTACCCCATCTTCGAACCTCTATAAAAACTTTATTGTGTCATTTACATTTCAAAGATTTAAATTCCCGCACTTTTAATCGCTTATATCTCTGCACGATAAATTTGCTATCCATTTGATAAAATTATAAGTACTAAATCAAGCTCTAAAATCTTGCTTAATCAAACTTAAGGGTGTTAAGTCTTCCAATAAAATAAAACCACAGTTGAGTTAAATTATAGCCAACAATGAGTTACTCCATCAACAAAATTTCAACTAAGTCTGTTGAGAGATTAACTCTACTGAGTGACTAATTCGATCGTCCATCAAGGACACAAAATGTAGAAACCAACTCAGAGATTTAAAAGGACTAAATCGAAAATTTGGTAAGGTTTATTCAACCCCCTTCTAAACCTTACACTTACACCCCTTGGGACCTACTGAATAGAATTTTCTTTTGTCGTTTCTTGACTCAGATTTCTCGCTAAAATTTTTGCCAAGTGTTGGGCTCGATTTTCTTTCGAATACATGTATGAATGAGGGGTTGAACCCCTGGTTTTCCTGAATAGATATATTGCAAAAAATAGAAATTCCTAAGTATTGTGCTCGGTTCTGACCGAGTATTTTCAGTGAAATTGTTTCCAAGTATTTTGCTCAGTGTGGGGCCGAGTCTTTTTAGGGGAATTATTTCCAAGATTTGTGCTCGGTTCGTGGCCGAGTATTTTTTGTGCTTGGTGCATGGCCGAGTCTTTTTGTGCTCGGTGCGCAGCTGAGTCTTTTCAGCGGAAACATTTCCAAGATTTTGTGCTCGGTGCGTGGCTGAGTCTTTTTTGTGCTCGGTGCGTGGCGAGTCTTTTTGTGCTCGGTGTGTGGCCGAGTCTTTTTTGTGCTCGATCGTGGGCGAGTCTTTTTGTGCTCGGTGCGCAGCTGAGTCTTTTCAGCGGAAACATTTCCAAGATTTTGTGCTCGGTGCGTGGCTGAGTCTTTTTTGTGCTCGGTGTGTGGCCGAGTCTTTTTTGTGCTCGGTGTGTGGCCGAGTCTTTTTTGTGCTCAGTGCGTGGCTGAGTCTTTTTTTGTGCTCGGTGCGTGGCCAAGTCTTTTTTGTGCTCAGTGCGTGGCCGAGTCTTTTCAGTGGAATCATTTCCAATATTTTGTACTCGGTGCGGCCAAAAACTTGTTCGCCTTATTTTTAACTTCTCCGCAAGTGTATGGTGTAGTTTATAAAATAGGGTAAGCAAGGTCGAATCCACAGAGACTAATAAATTAGTGTACTAAGTATTGAGATCGAAATAGTCTTATTTTTATTCTGACGATCGAAAGTTGATGACTGGTTTATAAAACTAAGACAAGAATTTATCATAAAAAGACAAAGTAAAGAGTTGATTGAAAGATCAAGGAGATGGATGGATTCTAGGGTTATGGTTTCAGTTAATATCCCTCTTGTTATCTGATTAATCAAAACCAAAGTTATTATTATTCTTCCCTATAAGACAATCACAAAAGTAATTTACCCTCTCTCGAGATGTATATAAAAATGTTGATTGGATTATCTATGCTAGCATCTCTACTCAACATAAGATAACCAACTCCTAAAAGCACAAAAGATTATAAATCCTCACAAATATATACAGACTTCTCAATCATGCAAATATTCATGTCAAGTACTCAAGATCTAGTACTGAAACTCATCTCTCGAATTATGAATCAATACATCAAAACAAGTTAAACCAATGGCCATTTCATAAAACAAGAAATAAAACAGAGTACTCGAATAGGGTTTGAAATAATAACTTCAAGTTCAATTAAACATCAAACAAAAGTATCCATTAACCTAATCCCAAACCCCGAAATCACAAGATATTTAGACGGACATGGGAAACAAACAATTCATAGACAAATCGTTCAAATGCATATCTAACTAATCGAAAACAAAAGATACAATGGAATGAGAAAACTCAGGGATGTCGATGATCTCTCGATCTATCTTCAATCCTGAAGTGTGTGGTTGCGACCTCAATCAATCTCTCGAATCCTCCGGTAGAAGGTTGCTCTTTTCTATGCTTTCTAGGGTAAATATCAGTGTCCCTTTGTTTGGGGCCGCCTCGTCTCTATTTATACTCCTGTTGGGTCAAAACCTAAGTTACGAATCGTCAAAACCTGACTTTCCCAGACAGACGCACGGGTTGTATGCGTTACGCATAACCAGGTCGTGCGTCAGGCCGTAGGATAAGCTGAAGTCTTCGATTGATGCACGGGTCATGTGTCCCACACATGGGCCGCGCGTCAAGTCAAACGATGCCCACCTAAACTTCCGAATTTGCCTATGGAGTCTTCATTGGAGTTGTAGACCTATCTCTTTGCGTTCCGTAGCCACTTGAATCAGCTCAATATCAATTTTTTAGAGCGAGTTATGGCCTAAATACTGAACCATGCCAGTGCTGGAAATTCCAGATGCGTTTGGACGTTTCTTGAGATCAATCCCCTCGTTGTTTGATCATCCATGCTTCTTTTGACACAAGACCCATTACTATGACTCTAGACTCAATATAGTTGGCCCACAATATGGCTTTAACCACTCAAATGACTCAAAACAACGGAAATTAACACATAACCTCTGAGATAAAACAAAAACGACTCAAAGAACTCAAAAACAACACAAAACTCTAATCTAGAAAGCCCAAATCAATGGTATAAAACCAACCGAACATATGACTTCTTCTCGTTTTGTCTTCCAATTCGGTGTATGCTATCAATTCTTGGTGGTTCTACATCACAATGCTCATATTTGCCACATAAATACTCAAAATATCGTCAAATTCGTGCAAAATGAGGAAAGCGTAACATCTTTTCCATAAAGAGAGAAAATAGCCCATTTTAGTGAGTTAATGCATGTTTATCTATCAATTATATCTACAAATAAGCCCCGAAATACGTGCAAAACTCACACTAATCAAACCCCCAAACTTAAACTGTTGACCGTCTCTCGGTCAACGCTTTATAAACAAGACAAAACACAAATGGGAGGATGAAAAGCATTCAAGAACAACACATCAAAATTTATGCCGTTTATCCATAGACGTCAAGCAATAAATCAACCAAGCCTCGAACATCTAACACAGAACGCATGTCAATTAAAACCATGGCAAATGCTTCGAATCACAACTCTCACTGATCAAGTGTATGCTCTCCTCTCAAGTGTATAAGGGACGTGTTTTCACTCAAATCATATCAATGTTGAAGAAGGACCATAAGCTTGCAAATGTCCTCATATCTCCGCCACTAGAATGTATGCAATTCATAAATCAAAAAGGAATTTTTCTTTTGGTTGTAATGAAGGCTCTTTAGTTAGGGTAGGGAAATATGGATAAAGTGACTCAACTCGAGCATAAAGACTGTTACGCACATCTTTCATTCAATTATTCTCATGTAAACCCAATATGCTACCCCAATCACCTCTTGTTCTTATCAACTTTTGTATTTCTTTTCTTCCCTTTTTTCTTCTTTTATAGACTCCACTTTCTTTCCCCTCACATCACAAATTCCAGCCTACAATTTCATTCAAAGCAAACTCATCTATAAAGTCGATTTCTTTTTTTTTTTTTGACTCTTTCATGAGTATTTATCATTTCTTTCTTCTTTTATTCCCATCAACCAACACTTGCACAATTAGCTAATTTCTTGACAACCTCCCATTCAACCTCATTCAATCCCCTTACTCAATGTTATACGCTCAAGTTTAGGGTAGCAGATATATCAAGTTTAAGGCTTGAAATGTGGCTATCAAAAATTAGGCAACAGGCTCAAATTGGCTTACTAGAGAATTCAATGTCATTAGGTAGGCAAAAGGCTTTAAAGGCTTAGCAAAAATGGCCTTAAATCATTTTCATAAATCGCATACAACATGTGACTTTGACAGAGATACCAGAGCAAGTTCTAGAATTCAAATCAACATGAATGGCATACTCAATCAACAAACAAGACTGCATAATATGAAAGCAGTAAAGGCTCAAAGCTCACAGGCTTGCGAATTCGTAATTCAAAGCATAACATCCATGTGGTCAATATCCACATGCTCCATATCATCTATTCTCATCATGATCAATTCGCACTCAACACCCAATTCAAAAGAGCACAAAATTTTCAAATAATCCCCCAAGTCGCAACCCATATCACAAAAATGGTTTTCTCACTCCCTAAAAAACCTACTAAAGCAGTAAACGTGCTAAAACTGTAAACGTGCGTCTAATCAAATGCAACCTAAGTGCTCTACATGCAACTATATGAAATGCCTAAAAAATTTCTCTCCACACTCTTCATATCAAAATAAACTCTCTCTCCCCCCAAACTTGAATGGAATTATATCGCAAGTAAGAGAAGATATAATTTCAATGCAAAAAAAAGTGTGGAGATAGCCTGACTAAATGAGAATGCGGTGGTGGGTAGTGACCCCAACGTCTACCCGACGTTGTGGTCGCCTGATGAGTGATCTCTGTAGCATTCTCTTGCACTTCTTCCCGACATATCAACTCGCATAAACTCGTACCCTCTTTAAATGCATATATTAACTGATTTGGGTCTTGGTCAAGAACCATATTTGCATTGTTTACATCTAGTAATTCATACTTGGGGTTTTCAAGCAAGGATTTGAGTCCTGGTGTCGGGATATACTGATTTGGGTCACACACGGGTTGTCCGTGCGCGTAAGTACGACCAGTGCTTGTCTCATTCTAGAACAACTTTCTTATGATTATGAGTCCTGTTGTTGTTCTCAATCATGCAAATATTCATGTCAAGTACTCAAGATATAGTATTGAAACTCATCAAACAAAAGTATCCATTAACCTAATCCAAACCCCAGAATCACATGATGTTTAGCCGGACATGGGAAACAAACAATTCATAGACAAATCGTTCATATGCATATCTAACTAATCGAAAACAAAAGATACAATGGAATGAGAAAACTCAGGGATGTCGATGATCTCTCGATCTATCTTCAATCCTCAAGCGTGTGGTTGCAACCTCGATCAATCTCTCGAATCCTCTGGTAGAAGGTTGCTCTTTTCTCTTCTTTCTAGGGCAAATATGAGTGTCCCTATGTTTGGGGCCGCCTCGTCTCTATTTATACTCCCGTTGGGTCAAAACCTAAGTTAAAAATCGTCAAAACCTTACTTTCCCGCACCGACACACAGGCCGTGTGCGTTACACATGACTAGGTCGTGTGTCAGGCCGTAGGAAAAGCTGAAGTCCTCGATTGACGCACGGGTCGTGTGTCCCACGTATGGGCCGTGCGTCAAGTCGAAAGATGCCCACCCAAGATTTCGAATTTGCCTATGGGGTCTTCATTATAGTTGTAGCCCTATCTCTTATCTTTCCGTAGCCACTTGAATCAGCTCAATATCAATTTTGTAGAGCGAGTTATGGCCAAAATACTAAACCCTGCCTGTGCTGGAAATTCCAGATGCGTTTGGATGTTTCTTGAGATCAATCCCCTTGTTGTTTGATTATCCATGCTTCTTTTGACACACAACTCATTACTATGACTCTAGACTTAATATAGTTGGCCCACAATGTGGCTTTGACCACTCAAATGACTCGAAACAACGGAAATTAACACATAACCTCTGAGATAAAACAAAAACGACTCAAATAACTCAAAAACAACACAAAACTCTAGTCTAGAAAGCCCAAATCAATGGTATAAAACCAACCAAACATCTGACTTCTTCTCGATTTGTCTTCCAATTCAGTGTATGCTATCAATTCTTGGTGGCTCTACATCGCAATTCTCATATTTGCCACAGAAATACTCAAAATATCGTCAAAC
The DNA here is from genome assembly GCA_016081115.2 of Rehmannia glutinosa. Classification (NCBI taxonomy): domain Eukaryota; kingdom Viridiplantae; phylum Streptophyta; class Magnoliopsida; order Lamiales; family Orobanchaceae; genus Rehmannia; species Rehmannia glutinosa. Next base: position 49,036,087 of record CM071927.1, read on the forward strand.
TCCTGCAAATTGAGGAAAGCGTAACATCTTTTACATAAAGAGAGAAAATAGCCCATTTTAGTGAGTTAATGCATGTTTATATATCAATTATATCTACAAATAAGCCCCGAAATACGTGCAAAACTCACACTAATCAAACCCCAAACTTAAATTGTTGACCGTCCCGGTCAACGCTTTATAAACAAAACAAAACACAAATGGGAGGAATGAAAAGCATTCAAGAACAACACATCAAAATTTATGCCGTTTATCCATAGACGTAAAACCATAAATCAACCAAGCCTCGAACATCTAACATAGAACGCATGTCAATTAAAACCATGGCAAATGCTTCGAGTCACAACTCTCACTGATCAAGTGTATGCTCTCCTCTCAAGTGTATAAGGGACGTGTTTTCGCTCAAATCATATCAATGTTGAAGAATGACCATAAGCTTGCAAATCGCCTCACATCTCCGCCACTAGAATGTATGCAATTCATAAATCAAAAAGGATTTTTTTCTTTTGGTTGTAATGAAGGCTCTTTGGTTAGGGTAGGGAAATATGGATAAAGTGACTCAACTCGAACGTAAAGGCTGGTAACCACATCTTTCATTCAATTATTCTCATGTAAACCCAATTTGCTACCCCAATCACCTCTTGTACTTATCAACTTTTGTATTTCTTTTCTTCCCTTTTTTTTCTTCTTTTATAGACTCCACTTTCTTTCGCCTCACATCACAAATTCCAGCCTACAATTTCATTCAAAGCAAACTCATCTATAAAGGCGATTTGTTTTTCTTTTTTTTTTTGACTCTTTCATGAGTATGCATCCTTTCTTTCTTCTTTTATTCCCATCAACCAACACTTGCACAATTAGCTAATTTCTTGACAACCTCCCATTCAACCTCATTCAATCCCTTACTCAATGCTATACGCTCAAGTCTAGGGTAACAGATATATCAAGTTTAAGGCTTGAAATTGTTAGTCCAAGTGGCTACGATAATCTAGAGGGGGGTGAATAGATTATCTCGGTTTTTCAGATTTTGCCCTCTTTTTCGAATAATCAAGCAAAGACGAGAATGTAAATGCAGAAATTAAACAACACTCGTCGATTTATAGATGTTCAACCCACCTAGGGCCTAATTCTCTACTACCCAAGATATCCTCAGGGATTTCAAAAAGAAAAAAAGATTTTATTAATTACCAAAATTAATACAACAACACCTTGAGGATTACCACAACCCTCTTACAACACCTTCAAGGAGATTACCACAATCTTCCTTCACCACCTTTGAAGAGTACCACACTCCTCAAACACCTATCACCTAGATCACCCAAGTGTATTCTTACCACAAGAATACTCACAAGGATGTCTTGTGTTGAATGATGACCAAAATCAAGATTACAACTCAATAATGAATAATACAATATGAGTACAAGTGTAATCAAGAATTGAAAGCCTAGACCTCAAAGAAGTGCAAGTGCAAGTGCTTAGGCTAATACAACAAGATTTTTGAAAGTGTTTGCTTGTATGCTCTTTTGCTTGTGTAATGTGTTGTATCTTGTTGCTTGAATGAAGTCTCTATTTATAGGAGAGGTCTTGGCTTGATTTCCAGACATAGGATCCTCCTTGGGGAGTGATTTGCAGCAAAAGAAACCATTTAAAATCAAGATTATAGTCATAGAAATCAATCCCACAAATTAGGGAAAAGTCATTCAAAATGCAACGGATAGTTTGCTGATAAAACAGGGGTTCGACCGGTCGCGCAGAGATAAGTTTGAAATGAGTTTGCTGCGATTTTTACACAGGGGGACCGGTCGGAGGGGGGTTCGACCGGTCGCCCTTGATCTTGACCGGTTGGGGGTGTTTAAAAGATGAAACAGAGAAGATCGCACTGGATGAGGGCTCCCAGTGCACGGCGCCGCCCTAGGGTCGATCGGGTCGCCCTGGGCGACCTTCGGGTCGACCGGGCGCCTCCTTGATTTCTCATACGTTCCTTTTTATGTTTCAAAAACTCAACTCAGGTACAGGTTGCCCTATAGGGCGACCGGTCGAGCCTGAAACAAAAGTGTTGTCCAATTTTTTATCGAAAATAAACTCCAAGAAATACTCCGAAAAATAGTAAAAACATTTTAAATCGATCGGAAGTATTTAGATAGCATTTAAGGACAATGTTTTGGTTTAAAAACTCATTTGAACAAAATCATCAAAATCATGATAAAACATTTATCTAACAAACTCCCCCTTTTTGATGATTACAAACCAAAACAATTTTCACGAGGACGATTTTGAAAAACAAAACAATTTTCCGGTTTTATGAGAAAACTATCCGTTTAAAAATATTTTATAAATAGCTCCCCCTATCCATACGCACATCAATAAGAAGTATTGGATAAGCTAGAAGCACAAGCTATTATAAGCTATTACAAGATACACATAAACATAATGAGCTAAAAAGCTCCCCTTGTCAAAATACTTATAGTCCATTGCAATTAAGTCCATAATACAAGCCATGGACTAGGTATACTTGGCTTTAAGAAGCCATAGCTTATTGCTTTTATGTCGATCCTTTATTAGCTTCTTTGAGCTAACGAGCCAATTTCCTGTTTCTCCCCTTTGAATCATCAAAAAGAATGTTAGGATGATAAAACATCATACAAGTATATCGGTGCGCCAAAGATACGATTTATCAACCATTGAAAAAATTAGGCTTAGAATACGAAGAAATGGGAGAAATGTATCATGAAAAATTCATAAGCTCGTTTTGTTTGCCAAGACATGATCTCAATAAGTATTTAAGATATTTAAAAACAAGAGAGTCATGTAGAAGTTGAAATTTTCATTGTGACATTTCATCGAACACTTTGTGGGCGTAAAAAATAAAAGAAGTTGTATAAAGCCCCTGTAAATAAAAGAAGTTGTATAAAGCTCATCATGATCATATGACAATTTCATCAAGAAAAATACAAGAAAGCCAAAAACTCAAGGGTTCAACCCAATTGAGCAAATGAAGTAAAATTCTTACCATTCAATCGGTAAAGATGAGCAATGATGATGATAATCGAGCTACATTAAGTCCAGGATATGAAATGTATGCAAGAAAACAAATTTTGAGTGAAATTTGTGTATATTTGGCGAAGGGGACGAAAAATGGCAAAAATGGGGTAAAATGACTAAGTATGAAGACAGAACGGTTTTAATCCACAAAAAAGCTTTGGGCGACCGGTCGACGGTGAGGGCGACCGGTTGCCTCTTTCCCTTCGATTGACCACTGTTGCAACCGATTTTCCAAAATCCGAATTTTCAACTAAAAATCCGATTTTTCGCCCCTAAGTTTTAAAAACATGCAAAATGCAAACGTAAACCTCATTCAATATGCATTATGCCTAACCGAGCTCGTATTGACGCAAAAGTCTCGGAAGATAGCGGTTTTGTAAAAATGTCCGCCAATTGATCTTGAGATGGTACGAAAGATATCTCAATTTTTCGTTTAGAAACATAATCCCTTAGAAAATGATGTCGAATCTCAATATGTTTAGTACGGTTATGATTAACCGGGTTTTGAGCAATATTTATAGCGGAGATGTTATCACAAAAGATAGGAACATTTTCAAAAGAGAATTTGTAATCCGCTAAGGTTTGTTTCATCCAAAGAAGTTGAGTACAACAAAAAGCTGCGGAAATGTATTCGGCTTCGACCGTTGAAAGTGAAACACAATTTTGCTTCTTTGAAAACCAAGAAACTAGGAAATCGCCTAAAAATTGACATGATCCGTAAGTACTTTTCCGATCATCAATATTTCCTGCATAATCCGAATCACTATAACCTTTAAGAGAAAAATTTTCATTCTTTGGATAGAATAAACCATATTGAATAGTGCCTTTCAAATATCGAAAAATTCATTTAACGGCACTCATATGAGATTCTTTGGGATTGCTTTGAAAATGAGCACATAGGCATACGACATGAAGAATGTCCGATCTACTAATAGTTAAATAAAGTAAACTACCAATCATACCTCGATACTTTGATTCATCCACGGACTTGCCTTTTCATCTTTGTCAATTTTGACATTTGTCGCCATAGGAGTAGAGACGATTCCTCCTTCTTTAAGGCCAAACTTTTTCAAAAGTTCTTTTGTATATTTTGATTGCGAAATGTAGATACCTTCTTGGCATTGCTTAATTTGGAGTCCAAGAAAGAAGTTGAGCTCCCCCATCATACTCATTTCAAATTCTCCTTGCATTAACTTAGAAATTTTCTTGCACAAAGATTCATTAGTAGCACCAAAGATAATATCATCAACCTAAATTTGCACAAGTAAACAATCTCGCCCTTTTTCAAAAACAAAGAGAGTAGTATCAACTTTACCTCTTGTAAAACCATTTTGCAAAAGAAATGAGCTAAGTCTATCATACCATGCACGGGTGCTTGTTTTAAACCATACAAGGCCTTTTTAAGTTTATAAACATCATTAGGCCTAGAAAAATTTTCAAACCCCGGAGGTTGTTTTACATAGACTTCTTCTTGAATAAAACCGTTTAAGAAAGCGGATTTAACATCCATTTGGTAAAGCTTGAAATTTTAAAAACAAGAATAGGCAAGCAAAATGCGAATAGCTTCTAAGCGTGCAACGGGTGCAAAAGTTTCATCATAATCAATACCTTCTTCTTGACAATGCCCTTGAGCTACTAACCTTGCCTTGTTTCGAACAATGTTACCTTGATCATCAAGTTGTTAGTCCAAGTGGCTACGATAATCTAGAGGGGGGGTGAATAGATTATCCCGGTTTTTCAGATTTTACCCTCTTTTTCGTAAAACTCAAGCAAAGATGAAATGCTAAGTGTGGAAAGTAAATAGCACACGTCGATTTATAGTAGTTCAACCCACCTAGGGCCTAATCTACTACCACCCCAGTATATCCGGGATGGATTTCAAAAAGAAAAAAAGATTTTATTAATTTACCAAAAATTAATACAACACCTTGAGGATTACCACAACCCTCTTTCACCACCTTGTGGATTACCACAATCCTCTACAACACCTTTGAAGATTACCACAACCTTCAAACACCTATCACCTAGATCACCCAAGTGTATTCTTACCACAAGAATACTCACAAGATGTCTTGTGTTGAATGATGACCAAAATCAAGATTACAACTCAATAATGATTGATACAATATGAGTACAAGTCTAATCAAGAATTGAAAGCCTAGACCTCAAATTTGTGCAAGTGAAAGTGCTAAGGCTAATACAACAAGATATATGAAAGTGTTTGCTTGATTGCTCTTTGCTTGTGTAGAGTGTTGTATCTTGTTGCTTGAATGAAGCCTCTATTTATAGGAGAGGACTTGGCTTTCATTTCCAGACATAGGCTCCTCCTTGGGGAGTGATTTGCTACAAAAGAAACCATTTAAAATCATCAATAGAGCTGTTAGAAATCAATCCCACAAAATAGGGAAAAGCTGTCTGAAAATGCAACGGATAGTTTGCTGATAAACAAGGGGTGCGACCGGTCGCGCAGAGATAAGATTGAAATTGAATTTCAGCAAATTTTACACAGGGGGACCGGTCGGAGGGGGGTGCGATCGGTCGCCATTGACTATGACCGGTTGGGGTTGAAGAAAATACGAAACAGAGAAGACTGAACCAAAAGGGTCGCTCCCTGTGTACGGCGCCTGGGGTCGACCGGTCGCCCTCCCCCATTTTTCTTACGTCCCATTTTCTGTTTCAAAACTCAACTCAGGTACGGGTTGCCCTATAGGGCGACCGGTCGAGCCTGAAACAAATGTGTTGTCGAATGTTTTATCGAAAATAAACTGCAAAAAATACTCCGAAAAATTGTAAAAACATTTTAAGACGGTCGGAAGTATTTAGACAACATTTAGGGACATTGTTTTGGTTTAAAAACACATTTGAACAAATTCGAACAAAAGCATCAAAATCATGATAAAAATATTTATCTAACAAACTCCCCTTTTTTGATGATTACAAACCAAAACAATTTACTAGAGGACGTTTTTGAAAACAAATAAATTTTCCGGTTTTACGAGTGAACTATCCATTGAAAACGTTTCATACAAAGCTCCCCCTATCTATGAGCATATCAACAAGAGATATTACATAAGCTAGAAGCACAAGCTATAATAAGCTTATATAAGATGCCTATAAACATCATAGGCTAAGCTCCCCCCGTCACAATACTTATAATCTTTTGCAATTGAGTCCATAATACAAGCCATGGACTAGGTATTCTTGGTTTTAGGAAGCCATAGCTTATAGCTTTTATTGCGAACTTTTATTAGCTTCTTTTGGCTAACGAGCCAATTTCCTGTTTCTCCCCCTTTGGAATCATCAAAAAGAATGTTAGGATGATAAAAACATCATACAATTATATCAAAGTACGCAAAAGAGTCGGTTTATCAACCGTTGAGCAAAAAACAAATCCAAAGAAAATGGGAGAAATGTATCATGAAGAGTTCATACGCTCGTTTTATTTGCCAAAACATGATCTCAATAAGTATAGAAGGCTTTTGGAAGCAATAGAATCATGTAGAAGTTGAAAATTTCATTGCGACATTTTATCGAACACTTTGTGGGCGTGGAAATTAAAAGAAGTTGTATATAGCCCTTGTAAATGATTCAAGCCAAAAAAATTCATCACCAATGCACATCAAACATCATACAATACAATACAATAACTAAGCTCATCAAGATTATACACAAAAATTATCAAGAAATATACAAGAAGGTCATAAACTCAAGGGTTCAACCCAATTGAGCAAAGGAAGAAAAATTCTTACCATTTGATCGAAAAAGATGAGCCATGTTGATGGTAAACATGCTATATAAGGTCCAAGTTGTGAATGGAATGCATGAAAACAAATTTTGAGTGAAATTTGTGTGAATTTGGCAAAGGGGACGAAAAATGGCCAAAATAAGTTAAAATGAAGAATGCTGAAGACAGAACAGTTTTAATCCAAACTTAGGCTTAGGGCGACCGGTTGCCCTCAACCTGTTTAGCCGACTGTCTTGACATTTTTAATGAAATCTGAATTTTCAACCAAAAATCCGATTTTTCGCCCCTAAGTTTCAAAAATATGCAAAATACAAACGTAAGCCTCATTCAATATGCATTATGCCTAACCGAGCTCGTATCGACGCAAAAGTCTCGAAAGATAGCGGTTTAGTAAAAATGTCTGCTAATTGATCTTGAGATGGTACAAAAGATATCTCAATTTTTCGTTTTGAAACACAATCCCTTACAAAATGATGTCGAATCTCAATATGTTTAGTACGGTTATGATGAACTGGGTTTTGAGCAATATTTATAGCGGATATATTATCACAAAAGATAGGTACATTTTCAAAAGAGCATTTGTAATCCGCTAAGGTTTGTTTCATCCAAAGAAGTTGAGTACAACAAAAAGCGGCGGAAATATATTCGGCTTCGGCCGTTGAAAGAGAAACACAGTTTTGCTTCTTTGAAAACCAAGAAACTAGGCAATCGCCTAAAAATTGACATGATCCAGAAGTACTTTTCCGATCATCAATATTTCCCGCATAATCCGAATCGCTATAACCTTTAAGAGAAAATTTTTCATTCTTTGGATAAAATAAACCATATTGAATAGTGCCTTTCAAATATCGAAAAATCCTTTTAACTAAGACTCATATGAGATTCTTTGGGATTGCTTTGAAAATGAGCGCATAGGCATACAACATGAAGAATGTCCGGTCTACTAGCGGTTAAATAAAGTAAACTACCAATCATACCTCGATACTTTGATTCATCCACGGACTTGCCTTTTTCATCTTTGTCAATTTTGACATTTGTTGCCATGGGAGTAGAAACAGTTCTTCCTTCTTCAATGCCGAACTTTTTCAAAAGTTCTTTTGTATATTTTGATTGCGAAATGTATATGCCTTCTTGGCATTGCTTAATTTGGAGTCCAAGAAAGAAGTTGAGCTCCCCATCATACTCATTTCAAATTTTCCTTGCATCAATTTAGAGAATTTCTTGCACAAAGAATCATTAGTAGCACCAAAGATAATATCATCAACATAAATTTGCACAAGTAAGCAATCTTGCCCTTTTTCAAAAACAAAGAGAGTTGTGTCAACTTTACCCCTTATAAAGCCATTTTGCAAAAGAAAAGAGCTAAGTCTATCGTACCATGCACGAGGTGCTTGCTTTAAACCATACAAGGCCTTTTTTAGTTTATAAACATCATTAGGCCTAGAAACATTTTCAAACCCCGGAGGTTGTTTTACATAGACTTCTTCTTGAATAATACCATTTAAGAAAGAGGATTTAACATCCATTTGGTAAAGTTTGAAGTTTTTAAAACAAGAATAGGCAAGTAAAATACGAATAGCTTCTAAACGTGCTACGGGTGCAAAAGTTTCATCATAGTCAATACCTTCTTCTTGACAATACCCTTGAACTATTAACCTTGCCTTATTTCGAACAATGTTGCCTTGATCATCAAGTTTGTTCCTAATACCCAATTTGTACCAATAATAGTTTGAGATGAAGGACAAGGTACCAATTCCCATACATCATTTCTTTTAAATTGATTTAACTCCTCTTGCATCTCTAAGAACCAATCCTCATCCTCAATGGCCTCCTTAGCATTCTTAGGCTCTTTTTGAGAAATAAGAGCTTTCTCGGCAAATCTTCTTCGGTCATCACTTTGTCAAGGGGATCACCAATAATAAGATCTTTTGGGTGATCTCCCTTAAATTTTAATGCAACGGAAGATCCGAGGTATCACCTCTATCTTCTTGAGGACCATTTGAAGTGCACGGTTGATCGCTTGATGTAGATGGTTGATCATCAACTTGAACAATTTGTTCAATAATATCCTCTTCATCACTTTCATCATTAGGTATTCTTTCAACACCCGAAGCTTCATTAAATTTGACATGGATGGATTCTTCAACAACTCCACTAGTCTTATTGTAAACCCGATATGCTTTGCTTTTTGTTGAATATCCCATAAATATCCCTTCATCGGCCTTAGGATCAAGTTTGTCCAATTGATCCTTGGTATTCAAAATAAAGCATTTACAACCAAATATCTTGAAATAACTAATATTTGGAGTTCTACCTTTCGAAAGCTCATATGGAGTTTTATTCATTTTAGGATGAATATAAACTCGATTAATGACATAGCAAGCGGTACTTACTGCTTCGGCCCAAAAATATTTTGCAAGTGAAAATTCATTGAGCATGGATCGACTCATCTCTTGTAGTGTCCAATTTTTCCTTTCGGCTACTCCATTTTGTTGAGGTGTCCTTGGAGCCGAAAAATTATGAGCATATCCTTTGGTTTCACAAAAGACTCTAAATTCACCATCAAATTCTCCACCTCGATCGCTGCAAATAGACTTAATAGTGTCTTCCTTTTCATTTTCAATGAGTCTACACAACTTAACAAACTCATTAACGGCATCGCTTTTATTGGTAAGAAAAAGAGCCCAAGTATATCTAGAAAAATCATCGACAATAACGAAGGTGTAATGTTTTCCACTTAGACTTGCCGTACCAATATCCCCATACAAATCAAGATGAAGCAATTGTAGTGGTTTGGTTGTGGAAATTTCATTTTTGGGCTTAAAACTACTTTTAACTAATTTGTTCTTTTGACAAGTGTCACATAAGCCAAGATTTTCAAAATTTAATTTGGGTAGTCCTTTCACATGTTGGTTTTTGTAAATATTTTTCAAATTCTTGTATCCAACATGTCCAAGTCGCCTATGCCATAAACTAGTTAAATCATTATTGGCGACTAAACAAGAAACATTTTGACTAACCAAATCACTTGTACAAATTTTGTAAAGATTACCTTTTCTATATGCTTCACAAATAATTTCACCATTTTTAAGTATAAGGCATTTTTCTTTATTGAAGGAAACATCATGGAAACATCATAATTTGAATCACAAAGTTGGCTAACACTTATCAAATTAAACTTAAGCCCTTCAACTAAAAGAACATTACTAAGAGAGAAAGAAGAGTTACCAATTTCTTCATTTCCAAGAATTCTTCATTTCCCATTTCCGAACATGACCATACCCTCTTCTTGGAGCTTGATGTTGGTAAAAAGTTCTTTCCTCCCGGTCATATGGCGTGAACATCCGCTGTCCACGAGCCATTTTGAATCTTCCATTGTTGTTATAGCCCCTATTGCCTACAAAAGAATTTCTTTTAGGTACCCTATAATTTTGGGGTCCATGGGGCTTAGTCTTGAGACCTTTGGGTCAATTTGCTATTATTAGCATAATGTCCAACTTTGCCACAATAAAAACAAGTAGGAGTATTGTAATTATTAGCACGTACAAAAGTCGGACCTTGGTTATTTTTCTTAAAAACACTTTGAAATGGCTTATAACCAAGTCCCAATTTGGAATGCTCACCTTTTTGTGCATCTAGAATTTTTGTGACTTTATCCGTGCTTATGCTGAAACGATGCACATCATTTTTCAAACATTCAATATATTTTGTGAGCGGTTCCTTTTTGGTTTCAAGAGAGTGAACTCTAGTAAGAGTAAGGGTATGAGCTTTGTCTAGAGATTCATAAGAGGTAAATAAATTTTCTTTTTCAACCTTAAGCTCCTTATGCTCCTTTTTCAAATTTTTGTATTTAACAATTAAATTTTGAAACTCAATTTGCAATTCATCAAAATCACATTGCAAGTCATCAACTATGGAGGAAGTAGAAGAATTAGAGTGTACCTCATTGTTTTCATCGTCTATGGCCATGAGACCGTGTTCGGTTTCTCCTTCCTCATCGGTTGTTTCGAGTTGTTCATCCCACGTTTTGACCTCCACATTTAGAGCCTTCTTTTTCGTGAAAGGCTTCCTTTTCTTTTGCTCCTCTTCATCGAGCTTTGGGCAATCGGCAATGAAGTGCCCGGTTTTCCGCATTTAAAGCAAGCATTATCTCTTGGTTTTCTTGCTTTATTTTTATTCACAAATTTTGCAAATTTTCGAACAAGTGCGGCCGTCTCCTCATCATCATCATCATTATCATAGTATGCATTATTAGAAGAAGAAGCAAGACCTTTAGGAATAATTTGCATACCCGATTGATTTATGGATGGTTTGGAATTTTTCCTCTCCTTGAGATAGACTTCATAGATGAGGAGGTTTCCAATAAGCTCGTCAAACTTGAGTGTCTCAAGGTTTTGTGCCTCTGTGATTGCCGTTACTTTTTCTAGACCATGAGCCGAAAGAGCATTCAATACTTTAGTCACCTTGTCTTCTTCGGAGATGACTTTACCGAGGGCCACAAGAGGATTGACAATATTATCAAGCCTTTCCACCATCTTGGAGATGTTTTCACCATCATGCATGTTAAAGTTTTCAAAGTCTTTAACAAGCATGGTCTTTCTTGCTTGCTTGACCTTCTTAGTCCCTTCATAAATTGTCTCCAATTTTTCCCAAACCTCATGTGCCGACCTTATGCCTCTTATGCGATTGTACTCGGTGGCGGTAAGAGAACAATGTAAAATATTTAAGGCCTTACCATTTAGAGAGAAAGCCTTTTTGTCGTTTTCATCGAACTCCTTGAAAGGTTTAGGAGCCGAGGTGCCATCCTCCAATTTCTTGGTTGGTTGATCAACTCCTTCAACAACCACATTCCAAATGTCGAACCCGCACCCTTGTAGGAAGCACTCCATACGGTCTTTCCAAAATGCATAGTTGTTGGCGTCGAATAGTGGTGGCTTGTTGGTGGAGGCGCCGGTGATGAGATAAGCATCATTCGTAGCCATGGATCTTTCCTCTTTACTCGGAACGAGCTAGCCAAAGAGTTTGGCTCTAATACCACTTGTTAGTCCAAGTGGCTACGATAATCTAGAGGGGGGGTGAATAGATTATCTCGGTTCTTCAGATTTTGCCCTCTTTTTCGAATAATCAAGCAAAGACGAGAATGTAAATGCGAAAATTAAACAACACTCGTCGATTTATAGAGGTTCAACCCACCTAGAGCATAATCATCTACCACCCCAGTATATCCGGGATGGATTTCAAAAAGAAAAAAAGATTTTATTAATTACCAAAATTAATACAACAACACCTTGATGATTACCACAACCCTCTTACAACACCTTCAAGGAGATTACCACAATCTTCCTTCACCACCTTTGAAGAGTACCACACTCCTCAAACACCTATCACCTAGATCACCCAAGTGTATTCTTACCACAAGAATACTCACAAGATCCGTCTTGTGTTGAATGATGACCAAAATCAAGATTACAACTCAATAATGAATAATACAATATGAGTACAAGTGTAACCAAGAATTGAAAGCCTAGACCTCAAAGAAGTGCAAGTGCAAGTGCTTAGGCTAATACAACAAGATTTATGAAAGTGTTTGCTTGTATGCTCTTTTGCTTGTGTAATGTATTGTATCTTGTTGCTTGAATGAAGCCTCTATTTATAGGAGAGGACTTGCCTTTCATTTCCAGACATAGGCTCCTCCTTGGGGAGTGATTTGCTGCAAAAGAAACCATTTAAAATCATCAATAGAGCTGTTAGAAATCAATCCCACAAAATAGGGAAAAGCTGTCTGAAAATGCAACAGATAGTTTGCTTAAACAAGGGGTGCGACCGGGCGCGCAGAGATAAGATTGAAATTGAATTTCAGCAAATTTTACACAGGGGGACCGGTCGGAGGGGGGTGCGGTCGGTCGCCATTGACTATGATCGGTTGGGGTTGAAGAAAATACGAAACAGAGAAGATCAACCAAAAGGGTCGCTCCCAGTGCACGGCACCCAGGGGTCGACCTGGTGCTCCCCCCCATTTTTCTTACGTCCCATTTTTCTGTTTCAAAACTCAACTCAGTGCGGGTTGCCCTATAGGGCGGCCCGGTCGAGCTGAAACAAATGTTGTCGAATGTTTTATAGGAGAGGTCTTGGCTTGATTTCTAGACATAGGCTCCTCCTTGGGGAGTGATTTGCTTTTGCAAAAGAAACCATTTAAAATCAAGATTATAGCTGTTAGAAATCAATCCCACAAATTAGGAAAAGTCATTCAAAAATGCAACGAATAGTTTCTTTGATAAAACAGGGGTTCGACCGGTCGTACAGAGATAAGTTTGAAATGAGTTTGCTGTGATTTTTACACAGGAGACCGGTCGGAGGGGGTTCGACCGGTGCGCCTTGATCTTGACCGGTTAGGGGTGTTTAAAAGATGAAACAGAGAAGATCGCACTTGGAGGAGGGCTCCCGTGCACGGCCGCCCTAGGGTCGACCTCCCGGTCGACCGGTCACCCTCCCGATTTCTCATACGTCCCTTTTTCTGTTTCAAAAACTCATCTCAGTACAAAAAGTTGCCCTATGGGCGGCCTATTCGAGCTGAAACAAAAGTGTTGTCCAATTTTTTATCGAAAATAAACTCCAAGAAATACTCCAAAAATAGTAAAAATATTTTAAATCGATCGGAAGTATTTAGACAATATTTAGGGACAATGTTTTGGTTTAAAAACTGATTTGAACAAAATCATCAAAATCATGATAAAAACATTTATCTAACAGAAATGTGGCTATCAAAAATTAGGCAACAGTGCTCAAATTGGCTTACTAGGGAATTTAATGTCATTAGGTAGGCAAAAGGCTTGAAAGGCTTAGCAAAAATGGCCTTAAATCATTTTCATAAATCGCATACAACATGTGGCTTTGACGGATATACCGAGCAAGTTCTAGAATTCAAATCAACATGACTGACATACTCAATCAACAAACAAGACTGCATAATATGAAAGCGAAAAGAAAGGCTCAAAGCTCACAAAGCTTGCGAATTCGTAATTCAAAGCGTAACATCCATGTTCTCAATATCCACATGCTCCATATCATCTATTCTCATCATGATCAATTCGCACTCAACACCCAATTCAAAAGAGCACAAAATTTTCAAATAATCCCCCAAGTCGCAACCCACATCACAAAAATGGTTTTCTCACTCCCTAAAAAACCTACTAAAGCAGTGAACGTGCTAAAACTGTAAACGTGCATCTAATGCAATGCAACCTAAGTCCTCTACATGCAACTATATGAAATGCAAAAAAATTTCTCTCCAAACTCTTCATATCAAAATAAACTCTCTCTCCCCAAACCTTAATGTAATTATATCGCACGTAAGAGAAGATATAATTTCAATGCAAAAAGAAGTGTGGAGATAACCTGACTTAATGAGAAGGCGGTGGTGGGTAGTGACCCCAACGTCTACCCGACGTTGTGGTCGCCTGATGAGTGATCTCTGTAGCATCCTCCTGCACTTCTTCTCGACATATCAACTCGCATAAACTCGTACCCTCTTTAAATGCATATATTAACTGCTTTGGGTCTTGGTCAAGAACTGTATTTGCATTGTTTGCATCTAGTAATGCATACTTGGGGTTTTCAAGCAAGGATTTGAGTCCTGGTGTCGGGATATACTGATCGTCACACACGGGTTGTCCGTGCGTGTAAATACGACGACTTGTCTCATTCTGGAACAACTTTCTTATGATATCACGCACGAGCTGCCCATGTGTACATGCACGGGTCGTGCGTTCCTTGTCCTGTTTTGTCTCCTCTTCAGCACCATGCAATGTCTGACCGTGCATAGACACAGTACGTGCATGGTTCCGAACTTTCTTGCTTTTCTAGAATCTTCGGCCCCTCGTACTCGGTACCACTCCTTAGATGAATGACACTATATTGTTCCTTCGAGTTGACTTCAGTAGTACTCGGAAACTGGCCCTTTTGTTGTTGTCCACCAACGATCGTAGCTAATAGGCCAATCTGGGTTTCAAGATTTTTCATTTGTGTACCCAAGGTGTTAGCTAATTGTGCGAAATGTGCTTCAATTTTGTCCAACTTAGCCTCATGTGTATTGAACCAGTTCCTTGTCTCAAATGAACTTGTTTGACTCATAGCCATAGCAAGAACGTCCTCCATCAATGGTTTGCCTTGTAGAAATTACAGTTATTGAAATAATTGACCATCCGAGTGGGTGCTCATGCACTACTTGAACCAACTCAAAGAAATATAACAAACAATGTAGGGGTAAAATTATATAAAATAAAAAGAAAGAAAAATGTCTATATTAAAAATAATTCTATTTATCCCAATATTAATACTAAAAATTTAATTAGTCCCGGGCAACGGCGCCAAAAACTTGTTCGCCTTATTTTTAGCTTCACCGCAAGTGTACGGTGTAGTTTATAGAATAGGGTAAGCAAGGTCGAATCTACAGAGACTAATAAATTAGTGTACTAATTATTGAGATCGAAATAGTCTTATTTTTATTTAGACGATCGAAAGTTGATGATTGGTTTATAAAACTAAGACAAGAATTTATCATAAAAAGACAAAGTAAAGAGTTGATTGAAAGATCAAGGAGATGGATGGATTCCAGGGTTATGGTTTCAGTTAATATCCCTCTTTTTATCTTATTAATCAAAACCAAAGTTATTATTATTCTTCTCTATAACACAATCACGAAAGTAATTTACCCTCTCTCTCGAGATGTATATAAAAATGTTGATTGGCTTATCTATGCTAGTATCTCTACTCAACATAAGATAACCAACTCCCAAAAGAACAAAAGATTATAAATCCTCAAAAATACTTACAGACTTCTCAATCATGCAAATATTCATGTCAAGTACTCAAGATCTAGTATTGAAACTCGTCTCTCGAATTATGAATCAATACATCAAAACAAGTTAAACCAATGGCCATTTGATAAAACAAGAAATAAAATAGAGTACTCGAATAGGGTTTGAAATAATAACTTCAAGTTCAATTAAACATCAAACAAAAGTATCCATTAACCTAATCCCAAACCCCGAAATCACAAGATGTTCAAGCAGGGACATGGAAACAATTAATTCATAGACAAATCGTTCGGATGCATATCTAACTAATCGAAAACAAAAGATACAATGGAATGAGAAAGGTTGCTCGTTTCTCGATCTATCTTCAATCCTCAAGCATGTGGTTGCAACCTCGATCAATCTCTCGAATCCTCCGGTAAAAGGTTGCTCGTTTCTATGCTTTCTAGGGCAAATATTAGTGTCCCTATGTTTGAGGCCGCCTCATCTCTATTTATACTCCCATTGGGTCAAAACCTAAGTTACAAATCGTCAAAACCTTACTTTCCCGCACATATGCACGGGCCGTGTGCGTTACGCATGACTAGGTCGTGTCGTCGCCAGGCCGTAGGAAAAGTCAAGTCTTGATTGATGCACGGGACATGTGTCCCATGCATGGGCAGTGCGTCAAGTCGAAAGATGCCCACCTAATCTTCCGAATTTGCCTATGGGGTTCTACATCATAGTTGTACCCCTATCTCTTATCATTCCGTAGCCACTTGAATCAGCTCAATATCAATTTTGTAGAGCAAGTTATGGCCAAAATACTAAACCCTGCCTGTGCTGGAAATTCCAGACGCGTTTGGACGCTTCTTGAGATCAATCCCCTCGTTGTTTGATCATCCATGCTTATTTTGACACACGATTCATTACTATGACTCTAGACTCAATATAGTTGGCCTATAATATGGCTTTGACCACTCAAATGACTCGAAACAATGGAAATTAACACATAACCTCTGAGATAAAACAAAAACGACTCAAAGAACTCAAAAACAACACAAAACTCTAGTCTAGAAAGCCCAAATCAATGGTATAAAACCAACTGAACATCTGACTTCTTCTCGATTTGTCTTCCAATTCGGTGTATGCTATCAATTCTTGGTGGTTCTACATCGCAATTCTCATATTTGCCACAGAAACACTCAAAATATCGTCGAATTCCTGCAAATTGAGGAAAGTGTAACATCTTTTACATAAAGAGAGAAAATAACCCATTTTAGTGAGTGAATGCATGTTTATATATCAATTATATCTACAAATAAGCCCCAAGATACGTGCAAAACTCACACTAATCAGTAGCCGAGTCTTTTTTGTGGTAGTATTCAAGTAGATCTCACAGAATATCAAATGAACAGATAATCTCCATTTAAGTACCATATTGAGCCTGTTTTTAATACTTCAGAACATCTCCACTGTGTTGGAGTAACTTTTAGGAAAACGGTAAAATGTCCTGAAATCCTAGGCTTTACTGATAGTATTTCTTCAAGTGGGTCACATTCCCTGGATGATTGAACTTTTCCCCGCTTAAATATTCGAGCTCGTACAAAGCCTTGCTGATTTTGTTCGTGCCTTCCCAGTATGTTCAAAGTCTACACTCATAGTTACTCCATCGGACTTCTCGTATTCCACAACATTTATTTTCGTGGGCCGGATCTTCAGAGAGCATTCTCGAGATTCTCTCTCGATTCCCTTTTTGAATTCCTTCCCCGCTCAAAGTCGAAAACTTGACGTTGAAAGAGATATACTGAGACAACTCGCTTTCGTGTGGTAAAGTAGAGTTCGCCAATGATGGCATTATACTTGGAGTCTGAATTGATTATTTTGAATGTGGTGATGACAATCCTTTTCTGCATTCCCTGGCCTATCTGGATGGATAAATCTACTTCTCCTAGCGGGATGATTTTTTCTCCCCCGAATCCCAGAATGATATCATTGTACGGATTTATGTAGTGGTCGTCTATGTTCAGCCTTCAAAAAGCCCTTATATAAGTGACCGAGGCGTAGCTGCCTGAGTCAACCAAAATCCTGTGCACGGGGATGCCTAGGATAGGAGCTATGATTACCAGAGGGTCCGAGTGGGTGTGTACTAGCAAATCAGCATCCTGGTCGGAAAATGTAAAGTGTCCTGTTGGTTAGCATTCTCGTATCTCCGTGATTCTGACATGTTGTTTCGCGTTCTCAGTTTCTCGAGCTTCGGCTTTTCTTTTC
This sequence comes from Rehmannia glutinosa, assembly GCA_016081115.2. Taxonomy (NCBI): domain Eukaryota; kingdom Viridiplantae; phylum Streptophyta; class Magnoliopsida; order Lamiales; family Orobanchaceae; genus Rehmannia; species Rehmannia glutinosa. The sequence goes on from CM071927.1 coordinate 49,053,934, forward strand.
TGTTGGACCGGTTATCTTCGGCCCTATTCGCGTTAATCATTGTTAAAATTTCCTGCCCATTATTATCATTTGGGGGTGGTACCTGAGGGGGGTTAGAACGTTGTTCCAGATTGGCTCCGACATTAGCTGGTGGAGGTGGTGAGAGATTGTGCACGTATTGCTTCAGACCTCCCTTCTGTACCAACTTGATGATCTATTGAACAAGATCTCGACATTCGTCTGTTTCATGACCGATCGACATGTGGTAGCTGCAATACTGGTTGGATGGATCCAACCTTATTGGGCGAGCTGGAGGTAGCAGGTTAATGTTCTTGATGTCCCTCCAGATAGCTGAAGGTGCGTGGGTTAATGTATTCTTCAAGGCCGCCACCTGAGCCCTAACTTCCTGGTGTGCTCTATAACCGGTCGTGTTGTTGTCTGCAAATGGCCTAAACCCGGATCCTGGCCCGGAAGGGTCGTCCCTTTTTGTATCCCTTCGATGGTTTTGGTGTCTATGTTCGGCGGGAATGTTGGCCATGGCCTCCTCGGCACATATATGTCTTTCTTCTCATAGGAGAAATTCTTGAAAAGTGTTTGCCCCCGATTCGTGGATGGCGTAATTAAATCGGGTCCCCAGGGCGAGCCCAGCCATGGTCGTGATGACCATCACGTCAACAGATACTGGTTCCAGCTCATGGATTTGTTTGTTGAAACATGTGATGTAGCTCTTTAATGACTCGTCTCTGCCTTGCTTTATGTTGACGAGAGAGTCCTTTGGGGCCGCGCGGACTTTCAAAGCGAGGTATTGAGTGTTGAAGGCTGGCATCATATCACTCCACGAATGTATACATCCCGGTGGTAGAGTTCGGAACCAATGGTGGGCTCAGTTGCCCAACGTCAGAGGGAAAGCTCGACAGAGGATGGCGTCACTCTGGCTGTATAGTTCCATCCAGGCCAAGTATTTGTGAATGTGGGTTGTAGGGTCGGTTTCCCCATCGTATAGTCCAATCTGGGGGACTTTAAATTTTGCGGGGAGAGGAGTTGCCAATATGTGGGGAGCGAAGGGTGATGCTACACTCGTCTGTCTAACAACGGGGCTCGGGTGTTGGTGAGCCCCTCATGTGTTTCCTCTAACTGGTTGAGCCATCTCCGTAGGTGGGTGATTTTAGCTTCTCGCTCATCAACCGGGCTGGGCCCTTCGGCTCGGTTAGGTTCGAGATGCTCTTTGTCTTCAGGGAACTGGAGCCTAGAATTTACTAATCGTTGGGGTCATTTTGGAACTGGATCCAGTCCTGGGCATCCTGCAAATACAGAACGGACGCCTTGGCGGGCGGAGCCGCGGGGACGGTCGGCTACCAACCAGCCTTGATGCTCGGGGGGGTCTTCGTCTTTGCCTCCTCATGTGTTGTCTATTCTCGGGTTGAAGGCCTCGAGAACTGGCCTCCTGGTTGTCTGGGTTTATCGAAGGTTGATCTTGAGCGTTTCTCAAGGGATCCGCCTGAGGGGGATTCGCTTGGGGTTGATATGGCATTTGAGGTTGTGGGTTTGTAAAAGCTTGAGCCAATAGTTGGCTCATTTGCTGGAGGAAGTTAGGGTCCGCGATAAGCTGCGTGATAGGTGACGTAATTGTAACCCAGGTTCCTGCTTGAGGAGCATTTTGGCCATTCCTATTTTGGCCAACCTGAGTTCCCTAAGGTAGGTCCTCATTTCCTGGTAAATTTCTTGAGTTCTCACTCATTTTCTAGAGAAGAAAAGAGGTGATGATTTTTCGCTGGAAATATTTAGGCAGGTGAGAGAATGTTACTGTATTTTTCAAAGTCCGCCCTCCTTCTAGCGCCAATTTGTTGACGTGCTTTTTGGTCAACAAAGGAAAATAGGAAGTTTTGATATCGTGGGAGAGTAATTTGAAATAAAAGGCAACCAAACAAAGGCTAATTCTGCCTTTTTATTGAATTAACCGAGCAGACCGTGTCTGTTCGGCTATCGGTTTTTACAACTTAACTTTGTCTTTCTTTCACTCTCTTTTGATACTCTCTTTTTTGTTATCTATTTTTCTTGTCCCCTTATTACAATCCATTTTGCCCCTTTTATACCCAATCATGGGGTAATAATTGTTCAGGTAATGGGACACTTGTCCTTTTCTCAATTACTCCTAGGATATATCCTGTATATTGTGTATCTAGCTTACTACTTGCAACTTTTCCTTAAAATAATAGTGCTATTTACGGCGTGCATGGGGAGTAGCCATGTGTTGGGAGAATCTTGTTGACCTTGAGGGAATATTGCTACTTTTGAGGGACTATTTTATTGTGGGCATGTTCTCTTGGTCGTTTGACTGACGTCGCCAGGGGGCTGCTCTTGTCTCGTGCGCTCTGCTCGGTAAGGTGCTTGCCTGACTTTGTTTTGCTGGGCTGAGCTCGGTTTGTACTATGTCTGCAGCTCGGGGACTTATGTCATTGTGCTCGATCGCTAACGTCACCAGAGTTATTTTTGGTCGGCTGGCATCATCATTAGTTGAATGGTCACGTGGTTTTATTTTTGTTTGAGCTTGGCTCGGTTGTCTTTGTTTTCCTTGGTTCAGCTCGGGTATCATCATAAGTTATAGAAATTGTACTTGTGTTATCACACATAATAGGAATTGATTTTTATTCAATGTCATAATCACTCAGTTGTTGTCTCATCCACAAGACTTGGGCACAACAGGTGTGTGTAGAAATATACTCAGCTTCAGCTGTTGATGTAGCTATTGATTTTTATTTCTTGTTGAACCAAGAAACTAGTCTATTTCCACTATTTCCAAGTATTTGACATGTACATATGTACTCTTCCTGTCAACCCTACATCCAACATAATCTGAATCTAAATGTCCAATCAATTTGAAGCCTCCCTCTTTAGAATACCACAATCCAACTTCTTGGCTTCCTTTCAGACCGAGACAGTTTTTCTGTCACTTGACTGCGTCTTCACTTCACTTCACTCAGCTGCCACACAGCTGGGTCTTCATCTTCAATCTTCAGTCGAGTCTTGTAATCTTCAACTTGGTTTCTTCAACTCAGCTCATGCAACCCTATCTGTTACAAGTTGAATGACATTTGAAATGGGTTGCCAACTTCCTAATTTAGGTTTTACATGGTATCATCAAAATCTATACATAAATTTTCCCAACAACGTGGGCCACATGCGAAGGAGTTGCGGCCCTCTCCCTCGCTGTTGTTGCAAAGAAGAATAACCTCGGAGAAGGAGCCACATGTCATCGTGTAAGGCTGAAAGATGTGCCTGCATGCGTATTTTCCATTCATCAAATTCCTCGATAGTAAACATAGGAATGCGAGTTAGATTTGCTTCTAGATAATAACTTGTTTTGTAAGAAAAATCTCTAAATGAAAAAGAATGAGATCTAGCTCAGTAACCAGTGCGGAAGGATCAATGAACCAACCGCTCTGATACCACTTGTAGGTCCCAAGGGTTGATAATGTAAAGTCTAGAAGAGGGGAGGATTGAATAAACTTTATCAACTTTTCGATTTTAGTCCTTTTTAAAGTCAGAGTATAGTCACAAGTCAGTTGGGTCCTTGGTGAACCACTTAGCTTACCTTCACAGTTGAATTAACCACTCAACAAACTCGACTGAGCTGTTGATAAGATAACTCAGCTGATTCAGTTAACTCTTTAGAAATTCAGTAGACTTGGTTTTAAAGTGAAAGACTTTCACCCTTTGTATGAAGTACGTTTTTCAACACTTGTTTTAAGCTTGGCTATTATCAGTTGACTTAGCAAATAAAACAATCAACAATATTGATATGCAAGAATTAAATTGTTGAATGTAAATGACACATAGCAATTTTTATAGTGGTTCGAGGGTGGGGTAATTCATCTAATCCACTCTTGTCCAACCCATGTAGGAATCGACTAATGTAATGGTGACTTTTTTACAAAATGGTGACAGTCCAAGCTATGCTTTGATCACACAACTGACTTTGCTTTTGGGACTCAACTTCTTCACAAAATAGTTGTCTTGCTACTACAACTCCTTCAAACTCTTGGATTTGTTCACACAGCCCTCCAACGAGTTCAAAGCTTCTGGTTCGAATTGGAACCTCACTACACTTCATTCACCCTCGATGTGTAGACCTGTTGTTCTTTAAACAAGTTTTCCTCTTCAACAGCTTGAAGTTGTATTTCCTTCACTGAGTGTGTTGGATTGATTTCCTTTGAGGTTTAGGCTTGAGAATATGAATAGAATGCTTGAGAGTATTATGCTTAGATTGCTCGATTTCTCTTGTGTGTCTCAGATTGCATAAGTGTCTTATCTATTGTATTCCTCAACTTTTTTATAGTGTCTGCTTGAAAAATATATATGCTGAAGAGATAGATGAATTTTTTAAACTACACTTTGAGGTCGTTGACTTGTCTTGTTTTGCAGCATTGATGTAGACTGATCCTTGAATTTAATGCTCTGCAGCGTTTCTTTAAACTCTACAGGTTTTTCAGGGACATTCTATTGGTTTCTTGCTTTTTGCACTCTTTCAGCAAAGCAACTTTAAGGATGACAGTCTGACACATGCCTATTTTCAGCTTTCTTTGATGCTTTCTGCTGCATAACCCCTTTCACAGTCAACTCCACTTATCTGAGAGTGACTCAACTATCAGTCTGTTGACTGAGACAACTTTTCGTCACTTGCTTGAGACTTGTCTTGACTTTACTTAGCTGCCACACATCTTATTCTTCATCTTGGTCTTCAGTCGACTCATGCATCCTTCAACATGGCTGCTTCCACTCAGCTTATAGAACCATATCTATTACAAGTTGATTTATAGTAGACTTGGGGTGCCAACTTCCTAATCTAAGTTTTACATGGTATCATCAAAATCTATTACATAAATTTCCTAACACCTAGCAATCTTCCTTATTTTTTACTACAGATCCTTCCTCATTCATCTTATTTCTGAATGCCCATATAGTAACAATGACATTTTGGTGAGTAGGTATTTGAACCAATTCCCAAACTTTGTTACTTTCAAACTAATTTAAATCTTCTTGCATAGCTAGGATCCAATATGTGTCATCTAATGCTTATGACACATCTTTTGGTTCAATCTGAGATATGAAATAGGTGCACATTGCTTAATGTTGAGTTGTTTCATGTTGAGTTCTTCATCTTGTTCTTAATCCTTCTCTAACATTTCCAATAACTAACTCAGGTGGATGGTCTCTCAGTCATCTCACATCAGGTTGGAGTAAGTAAGTTGGGTTGTTTTTCTTACGCTAAGTTGTCTTGAACAACTTCTTCTTGATCATCTTCATTCAATTGCAATCTTTCCAGCTCTCTTTGAGATTCAACTAACTCATCCTCCTCAAGATCGAGTCTTTTGGGAGTTGTGTCAGTATAAAGACTATTCTGAATAGTTGGCTAATTCATCTTCTCAGCTAACTCATCAATGTCTTCTGCATTGACATTTGGTTCACCAAAAATCACAAGGATTGATTCTTCTTTGACCATTGTCCTTTTGTTTAACACTCTAAAGGCTTTGCTTTCACCTGAATATCCAAGAAAGATTCCTTCATCATCAACCTTAGCATCAAACACGTTCATATTGTACTTGCCATTATTGTGTATGAAGCATTTACTTCCAAAAACGTGATAATATCCCACATTTGGCTTTGTTCCTGTCCAAATTTCATAAGGGGTTTTGAACAATTGTCTATTTATCATGCATCTATTTTGAGTATAACATGTTGTATTGATGGCTTCAGCCTAAGATCTCTTTGGCAATCCAAATTTCATAAGGGGTTTTGAACAATTGTCTATTTATCATGCATCTATTTTGAGTATAACAGGTTGTATTGATTGCTTCAGCCTAAGATCTCTTTGGCAATCCAACTTCAGCTAACGTGGTCCTTGCAGCTTCTTTGAGTGTTCGGTTCCACCTTTCATCAACTCCATTCTGTGGTGGAGTTCTTGTAGTTGATAACTCATGTGCAATTCCATTTTCTACATAGTACTGAGCTATAATCCCATTGACAATCTCAGTTCCTCTGTAAGATCTTATCTTGATAATGGATTGACTCTTCTCATTTTGAACTATTTTCTTCAATTGAGGAAGCTTTTGCAAGGTTTTCTTCTTTTCACATATAAGATGGTCCATGTGTATCTTGAGAAATCATCCACCACCAAAAGGATATATTTCTTTTCACTGATACTTGTTGGTTCTACTGGTCCAAACAAATCCATATGCAATAGGTGCAAGATCCTTGTTGATGTAGGACTTAGTTTTTCCTTGAAAGATGATTTGATTTGTATTCCTTTCTGACAAGCATCACATATGTTTTTCTTGTTGTACTCTGAGTTTGGAAATCCTTCAACCAAATGACTCCTTGCTAGCTTCTTGATTATCTTGAAATTCAGATGACTTAACTTTTTGTGCCACAACAAACTTGCTTCAGCTGTGCTTTTCACCAATAAGCATTTGCTTGGTGTAGCAGTAGACCAATTCACTACATGCATATTCTTCTTTTTCATTCTTGATAGCACAATCTCATTTGTTTTAGCATCTTTGATATGGCAAACACCTATATTGAATCCAACATTATACCCCTCATCACTGAGTTGGCTGATACATAGCAAATTGAAGTTTAGCCCTTCAACATATGCAATATTTGTGATCTCTAAGCCATTTTTCTTGATGGATCCAGTGCCTTTGATCTCCCATGGAGCTTCATTTCCTCCAAATATAACTTTGGATCCTCTTGATTCCTTGAAATTTGATAGATTGCTTTTATTCATTGTTATATGTTTGGAACATCCACTATCCATGCACTCAGGTTCCTTGGCACTCAGCTATTCCTTGAACCTGCTCAAGGAAATCAAACTTTAGGTACCTGATCATGAAAATCTTTTCTTTAAACTGCAAGTGTACAACGTAGCAAGTAGATAGTAGCGAGCAAGGTCATATTCCTCAGGGATTGAGTACGAAACAATTAGGCTATAGTAAGTATCGTATTCTAATTTTTTGAAGCGATCGAAAATCACAAAATTATTTATTATCTAATCTAAACTCTAAATTAACAACTAAAAATAAAATATCTAAATTGTTAAAGCCCCAAACTCCACAAGTTTTCAACAAATTTGAAAGCAACCCTAGGCAAATAATCTCAACATGCTTCTTTAATATTAAATCTAATTAATGTTTCATCAAAACCAGTTTATGTGTTTCTATGGGTTCTCCAAAATTAGTTTATTCCCCCTCCCGGTGTCGCATAAATAGTTGATTAATATTAATTGTAGGTCTCCCGACACGTTACAATTACTATTAACAACCAAAAGATCTTTCAATTGAAGTACTCCCCACAAACAGTTGTAGGTCTCCCGCCACATTACACCCGTTTATGTATGAACCCGAATTTTATTCGTTAGAACTCATCTCCCAAATTATGAACTAACAAATATGACATGCAAATTATTGATCAGATAATCTAAAAAAATTAAGCATTCGAATTCATATAATAGAACACGTAAACAAATTAAGAAAATAATCAATATAGATTGAACATGAATCCACAATTTTGATTATGCCCTAAGATCAGAAAGATTAGCCCAACATATTTGACAACAAATTCATAGAAAAATTGAAATCAAGTACTTTGACATCGTTTAAGTACAAATAAGATATCTAAACTACGAGGATATAACCCTTCTTGTCAGGATGGATCCTCATTTCCAGCCTTGAACCCTTGTGCTTCCGTATATGCGAAAGGCCTTGTGGTGCTCTTGGTAGATTTGCCATGCTCACTTAGAAGACTGTTGATTTGCGTAACCCTTGTGTATTTTGATGTATTTTCAGATGTAATGACTTGTTAATTCGCATGGCCTTAGTCCCCTTTATATAGGTGCTTTGAGAGATCACTGGTAGAGTCTGACGGGATTAAGAAATAAAAATCAAACGCAGACAAACCACACGACTGTGTGATATCACATAGTCTGGCCATGTGAAGTGTTTTAGTCTCTATTTTTTCTCCGAACCATTCACACGGTCGTGTGTTTTGTCTCTGAAATTCTTCCCTCGTTCAAGTTGCGCGAACGTGTAAAAACACACGGAAAGCTTCACTCGGTCGTGTGAAATTACACTCGGTCATGTGACTTGTTTTTCCTCGATTTCTTCGCATATTCGATCATCTCTTCGCATTCTTCAATCTTGTTCGGGTCTTCTAACTGATATCTTCTCATTCTAGCTCCATTTCCTGTAAAAATCACAAGAATACACAGTATCATGCCCTTCTGAGAAAACCAAATAAAATACACTAAATATGCGTGCAAATGCATCAAATATATAACAATTTAATCCCCTAAATGCATGTATGTTTTAAACATATCAAATTTCCTTAAACTTAAACCATTTCTCATCCTTGAGCAAACTAAGAAAATTAATCATATGGGATAAAAAGAACACACAAGAACACTATAAACATATAATTTCATTCAAATCCATATTCAAGCAAACATGTAATTCATTATCACGAACTCATCAATCACAAGTTCGGCATAATCAATACTCATTCGGGTATTTGACATCGTGACTCACAAGAAGAAGTGTATCACTCAACTCTCAAAGTACATGGGACATGTATACACTCCAATTAATTCAATGATGTAGAACTACCATAAGCTTGCAAATCGTCTAACATCTCTACCACTTAAGTGTGCATAATTTAAGAATCAAAAAGGACTTTTGTTTTGGTTGTAATATAGGCTCTTTGGTTAAGGTAGGAAAAATTTGGATAAACTGACTTGACTTCAGCAAATAGAATTTAAGAACACAGACTTTCAACTCACCAACCCAATTTCATCTAAAAATCATTCTTTCAAGTTATTTTCTTTTTCGACTCATACTCCACCCTTTTTCATTATTTCCTTCTTAGGCCTTTTGTCTTCTTTTCTTTTGTTTTAAGCTTGCAATTTTTTTTTTCAAAAATTTTCAGAACTTTTCTTTTCTTTTTTTCTTTTGTTTCGAGCTCCCTCATTATTTCACATATTCACTGCTCCTCCCTCTTTCTTTTTGCCATCATCTTTCTTTTTTTTTCAATATTTCACCACATCTCCCCCAAACTATTCATCTTCTATAAGCTCAAGTTTTAGGGATGAAAAAAATATTTATAAGTTCAAATCTCAAAATGTGGCTAACAATAAAAAGTTTAGGCTCAAAGTGGCTAACTACGGAATCATGAGTTCATAGGTAGGCTTTTTAGGCTAAGTTGGCTAAACAAAAATGGCCTTAAGTCATTTTCAAAAATTGCACACACACAATCATGAATGACACACTCAAGAAAAAAATAAGACTGTATAATATAAAAGCAGTTTGTGGCACAAAAGCTCATAGGCTTATTTTTCGCATCATGCTCAAATAACCAATTTTCTTAATCAGATCCAAACATGCTAAAGATATCTTCTTAATAATTCATCACATAATTCACCAAAATACTTCATCTCATGAAACCAAATCCTCATAGTAAAATCATGTGGAAGCTTTTGTACTTTTTCAAATTCTAATCCTAACTTACAAAAAAGCAACAAACGTGCTAACATTAAAAAAATGAAAAGAAATCGATTTTATTTTAATTTTTATGCAAAATTTTAACCTTCTACATGTAATCCTATATGCAATGCAAAAAGGCAATAGTACTTATTTACGCATTCTTGACAACTCCTCAAACTTAAATTATGATTCGTGCCGAGCATATGAGGAAATTATCAAAAGAAAGAGGAATGCGTAAAAACATGTATGTCGTGGATAGGTCTACTGCTACACTAAGCACATGTCTATTGACCAAGAGCACAATTGAATCAAGCTGGCTGTGGCACAAGAAGCTGAGTCATCTGAACTTCAAGACTATCAACAAGCTTGCAAGAAGCCATTTGGTTGAAGGATTGTCAGATTCAGTCTACAAGAAGGAAAACATATGTGATGCATGTCAGAAAGGAAAGCAGATCTAGTCATCATTCAAGGATAAGACAAGTTCTTGTTCAAAGGATTTTGCATTTATTGCACATGGATCTGTTTGAACCGTTAAGCCACTAGCATAGTAGAAAGAAATACAACCTAGTGATGGTGGATGATTTGTTAAGATACACACGACCATTTTTATGTGTAAGAAAAAGGAAACATTGCAAAAGCTTCACCGGTGATGAAGATAGTTCAAAATGAGAAGAGTCAAACCATTATCAAGATAAGATCTGATAGAGGAACTGAGTTTGTCAATGGGATTATAACTCGATTGCATGGAAAATGGTATTGCTCATGAGTTATCCGCATTGCAAGAACTCCACAAAAATGGAGTAGAAAGAAGAAATAGAACCCTCAATGAAGTCAAGGACCATGTTAGTCAAGTTGTATTGCCTAAGGGATTTTGGGCTGAAGCCATTAAAACTCTTGATACACTCAGAATAGGTATATGGTCAATAGGCAACTATCCTAAACCCCATATGAGATTTGGATAGGAAGAAAGCCAAATGTGGGATATTTTCACATTTTTGGAAGCAAGTATTTCATTCATAACAATGGCAAGGATAATCTGAAAGCCTTTGATGCTAAAGCTCATCAAGGTATCTTTCCTGGATATTCAGCTGAGAGCAAAGCTTTTAGAGTGCTGAACAAAAGGACCATGGTAACATAAGAGTCAATCCATGTGGTTTTTGATGAACCTAATATGAATGGAGAAGACATTGATGAGATAGCTGACAACTATACAGAAAAGTTTTTATGCTGAGACAAATCTTAGAAGATTTGATCCTAATGAGGACGAGACAGCTGGATGGTTTGCAGCTGAATGAAGATGATCAAGAAGAAGTTGTTCAAGACAACTTAGCATCCAACAAAGAAGTCATTGGAAATGTAAGAGAAAGAGTAAGAAGAATATCGAGAACTCAACATGAAGCAATGTTCACTTGTTTCATTTCTCAAATTGAACCAAATGATGTGTCCCAAGCATTGGATGACACACACTGGATTCTAGCTATGCGAAAGAGCTGAATCAGTTTGAAAGGAATAAAGTTTGGGAATTTTTTCAAAGGCCTACTCACCAAAATGTCATTGGTACAAAGTGGGTATTCAAAAATAAGATGAATGAAGAAGGATCTGTTGTGAGAAACAAAGCAAGATTGGTAGCCAAAGGGTATTGCCAAGAGGAAGGTATAGATTTGATACGACCTTTGCACCTGTTGCTAGATTAGAGGCAATAAGAATGTTTCTTGCTTATGCTGCAGACAAGAACTTCATTGTCTATCAAATTGATGTTAAGAGTGCATCAAGAACAACCTCCAGGTTTTGAGTAGAGAACTATTGGAGATAAAGTCTACAAGCTCAAAAGGCATTGTATGGTTTGGAACAAGCACCAAGAACATGGTATAATACATTGTGTCGATTCCTAAGAGGCAATGAATTTTCCAATGGAAAAGTTGACAGGACACTCTTCATAATTCATGATGTAGAGAACATGTTGCTTATTCAAATATATGTGGATGACATTATCCTTGGATCCACAAACAAAGAGCTGTGTGACAAATTCTCAAACCTTATGCAAGAAAATTTTGAGATGAGTATGATGGGAGAATTAACCATCTTCCTAGGTCTTGAAGTCAGGCAAATGAAGGATGGAACCTTCAGAAGTCTAACCAAATATACCAGAGATTTAATGAAGAAATTTGGTATGGAAGAAAAGTCATCTGTGAAGATTCTTATGAATACTTCTATCAAGATGGACATGGATGCACAAAACCAAACCGGTAGATCAGACAAGATATAGAGCACTCATTGAATCATTGCTCTACTTGACTACCAGCATACCTGACATCACCTTTGCAATAGGTTTATGTGCAAGATTTCAGTCTGCTCCCAAAGAAAGTCATATGACAGCAACTAAGAAGATTCTAAAATACTTGAAGGGAAGCCAAGAAGTTGGATTGTGGTATCCTAAAGAAAGTGGATTCAAGTTCATTGGATACTCAGATTCAGACTATGTTGGATGTAGAGTTGACATGAAGAGTACAGCTGGTACATGTCAAATGCTTGGAAATAGATTAGTTTCTTGGTTCAGCAAAAATCAAAATTCAATAGCTACATCTACAGCTAAGGCAGAATATATATTGCTGCGGGAAGATGTTGTGCCCAAGTGTTGTGGATGAGGCAACAACTGAGAGGTTATGACATTGAAGAGAACGAAATTCTAATTATGTGTGATAACACAAGTGCTATTGCAATTACTCAGAATCTAGTATTACACTCAAGAACAAAGCACATTGATGTCAGACATCATTTTCAAAGAGATAATATTGAAAAGAAAGACATCACAATGGAATATGTGTCAACTGAGAAGCAGTTAGTTGATATATTAACAAAGCCCTTATGTGAATCAATGTTTGAATAATCGATTTAATGAGCTTGGATTGATTCAACTAAGTTAATATGCTCAGAAGACTCATTCAGCAGAGTTAAAGGTGGGGGAATTGCGTTATAGAAGAGTTTTGCTCGTTCAGTGGAGTAAAATAGCCTATTTGAATGTTTAGCAGAGTTGAGTCAACTGAACAGCTGAGTCCCATCAGCAGACAAGGGAGAGAAGCAGAGTTGAGTCATAAATAAGAAAGTAGGCTCATTTATTAGCTATGAGACAAAATGAAGTCATTTTCATTCAAGAGGGAATATTTTGATAATTTTGTCAGTATCATTAAATGTGGTACAGTGAAAAGCTGCAACAATATGCCTATGATTGGGTATAAACACTGCAAGCATAAAATGTGACGTGATTAATGCTTTATATATGGTTTAATCTCAACCGTTGAGATGAGCATGATGGGAGAGCTGACTTTCTTCTTAGGACTTCAAGTCAAGCAATTGAAGGATGGAACCTTCATAATTCAAACCAAGTATACCAGAGATTTAATGAAGAAGTTTGATATGGAAGAGAAGTCTTAAGTGAAAATTCCTATGAATACATCAGTTAAGATGGACATGGATGCAGATGGCAAAGCTGTTGATCAAATAAGATATAGAGCCCTTATTGGATCATTGCTCTATCTAACAAAGAAGCGAGCCGACATCACCTTTGCAGTAGGTGTATGTGGTAGATTTCAATCTGCACCAAAAGAGAGTTACATGACTACAGCTAAGAGGATCCTAAGGTATTTGAAGGGATGCCAGGAAGTCGGCTTATGGTATCCAAAGGAAGGAGGATTCAAGATGGTAGGATACTCAGACTCAGACTATGTTGGATGTAGAGTTGATAGGAAGAGTACTTCTGGTACATGTCAAATGCTTGGAAACAGATTAGTTTCTTGGTTCACCAACAAACAAAATTCAATAGCTACATCCACAGCTGAAGTAGAGTACATAGTTACGGGCAGCTATTGTGCCCAAGTCTTATGGATGAAACAACAAAATGAGAGACAATGATATCAAGAAAAAGAGATTCCAATTATGTGTGATAACACTAGTGCTATTGCAATCACTGTAAATCCAAAGGTTGCATTCAAGAACAAAACACATTGATGTCAGATATCATTTTATAAGAGATCATGTTAAAAAGAAATACCACCTTGGAATACATCGCAACTGATAAGCAGTTAGCTGACATATTAACAAAGCCTTTATGTGAATCAAAGTTCGAAGAGCTCAAGAATGCGTTAGGGTTAATTGAGCTGAGTTAGCATACTCAGAAGACTCAATCAGCAGAGATAAAAGAAGAGAGAACGGAAAATAGGCAAGTTTCACATTTCAACCAAGTGAAACAGCCTAGTCGGAAAGTCAGTTGTATCGAGTTAGCTGACATATGAGTGATGTTATGTGAAGAGAGAAGCAAAGTTAAGTCACTTTGGATGTAAGTTGAATCATTTATGAGCTAAGTGACAAAAACGCAGTCGATTTATTTGAGCGGGAATGTTTTTAAGAATGACATCAGTGTAATTATGATTGTCAGTACAAAAGCTGCACAGTAAACCATATGATTGGATACAAATGCTGCTGCATTTAATGTGGGGAAATTAATGCGGTTTGGAAGAGTCAATCCTGACCGTTGATCTTGATCAAATATTTCAAATTCCCAAAAAACCGTCCTTTCAAGTCCTTTATGTACCAAAATTCATTTTCTCTCTCCTCACACAAACATATTCGTCTTCAGCAAGCAAGCAAGATTTCTCTCTACAACCAGTTCGAAACCCTACTTTTCTAAGTTCAAGTTTTTTGCATTTTTCACCGGTTAAAAATTCTAGAAATGGTTGCTACTCACGATTTTGCCAAGCTTTCTGAGAAGCTCCACTCTGGTGCGTCAGTGGATTTCCAAGGCATGATCAAGCAGGGCGTTGATGAGGCCCTGGTGAAGAAGATCGTAGAAAAGCTCAAGAAGTCTGGTCTGAAGGACTTTTTTTCGATGGAGTTCACACATACGTATTTGGAGGAGGTCGCCATGTTTTACGTGAACGCCGAGGTGCATGACGATGATATTTGCTCATCCGTCCACTGCAAGGCCATTAAGATCACTGCAAAGGACCTTGCTGAGCACTGTTTCCTACCCTCTGAATGATTGAAGGACATCGATGAGAAGGATGTCAACTTGGGCAAACAGACTTGGAAGGAAGTTGCAAAGCCCGAGTATCTTCTTAAAAGCTATGTATACATCTAAAAAGGATTTTCTAAAGGAAGATTACCAGAAGTTGATGGACATCGTGTCCAAATGTGTGGATATGAAGTTTGGAAGCTTCAACCAGCTATCACGGACAAAGCTGATTATGATGGTTGTGATTATGTACGACAAGAAGGTGAATTGGGCTGAGTTCATCTTCAGTCGAGTGTGCCTGAATGTGATCAACAAGTCCTACAAAGAGGATGGGACTTTTGGATTCTCGCTGGGATATGGCCTTGTCATTGGCCATTTGATAGAGATCAAGGGGATTGCTCTGCGCCATGGAAAGCCCTTCAATGCGAACAAGAGGATGTTCAAGGCAAACCTCTCAGGCGCACAGAAGAAAGCCCATGCGAGGAAGGCTGATACAAGTGATGGGGAATCAGCTGACCCAGCAGAAGACGCAGCTGAGACTTCCCCAGCTCTCTCGCCCAAGCCCATTTCTAAGAAGAGAGTTGCGACAGCCAAACCTGCCCCTGCCCTAGCAGCCAAATCCAAGAAGGCATCTCGCCCCAAAGAAGATTAAACCCAAAGCACTGCCCGAGCGAGCAACACACCCCCGCAATGATCGAGACTGAGGAGGAACCTCTACCTTCCTCACCAGTCGTGAAGAAGAAGTGCACTGCCAAGTCTCGGAAGGAAGCTGCGTCAAAGAAGGATGCTATTGAAACACAGGCCTTCACCTTTGAAGAGCCTAAAGAAGTGGAACCAGAAATTCCATTTGCCACAAAGAGGAGAAGGTTGTTCAAGAAGCCTGAATTGGAAATCACAATCACATTGCAATGACCATGTCCCCAGTGCATTCTCAAGATCGCTCTCAGGGAAACGACGATGATGCTGGGAACACGGGCACCCAAGCCAAGCCTACCCCCGTAGAAGGTGTTGAGACACCTTCCCCAATGGCTACACACTCAAAAGGAATCACAAATAGTCTTAGGAGCCGAGTAACCCCACCATCGTTCACTCGGTTGGTGCGCCAAATTTGGGAAGCTCTCTCCACCACAGCAGGGTCGGAGGATGTTGTGGGAGATAAAACATTGAAGTTTGGAGGCGAAGGCGAGAAAACCATTGAGAAGCAGAGTGAAATTAATGACGCTCGGACAGTTGAGATTGTCTCAGCTGAGATTTCCTCTAATGTGCAGGCCGATGAAGTTGCTGCTGCAGCTAAGGCAAAGGATGGAGAGGCCACGGGAGTTGAGACTTTTGGCCATGAAAGTGTAATCCAAGGAGTTGAGACTCAAGGATGCCAATGTAGAAGACCCCAAGACAAATGAGTCCTGTCGAAGGGATTGTAGAAGGCCCCACACGGTTGAGACCGCTTTGGGTAAAAGAAGACTAAAGGAGGTTGAGACTTCCTTAGATAAGGAACCGGAACAGCAGAACATTCCTCGGGTCGAAGGAGCTGATGCAGAAGAGGAGATCAGTGCCCTTTGTGATTCCCAAGAACACATTGATACATCTTTTCTGGCATCCGAGGATGAAGCTGAGTCCACACACCATGAAGATTCAAAAATGGATGAGATTGAGGATGTTCTTAAATCTCGGATCCATGTAAGTGATAAAATAGCTCCTATGAGATTCAACTTTGATGATGAGCAATCACCCTAGGCCACATCAAACTTCGATGATGCTGATGAGACAGTAGAGGATACGGTAACTCAAAAGGAAAAACTCACTGAGACCGAATAAGTTGTTAAGACAGTTGAGGCTCAGTCAGCTGAGCAGATCCATACAACTGCTCCAAAAAAGAGTCACTGCGAGCTACCACAATCGGCAGCGATGCGACTCAACAGCTCCGTCGCAGGCTCCCACAACTGCATTAACTGCCGATGATGCTGCCGCAGCCGATGCACATAGAGCTAGTACAATGCTACAAGGACATGGGAAGGCCCCCCAACGTGGACCCTCGGGGAATCCTTTTGTTAGAGATGATGTCTTTGAGGACATCTTTCCATTCAATGTTGAACTGCTTGACATGGAAGCTGAATCTGCTAGAGATCAAGCAAAATACACCGTGCAAGAAGAGCCTATCATTCCATCAGATACGATTATGCCAACGGGTTTTGATTTCGATGCGCAATGATGGAAGCGATGTCGCTTAAACCGGCAAACAGTTCTTACGTGATGCCTTCAAGAAAATCTATGATGAGATTGAGAAGATGGAATGCCACCATGCATCCCTGGATCTTAGATTGGACAATCGTGATGCAACCTCGGTCATTTGAGAGGAGTTGTGCTCCGTATAAGGGAATGGGTCGCATGCCAGATCGCCATGCGTTGCGTTGAGCAGGTCCGTTACATCAAGGCTTTATTTCTTAGGACAACTTAGTAATTTGATATTTATTTCGCTTCTATTTGTTCAATTATAAGACAATATGACCTTTTATATTCTAATTTTAAAAGTATTTATTCTTTCAGCTATAACTCTTAACATATTTTGAATTTTCAAATAATATTAGCTTCATATTAAATTAGATTTCGAGAGCTTTCTAACCATATGTCATAAGCATATATAAGGACTTCACATGAGAAAGTTTTAACATTATAAAGTTCAACACTATGTAAAAATTAAGAATTTATATTTTTCTATTGTTTTGTTATTTATTTAATCTTTTTTGTTTAACTATATGACATATGTTCATTATAGTCAAAAAGGATTCCAGAATCTGAAAATATATCAAAAATGTTGGTATGGAGTGCGCATACGTCCAAGTTTCAGCAGAAAATGAAAGAGTAGATGGTCAGAATGGAAACCTCGCACAAGTCGGACATGGAGTTGCTTAAGCTGCACCACCAGAGCGAGATTGCACGCCTAGAGGACAACATGAACCAGAAGTTTGGTCTTCTAATGGCAGAAATAAAGTTGGTGGTAGTTGAATCGAAAGCTACCCGGTCAGTGTTCCGAACAGCCCACTCTAGCGCAGATATCAAGCAGAATTCTACTATCTGCCGATTGGATTTCCTTCTGAGCGGATTGTTCCCTGGCCTAACCCTCCCTTTGGTGATGATGCCAAGAAGGGGGAAGATGAGGCCTTAAAGGGATTAAAGGATGAGAATATGAGTGATAAGGAGGCAAAGAAAGGTGACACAGTTGAGGGGCAATGAAGTTCGAAAAATCTTCCTTCGAAACTCATGTATCTTTGAAACCCCACAAGAAGGTGATGTTCTCGCTTCTTTTCTCAAAGAAGTTACCGAAAGAGCTGGATGTTGAATGAAGAAGTCGAGATGGCATGAAAGAATCAAGAAAGGCCATCGGCCGTTGCATTTGAGAAGGTAGGCGAGAAGGAATCTGCGCGCATCCAAGAAATCGAAAAAAATGATGGTCCTCCCGTAGGAAAAGATTATCTTTGCCATAAAACCTCCAAGAGATATTGTCATGCCCGATGTTGGATCTGACCCAAATCTCTAGAGAAATTCCAAACTTTAGAAGCAGAAGGTTATTTTCAGGATATGACTCTGCCACAAGCCAGGGATTTGTATTGGGAAAAGAGACTAGAATTGTGTAATTCAAATGATAAGCGACGAAAGCTCCAAAGAAATCCACTCACCGAAAAGTCAAAAGCTCAATACGAAGATACTCCCGGGGAAGGGGAGCTGAGTAAGGAAGGGGAAGACATGGTGGCAGTGGAAGAGGTTCTCAACTGTGGCCAAGACCAAAGGACATTGCGTATGTTGATCCGCAGAAGAAAGGGATCATATACTGGGCTGGATTTGATCGTCTTGCTAACATGGAAGTTGCACGCATGGTTGTTGAAGCCAAGAAGAGGCAAGAGGAAGAAAATGAAAGAGTGAATCGCGAATGGGAGGAGAGGCAGCGAAGGGATGACCCTGCTGCTAGGCGAGCTTATGAGAAGAAAACGAGAGATGAAGAGAAAAGGAAAAGGAAGAGAGCTGAAGATGACAGGAAGAAAGCTGATGATGAAGAGAGAAGAATGAAGCAGCAAAGGCATTGAAGATAGCTGCGAACCCCTTCATGTATTTTACTTTGTTGTAAATACATATCTGTAAGTTTTCCCTGTAATAGCTCTGTGAATTTCCTTGTAATATTCATTCTCTTTGTAACTTAGCTTAGATACTATTTAAAAAGTTATACTTGTATATAGCTCATTTTGTTGTAAATGACTTTATAAAGGACAAGAATGCTATGATCAATAAACTTGATTATTCAAAAGCATACATTCTTTGTTACTGCACTGCTTGTATTTGATGTTTACTTATTTTGTTTGTTTTAAATTTTGGCATCATCAAAAAGGGGAAAATTATTAGGAAATTTATTTGATAGATTTTGATGATACCATGTAAAACTTAGACTAGGAAGTTGGCACCCCATTTTCCTTGTAATTCGGTATTGTAATAGATATGACTGAAAGAGCTGAATGAAGTCAGCCAAGTCAAAATGCAAGACGTCAACTGGAGACTAGAGAGAAGACTTTGATGTGTGTCAGCTGAGTATGGCCATGAAGGAAGTCAAGGACTCGACTGAAGGAGAATCATCTAAGGAAAAGCTGTGTGACGTGTCAGTCAAGTCAACTTAAGGAGCCAAGTCTATCAGTTGAAGTGACAGTTGAGTCAATCTTATGATTCGAGAAGACTCAAGTCACAAGGGGTAAAGGCAGCAGTCAAGTTGAGACAACCGACATTGATCCGTTGGAAGGAAGTCAAGAATATTACTCGATATAGTAATATGTCAAAGCTGCCAGGTCTTAAAGCGTTTGGCCCAGAAATATGCAAAAGGAATAAGCCAATGGGAAACACTGCAACTTGTGTCAGAACCTGTAAAGTTGTGAAGCCATTTAATACGAGGAAGGGTCAACATCACAAGTGCTACAGACCAAGAGAAGACAAGCCAACGAACAAAAAGTGACATTTGAAATTGGCATATCTCTTCAACGGGCAAATTTCAAATATGCACTATAAAAAGGCTGAGGAAGCAATTGAGAAAAGATTACCTTGCATACCTGAACCTAGCACGAACAAGCATTCATTGAGCAAGCAATTAACCTGCAATATTTTCATCTTTAAACAAGATATTCCTCAAGCCTAAAACTCGAAGAAACTCGATCCAACACACGTTGTGAAGGAGAGACAACTTCAACCAGTTGAAGAGGAAACATTTGAGGAGCAAAAAAGGGTCTACTCTCCGATTTGAAGGAGTTGTAGAAAGGTCAAGGTCGAACCAAGAGATTCAAGTTTGTTGGAGGGCTGTGTGAACAAATCCAAGAACTTGAAAGTGAGCTGAAGTAGCAAGGCAGCTGCCTCGTGAAGAAGCTGAGTCGCAGGAGAAGCCAACTGTGTCATCAAGGCTGTCTCTAGATTGTTCACTGCTTTGTAATTTGATCGGTTACTTAGTGGATTCCTCCAAGAGTTGGAGAAGAGTGGATTAGAGGAATTACCACATCCTCGAACCACTATAAAAATTACTTGTGTCAATTTACTTTCAGCACATACATTCCTGCATATGTTATTATATCTGCTGTATGTTAAATCTGCTATCCAACTGATAAATAACAGGTGCTAAAACAAGTGTTAAAAATAAGCTTAAATCTATCTAAAAAGTGTTAAGTCTTCTGCTGTTAAAAACCAAATCAACTAAAGTTAAAAGTATTAGCTTAAGCAGCCGAGTTATACTATCAACAAATGTCGAAATCATTGAGTGGATAACTTAGTGAATATAGCCAACTTAGCTGTCCCCCAGGACACAATCGATTTGAGTCAACTCAGTTGAAAAATCTTAAAAAGACTAAAATCAAAAATTTGGTAAGGTTTATTCAACCCCCCCTTCTAAACCTTACACCACACCCCTTGAGACCTACAGAGGTCAACTGGTTGACCTAAGGTTTTATCAGCAAACTATCCGTTGCACAACAGATAACTTTTTATGATTTTAAGGGATTGATTTCTAACATCTATAATCTCCATCTGATTTGCAATTTTTTACAGATTTTAATATCCAAGGAGGAGCTTATGTTTAAAAATCAAATTCAAGACCTCTCCTATAAATAGATGAAGGATTGAAGCAACAAGACACAACAACACAAGCAATACAAACACAAGAAAACTTCTTGTTCTTCACTTTCATATTCTTGTTCTGTTTAGCCTAAGTCTTTCACTTGCACATCTTGAGTACTAGGCTTCATTCTTGATTACACTTGCACTTCAAAGTTGTTTACTTCATTTGAGTTGTAATCTTGAATTATTTTCAATCATCCAAAACAAGACATTTTTGTTAGTGTTCTTGTGGTAAGAGCACACTTGGGTGATTTTAGGTGTTGAAGAGTGTGGTACTCTTCATTGGTGTAAGAAGATTGTGATAATCTTCATAGGTGGTGTTGTAAGAAGAGTGAGGTGCTCTTCAAGGTAAAGGTTGTAATAGTTTGGTATCTATTAATAAATCGTTTTCCTTTTTCGAAATCCATTCCGGACATAACGGAGTGGTAGAAGATTAGACCCTAGGTGGGTTGAACATCTGTAAATCAACGTGTGTTATTTACATTCCCACACTTTCATTTTTGTTATCATTCATACATTCAAAAAGGAGGGCAAAAATCGGAAAATCGGCATAATATATTCACCTCCCCTCTAAATTATCACTTGGACTAACATCGAGTATATCTGTTTACAACGAAATTGTCGATACACATAGCTAGGATTAAGCCCATCTACAAGCCTCCTTTTGATCTATGATGAAGCCATCTATGAGCCTACTTTTGATTGAACCGCGAACAACGAACGAATATCGTGCATCGATTGAACCACGAACAAACCACGAGTAAGATCATGAACCATCTTTCTCGTTGGTGTAAATAACTACTAGAGTTATTGACTTGGTTATGCACATCTTAAACTCTTGGAGAACTTTGGTGATGCTCCAAGAAATAACGTAAAGAGAAATTGTAGGAAAGAGATTTCTAATATGCCATAGGAGAGAGATAATAATCTCTACTACTTATAATATAGTGAGAGAATATAAAACAATATATCTCAATCCCTATTATAATTGGATCTTTCCATATCAGATGCAATCTCAAGATTCATGCTAATCAGTTTGGGTTCCAAATATATTTCCTAACATAAAAGGTATGGATGTAATCTCTAATAGGATTCGTCTTACGAATTTTGATCCGTGAGACGGTCTCACAAGATGGGTGTAATATTTCCCATATTTTAGGCAATATTTTTTTAAACGTCTTTCATTAAGAGTAGTATAGTAATTTTGCAATTTGACAATTTTTTTCCAAAGAGACATGATTTTGAAACGTATTTTTGGTAAAAATATCTTATATCTCTCATCTTTGCCGCAATTTTAGGTCAGCTTTTTATGGGGCGTATAATTGTAACTGCCCTATTAACGACATGGTTTTAAGGGCGGTGTTTTTTTCATATTTTTTTCTATTTTTTCAAGATCCGACATAGTTAGTATTCTTTTGCTGCTTAGATAAATCTTAGGAAATGCATAATTAGTTGTTTCTGTTGCATATGCGTTTTTTGCACTTTATCATATGAACTATTCTTTTAAAATTACTATACAAACTATATAAATTTTGCACTTTGACATACAACGGCCATTGCAGGTGCAACATTCTCCGAACACTCCTAAGATGACAGGCCCTCCACATGAGGGTAACACCGTATTTACCAAAAATATAAACAAAAATTGTTACATTTTGCCATTTGAACTTTGCGTAATTTCCCTTTGCCATATCCATTTAAAAAATGTGTATATCCATGTATTTGTTTTCTTCAATTGGTTGTCTATTAAAAAGAATTAGTATTCACCTCAGTAAAATATATTATCAGTAATATTATTTTAATTTTTATTTCAACGTAATTGCATATTCAAAACTTGATTATAGTGTTTAGGAATTGTTTCAATTTTTCGTAAATTCACATAAGTACATGCCCGACAAAACTTTCCTTTGGAGACAACTTTAGTTGATTTACCACACTACATTGATCTCGTACTCTCACGAGTTGCGCTTAAATTCTATAGGTGTTTGGTGAGCGAACAAAACCATTACGCACCAAAAATTCGGTACACATCGGTGTACTAAATATTGTACCAAAATAATTGCTTTGATTCAGTTTTTACTGATATTTTTTCAGTATTTTGGTTTGGTGTTTCAGTAAATCAAAATTTTACAAAAATAAAAAATTAATATAAAAAATAAACATTATAATCATAATTATAATATTTATTTGTTATTTTTTTAATTTTAGTAGGTAAATAATACATAATATATACGAATATTTATATAAAATATAAGGATAAATTTTATACGTGATGGACTTTAGGTTTTGGTTCGGTTCATTCGATTTACCGAAGTGTGAACACCTCTAATAATTTGATGCATTTATAATTTTTTATATAAAACTCAAGCAAAAGTTGCAGAAAAGACAACTATAATGAATTTGATTATTTTTTTACATTTAAAATATTATATAAGATTTACAAACGTATGATTTAAAGTTATTATTACATGGTTCAAACTTATTTTTATATTTGTTTTATGTATTACAAAGATAAATAAATATATATATATATATATAAACATAATTATTTTTGAAATTTTTCTAAAATTGATATGACAAAGTGAAATTTTTAACAAAATTCATATGGTAACTTTTATTTAGATTTTAGACAATGACGATTTTGCCCTCACGTAGAAGGCACATGCATAGAATATTCCACCGATGATAACCAATGTATGGCAGAATGCAAAATTTGTGAATCTCTATGGTAAAATGTTAGAGGAGGAAAATTAGTTCATCTTGCAAGTACAAAAACATGTTTGATGAATGGTTTTATCATGATTTTGATGATTTTGTTTTTATACCGAAACAATGGTTTTAAAGGTTGTCCAAATACTCCTAAATGATTTAAAATGGTTTTAATATTTTCCGGAGTATTTCTTCAAGTTTTATTTTCGACAAAATTGGACAACACTTTTAATGATTTTTTGTTAGTGTATTTTTACACCAAAACAATGTTTCTAAATGTTGTCCTAATACTCCCGATTGGTCTAAAATGTTTTCACTATTTTTCGGAGTATTTCTTGAAGTTTATTTTCGATGTAAAATTGGACAACACTTTTGTTTTGAGGTCAACAGCCGCCGTATAGGGCAACCCGTGCACCTGAAAGTTGTGCAAAACAGAAAACTTCATGTTTGCGAAATTGGTGAGGGTGACCGGTCACCCTATAGGGCGACGGTGATGTCGACCGTCGACCTATAGGGAACTGGGCTACCGAAGGTTGGTTAAAATTTGCAAACTTCTCTGTTTCGATTTTTTGAAGAGGGCAACGGTTGGACCCTAGGGTGACCGGTCGGACCCCCGTCGACCGTCGCCCCTGCCTAAAAATGTGTTCTAATTTTCAAACGTCTATTTGTGCGCGACCGGTCGTCTATGTTTTGACAAAGAAAATTCTAATCAAGTGTGCGTGACGATACTTTTCCTAAATTGTGGGATTGATTTCTAATAGCTATAATCTTGATTTTAATTGCAATTTTTTTGTAGATATCGATTCCAAGAGGAGCCTATCAAGTATCAATCATCTCCTATAAATAGAGGAAGATTTGAAGCACAACAATAAGAGAGAACAACACAACACAACAAGATATACTCAAGCAAACACTTGGTCTTTCATTGTTATTATTCTTGTTGTAATTTGCCTAGCTTATCACTTTCACATCCTTGAGGTCTAGGCTATTCTTGATTACACTTGCACTCAATTGTATAATTCATTATCGAGTTGTAATCTTGGATTTTTGGGTAATCATTCAACACAAGATATCCTTGTGAGTATTCTTGTGGTAAGAACACACTTGGGTGATCTAGGTGTTAGGTGTGAGAAGATTGTGGTAATCTTCTTGTTGAAGTGTTGAAGAATTTGGTATTCTTCAAGGTTGAAGATTGTGGTAATCTTCACAAGGTGCCTGTAACGCCCTTACCCTTGTAACATATATATCGTATAAAAATATAATTCATAGGTAGCACCGCTGCATTGCGCATGAGATTAATATATTAATCATCAGTTATAACCTTTTCGATTCAAGCACAAGCATTTACTCAAAACGATTTAGCAGCACTCATTCACATATGTGCATTCATCTATATTACACAACATTAACGACCGTACCCTTTTATATACAGATCAAAATATAACTCCCTATATGATATGCAAATGATGAGCTGAGGGAGAAGGATGGGAATCCAGCCGGCCGACCTTTGATCCATGCTTTAACTTCTGTCACCCCTCACGGATCAACTTTTATCTACAACAACTAAAAATTGATAACATTGCATTTGGTGAGTTGCAAGCTCAGCAAGTATAAGCCAATAACAAGTTATTTAACATCACACAAGCACATTTTCACAACTATTTCACACTCTTTGTTCATAATATTCATAACCACATAAATACACATGCTTAGTCATATTCTTTTACTGTTATGGGCCAGCTAATACCAAGAATAAATCGTGATCACGAAGATGGCCATGACACTCTGTAATTCTTTATTTCACGTAGAGTTCAGTGAACTCGGGGTGGCCGTACGGTACTCTGTAATCCAGAATTTCTGGATATCTGCAATTCTTTTAACACATGATTCAAGGTCATTAGCGGCCATAACAGAATCCATTAATCTCTGATGAATGCATTTTCTGTAATCGCATATTTCATTTCCGTATCAATAACATCAGTAGAGATCGCATATCTCATTTTCATATCTATAACATCAGTGGAGATCATATATCTCAATTCCATTTCAATGTCATCACATAGAGATCATATATCTCGATTTCATCACAATATCACCAAAGAGAGTCGTATATTTCACATTAGAGCACAACAAGCTTCTAATTGCCATAGCTAAACATGTAAGCAATTCATTCGAACATATCAATTATATAATCACACAAGTCAAATAACAAAAAAGATTATACTCACAAGTGATGTCCTTATTCCGATGTTCCCGCCTAATTGGCTTTATCTCGCTCCTTTATTGGAATTTTGACCTATTAATATACCAAATACACGTAAAAAAAGAGAGATTCGAATAATGTACTTAACACTAATGATGTCGTGTATAATTTATAACCTGTGCATGTAATAAATTCTATTTTATATATATTATGATTTTTAACTAAATAAAATACATGTCTCATTATAATTACTCCTATTACCGTTTTGAGCTGAAAATACAGATATACATATACACTTGTAAATTAATTCTCACCTGTATCTCTATTTCATTTTATTTACTTTTATTATCTTTACATTAATTAAGTAATACTTTAGTCTTATGCAAAGGAAAATCTGTTAACCAATTTAAACCTTTACCCCTCTCTCTTTTTTTTATTACTAATCTCATTGATTTATGTACTAACCCATGTGAAATACTTTGCAGGTGGTTATATAATTCTATACACCATTTGAACACTGATAGCCAAGTTAATTGAAAAAGTCACATAAATGAAACTTGCGAATTAAATTTTATTATGTTACTTAACTTCTACTTAGCTCTAATCACTTTACTCATTAAATAGAAACATAATATTCAAGCTCCTGAATTTAACAACAAACAACAATTTAAATACAATCCTAGTATTTAACTTTATTAACACTGTACAATCTAAATTTAGTAAGGAAAAAAAAAGTATCATTCATACATAGATTATCTCTATTAAATTTTCTTGGAAGATAATTACCTGATATCTAGAAGTGTTAAATCCGTAAATAGTCCGCCAAGTGCTCTGCCGTGTAGATGTGTATTTGAGTTTTTCACTAATTCTTAAGTTAAAACTCACAAGCTAATTGCTTATATCCTAAGGAATCATCTAGGCGGTCATCCCTATATTATTATATTATAGTCCATTAGTAGTATAGTTATCCATTTGTCATTTGCAGATGTATGTCACCAAAGGTGAATTTTATTATTTAGTAATGTATATCATTTTAGTGGTATTTTAATATATTAAAGTGATATATATATCATTAGTTGCAATATATACTTATAGAAGTAATCTGATTCTAGTTTTTGTCTTCAGTTGAACCCACACGTTGTATATGCTACACTTATATATATATATATATATATATATATATATATATATATATATATATTATAGCTTAATTATATGTGTAGTCATAATGTGTTTATAACCTACATTTATCAATTCTTTTATATATCTCACCTTGATAACTATTTCAATGTCACATTTCGCCTCTAATTTGGCCATGTGTATACGATCAATATTAAACAGAGTGATATAGCTAACGTAATTATGCTAAAACTGGAAAAATTCATGATATTACATGCATTCTAATTTTGATATCCTATTTAAAATGCACGAAGTGATGTTTATGAATAATTGACCATGATAATTTAGAAGTGCAAATGTTTCGGGTTATGACAATTCTCCCCCCTTAAAAAATTTCGTCCTCGAAATCAGACCAGTCGAAGAAATAACCATGGATATTGTTCTCTCATGTGTTGTTTCGTTTCCCATGTAGCTTCTTCTCTAGAATGATTTCTCCATAAAACTTTTACCAATGGAATCACTCTATTTCTAAGTTGTTTTTCTTTGTATCCCACTTTTCCAATGGTTCTTCGACATAACTCGGATTATCGCAATTTCAACAGTTCATCTCAAGAACATGTGACGGCCGATCCAGACGACGGCTAAGCATACTAACATGGAATACATTATGAATCGAGATAGTTCGTGGCAAGGCAAGCTTATAAGCCAAAGGTCCAACCCTTTCAAGTATTTCATATGGGCCGATATACCGAGGACTCGCCTTACCTTTTTTCCAAACCTCGAGAATACCCTTCCGGGGAAACACGGAGAAATACTTTCGCACCAACTTCATATTCCATTTCCCGTCTATGCTGATCAATATAACTTTTTTGTCTATCTTGAGCTGCTTTTAAACGACTTTTAACTATTTTCACTTTTTCAACTGTGTCTTGAATCAGATCTGGACCTTCCAGTAATCGTATTCCCTCTTCATCCCAACATACTGGACTCCTGCATTTCCTACCATATAATGCTTCATAAGGCGCCATACCAATGCTGCTATGATGTTGATTATTGTATGCAAATTCCATCAACGCAATATATTCATCCCAAGAACCTTTGAGTTCAAGAACACATGCCCGAAGCATATCCTCTAGAGTTTGAATAGTCCTCTCTGACTGCCCATCTGTCTGTGGATGAAATGTTGTACTAAAATGTAATTTAGTACCTAATGTCTGTTGTAAGCTACCCCAAAATCTAGACGTAAAACGAGGATCACGATCTGAAATAATAGACAGAGGTACACCATGTAATTTAACAATCTCAGTCACATATCGCTTCGCTAGATATTCGAGTGTAGAACCCCATCTAAATGGTAAAAAGTGAGCTGACTTTGTTAGTCGGTCCACAATAACCCAAACTGCATCATTTTTCCTCGGTGTCACGGGCAGACCATAAAGGAAATCCATAGTAATACGCTCCTATTTCCAAACAGGAATAGGTAATGGATGCAATTTACCTACCGGTGCCTGATGTTCCGCTTTAATCTGCTGGCAAGTTAAACATTTTGAATCATATTCAGCTACATCTTTCTTCATTCTGGGCCACCAATAATGGCTTTTTAAGGTCTGATACATTTTTGTACTACCTGGGTGCATGGCATATGGTGCAGTGTGAGATTCTTCCATTATCTCATGCCTCAGGCCATCGACATTAGGAACGCAAAGTCGATTGTTGATCGTCAAATACCATCATCATTCAGAACAAAAGATGTACTATTTTCTTGTTTTACTTTTTCTGCAATACTGGTCAGTTTATCGTCACGAAATTGTGCTCGTTTAATTCTTTTAATCATCATAGGACGAACACCAAGTGAAGCATATAAAACACCCATGTCATTTACATTCAGTTCAACATTCATCTTCCTCATATCTAGTAAATACGGTAAAGCATGCACCGAGAGATAAGAAATAGTACCATAAGATTTTCGGCTCAAAGCATCAGCAACAACATTAGCTTTCCCTGGATGATATTCGATAGTACAATCATAATCTTTCAGCAATTCAAGCCATCTTCTTTGACGCATGTTCAACTCTTTCTGACTCAATAAGTATTTCAAGCTTTTATGATCACTGAAAATTTGGAATGTGGCACCATATAAGTAATGTCTCCATATCTTTAAAGCAAAAACAACCGCAGCTAGCTCAAGATTATGAGTAGGATAAGACATCTCGTATGGTTTAAGTTGTCTAGATGTATAAGCAATAACCTTACCGTGTTGCATTAAAACACATCCTAAACCTTGGTAAGAAGTATCAGTGTAAATAACAAATCCATCGGTACCTGAAGGAATAGTCAAGACTGGGGCAGTGGTAAGCCTCTTCTTTAACTCTTCGAAACTCTTTTGGCAACTATCTGTCCATTCGAAAGGAACATCTTTTCGTAGTAATTTTGTCAGTGGAGTTGCAATAAGCGGAAAATTCTCAACAAATCGTCGATAGTATCCGGCTAAACCTAGAAAACTACGAACCTCTGTAACACTTTTTGGGCTTTCCCATTTGATCACTGCTTCAATTTTCTGTGGATCAACTTTAATCCCATCACCAGAAACAATGTGTCCCAAAAAGATTACTTGATCTAACCAAAATTCGCATTTACTAAGTTTTGCATACAATCAAGCTTTCTCTCGCAAGGTTTGCAAAGACAATTCTCAAATGTTCGTGTTCCTCAGCAGATTTAGAATATACCAAGATATCATCAATAAAGATAATGACAAATTTATCTAGGTAGGGTTTAAACACATTATTCATCAATTTCATAAATACAGCGGGTGCATTAGTCAGTCCAAAAGGCATTACCAAAAACTCGTAATGGCCATACCTAGTCCGGAATGCGGTTTTTGAAATGTCAGTCTCTGCAATCTTCAACTGGTGATATCCCGATCTCAAATCAATCTTTGAGAAAACTCTAGCACCTTGCAGCTGATCAAATAAATCATCTATTCTAGGCAATGGATATTTATTCTTCACTGTCACTCGATTCAGTTGTCGATAATCTATACACAATCTCAGTGTACCATCTTTCTTTTTAACAAACAACACAGGTGCACCCAATGGCGAAACACTCGGTCTAATATATTCTTTATCCAACAGCTCTTGTAATTGGGTTTTTAATTCTTGTAACTCAACAGGTGCCATTCGATAAGGAGGGATAGAAATTGGTGTAGTACCTGGTTGTAGTTCAATAGTGAACTTTATATCTCTATCTGGAGGTAATCCGGGTAAATCATCTGGGAACACATCTGGATATTCTCTAACCACTGTAGTGTCTTCAAGTTTCAAACCACATAAGCGTGTATCTATTACGTGAGTTAGGTAACATTCACAACCTTTCTTAATCATTTTGAAAGCTGTAGATGCAGATATTATACATGTAGGCAAAATTTTTCTTTCCCCTTTAAATACAATATGTGTCTGATCAGGATGCTGCAACGCGATTTCTTTAGTAAAACAATCCAGTTTGGCATGGTGTTCGGTTAACCAATCCATACCCAGAATCACATCAAAATCTCTTAAAGGCATAACAAATAAACTTGCACTCAATTTTGATTCACCGATCACAATTTTGCAATCACGATATACAGTATTTACAATCACCACACTTCCTACTGGAGTTCGAACCAGTAAATCATAGACTAATGTTTCTGGTTTATTACCCAAATGTGATGCAAATGATTGTGAAACAAATGGATGTGTAGCTCCTGGATCAAATAAAACATAAGCATTTGTATCAGAGATTGAGAGATTACCGAAATCGCGGTTGGTGCAAACTTTAGCTTCTTCATGTGTCATGGCAAAAACTCGAGCTGGACCTTATTGCCTGCTCGCTTGACTTTCTTCTGCACTAGTGCCCCTTCCTGTACCGAATCTTCCTCGACCTCTACCTCTATTAGGATTGAAACCACTAAACCTAGTTCGCTCAATTGTGGGTTCTTCGCGTGGTTTTGTGCAATTCCTTGCTATATGTCCAGGTTCAGCACATCGAAAACATTTTCCTGTAAGCAATCTACATTCTCCATAATGATTTTTACCACAATGTGCACATGTGGGAATCTGCTGTCTTGAACCAAAGACTCTTCTTGTTGGTGTTGCACCCTAAAACTACCAGCTTTTTGAACTGCTCGGGAAGCTCCTCTGTGCGGCAAAGATAAATTCTTTTCTATTTCTAAATCCTCCGCGTCACCCCGCCTCTTCTTACTATACTCGAAAGTTTTGTTTTGATTCACTTCCAATTTCTCAAAGACGTATCGTAGCCTTTCTGACTTTACTACTATAAGACTCCATATCTCAGGGGTGTAATACGATTTCGAATAGCAAACCGAAGTCCGTATTCAAATCTAGTACACTTCTTCTTTTCAGGCTACCATATTTGGGGCATAATGAGAAAGTTGATTAAACAACACTTCATATTCAAGAATCGATCGACTTCCCCTGTTTAAGTTCAAGAAACTCTTTTTCTTTTCCGATCCTTATAAACCTCTCGCAAGTACGTATCGTGAAATTCTCTCGAGAAAATCATCGGTCAATATAGGTGGTTGAACAAGACTATCGGTTATAGTCTCCCACCAATCATACGTGCTTCCCTGAAGGAGTGATACAAAGATAATCAAACTTTTCTTCAGAGTACATTTCATCAAATTCATAACCCTTTCTCGCTCGTTTCACCATGTTTCGCTTGGATCAAAAGTACCCATAAAATCCACGACTCCCCATTTTTCTAAGTTTATCATACTTTCGTTCCGTGGTTCAAGGGGATTTACCAATGGATAAGGTGGATACCCAAAATGAGCAGGTATTCCATGCACATGATGCAGAGGTGAATGAGATGAGTGTGACTCTGGCTCGGCTGCTCCTTCCCCTCTGTGAACACTTTGTTCATCATTATGTACATGTGCTTCTTGACTCACAACCCTTTGCCTAAAATATGACAGAAATTGTAACTTTTGTAAAGCATTTAATGATAATGCACATGTCATGCCATGATCTACAGAACCCCTACCAGGGCTCTGATACCAAACTAACTTGTAATGCCCTTACCCTTGTAACATATATATATCGTATAAAAATATAATTCATAGGCAGCACCGCTGCATTGCACATGAGATTAATATATTAATCATCAGTTATAACCTTTTCGATTCAAGCACAAGCATTTACTCAAAACGATTTAGCAGCACTCATTCACATATGTGCATTCATCTATATTACACAACATTAACGACTGTACCCTTTTATATACAGATCAAAATAAAACTCCCTACATGATATGCAAATGATGAGCTGAGGGAGAAGGATGAGAATCCAGCCGGCCGACCTTTGATCCACGCTTTAACTTCTGTCACCCCTCACGGATCAACTTTTATCTACAACAACTAAAAATTGATAACATTACATTTGGTGAGTTGCAAGCTCAGCAAATATAAGCCAATAACAAGTTATTTAACATCACACAAGCATATTTTCACAACTATTTCACACTCTTTGTTCATAATATTCATAGCCACATAAATGCACGTGTTTAGTCATATTCTTTTACTGTTATGGGCCAGCTAATACCAAGAATAAATCGTGATCACGAAGATGGCCATGGCACTCTGTAATTATTTATTTCACGTAGAGTTCAGTGAACTCGGGGTGGCCGTACGGTACTCTGTAATCCAGAATTTCTGGATATCTGTAATTCTTTTAACACATGATTCAAGGTCATTAGCGGCCATAACAGAATCCATTAATCTCTGATGAATGCATTTTCTGTAATCGCATATTTCATTTCCGTATCAATAACATCAGTAGAGATCGCATATCTCATTTTCATATCTATAACATCAGTGGAGATCATATATCTCAATTCCATTTCAATGTCATCACATAGAGATCATATATCTCGATTTCATCACAATATCACCAAAGAGAGTCGTATATTTCACATTAGAGCACAACAAGCTTCTAATTGCCATAGCTAAACATGTAAGCAATTCATTCGAACATATCAATTATATAATCACACAAGTCAAATAACAGGCTAAAAGATTATACTCACAAGTGATGTCCTTATTCCGATGTTCCCGCCTAATTGGCTTTATCTGCTCCTTTATTGGAATTTTGACCTATTAATATACCAAATACACGTAAAAAAAAAGAGATTCGAATAATGTACTTAACACTAATGATGTCGTGTATAATTTATAACCTGTGCATGTAATAAATTCTATTTTATATATATTATGATTTTTAACTAAATAAAATACATGTCTCATTATAATTACTCCTATTACCGTTTTGAGCTGAAAATACAGATATACATATACACTTGTAAATTAATTCTCACCGGTATCTCTATTTCATTTTATTTACTTTTATTATCTTTACATTAATTAAGTAATACTTTAGTCTTATGCAAAGGAAAATCTGTTAACCAATTTAAACCTTTACCCCTCTCTCTTTTTTTTTTATTACTAATCTCATTGATTTATGTACTAACCCATGGGAAATACTTTGCAGGTGGTTATATAATTCTATACACCATTTGAACACTGATAGCCAAGTTAATTGAAAAAGTCACATAAATGAAACTTGCGAATTAAATTTTATTATGTTACTTAACTTCTACTTAGCTCTAATCACTTTACTCATTAAATAGAAACATAATATTCAAGCTCCTGAATTTAACAACAAACAACAATTTAAATACAATCCTAGTATTTAACTTTATTAACACTGTATAATCTAAATTTAGTAAGAAAAAAAAGTATCATACATACATAGATTATCTCTATTAAATTTTCTTGGAAGATAATTACCTGATATCTAGAAGTGTTAAATCCGTAAATAGTCCGCCAAGTGCTCTGCCGTGTAGATGTGTATTTGAGTTTTTCACTAATTCTTAAGTTAAAACTCACAAGCTAATTGCTTATATCCTAAGGAATCATCTAGGCGGTCATCCCTATATTATTATATTATAGTCCATTAGTAGTATAGTTATCCATTTGTCATTTGCAGATGTATGTCACCAAAGGTGAATTTTATTATTTAGTAATGTATATCATTTTAGTGGTATTTTAATATATTAAAGTGATATATATATCATTAGTTGCAATATATACTTACAGAAGTAATCTGATTCTAGTTTTTGTCTTCAGTTGAACCCACACGTTGTATATGCTACACTTATATATATATATATATATATATTATAGCTTAATTATATGTGTAGTCATAATGTGTTTATAACCTACATTTATCAATTCTTTTATATATCTCACCTTGATAACTATTTCAATGTCACATTTCGCCTCTAATTTGGCCATGTGTATACGATCAATATTAAACAGAGTGATATAGCTAACGTAATTATGCTAAAATTGGAAAAATTCATGATATTACAAGCATTCTAATTTTGATATGCTATTTAAAATGCACGAAGTGATGTTTATGAATAATTGACCATGATAATTTAGAAGTGCAAATATTTCGGGTTATGACAGTGCCGTTGGAGATTGTGGTAATCTTCAAGAGAGATTGTGGTAATCTCAAAGATGGTGTTGAAGAAGAGTGTAGTGCTCTTCAAGGTGTTGTAAGTTGGTGTTGTATTAATTTTGGTAATTAATAAAAAAAAATTTCTTTTTGAAATCCATCCCGGATATACTGGGGTGGTAGAGGATTAGGCCCTAGGTGGGTTGAACCTCTATAAATCGACGTGTGTTGTTTATATTCCGCACCTTTATTATTGTCTTTGAGCTTTCGGTTCGAAAAAGAGGGCAAAATCGAAAAGATGGAGATAATCTATTCACCCTCCCTCTAGATTATCGTAGCCGTTTGGACTTACAAAACACATATAGTTTGGAGGATTTAGTCTTTTTTTCTCTAAAAAATTGATAAATAACTTATAATGTAGAAGTGACTTGAATAGTCGATACTTGTGTTTAGTAAATTACAAAAACTCAACCACAATAACAATAATAATAATAATAATAATAATATTAATAATAATAATAATAATAATAATAATAATAATAATAATAATAAAGTACATTTATTTTAGGAATAGTCACACCAAAAAAAACATGCGGTTCGAGCTAATTACAAAAAAATTTAGAGATTTTCGAAATTTCAAAAAAAAAAAGAATTTAGCGTTGATTTCGTCTTAAATTTTCCCCTCATATGTAAAAAAATATTTCAAAACCCTTATGATATTTATAAAAATATTATAGTTATTCCCTTAATTTTAAAAGAGAATCAAACCTGGGGCTTTTTGTAATATTGAAACATTTTGGATTTTTTTTTGTATAGCCCAGACCTGATGGATTTTGTAACAATTGTCCCTTTAGTTTAAAAACCGGGGGTATATAAAGGTTTTGATCTGTTGGGCCGTTAGGCAGAAGATTCAGATTAAGCACCCATAGTGAGTTTAACCATACTGAGTTCAACGTTGTGAAAGTTCTGTTGCGTATATTGTTTTTGGTTCAGCTGCAAATAACTGCTACACAATTCGATATCTCGCATGAACCAACTGAAACAAATACACGCCCACACGCTAAGAAATGGCACAGATTTCACCAAATACTTGATAACCAAACTAGTTGAAATCCCAAACATAAATTATGCTCACAAGGTGCTCGACAATACGCCTAACCCAACTCTCTTCCTCTACAACAAACTCATCCAAGCCTATTCTTCTAACGGGCCCCATTTCCAGTGCTTATCTCTCTATTCCCAAATTCTTAGCCGATGCTTCTCCCCCAATCCACACTCCTTCACCTTCCTCTTTGCTGCATGCGCAAACCTTTCCAATCCTTCCCTTGGCCAAATGCTTCATGCCCATTTTGTGAAATTCGGGCTAGATTACGATGTCTATGCCTTAACTGCATTGG
This sequence comes from Rehmannia glutinosa, assembly GCA_016081115.2. Lineage (NCBI taxonomy): Eukaryota > Viridiplantae > Streptophyta > Magnoliopsida > Lamiales > Orobanchaceae > Rehmannia > Rehmannia glutinosa. The sequence goes on from CM071927.1 coordinate 49,089,525, forward strand.
TTGACATGTATGCAGAAATGGGCTTGTTGCGTTTGGCAAGAAAACTGTTTGATGAGATGAATGGCAAAGATGCACCCACTTGGAACTCTTTGATCGCGGGGTACGCGAAAAGTGGGAATTTGGAGGAAGCGTTGCGTCTTTTCTTGGATATGCCGTCAAGAAATGTGATTTCTTGGACTGCTTTGATATCCGGGTACTCGCAGAATGGGAAATATAGGGAGGCTTTGGAGATGTATTTGGAAATGGAGAGAGAGGGAAGGATTAAGCCTAATGAAGTGACCGTAGCTAGTGTTCTTCCCGCTTGTGCGAATCTTGGTGCATTGGAGGTTGGACAGAGGATCGAAACTTATGCTCGAGCGAATGGTTATTTCAGAAATGCGTTTGTCGGCAATGCAGTACTGGAACTGTATGCAAGATGTGGTGTAATTGAGAAGGCAATGCAGCTGTTTGATGAAATTGGTGGAAACAGGAATTTGTGTTCTTGGAATACTATGATCATGGGCTTAGCAGCCCATGGAAGATGTGATGAGGCTCTCGAGCTATTTAACCAGATGCTGGTGAGTCTTCTGACTACTTCACTTGCATTACTTTGTTCAAGCACTCATTGTTACATTTATTTTAGGGGATAATTACAAAAGCTACGCTTGAGGTTTGACTTAAATACAAAAATTTCCAGTTATCTTTCAAAATTACAAATACCCCCCATATTTTTTTCTATTTTACAAATTTACACCCTCAATAGGAGGGTATTTGCTAAGACAATTCAATCCTCAAGGTAGTGTTTGTAATACCTTAAGGGTGTAATTGTACTCAGGGACGAAGGCATGTTGGAGCCAAGGGGGTCACTGGGCCAACCTTAAATTTTGAAAAATATTATGGGTATTTTGGTATTTCACATTATAACCTTAAAAAAACACAAAAAATAGGAAAAATGGAATAAATTTCCAATTCTTTCATTCTTCTTTTCCCCTCCCCTTTTGTGAATCTTGAAAAATATTAGAGTTTTGTTCTTTTTTTTTTTCCTTTTTATAAATTTTGTACATTTTATTTTAGCTCCACCAAAATTTTGTACATTTTCCCCCAATATTTTCCTTCTGAAATATTAGCAATGAAGCATTTATTCAACGATTTCAAAATATGAAGAATTGAAGGGAAATATTTTGAATTTTGATATAATTGTATTATGTTATTTCTTTTTGAATATTAAGATGGAATTGAACTAATACACTTACTTTGTCAAAATTGGTTTTTATTTATAGTTTTATTTTTAGAGTTGATATATTATATTTTATTTTTATATTAATGTTAGTTGGGCCCCCCTACACGAAATTTCTGGCTTCGTCACGGTTTGTACTTCTCAAAGATAATTGTGTTTTTTTTTTGTAATAATGCCGAAACTGAAGGGTAATTTTTGTAATTATCCCTATAATTATTTGAGTGGAGCAGTAGTATACATATAGTGTAAGTTCAAAATAACCAAACTGAACTTTATTGTCTTGTGATTGGTAATGCAGAGAAATCGAATAACCCCCGACGACGTCACCTTTGTGGGGGCAATCCTTGCATGTACGCACGGTGGCATGGTTAGGGAAGGCCGACTACTCTTCAATTCCATGGAGCAAAGATTTTTCATTACTCCAAAGTTAGAACACTATGGATGCATGGTTGATCTTCTAGGCCGTGCAGGATTACTGCAAGAAGCTTATGAACTTATAAAGACTATGCCAATGAAGCCTGATTCGGTTGTATGGGGAACGTTGCTAGGGGCATGCAGTTTTCATGGCAATGTTGAATTGGCCGAGAAAGCTGCCGAGTCATTGTTTATGTTGGAGCCGAGGAATCCTGGTAATTATGTGATTCTTTCGAATATCTATGCGAAAGCCGGCAGATGGGATGGAGTTGCGGATCTAAGGAAGATGATGAAAGGGTTTAATGTGACAAAAGCAGCAGGGCATAGCTTTATTGAGGAAGGAGGTAGGCTTCATAAGTTTATTGTGGAAGATAAGTGGCATCCGAGATCCAATGAGATTTTTATGGTGTTGGATTATGTTACAGCAGAAATGAAACTTCGTGGAGATGCAGCTGATTTGGATTCCATTGTTGAGGAAATAAGGTTCATGGAATCATTTTGATGGTTTTGTGTTTTAATGTAAAAATTGGGGTTAATTACAAAAACTACCCTGAGTTTTAGCTTAAATACAAAAAAATCCAGTTATCTTTCAAAATTACAAATACCCCTTTAACATTTACTTCTCTTTTACAAATTGTTTATTAGGTAAATAAGGGTATGTGTAACATTTTTAGGGGGTATTTTGTAATTTTGAAAGATAACTAGAGTTTTTTTGTGATGAAGGCTAAACCTCAGGGTTAGTTTTTGTAATTATCTCTAAAATTATTTGAAAGCCAGATCATTGGGCATGCAGTCTTAGCTGTCTAGTTTGTAATTCTTGAACAATGAGGAACCATTTCTGAATATCCCCACTCATCCAGTCCCTAGTCGTGGCACTGTTTAACTTAGTATTTCATTCAAGGGCCGCCTCCTCTTCTGTCCACTCTCCATTCACATGGTTGATGGTTGTAAAACCAGAGAAGAAAGGGACATGAATTTGTCCACCAGCAGATATGGGATAGATACAAAAAGGACCATGAGGTTTGGGTTATTACAAATAAACTAGTATTCCACCCGTGCAATGCACGAAGCGTAGATTAAGAAAAAATAAATTGATTTTTAGTGATTGTCGAATGTCTTATTTCAATAAACGACTAAATGGTAAATATGGATAAACAATAATTTGTATGGGTTATATTACCAAACAATTAATGATATATAAATATTATTCAATATATAAAAATGCAACATTGTTTCTTGAACCAATACATTTATTATCACTATCACATATCAAAACTTTAAGTCTTTTCGGTTTCATAATTTTTAGAAATAGCAACATACAAATTACAACGGAACAAAGACATGTTTTTTTGAGGAGTCCATCATTACTATGAAACATAAAAAAATTGTACTTAAAGAAATAACGAATAAATGTACAAAGATAATAAAAAAAAAAAGTATGATATTGCCCCATTAAAAGCACAATCAATTAATTACAATGAAAGGTAATCGACAGTATATGATTTATAGTACTTGATAAAGTTTAATTATAATATTTAAACCATTAAATTATTAAAAAATATTATAATTATACTAAAATAATCTATTGATTATAGGCCAACAGAAACTGGCCCACCTAATTTCTGGAAAAAGAAAAACAACAATGTAAATTAATGCCTCAAATTATGGTAAAAGGTTGACCCAACTCTTATTTGGGTAGAATGATAATGGGCTTAATAATAATTATTGAAAGGGATTGAACAAAGTAGCATATGGCCCGAACAGTTTTTGCACAATTAATAATTTAACACAGCAAAACCTAGCGGCTAGCAGGCAGCAGCCGACTACATTTTTTTTTGAAGCAAGCAGCCGATTACAATTGTTAACATTTCTAACCTTGAACTTTCACTGTCAAATATTTCTCTATCAAAAATACATGTTTTTTTTATTTGCGGTTGCTGCAAAATTCTTCAGATGATTTTTTATGATTCTTCTCCGAATTTTTACCATATATTATATTCTTCAAAAAGTTCTGTGAAAATCGATTAGAAATATTATGTGTATCTATATTTCGAGATTCTGAAAAATTAAACTCTGATTTTGAAACCCTGATTTTTCAAACCCTGGTCTATAATGCAATCCCTGATTTTTACCGTGATTTATACTCATGTGACATGTCCTGGTTTTTCAGATCTACTATTTTTTATTACAGAGATGAAAAATCATGTTTGAATGATGTAAATTCAATTTTATTTGTATTTTACTTTTTGAATGTGTAATTGTGATGAAATGTCCATGTCTATGTTTTTCTAATATAGATCAGCACATTTTTTCGAATGGGTAGATATTTTTTTTTATTTCGATTTTCATAGGAATAGCATAAAATATATACTGAACACTGGAAACAAACTGAGTTATTTTTTAAATCTATTTTTTAATATTCAAAATACTTTCGGATCTACATACTATGTTATATTTATATATATTGGAGTTGTATATATATATATATATATATATATTTAGAATGAAATATTTTGTTTATCAAATATGAAATTCTAAGTTGATTTTGAAAGACTTGTAATTCGTTTATCTTAAATTTGAATATTTGATCAGTATGTTTTAGTATAGGTTCTGATTTACAACAACTATATGAATTTTTTTTTTCAAAAAAAGATCTTATATTCAAACATTTCATTTTTCTAGTAGTTCTGTTTTTATTTTAATTTTAGGGCTTTTGTGCATAAAATTCCGATATATATATACACACACACACACATTTCTAACAGATCTGTTTTATTTTGGTTTTTAGAGCATTTTCAAAAGTGAAAATTTCGGATCTATAGTTTTTTTTTCAATATTTTTATATGTTTGTGTAATTTCTATACTTTCTTTTTTTAACTCAATTGGGTTTAAAACTCATTCTAATTCAATATGTGCCCAATATGATATATTTACAATGTTTCTTGGTAAGATCTGTTAGAATTATAATTAGTTATTAGTTTATATTTGTGAGGGTAGTTTTGTAATTTCCCTTTGTGTGTCTTAGCTAGGGTTTGCTCCTATATATATTGGGTAGCCTCCATTTGTAATTCTCAAGTTGTTGCATTCAAGACTCCAAGTTATATAGAATTCTTCTTCCAAATTTATCTTACAAAAATGTATGTTAATTATTCTAACATGGTATCAAGAGCAAGGTTTTAATAGCATTCTCGACTTCGCGGATCCAACTCCGCGGTGAGTTGGCTGGGAGGTTGCAGGAGGGCAGCGGATCCGGTGGGTATATCGCGAGTACAGTGAGTATGTTGCAGCTTTGTGTTATTTTCATTCGATTTTCGATCTGTTAGCACTTGTTGGGTTTGGTATCTTTTTGGCCTCAAGAATCAGATTATTTGCAATAGTTTTGTTGGTAGAGTTGGCTTGATTTGTTGGATATTTGCATCGATCTATCTAGTTGTTTGGTTGGTATTTCTGATTGATTTTCTGTCATCATTATTCATTATGGCTAGTGAAAGAGATGATTCGTTGCGATCGATTAGTGTACGCTTGAATGGAAAGAATTATTCATATTGAGTTATGTCATGAGAAATTTTTTTAGAGGAAAAAATTGTGGAGTTATATTTATGGAACACAAAAACATCCTGTTGAGAAAGATAATACTAAATATCTTTGTCATGGAATTAGAGGTTTGGGAAGTGAACAATTGAAAATTATTACTTGGGTTAACAATTACGCGGAGAACTTTATTGGTATGCAATTGGCTAAATATGATCTTTGCTAAAGACGTTTGGGATCATTTGGAACGGTTGTATACTCAATCAAATTTTGCTAAACAAGATTACCGATTGGAAATAGATATTCGATCTCTTGACAAAAAAATATGATCAGACAGAATTTTATTCTCGCTATGACGATCTTTGGGATCAATTAGCCCTTATCAATCTATTGAACTTGGCGCATTTGCCCCTATATTGCTCGTAGAGAGAGCAACGATTGGTTCAATTTTTGATGGCTCTTCGGGATGATTTTGAGTCTCTTCGTGCAAATATTTTGCACCGTATTCCTTTACCATCTGTTGATTCATTTGTCGGTGAATTGTTAGCAGAGGAATTACGTCTAAAGTCTCAGGCAGGGAAAGGAGTTCTTCCTGTTCCTACTTCATCCGTTCTTGTTGTGCCCCATCGTCCATCTTCTGTTCCTTTCAGACCGCACCCAAAGGTTGCGATAATGAGTGTAGTTCTTTGTAAAACAACCAGGACATTGGAAGGCTCAATGTCCGAGTTGAATAAAGGTGGCCAACAACGTTTTCAACAAAAAATCCACGACCCCCAACATCGTTTTGTCCATCCAAATCAACGTGGTTTTAGGCGCCCCCCCACCGACTCGTGTTCTTGCACCCGTACCCTCATCGGATTCTCGTGACGCGTGCGGAACTCTTACCTCCAATCAGCCTTCTATGGATACAATTGCCGAACAATTTCAGAAATTTCTTGCCTCATCTCATGCTTTGTCTGCCTCAGGTTTGTCAACTCCGAGCTCGTCAGGTATATCTTCCTCTATTTGGGTATTAGATTCTGGAGCTTTTCATCATATGTCCTTGATATATCATGTTTTACTTCCATTTCACCCACATATGCTAGACTTTGTTGTTCTTGCTAATGGTACATTGTTACCCTTAGCGGAATTGAATCTGTAGCTACACCTCACTTGTCTCTTCCACATGTTTACCATATTCCCAAACTTACATTAAATCTTGTTTCAGTTAGCCAATTGTGTGATTCCGGCTACTTAGTATCATTCTCTTCTACTTCTTGTTGTGTGCAGGATCCATATTCCCTGAAGCTGATTGGGACAGGGCCGTAGGCAAGGAGAGTTATACATTTTGGATGAGCTCGTGAGTACCCTCTATCGCAGCCTTCTCTTTGTTGATTTGTCTTCTTTTCGTTTGAGTCCTTCATCGTCTAGCTTTTATTTGTGGCATTCTCGTTTGGGTCATGTTTCGTCTTCACGTTTAAGATTTTGGCTTCTCTACTACAAAGTTCATTAGGAAAATTGTCATCTCATGATATTTCGATTGTAGTGGTTGTAAATCGCAAAATTTTCCGCTTTACCTTTTAAACGAAGTGTTTCTAATTCTATCGCGCCATTTGATTTGGTTCATTCGATGTGTGGGGACTGCTCCCATTCCCACAAAGGGGGTTCTCGATATTATGTCTCTTTTATTGATGATTATTCTCGTTATTGTTGGGTTTATTTTATGAAGCATCGTTCGATTTTACGAGCATATATACTTCATTTCGAGCTTTTGTAAAAACTCAATTCTCTGCTATCATAAAATGCTTTAGATGTGACTTGGGTGGGGAGTACACCTCTAATAATTTTCGTGAATTGCTTGCTTTAGATGTGACTTTACATCAAACTTCTTGCACAGATACTCCTGAACAAAATGGTATTGCTGAAAGAAAACATAGACATATCATTGAAACTGCTCGCTCACTTTTACTATCTAGTTCAGTTCCAAGTGAATTCTGGGGGGAAGCCGTTCTTACCGTTGTCCATTGTATAAATAGGATTCCATCATCCATTACATCTGATTTATCACCATTTCAGAAACTATATGGTTCCACCCCTAGTTATTCGTCCTTACGAGTCTTTGGTTGTGCATGTTTTGTCCTTCGTCCTCATGTTGAACGCAGCAAATTATCTTCTCGTTCAGCTATTTGTGTTTTCTTAGGATATGGAGAAGGTCAGAAGGGATATCGTTGCTTTGATCCTGTTGCTCAAAAATTATATGTGTCTCGTCATGTATTTTTTTCTTGAGCATATTCCATTCTTCTCTATTCCTCTAGTCCTCATAGCATCTCCAAAACTGATCTTGTTCATATTGATCCATTCTCGGATAATACAGATAGAGACACAGATAGAGACTCATCAGATACTGCTGCTCCGCCTACGCCTACGGCACCCCAATCGCTTCCTGAAATTGTGGATCGTTTGCCTCCTCGATATCCCCAACGTACACGTAAGTCCACTCAGTTACCTGACTTTGTTTATTCCTCTTATTCTCCCGCCTTTGCTTCATTTTTGTCCTCTATTCACCAAATTTCTGAACCACACTCCTATAAAGAGGCAGTTACTGATCCTTTATGGCAGCATGCTATGACTGAGGAACTTTCTGCTTTGCATAAAACAAACACTTGGGATTTGGTATCTTTACCACCTGGTAAACGGGCAATTGGTTCGCGTTGGGTTTATAAAATTAAAACCAAATCTGATGGTTCGGTTGAGCGATATAAAGCACGATTGGTTGCTAAAGGTTATTCACAACAGTATGGTATGGATTATGAGGAAACTTTTGCCCTGTTGCAAAAATGACTACCGCTCGTACTCTTATTGTTGTTGCTTCTACCCGAACCGGCACATATCTCAATTGGATGTCAAAAATGCCTTCTTGAATGGTGATCTTCAAGAAGAAGTTTACATGATCCCACCACCGAGTTCCTCATAATCGGGGCGAAGTTTGCAAGCTTAAGAAAGCATTGTATGGTCTCAAACAGGGCTCCACGGGCTTGGTTTGAAAAATTCTCTGTCGTGCTTACTTCACTTGGTTTTAGTTCCAAAACCATGATTCTCGCTCTTTTCTTCAAGCGTACATGTCTTTGGTATTATTCTTCTTTCCTTATATGTTGATGACATGATCATCACCGGTGATGATGTTGATGGGATTGCATTGTTGAAATCTGAGTTAGCTTCTCGCTTTGAAATGAAAGATTTGGGACCTTTGCGATATTTCTTGGGTATTGAGGTAGCCCGCTCCCCTCGAGGTTATCTTCTTTCACAGTCCAAGTACATTGCTGACATACTTGATCGAGCTCGTCTTCCGATACCGGACGCTTGATACGCCTCTTGAACTTAATGTTCGATATTCTCCTTCGATGGCACACCATTGTCTGATCCTACTTTATATCGCACTATTGTTGGAAGTTTGGTTTATCTAACCATTACGCGTCCAGATATTGCATATGCGGTTCATATTGTGAGTCAGTTTGTCACTTGCCCCACTACCGTTCATTGGGCTGCAGTTACTCGTATCTTGCGATACCTCCGTGGTACTCTTTTCGAGAGTCTTTTGTTTCCATCTACACTCTTCATTAGAGTTGAGGGCATATTCGATGCGGATTGGGCGGTGACCTCGATCGAAAATCCACCACCGGATTTTATATTTTTCTTGGAGACTCACTTATTTCTTGGAAAAGTAAGAAACAAAATGTTGTGTCTCGATCCTCCACAGAGGGCGAGTATCGGGCAATGGCTTCTACTACAACCGAAATAGTTTGGTTGCGTTGGCTTCTTGCAGATATGAGTGTTCATTTGTCCTCACCTACTCCCATGCATTGTGATAACCAAAGTTCTATTCAGATTGCTCACAACTCAGTTTTCCACGAAAGAACAAAGCATATTGAGATTGATTGTCATGTCACTCGTCATCACCTGCAACATGGGACACTCCACTTACCTTTCATCTCATCATCTTTACAGATTGCTGATCTTTTCACCAAGTCACATCCGCTTCCGCGCTTTCGTTTTTTGGTTGGCAAACTCTCGATGATTTCTACTACATCATCATGAGTTTGTGGGGGGATGTTAGAATTATAATTAGTTATTAGTTTATATTTGTGAGGGTAGTTTTGTAATTTCCCTTTGTGTGTCTTAGCTAGGGTTTGCTCCTATATATATTGGGTAGCCTCCATTTGTAATTCTCAAGTTGTTGCATTCAAGACTCCAAGTTATATAGAATTCTTCTTCCAAATTTATCTTACAAAAATGTATGTTAATTATTCTAACAAGATCTACTCAATCTTTTTAAATATGCGCATCCCACGAAGAAGGCCTGGACGGGTGGTGGAGGGTCGACGGCTGCTGTTGTAGCTGCGGCGGCGCTTGATAGTTTCAAATTCCTGGTTATTGTGGCTCCGAGTAACTTTTGAATCCCTTTCGTCGATATTCAAATTTCAAGGTGTATGCTTTACTACTAATTATATTATGCATTTTGATTAACTATTGGCCAAAACACATCATTTTTAAGCTTTTTGGTGAATAGGGGCGTTATGGGATTTGGAAAGTATTATTTTGGTACAATTTTCTTACATCCTTGTGGGCTTATAGTATTTGATAATTTAGAAATTGTCTGCGAACATAAATACGAAAAGAATAAATGAAATGCAGATTGGAATTGCGGTATAGACAAATCGATTTCGAATTGAAAGATTTTCTCGACATTATCAATGCATACTAATCTCGACCATTTTTGTTTCCGTCTGAGCAAAGTTAATAGTTACGTAGATTGTGAGTATACTTTGAAAGTTGTTTTAAGGAATGCTTAAACTAAAAAGGACAAAAAAAAAATTATATTTGGAGTCGAAAACTAATTATTTTTCAACATATAGTGTTTAATTTGCCTTGCAATATTTATGGTTTCTATCATTCTTAATTTATTACATGTTTTTTATTTCTTTAAGTTTATAAATCGATCTCAGTCAGATTAAAAAATTAGATGTAATCAATAAAACTTAATGGAATTAAGCATCATATACATGATAAATAGCAAAAAAAAAACAATGAACAAAATTAAAATAAGACTACAAAACTAAAAATTTATAAACTGATAAGTAGTGAATAGAAACGGATTTCCTTGTAGAATAGGTTGAAATTTGCTAATTTGTTGGATTGTTTATAACATGCAATCCCTGAAAAAAAAAAAAAAAAAACAGAAAGGGATTACATAAAAAACATAGAATTTAATCCATTATACTGTGAAATATATTGTAATAACATATTGAAATCAATTGTAACAACATACCTCTGCAACGTAAAAAATACATTATAAACTAAAAGTAGTTGAGTTGTCTCACAGATCATTTTTTGGGTTGGATGCGTTTTAGAAGTTAAATATACTTTCAGTAGTTCTTTGACATTATCTCTGTAGGTTTATTAATATGGACCGATTCTTGATGAAATGATTAAAAATGAATTATTTTTAATTGCGATTCTTTTGTCGACCAAAATCTTAAATTATATGAAATAATTTATTCATGAATTTAATGTTGCAAATAAGACAAAGAACACTATCGTCTATAATAGACCCTTTGCAAATATGTGTTTTTCTGCTTTCTGAAAGTTCATTTTCTTTAAGGTGTGTTCTTAATAATGTTTTTGTTGTTTTTGATAGAAATGAAAAATGGCACAATGTTATAATCAGAGAGACAGAAAGAATATGGATATGGCAATGAAAGAAAATCAAGGCAGTCGGTAAGATTTTGAAAGAGTATGTCCTGATTTTTTGTTTCCTTTTTCAGTTTGAAACAAAATTTTTTGATTCCGTATTTTGCTTAAAGTTTGTTATAGGCGCATCTTATAAGCAAAACTAATCTATTGTGTGTTCGCATAGATAAAAAAGATGAATCTAAGCATTTAGAAATGTCCATTCCATTTTTCATATGAAACCTGTTTTATCATGCTTTATAAAACAATACAACAAAAGAAATACAGTAACTGACCTTTTGATGAAGCACTGTTGATCTTGTGCCTGTTTGAGGTGACTGCATAAAGTGTGATCTTGATAGTAGTGTTGAATGCAAATGGTTCTCTTGCAAAACTGATTCAAAATAGAGAGATCTCGTAGCATGAATTATATATCCAGATGATAAGATGAAAAAAGAACAGTGTCCATACCTTTGTTTCATTCAGATCTTTTATGTAAAAGTTGCTTGTTATGTCGATGATAATGTATATGTTGCTGGATTGTAAAGGCACATGAAACGATTTGCCTTATAATGTTGATGAATGAAACAGGTAGGAACAAATTGTTGTTTTGGTTGAGTAAACGTGTGAAATACAGTTTTGTAATAGTTGGGAAACTTCAACAACTAATTTCTAATCAGTATATAATGAAAAAGAATATAGAAAAATTATGCAATTGAAACAAATCAAGGATTAGAAAAATGAAATCATACCTTGATGTCATGAAAGAAGCATTCCGAACTGAAAACTTCAGATGAAATTGTCATATGCAGGTGCTGTATCGGCATGGACCAATGACATTGTTAATGTCCATTACATATTCATAGGATTAAGGTCCTTAACCCATGTAAACAATGGAGCTTTTCTGCATAAATCTTTGTATAATATTGCTCCGAAAGAGTATTTTTGAATCTCTGATGGTAACATATTTATAGTTAAGTTTGTGGGTGACGGGAAGAATATTGTAAAACTTTTCAGCTGCTCAAGGTTTCCATGTTGCTTTAAATGTATATGCAATTATGCATTGTGTTTTGTAATGTAGAATTTTATTTTCATATAAATAGTTTGTAGTACACTGACTAATTTCATATTTCGAGTGGTACTTTTTTGGTGCTCGAGGAAAACAACTGGCAGAATTAATCAAGTTAAATTAACTTTTTATATGAGCGCCATTGCATGCGTATTTATTATTGATATTTGAATTCCGTTCCCAAGACAAGCAATTGCTACAATCAATAAAATGAATTATTTATATACAACTGGTAGACCAATTTCAAATTTGAATTCCCTTTTTCGGTGCCCAAGACAAAAATTATAATCAATAAAATAATGTATTTCAATTCTCGATACAAAAAAGTAATTTAATATCTATACTTTAATAAATCAGAATTTTGTTTAGCTACTCCAGATTTTCCAGATTTGGTAACAGCATTTTGGCGGAATTTTGCCATATTTGGAAGAAGTTCTTGCTTTTATATATATATATATATATATATAGATGTAGAGAAGTTTCAAAAGAATCAAAACTACATAAACCTTTGAAGTTAGATTTCGTCTTACATTTCGCTCCAACCATTAGTTGACCTGACGAAATTTGTCGACATCATCAAATAGTTTATAATCATACCCTTCAACTTTTCCAAGTAGTACAATAGCCTCAATTTTTCGTCCGGATATTTGTAACAATTAGAAAAATGAAGGGATGAAATTGTAAAATGTAAAAAAATTCGGGCTATTCGTAATATATTGTTAGGAATTTTATTGTTTAGATTTTGATGAATGCCATGTAAAACTTAGAATAGAAAGTTGGCACCCCAATTTTTTTTGTTAAATGTATTGTCACAATTAGAGTCCAAAGCCGAGTTAAGTCGGCCTACGCCCAACATGCAAGAAGACAATCAAGGCTTGAAGGAAAATCTCTTTGAGAGACAGGCGAGTCAAAGAAAGAAAAAGCGACAGAACTCGATCAAGAAGCGGTGAGATGCAATAAGTGGAACATCACAAGTCAACTCAAGAGAAGCCAAGTCTCAAGCCAAGTGACAAAGAGTCATCCATGATTGGAAGGCGACTCTAAGTCACCTGGGGAAAGCAAGGAAATGCGGTCAAGTCGAGATAATCGAAAAAGAACCGTTGCCTTAAATCAAGAGACTTACTTAAACAAGTAATATCTCCATAACACCTTTCTTGGAGTGCTCGGTCCCCGTTCTTGAGCGTGCAAAAGGAATGAACCAATGGGAAGCACTACACCGTGTCATAACTCAAAAGGTGATAAAACAATTCATACGAGGAAATGGCAATTTCAAGAATCGCAAGCCAACGATCGCAAAGTGACTTTCAAAAATGAGCCTATCTCTTCAACGGGCAAATTTTTGAAAGTTCACTATAAAAGGCCGAGGAATTTGTTTGAGAAAAAGCATGAATGACACACATGTGAAGATATACAAGCTTATCAAAATCAAACATTCTCAATCCTCAAGCCTACATCTCGAAGTACATCAATCCAACACTTACCCGTGAAGGAAAGAGAACTTCAATCGGTTGAAGAGGAAAATATCAAAACAAGGGGTCTACATTCCAGGAAGGATTGTAGAAAGGTTCAAGGTGAACCAAGTCTTAAGCTCTTGGAGGGCTTCGTGATCAAATCCAAAGTGCTTAAGCAAGTGAGTGTAGTAGCAAGGCAAACCCTGTGAAGAAGCCGAGTCGTTTGAGAAGCCACCGAGTGATCAAGGCGTCTCAGGATCGAGTCCCAAAGGATCAAGTCGGCCGTTGTGATCAAGACTTGTATCCGGACTCATTACCACTTTGTAAACCGATCATTACTTAGTGGATTCCTCCGGGAGTTGGAGAAGAGAGGAGTAGAAGAATTACCCCATTTTCGAACCTCTATAAAAACCTTTATCGTGTCATTTACATTTCAAAGATTTAAATTTCAAAGACTTTTAATTGCTTATATCTCACGATAAATTTGCTATCCATTTGATAATTTATAAGTACTAAATCAAGTTGTAAAAACTTGCTTAATCAAACTTAAGGGTGTTAAGTCTTCCAATAAAACAAAACCACATTTGAGTCAATTTATAGCCAACAAATGAGTTACTCTATTAATGTCACTCACCGAAATTCGTTGAGAGATTAACTCTACTTGAGTGACTAATTCGATCGTCCATCAAGGACACAAATTGTGAACTCTCAGAGATTTAAAAGGCCTAAATCGAAAATTTGGTAAGGTTTATTCAACCCCCTTCTAAACCTTACACTTACACCCCTTGGGACCTACAAGTGGTATCGAGCGGTTGGTTCATTGAACCCTCCGCACCGTTCTTGAACTAGATCTCCAAACTTTTCAAAAGTCCGCTTTAGTACTTAAACTTTCAAAACTCTTTTCTATCATTAAAAATTATTATCATGGAAGCAAATCTAACACGCATTCCTATGTTCACTATTGAAGAATTTGATGATTGGAAAATTCGTATGCAAAGCTCATCTATCAAAGATTACATGATGAGATGTGGATAGTGATAGAAGATGGGCCTCTCAAATATTAAAGGTGAACACAAACAGTCACGAAGAGTTGCAATTTGAAGGGGAAGAAGATCAAGACCTGGACCACCATGGTTGAAAAACCAAGAACCGAGTGGACAAATGATGACAAAAAGATACAACCTGGACAATGTAGCCAAGGACATTCTTTACAAAACCTTGGACAAAGCCATGTTCAATAAAGTGAAATCTTGCAAAATCGCTAAGGAAATGGGACAAACCGACATTGATTTGTGAAGGCTCGTGAGCAAATCAAAGAAAACAAACTATCGGTGGGTGTACAAAAATTTGAGAACTTTAAAATGATCTCGGGAAAACCTGGATCAACTGGATGCTCGGTTTACGAAATCACAAATGAGTCTGTCTACACTTGGAAAGGAATATACACGAAAAAATGTGTATGAAGATCCTAAAAAGTCTTCCACTGAATGGGAAATGAAGGTCATGGCATTGAGACACTCCATGGACCTATCAAAGACATCCAATCATGAGTTATTCTCGGACCTCAAAGCCTACGAGTTTGAGCCGAGAAGGAAAGACCAGGAAGAGACAAAATGTACCCAAAACAATTGCTCTAATTGTCAAAGATGGAAGGAGAACGAGGTCAAAGAGGCAATTGACCCGAAGAAATAGCCCGATGGTTAAAAGATTTAACAAGTTCTTTAACAAGAACTACAAGAGAGGAAAGGGTGAATCCTCTAGAAGACACTCAACTCCCTCCAAATCAAGGGATGATAGGCCAACCAAGAGAATGATCATCAACAAGTTGAGTATCAAAGGGCCGACAACTCAAGAATAGAAAGAGTCAAAAGGCTGAATATCTATGTTGGAATTGTAGACAACCAGGTCACTATGCCATTGATCGCTCATATCCTGTAGTCAACAAGTACAGAACGAAGAAGAAAGAAAGGTCTTGAGAGAAAGAAGACAAGAGAAGAAAAAGGCAATGATGGTCGCAGAAAATCGGCCGAGACAAATGCAAGTCAAGAGAGACAATGACTCGAGAGCAAGCGTGAAGCCGACTACTCAAGTGACTCGAAGAAGAAGCCTTGATCCGCTTAATGGCCAAAGAACAAGATCAAGAAGATGAGGTACAATCTAACTCAACAAGCTCGGACACTAGTGATAGTGATACCACCGTGACACACACACTTCATCACCCACTCGATCTTTATGATTCATTAGGCAAAATGATGAAAGATTTTGAGCACATTAAAACCTCACACACACTATTGAATGAGGAAAACAAATTACTCAAAAGTCAAAACTCAAAGTGACTAAGGAGCCGAGTACTCTAAGTCAAATAGCCGATGAGAGAATAAAAGTTTAAAGGCTGAAAATGATAAATTAATAGCGAAAATTGCTTTGCTATAGAAAAGAGGAGAATGACCTCAAAATGTTATTGCCTCATTCACTAAGGCATCTAAATCATTGGATGATCTTATTATGAGTCAAAGAGAATGTGGAGACAAGACAGGCTTAGGATTTAACTCCTTTGTGCCATGTCAAACCTCAAGAGTAATTTTGGAAAAAGGATCTTCAAGTCATGAAGAGTCCGAAAAATCCAAAACTCTAAATGTTGCACACACTTTCAATCCAAAGCACAATACTAAGCAAACCGGCCTTGGTTACAAAGGAAAAGGAAAACAACCGAGTTGAGAGTCTTGAAAGGATACCGAGAAGAGACTCACCGAGTCCTCAAATAGACTCCAAACAAAAAATACTCAGAAAGAAGAAGCGAGCTACCAAAAATCCCGTAAAACTCATAAAAGAAATACATATGATGGGAATGGTAGAAAATATCCAAGCCAAGTCGATGAATAATGTGAACTATCGCCTAGACTTATGGAATACAAGCCCAAATGGCAAAGGCCTAGAACTCAACAAAGGCCATTCCAAAAGCACAAGAGCTTTCATCAAAGACACATATGCACCTAGGCACTACACTCAAAGACACCACAATTACCCAAGAAAGGCAATTGCTAAAACACATATGCAGCATACGAAAAAAGAGACAAACAGTATGAACCTAGACATCCCAAGCAATTTGCCAAATCAAAATATTGAATCAAATGAAGTTGTCTTTGCAAGGATGTAGACAGAAAAATATGTATGTAGTGGATTGGTCAACCGCAACACCCAAAGACTGTCTACTAGCAAAGAGCACAAGAGAGGCATTGAATCAAGTTGGTGTGGCACAAAAAGCCGAGTCACCCAAATTTCAAAACAATTAATAAGCTAGCAAGAAGTCATCTTGTAGAAGGACTTCCGGACTCGATACAAGAAGGAGAGTATATGTGATGCATGTCGAAGGGAAAACAAATCAAGTCGTCGCTCAAAGAAAAGACATGCCCATCCTCAACAAGAATATTGCATCCGCTTCATATGGATCTATTTGGCCCAAAGGGAACCAAAGAAGCATAAGTGGAAAGAAATACACCTTGGTGGTAGTAGATGACTACTCAAGATATACATGGACAATATTCATGTGCAAGAAGAAAGAAACTCTACAAAAGCTACCACAAATGATGAAGAGGATACAAAATGAGAAGAGTCAAACCATTATCAAAATAAGATCGGATAGAGGAACCGAGTTTGTCAATGGAATAATAACTCAAGATCTTGTATTGAGAATGGTATTGGTCATGAACTATCACCGCAAGGACTCCACAAAGTGAGAATGGAGTTGCGAAAGAAGGAATAACCCTCAAAGAAGCAAAGCAAGGACCATGTTAGTCAAGGGGTTACCAAAAAGATTTTGGGCCGAAGCAATCAACACACGACTTGCTACACCCAAAACAGATGTATGATAAATAGACAAAAATGACAAAGACTCCTATGAGATCCGGATCGAAGAAAACCAAATGTTGCATATTTCAGATATTTGGATGTAAATGCTTCATCCACAACAATGGCAAAGACAACCTAAAGGCTTTTGATGCTAAAGCCGATGAGGTATCTTCTTAGGATACTCAAATGAAAGCAAAGCCTCTGAGAATACTCAACAAAAGAACTATGGTTACGTAAGAATCCATTCATGTAGTATTCGATGAGCCAAATGTAAATGGGAAGACATTGAAGAGTCACCGATAAGTCAAACATCCAACCTTACGTAAGAGTCCCTATCTTTGTCAAGCCGGCGGGGATTATCAATTCGAGAAGAAGATGAGATAGTCAATCTCAAAAGCGGTGGAAAATCTGCGGTGAGTGATCACGAGAGAGTCGACCACAAAGAACACACGCAAGTCGATCAATCCGGCTAACTTACTTCAACCTCGACGTAAGATGGTGAGAGACCATCCACCGAACTTGTCATTGGAGATATAAGAGAAGGTGTCAAGACAAGATCCAACCCAACAAGAAGCAATGTTCACATGCTTCATCTCGCAAATAGAGCCCAAAGATGTGTCACAAGCATTGACGACACACATTGGATTCAAGCTATGCAAGAAGAGTCAATCGCTTTGAGAGAAATAAAGTATGGGAATTAGTACAAAGACCCATACATCAAAATGTTATTGGAACCAAATGGGTATTCGAAATAAGATGAACGAGGAAGGTTCTCGTGGTAAGAAACAAAGCAAGACTGGTAGCCAAAGGATATTGCCAAGAAGAAGGAATAGATTTTGATGAAACATTTGCTCTCGTAAAGATTGGAAGCTATAAGGATGTTTCTTGCCTATGCAGCTCACAAGAATTTCATTGTATATCAAATGGATGTAAAAAGTGCATTCCTGAATGGTTTATTGGAAGAAGAAGTGTATGTTGAACAACCTCCAGGATTTGAGCGAAGACTCTTGGAGACAAGGTATACAAACTCAAGAAAGCCCTGTGCACGGATTGAAACAGGCACCCGTAGCATGGTATGATACCCTATCACAATTCCCGATCAAAATGGATTCACAAAAGGAAAAGTAGATAGAACACTTTTCGAATTCAAGACAAGAAGAGTATACTTTGCTTGTTCAAATATATGTGGATGACATCATTTTTGGATCCACTAACAAAGAGTCGTGTGTGAAAATTCTCAAACCTCATGCAAAGTAAATTTGAAATGAGCATGATGGGAGAGCCGACATTCTTCCTTGGACTTCAAGTAAACAAATTGAAGGATGGAACCTTCATAAGTCAAACGAAATACACCAGAGATTTAATGAAGAAATTTGGTATGGAGGAGAAGTCTTCTCAGTAAAAATACCAATGAACACATCACAAAATGGACATGGATGCAGATGGCAAGCCTCAGTAGATCAAACAAGATACGAGAGCACTTATTGGATCATTGCTCTATCTCACACGGCCTAGCAGCCGTACATCACTTTTGTCTTTGTAGGTGTATGTGCAAGATTTCAATCTGCTCCAAAAGAGAGCCATATGACTGACTAAGAGAATATTGAGATACTTAAAAGGAAGCCAAGAAGTAGGCCTATGGTATCCAAAGGAAGGTGGATTCAAGCTAATTGGCTATTCGGACTGACTATGTCGGATGCGAGTGGACAGAAAAGTACTTCAGGCACATGTCAAATGCTAGGAAACAGACTAATTTCCTGGTTTAGCAAGAAGCAAAACTCAATAGCCACCTCTACAAATTTAGCGGCAATACATACATCATGGCAAACAAGTGCTCCAAGTCCTATGGATGAGACAAAGAAATGAGAGATTATGAAGTTGAAGAAAAAGAAATTCCAATCATGTGTGATAACACAAGTGCCATTGCAATCACTCAAAATCCTGTGTTGCACTCAAGAACAAAACATATTGATGTCGATATCATTTCATAAGAGATCATGTTGAAAAGAAGGACATTATCTTGGAATATATCTCAACCGACAAACAACTAGCCGACATCTTCACAAAACCATTATGTGAGTCAAGATTTGAAGAACTCAAACATGAGTTGGGGCTAATTGAGCTAAGCCGAGACACGAAGAATCAAAGAAAAGAAATGGAACAGAAAGAAGGTGAAAAAGAGCAAAACAAAAAATTAGCTCAAGAATCACCAGACGGAAAGTCACTATACCAAGTCACCGATAGCTGAGTCACTAAGAGAAATGTGAGAAGCAGAGTCAAATCACTAAGAGATAAGTTTGAATAACTTATGAGCAAAGTGACAAAAACGCAATCGTTTTGACTTAGCGGGAATGTTTTAAGAGACACGTCAAAGATAATGATGATGTGTACGCATAAAGCCGCACACCAAGCCTATGATTGGATATAAATGCTGCCGCATTAAATACGAGACATGAACTCGCTCAATATGCGTGCGAAATCCAAGCCGTTGATTTCGATCACGATTCAAAAAACCGTCTGCACGCCCTTTCATAAACCATATTTAAACCATTTTCGCTCGCTTTCTCTCTCACACTTCTAAAAACCTGTTCAATCTCTTTCTCTCAAAAGGCAAAGGCAAATACTCTCGAAACCTATCAACCTTCAAATCAAATTTCTCGAACTTTTCCTTGAAATTATTCTCGAGAAATGGCACCAACGTATAACTTTACCAAGTTGGGAAAACAAATCCACACCGGTTCGACCGTGGATTTCGACGGAATTTGAATGGTGAAGGTCCGACGACACCCTGGTGAAGAAAATTGCGGAGAAGTTAGAAACGCCAGGACTAAAACCGTTTCTAACGCTGAATATCCTATGACCTATGTGGAGGAGGTCGCACAATTCTACGTGAATGCCGAGATTCACGATGAAGGAATCAAGTCATCTGCTCACGGAAGCGGTGACTATCACGCCAAGATTTGGTGAATATTGCTCACTACCGTGAAGGAGCAAATCGAGATTAAGGAAGCCGATGTAAACTTGGTGACGATGGAAAGAAATAGCCAAGTCCGACCTTGCCGATAAAATTATTTACACAAAGAAACAAAAGATCACAAGGAGGATTATCACAAATTGTTGGACATAGTTGCCAAATGTATCAACATCAAATTTGGCAAATTTTGACCAACTATCAAAGGCAAAGCCGATTGTGATGGCTGCAATCATCGAGAAAAAGAAGATAAACTGGCTGAGTTTATCTACAAAGCATCGCTTAACGTGGGAACAAGTCCTTCAAAGAAGATGGGTCATTTGGAGGATCCCGGGATATGGCCTAGTGATTGGCCGACTATTGGAGATGAAAGGAGTCCTCTCGCATATGGGAAAGCATTCCATGTTAACAAGAGGATGTTCGAGCTAACCTCTCGGTGCTCGGAAGCGAGCTTACGCCAAGAGAGCCGACACCAGGTGAGGGGGAATCACCACCCGAAGACACAAATTCCTCCTCTCCAACCAAGAAGAAAGCTTGCCCTGCACCGCCAAAAAGTCTCACGCCCCTGCGCAAAGAAAGAAAACCAAACATGCTCCCGCCCGCAGCGAGAGTCACCCGCCCGCGAAAGTCTCCCGCCTGCCCGCAGCCAGAGTCACCGCCCGGCCAAGCCGTGTCTCCCGCCCTCGCAGCTAGCCGATCGAGAAGGACTCACAAATACCTTCTACGATCGTCAAAAGGAGGAGAACCGACAAGCCTAGACGGCCAGCCTCGAAACAAACACAAGCACCGCCCTCGCGCCCCAGACTCGTGAGAACGCCGCCTCGAACTGAAATTCCCCAGTACAAACCAGAGACGAAGAAGACTCGTCAAGCGGTCCGAACAGAGAAACCAAATGAGCCGCCATTACCTAGCACAAATACCGGAGACTACCGGAGAAGTAGAGTCTCCGGATGTAGTTGATGAAACGACAAAGTCTGAAGGCGATCGCAGAGGCAACTCAAGACACACCGTAGCTCACACAAAATGAAACTCAAGAAGAACCAAATTTGCGGATAGTGATGTAATGATCCTATCTCCACCTTACCCGGACATCCAAAATCGTCATGCGTGAGTGGAGAAAATGGAAGTTGAGCAAGTCAAGGGAACAGTTCCAACGGCCTCAATTCATAGAAGAAGAAGAGGAATCGCTAAATTTCCTTGATCGACTATCGTGCTCCCAAAGACTTGATGAGGACAATCGCTTAGACATCCCGCAAATCTACAAGGACAGGGAGAGAGCAAAGCAAGTGAAGAAGCCAAGCACGTGAGAAGGCAAGTATCCGCCCTATCTCCGGCACCGTAACACTTCCATCCTCTCCTTGATGTCTTCTCCGAAAGTGACGAGGAACCGTGAGAATGTCCGCCATAGAAGAAGAACCGCAGATGCAGCAGCATTGCATGAATCAAGCTAATCCTTCACGAGCAAAGACTCGATGGAGGGACCAGGAGAGTCCTCCAAAACACAAATGAAATCGATCCAATGGGAGTGGTTCAAAAACAGCCATTGATGTTGCTTTGCTACCACTTCCCCACCACTCGGAAGAAGGCAATAAGGAAAATGGCGATGAAACCGGGCTAGTGGGGACCCCAATGAGCCAACCCCTATTGAAGGTGTGCTACCACCGCCCCAACGGCCGAACCATCAATTGAAACAAATGGGATTTTGGAGACGAGTGACCCCACTCCAAGTCACTCACTCACCGGTGCGCCACCGAGGGGGAAACTCCCTCCACCGGCAAAGGTCGGAGGATGCCGCAGATGACTCGACAAAGAAGCAAGGAGGCGAAGAAGAGAAATTACAATCACTAGAAGAACAAAGAAGTTGCCATCAACGAAGCTCGCATACTTGAGACTGTCTCACCGAGGTGCCAACCGCTCTGAAGGCTAATGACGCCGCCGATGCAAAAGGCACGCACGAAGGAACAACCCAGGGAGTTAACACTGGGCGATGAAAGTGCAATCCATGGGGTTGAGACTCCAATGGATGCCATCAGTAGAAGACCCTAAGACAACCGACACCGTCGAAAAGGGAGGACTAAGGCCTCGCAGCCAGAGAGACCGCCGGAGGAAATGAAGGCCCACGGGAGGTTGAGACTTCCCGGGGTAAAGAGGTCAAGTAGAGAATATCCCTCCCGCAATCATCGACCCATCCGAGAAGGAGATCGCACTTCATGATTCCCGGACAACCCCGATGTCACTTTTCCGGGATCGGGAAGGCGAAGAAGAAGCGAGTCAACCCCCATGACAAATCCAAAAGACTCACCAAGGCGGATGTTCCAGGCACGAGCAAGTCCGATCCCAAGACTACTCGTCAAACGTTTAACTTTGATGATGAGCCACCACTAGAAATCTCATCATCGTCCGATGACGCCGCGATAAGGCCGAGGACAAGTCTATCAAATGGAAAAATCACCGAGACCAACGGTCATTAAGACACTGAGGCTCAAGCAAGCGGATCTACTTCACAACCAAACCCAACAACCAGACCACCGCTCCGGCTCCTCAAGATACACCGGATCGATTCCCAAAAGAACTTCACGCACACCGCTTATCATCGAACAAATCCCGGTTGGCGGTGATGAATCCTTTGTGGAATCTTTCCCTTTCTCACTGGAGATACCGAACTCCACGAAGAGTCGAAAAAATGAGCAAGCACGCTATCACGACCACCTCCTGCTTTTTCACTCAGGCACCATTGTTCCAAATAGATTTTGATTTCGACGTTTGTATGGCCATCACCGCAATGTGAAGAATCACCAAGTTCGAGAAGTGTTCAAGGCACTCTTTGCTGAAGTTGAACGAATGGAAAGGCATCGCCCTCTTTGGACATGCGCCCGGACAACAGAGATGCCAACCTTACATACCGACTTGAGAGGCATCACAATCGGGATAAGGGAATGGTGGCAACAAAGAAGAATCAATGCGTGTGGAACAGGTGAGATACTTGAGAACCTTATTCAACAAGTCACGTGTGGAGAGTGAAAATGTTGATGCGAAAACGGTTTGAGGAACACATTGAACATATGCATGAAGCTCACACCGCCGAGATCAAGCTGCCTGCGTGAGCGTAATGCAAATGATATACAAATATTTGGAAGAACACATGACAAGAAAATTCAGCCTTCTCATGGCCGAGATGAAGCCGATTTCAAATAGAATCCAACGCTACTCGGTCAATTCCGTGCAAAGATACAACGCAGCAGACTTGAAGCAAAATTCAACCATCGAAGACTTCGACTTCATGCTTGCCAAAGATGTTCCCTGGGTTCCTCTATCCTTTGATGATGCCAAAAAGGGGGAAGAGGAATACCTTAAAGCAAAAAAATCAAGAAAACTTGAAAAGAAAGGAGCGGTGACAAGGAACAAATTGAGAAGGGAAAATCACCGAGAGAAATTTTGAAATCAAGAAAGGAAAATCATTGAGGGGAAGGATCAAAAGATATGACCTTGATGATTGCACAAACCCCAACAGGTCCTCACACAAATGACATTATAAGCGAAGAAACTCCCATGTGACTCGCCACTCCAACACTCTGCTTGTATCTATGGCCGAGAAGAGAAAAGCAATTGAAGCGAGGGGATGAAGGAGGTGGAAGGAAGAATGGATGCCAGGGTGATGAACATCTTGAAAGAACACGGAGGCATTCCAATTGACAGAGACACGTATGCCATTTCGGATGTCGGGAAAGAGCCAAGATCAGTTGATGAATTCAAAACGCTCGAATCAAGGATATTTTGCAAATATGTCCATGGCTCAAGCTTGGGACTGATCGGGAAAAGGGTCTCACATTATGTGAAGAAGGCGACAGACAAAGCAGACAACCTAGCCATCCTCTGCTGGTCACTCCGCCGGCACTCACCGAAAGAAGAAGGCCCCAAAGACAAGATACGCCCGCAGGTAGAGGAAGAAGCGGCGAAGGAGGAAGAAGCTTGCACCTAGGCCTCCGCCAAGAATATTGAATATGTAGATCCGGGAAAGAAAGGAGGGATCTACTCGGGTGGGCTTGACCAAGTGGCGAACTTGCAAGTGGCTAAAACCAACGCCGAGTATGTAAAGAGAATAGAAGAAGAAAACAAAAGACAAACTCAGCTATGGCGGAGAGACAGGAAAGAACAAGGAAAGATGAAGGCGCCCGAGAAGGCATATGAGAAGAAAAAGAAGGCAAACATGATGACGAAAGAAGAGAAGAAGAGAAGAAGATGTCGATCAAGATGAAAGAAGGAGACAAAATAAGGAGATGAAGTGTTGTCTTTGTCAACCCTTCGTGTATTTTATATGTAAATACATACAATGTAAGTCTTACCGTAATATAGCTATAAATTTTCTATTTTTTTGTGAAGACAATTACATACTCGATACACCTTGTAAACAAATTGTGTTAAGTACAAGAATGATATGATCAATAAAAAGATTGATTCTGCGCATACATTCTATGTCAATACACTATCTCGTATGTATCTTTGTTATCTGCATCTTTGTATGATTTAAGTTTTGGCATCATCAAAAAGGGGGAAATTGTTAGGAATTTTATTGTTTAGATTTTGATGAATGCCATGTAAAACTTAGAATAGAAAGTTGGCACCCCAATTTTCTTCATTAAATGTATTGTCACAATTAGAGTGGCCAAGCCGAGTTAAGTCGCCACGCCCAACATGCAAGAAGACAATCAAGGCTTGAAGGAAAACTCATGAGAGACAAGTGAGTCAAAGAAAGAAAAGCATAAGAACTCGATCAAGAAGCGGTGAGATGCGGCTAAGTGGAACATCATCAAGTCAACTCAAGAGAAGCCAAGTCTCAAGTCAAGTGACAAAGAGTCATCCAATGATTGGAAGTCGACTCTAAGTCACCTGGGGAAAGCAAGGAAATGCAATCAAGTCGAGATAATCAGTAAAAGAACCGTTGCACGTAAATCAAGAGACTTACTTAAACAAGTAATATCTCCATAACACCTTTCTTGGAGTGCTCACCCCCCGAGAAGCGTGCAAAAGGAATGAACCAATGGGAAGCACTACACCGTGTCGAACTCGAAAAGGTGATAAAACAATTCATACGAGGAAATGGCAATTCCAAGAACGCAAGCCAACGATCGCAAAGTGACTTTCAAAAATGAGCCTATCTCTTCAACGGGCAAATTTTTGAAAGTTCACTATAAAAGGCCGAGGAATTTGTTTGAGAAAAAAGCATGAATGACACACATGTGAAGATATACAAGCTTATCAAAAACTGAAACATTCTCAATCCTCAAGCCTACATCTCAAGTACATCAATCCAACACTTACCTGTGAAGGAAAGAGAACTTCAATCGTTGAAGAGGAAAATATCGAAAACAAGGGGTCTACATTCCGGGGAAGGATTGTAGAAAGGTTCAAGGTCGAACCAAGTCTTAAGCTCTTGGAGGGCTTCGTGATCAAATCCAAAGTGCTTAAGCAAGTGAGTCAGTAGTAGCAAAGGCAAAACGCCTGTGAAGAAGCCGAGTCGCACGAGAAGCCACCAGTGATCAAGGCGTCTCCATCGAGTCCCAAAGGATCAAGTCGGCTTTGTTGTGATCAAGACTTGTATCCGGATCTGTTACCACTTTGTAAACCGATCATTACTTAGTGGATTCCTCCAGGAGTTGGAGAAGAGAGGAGTAGAAGAATTACCCCATCTTCGAACCTCTATAAAAACCTTCTTGTGTCATTTACATTTCAACATTTAAATTTCAAAGACTTTTAATTGCTTATATCTGTGATAAATTTGCTATCCATTTGATAATTTATAAGTACTAAATCAAGTCAGAAAAACTTGCTTAATCAAACTTAAGGGTGTTAAGTCTTCCAAAAAACAAAACCACAAATTGAGTCAATTTATAGCCAACAAATGAGTTACTCTTAACAAAATACTCGGTGAAATCATTGAGAGATTAACTCTCTTGAGTGACTAATTCGATTGTCCATCAAGGACACAAATTGTGTAGAACTCAGAGATTTAAAAGGCCTAAATCGAAAATTTGGTAAGGTTTATTCAACCCCCTTCTAAACCTTACACTTACACCCCTTGGGACCTACATATATATAGAATTTGAGGGATGTAATAATAAAATATTTGATGATGTCAGTAATTTCCGGCAGTTAACTAACTTTTACGTAAATATGTAAGACAAAAAGAGTTTCTGTAATTTTAAAATTCTCTTTATTTTTTTAGTCCCCCAAACCTCAAGATTTGTTTTTTTCTTTTTCTCTCTTTTTTTTTTGTGTCCCTGCAAATATTTGTCTAGTACTTTAAGTCTTTTAACATTTTTGTCATGAAAAGTCAAGAATTTTCAAGTCCTTGGGTGCAATGTGAAGATTAACGCAAAATGCTAATAAGATTCTAAACTTATTTTCCTGTAATTCTACTCGGCTTAAAATTCTAATGAAATTCAAGTAACACTTTTTTCCATCCTCTTGTGTGCATGTGTCACACTATGACAGCTTCATGATGACTCGGATCCTTTGCACACTTCATTACAAATGTCTTATATATCAAATATGACCTTTTGACCCAACAACTTATCAAGAATGGCCTTTGACCGACATTTATTGCTAAAAGAAAAATAGAAAAAGGTAGAAATTGTAAACTTCTCAAAATGCCCATCTTAAAAGGCGCAAGGTCGGTTAATCGACTGATACGCGACTTAAATTTATTAAGTCGGTCAACAATAGTTTAACCGACTCAAATTTATATGGTCGATCAATGGTCGATTAAACGACCAAAGTGGGTCGATTAGAATTTGAAAAGCCTCTATGGTCGGTTAAACGACCAAAGTGGGCCAATTATAATTTTGAAAAGCCCTCTGCAGGGTTTATAAGCCCTCAATCGACTCTAAACGACAATCGTTCAAATCATCACCACTGTCAAAGCGGCCGCCATTGATTACCGCCGTTGCTTGCCGCCGGTGCCGCCGTCATTGGGAGAATATTTGCTTGCGACTTCTGTCTATAAAGTAAGAGTTTTATTTTGTTTTTTTGAATTAGTTATTTTAATTGCATTGTAAAATATGTTATAGGGTTTAAGGTTTTGAATTGAATGAATGCTATATATTGAATGGGTATTGCATTTTGTTTGAATTGAATGTTAATGTTATTTGGAATGTTAGACTATACATGTTGGGAGTGTTGTATTTTTTGTAGGTCCAAAGGGGTGTGGTGTAAGATTTTAGATAGTTCAACATAGTTCAACATAATTGACTCAAATCAGTTGTGTCCTTGGGGGACAACTAAGTTGGCTATTCAGCTAAGTTACCCACTCAACAGACTCAATAGAGTTGTTGATAGTATAACTCGACTTCTTAAGCCAAATATTTGACTTGGCTGATTTGGCTTTTAACAGCGGAAGACTTAACACCCTTTGACTGATTTAAAGCTTGTTTTTAACACTTGATTTTAACACTTAGTTATTTATCAGTTGGATAGCAAATATTAACTAACAACAGATATAAAGTATATGCAGGAATTTAAATGTTGAAAGTAAATTGACACAAGTATTTTTATAGAGGTTCGAAGATGGGGTAATTCTTCTAGTCCTCTCTTCTCCAACTCCTAGAGGAATCCACTAAGTAATGAACCCGGTTTACAAAGCGGTTAATAGTCCTGGAGACAAAGATTGATCACACAAATGTGGCTTCTTCTCGTGACTCGGCTTCTTCACGAGGCAACTATCCGGCTACTTCTCAACTTCTCAAGTTCTTGGATTTGATCACGAAGCCCTCCAACAAACTTGATACTTGGTTCGACCTTGAACCTTTCTACAATCCTTCAACTTGGAAAGTAGAGCCCTTTTGTTTCTTCAAATGTTTCTTCTTCAACTGGTTGAAGTTATCTCTCCTTCACAGCTTGTGTTGGATCGAGTTTCTTCGAGTTTTAGGCTTGAGGAATGTCTTGATAATCTTTGAGAATTTGCAGGTTAATTGCTTGAATATTGCTTAAAAAGTTCGTGTCATTCGTAACCGTTTCTCTATAGCTTCCCCAGCCTTTTATAGTGCACATTTGAAATTTTCCCGTTGAAGAGATATGCTAGTTTCAAATGTCACTTTGTGTTCGTTGGCTTGTGTTGTCTTGGTCTGCACCCCTTGTGATGTTGACCTTTCATCGTATTAAATGGCATTCCACTTTGCAGGTTGTTGGGAAATTAATTTTTAGATTTTGATGAATGCCATGTAAAACTTAGAATAGAAAGTTGGCACCCCATTTTTCTGTTGTAAATTGCATTGTAATAGATAGGGCTGGTAGAGCTGAGTCAAGTCAGCTATGCCTGAACATGCAAGAAGACAACTAGAGACTAGAAGGAAGACTCATTGCAAGGCAAACTGAGTGTGGCATGGAAGAGAAGACAGAACTCGATCAAGGTGCAAAATTTGAGATACACCGTGGGTGAAGTATCAGTCAAGTCAACTCAAAATAGCCAAGTCTCAAGTTGAAATGATAGAAGAGTCATCCAATAATTGGAAGCTGACTCGAAGTCAACTGGGGAAGTTAAGAAAATGCAACAAGTCGAGATAATCGAAGAGATCCGTTGCACGAAAGTCAAGAGAATTACTTAAACAAGTAATACCTCCATATCGCCTTTCTTGAAGTGCTCACCCGTCGAAGCGTGCAAAAGGAATAAACCAATGGGAAGCACTGCACCCGTGTCAGAACTCTGAAAAGTTGAAGAATCATTCATACGAGGAAGTGGCAATTCCAAGGACTGCAACAAGACAAGCCAACGACCACAAGTGTCTTTTAAAAATAAGCTTATCTCTTCAACGGGCAAATTTTTGAAAGATCACTATAAAAGGCCGAGAATCACTCGAGAGAAGGTTACCTCGAACCACGAACATTCAAGATAACATTCGAATCAGTAACCAAAAATATTCTCAAGTCATTCAAGATCAATCCTCAAACCTACATTACGAAGGAAATCAATGCAACATCTTGTCGTCTTCTTGCCTCACAATCATCTAGAAATTGATAAAGTATTTCTTCCAAGCTAGACAATTGTTCTTGTGGTGATGAAAGGTTTCATGATTTTCCATATTTTGGGTCCATACATTTTCTTGAGGTGGATAATAAGGAACAAAATGGTTCACACTTTGACTTCCAAAAATCACGGTAGCATCATCGGTTGGCCACGTATATGCATACATTATAATTCCATCCAACGATGTGCCTAAAAAATTACACAAAATTAAAACAAGAAAAGAAAAAAAAAAAAAAAAGTCAAATTACAACTAGGCAATCAACCTTGATATCATACAAAACACATTCCCCGGCAACGGCGCCAAAAACTTGTTAGATATTTTTCTAACCGCAAATCTACGGTGTCAAGTTTTAATATAGAGAAGTAAGGTTGTCGAATCCACAGGGAATAATTATCGAATTATCGCTAAGTACTATAATATAGTAGTCTAACTTTATTTAGAAATTCAATAATAGATGGAGTTGATTATACTAAAAATACTAAAAATAAATTAAGACTATGAAAATATCAATGAATTTATCCAAATGATTAAATGAATTCTAGAGGTATGATGAATCTAGTTATCCCTTATGTTGTCAATATGGTTTATCAATCATCAATTATCAATTTATAAGTCAAGATTTCTACAATAATCATTCCCTTTCTCAAGTGCCCATGATTTTAGATTCAATTGGGAAATCAATATCTCTATAAAAATCACCAATCAAAATCTCAATAAAAGCTATGAATCTTGATAAATGACTTCAAAGGATTCACAAATCTCTCAATTCTATGAAATCCTAGGTTATGTTATTCCAAGGTCATGTATTCAATTACCTCTCTCAAGTGTCAAATCAAATACACCAAACAATCTAAATTATTGATCAAGTAATTTAGAAGCAATAGATCCAAATAGCACAAATAAATTGATAGATCTAGATTGACAAACCACAATCTCAAAACATAAGTTCAAACATAGATTACATCAATCCTCTAGAATTATAATGTTTAGCTCATGATTAAAGAAAATGAATCCACGAAAATACAACAATACATCTTATAAGATATGAAGAAATCAATAAAATAAGAACAAGAGTTGAGGGATCTTCTCTATTTCTAGATGATAGAAGCCTCCAATCTTCTTCTCCAAATTCTTTCCTTGTGTCTTAGTGGTGTTGGTTTTCATCCCCAAGTGTCCTCCATGCCCTAGTTCAAGCCTCCAATGTATCTATTTATAATACCCCCTTTTTAGATCCAAAAATCGGAGTTGTATTGTTTTGTCGCCCCTTTGCCGCTGCGGCTAAACGTTAAATGACATTGCCAAATTTACGTATCGAGCGCTGCCGCTCCTCGGAAACTGTCTGAATTTGCTTTTGCTTCCTTCATCAAAGTTGTAGCCCTATCTCTTAGCTTTCCATAGCCACTTGAATCAGCTCCATATAAATTTTGTAGAGAGAGTTATGGCCAAAATATGAAACCCTGCCAGTGATGGAAATTTCATACGCGTTTGGGCATTTCTTCAAATCAACCTCTCGTTCTTTGATCATCCTTGCTTCTTTTGACACACGACCCATTACAATGACTCTAGACTCAATATAATTGGCCTTCAACATGGCTTGGCCACTCAAATGACTCGAAATAATGGAAATCAATGCCAAACCTATGAGATATAACAAAAATGACTCAAAATACTCAAAAACAACACAAAACTCTAGTATCGGATGCCCAAATCAATGGTATAAAACCAAGTGAACAAGTCGCCAAGAAGATCACCCCTTTGCGGCAAAGAAAAAGAAATCGCACTGCCCTGCAGCCGAGTCACCGCTCCCGCAACCGTGTCTCCCGCCCCTGACCCGCATGATGGAGAAGGAAACCGTAATCCTTTCTCCGGTGATCAAGAAGAAGAGGACGCCACAACAAGGAAGGCAAATGCCTCTAAGACAATCAAGGCATTTACCTTCAACGAACCGAAGGAAGTGGAACCGGATGTCCCTCTAGTGAAAACAAAAAGAAGAAGAAGAATTTCCAAGCTCTCCGAGCTTGAGAAGACAAATGAGTTTGCCACTCAACTGGAAAAGATACCCGAGACTATTTGGAGAAGTCGAGTCTCCGAAATCATTGATAAAATAGCCAAGTCTGCTTGGCCGTCCCGTGAGAGGCACATTGAAGACACAAACATGTGCAGAAACAACCGAGACGGAAAAGACAAAGAGAAAGCAAACTCTCCTGTTGACGAGGTTGTATCCCCTCCCCGCAACATATGCTACTGAGGGTGTGGAGCACCAAAGTTTGCTACACTCAATCGCTGAGCACGAGGGACAACAGGGAGAAGATGACAAGGATGATGATGTAATTATCCTATCCCCACCATATCCAGACATCCAAAATCGTCTGCGAAAATGGAGGAAATGGAAGCTGAGTCGATCCAGGGAACAATTCCAAAGACCGAAATTCATTAAAGAAGAAGATGAACTATTGAACTTTCTTGGATTGACCAATGTGGTCCAAGCAATCGGATGAAGAAAACTACATAGATATCTTGCGGATCTTCAAGGACAAGGAGAAGGAGAGATCGCGCGAGAGGAAGGCGAGGCTCGTGAAAAGGCGATTTGTCCCTTTACTGAACCACGATCATACACATCCTCATCTCGACGTTCTCTCGGGAGTGATGAGGATCTCGGACCTACGCCTTTGCCACGAAGAGTTGCAACCGCAGCAGCGCAAGCGCAAGAATCTAAATCCTACATGAGCGAAGGATGATGGAGGGACCAGGGGAGTCCTCCAAATCACACCGGAGATTGATCCTATGGGAGTGGTGCGGCATATTGCCATTTGTTGTCGCGCCACCACTTCCCGGCTCACTTAGAAGAAGATGATAAGGAACGGCGATGAAACGGGATTGTGGGGACCCCGATCGAGCCAACCCCTAATGAAGGTGTCTTACCACCGCCCCAACGGCCGAATACTCAAAGGAACAACCGGGAGTCCGAGACGAGTGACCCCATTCCAAGTCACTCAGTTTGGTGTGCCCAAATTCATTGCATTGAGTTATCCATTGCATTTACTATCTTTGCCCGATTCCCGTTGCCTGTGATGATCCTTTTGTAGAATCATTTCCCTTCTCTCTGGGGTACATGACCTCCCTGAAGAATCAGCTAGAGGTCGAGAGTGCTTCCATAAACCTCGATCCTATTATTCAAACAGACACCATCATCCCAAAGAGACTTTGACTTTGACGCTTGGCAGCCAGAAATGAGGCAAAAGTAATAAATGAGGTTCGGGAAGTTTTCAAAGCCATATTTGCGAGAGATTGAAAAGATGGAGAGGCACCAGGCCTCACCGGACATGAGGTCGATAACGAGATGCAAACCTTATGCAGACTGCGAGGCATAATTGTCGGGATCGAGAATGGTGGCAACAAAGAAGAGATAATGCGCGTGGAACAAGTTCGATATTTCGTGGACATTGTTCAATAAATTGCTAGTCCTGGCGGGAGAATGCGTCGAAGACAAGAATGCAAGAGAACATCGAGCGAATGCATGAATCTCACACCACGATATGCAAACTGCGTGAACATAATAAGCAAGAGCTCCTGCGCGTAGAGAGAACATTGATCGGAAGTTCAGCCTCCTCATGGCCGAGATGAAGCTAGTAACAATGAATCCAACGACACCCGCTCCCGAATTCCGTGCAAAGATATACTCCAGCAGATTGAAGCATAACTCGGCTATCACCGCTTAGACTTCATGTTTGCTAGCTTGTTTCCGGGGTTCCTCTCTCTTTGATGATGCCAAAAAGGGGAAGAGGAATACCTAAAGGATCTGAAGCTTAAAGGAGGACGCATTTTGTGAAGGGAAAGACAGTGAGGAAGAGAGAAAAGAGAGAAGAAAGGAAAATCTGTGTAGGGGGAAGGATCGAAAGATATGACCTTGATGATTGCTAGAACCCCCAACAAGGTCTTGTCACAAATGATATCATCAAAAACTCCCGATGACTCGCCACTCCAACACTTTGCGATACCCATGGCCGAAAAGAGAAAGATAGTTGAAGCGGGGATGAAGGAAGTGGAAGGAAAGATGGATGCCCGAGTTATGGATATTCGAAACAACATGGAGGCATTCCAAATGACGCAGACACCTATGCCATTTCGGATGTCGGAACCGAGTCAAGATCTGTTGATGAATTCAAGACGCTCGCATCCCACGAAGGTTACTTCGCAAATATGTCCATGGCTCAAGCACGGGATTTGTCTTGGGAAAAAGGTCTCAAACTATGTGAAGAAGGCGACGACAGCAGAGACTCATTTGCGCGGTCATTCTCACTGTCACTCTGCTAGTCACTCAATGGGAAAAAGAAGGCCCCGATACAATACACGCCCGAGAGGAAGAGGAAGAAGCAGTGGTGGAGGAAGTGGTTTCAGATCTAGACCTCTGCCCAAAAACATTGAGTACATAGAAGACAAACTCAGCTATGGGAGGAAAGACAAGAAAGAAAAAGAAGAGATGAAGCTGCCAGAAAGGCTTATGAGAAAAAGAAGGCGGTTGAAGATGAGAAGAAGAGAAAAAGGTCAGAAGATGACAGAGATGAAGAAGAGGAAAGAAAGAGGCAGCGAAGGAGATGAAGTGTTGCTGTCCACCCCTTCATGTATTTTACTATGTAAATACATTTTTATGTAAGTCTTCTGTACATCGAATAAAATCGTTCAATTTCTATACTTGTGTAGATATAGAACAACATAGTTACTTTAAATTCTGTTTATGCTCTGATACACTATGTAAACAGTTGTGTAAAGAACAAGAATGTTATGATCAATAAAAGATTGATTCTACGCATACATTCTGTGATTCTACATTGTCTGTACGTATCTTTGCTGTTTAATTATTGAATGAATGTTTTAAGTTTTGGCATCATCAAACAGGGGGAAATTGTTGGGAAATTAATTTTTAGATTTTGATGAATGCCATGTAAAACTTAGAATAGAAAGTTGGCACCCCATTTTTCTGTTGTAAATTGCATTGTAATAGATAGACTTTGTCGAGTGAGTCAAGTCAGCTATGCCTGAACATGCAAGAAGACAACTAGAGACTTGAAGGAAGACTCCTCTGCAAGGCAACTGAGTGTGGCAATGAAGAGAAGACAGGAACTCGACTGAAGGTTCACTCGGATACGGTGGGTGAAGTATCGGTCAAGTCAACTCAAAATAGCCAAGTCTCAAGTTGAAATGATAGAAGAGTCATCCAATAATTGGAAGTGACTCAAGTCAATGGGGAAGTTAAGAAAATGCGAAATCAAGTCGAGATAATCAAAGAGATCCGTTACGAAAGTCAAGAGAATTACTTAAACAAGTAATACCTCCATCTTGCCTTTCTTGAAGTGCTCGATCCCGAAAGCGTGCAAAAGAATAAACCAATGGGAAGCACTCGCACCCGTGTCGAACTACGAAAAGTTGAAGAATCATTCATACGAGGAAGTGGCAATTCCAAGGATCGCAACAAGACAAGCCAACGACCACAAGTGTTTTTTAAAAATAAGCTTATCTCTTCAACGGGCAAATTTTTGAAAGATCACTATAAAAGGCCGAGGAATCACTCGAGAGAAGGTTACAGAACCACGAACATTCAAGCTAACATTCGAATCTGTAACCAAAAATATTCTCAAGTCATTCAAGATCAATCCTCAAGCCTACATTACGAAGAAAATCAATCCAACACTCACTTTGTGAAGGAAAGACAACTTCAATCGGTTGAAGAGGAAACATTTGAAGAATCAAGGGGTCTACATTCCACGGAGGATTGTAGGAAGGTTCAAGGTCGAACCGTCTTGAGTTTTTGGAGGGCCTCGTGATCAAATCCAAGAAGCTTGAGCAAGTGGGGCTGTAGTAGCAAAGCGCGATTGCCTGTGAAGAAAGCGAGTCGTACGAGAAGCCACTGTGTGACCAAGGCATCTCTAGGCGAGTCCCAAAGGATCAAGTCGGTTGTGTGATCAAGACTTGTATTCTGGGTCGTTAACCACTCGTATATTGATCAATACTTAGTGGATTCCTCCAGGGAGTTGGAGAAGAGAGGAATATAAGAATTACCCCATCTTGAACCTCTATAAAAACTTATTGTGTCATTTACATTTCAACATTTCAATTTTGCATATTACTTTAATATTTGCTTTGATAAATTTGCTATCCAATTGATAATTAACAAAGTACTAAAACCAAGTATTAAAACAAACTTAACCAAGTTCAAGGGTGTTATGTCTTCCGCTGAAAATATATCACAGTCGAGTTAAGTCTTTAGTCAAAACAGCTGAGTTATTCTATCAAGCATCTCGATCTAATCTGTTGAGTGACTAACTCTGTGATTAACTAACTTAGCTATCCATTAAGGACTCAAATTGAAATATTAACTCAACGTTTTAAAAGGACTAAATCGAAAAGTTGGTAAGGTTTATTCAACCCCCCCTTCTAAACCTTACACTCACACCCCTTGGGACCTACACAGATTCTGACACAAGATGCAGTGTTTCCCATTGGCTCATTCCTTTTGCACATTTATGGACCAAACACTTTTAAACCTGGCAGCTTGACATATTAGTATATCGAGTAATATTCTTGACTTTATTCCAACGGATCTAAGTCAGTTGTCTTCACTTGATTGCTGCCTTTACCCCAGGTGACTTGAGTCTGCTTCAATCCTATACTCATGTTCGCCTTATTTTTTTAGCTTCACCGCAAGTGTACGGTGCAGTTTATAGAATAGGATTAACAAGGTCGAATCCACAGGGACTAATAAATTAATGTACTAAGTATTGGATTATAATAGCCTTATTTTTATCTAGACGATCGAAAGTGAGTGAATTGGTTTTATAAACTAAAGCAGAAATTTATCCTAAGAGAAACAAAGCAAAGAGTGGATTAAAAGATCAAGTAGATGAATGGATTCCTGGGTTGTGGTTTCAGTTAATATCCCATTTTATTATCAGATTAATCAAACCAAAGTAAAATGTATTCTTCCCTATAGACCGATCACAAAAGTAATTTACCATCTCTCTCGAGATGCATGTAAAAGAGTTGATTGGAATATCTATGCTAGCATCTCTACTCAACATGAGATATCCAACTCACAAAAGCTCAAAAGATTATAAAACCTCACGAATATTCACAGACTTCTCAATCATGCAAGATATTCATGTCAAGTACTCATAGATCTAGTATTGAAACTCATCGGTTAGAATTATGAATCAATACATCAAACAAGTTAAAGCAATTGTGTTTTGATAAAACAAGAATTAAAGCAAAGTACTTGAATAGGGTTGAAAAACATTAACTTCAATTGCAATTAATCATCAAATAAAAGTATCCATTAACCTAATCCCAAACCCGGGAATCACAAGAAGTTTAGCTAGACATAGAAAACAAATAATTCATAGACAAATTATCCATGTTCATGTCTACTAATCGAATGATAAAAATACTATGGAGTGAGTGAACTCGGGGATGATGACGATCTCTCGATCTATCTTCAATCCTCGAAGGTGTGGTTGCGGTCTTAATCGATCTCTCCGAATCTCCGGTGGAAAATTGCTCTTTTCTCTGCTTTCTAGGGTAAAAATCAGCGTGTCCCTGTTTGTGGCCGTCCCATCTCTATTTGTACTCCGTTTGGGTCGAAACCTAGTTGAACACGAGTCAGACTCTGTTTTTCCCGCAGAGGCGCACGGACCGTGCGCTAGGGCACGCCCAGCCCGTGCTGGGTGCCGCAGGATTTATCCAAACCACTGAAGGGAGCACGGGCCGTGCTATATAGCACGACCAACCCGTGCTGGTAGTTGAACATTGAGATTTGAGTTTGGGTCGAGCACGGGCTGTGCTAGGGTAGCACGCCCTGCCCGTGCTCACCTGTAGCAACTAGTACTCGGCCGTTTTCTTCCGTTTTTCGACCGGTTCGCCTGACTTCTTCTCGATTCGACTCCAAACTTCGTCCTTCACATCAAGTATTAGCGATTCTTTATTGCAATGCTCCGAATCGTTGCCAAAATGCTACAATTATCAATAAATTCCTACAAAACGAGCAAAGCGTAATCCTTTTCCACAAAACAGAATAAAGCCCTATTTACTCATGTAATGCATGCATATCAACACATTCTAGCTAAAATTAAGCCCAAAATACATGCAAAATACATGCCAACCAAACCCCCAAACTTAAATTGTTGATAGTCCCGGTCAACACTTTGTAAACAAGACAACACAAATGGGGTAAAGAAGAGCAACTCAAGAACACCGCATCACAATTCATGTCGTTTATCCATAGACATCAAGCACAAACCAACCAGGTTTCAAATATCTAACACGGAGCACAAGTCTATCAAAATCATGGCAAATATTTCAAATAACGCCTCTCATGGATAAAGTGTATACTCTACTCACTTGGATAATAAGGGACGTGTATTCGCTCAAGTCATATCAATATTGAAGAATTACCATATGCTTGCAAATCGTCTCACATCTCCGCCACTTGATTGTATGCAATTCACAAATCAGAAAGGACTTTACTCATGGTTGTAATGAAGGCTCTTTGGTTAAGGTAGGGAAATATGGACAAAGTGACTCAAACTCAAGCGTATAGATTGTTAAGCGCATTGTTTTTCTCAAAAACTTGTTCGCCTTATTTTTTTAGCTTCACCGCAAGTGTACGGTGCAGTTTATAGAATATGGTTAGCAAGGTCGAATCCACAGGGACTAATAAATTAATGTACTAAGTATTGGATTATAATAGCCTTATTTTTATCTAGACGATCGAAAGTGAGTGAATTGGTTTTATAAACTAAAGCAGAAATTTATCCTAAGAGAAACAAAGCAAAGAGTGGATTAAAAGATCAAGTAGATGAATGGATTCCTGGGTTGTGGTTTCAGTTAATATCCCATTTTATTATCAGATTAATCAAACCAAAGTCAAATGTATTCTTCCCTATAGACCGATCACAAAAGTAATTTACCATCTCTCTCGAGATGCATGTAAAAGAGTTGATTGGAATATCTATGCTAGCATCTCTACTCAACATGAGATATCCAACTCCCAAAAGCTCAAAAGATTATAAAACCTCACGAATATTCACAGACTTCTCAATCATGCAAGATATTCATGTCAAGTACTCATAGATCTAGTATTGAAACTCATCGGTTAGAATTATGAATCAATACATCAAACAAGTTAAAGCAATCGTGTTTTGATAAAACAAGAATTAAAGCAAAGTACTTGAATAGGGTTGAAAAACATTAACTTCAATTGCAATTAATCATCAAATAAAAGTATCCATTAACCTAATCCCAAACCCGGGAATCACAAGAAGTTTAGCTAGACATAGAAAACAAATAATTCATAGACAAATTATCCATGTTCATGTCTACTAATCGAATGATAAAAATACTATGGAGAGAGTGAACTCGGGGATGATGACGATCTCTCGATCTATCTTCAATCCTCGAAGGTGTGGTTGCGTTCTTAATTGATCTCTCCGAATCTCCGGTGGAAAATTGCTCTTTTCTCTGCTTTCTAGGGTAAAAATCAGCGTGTCCCAGTTTGTGGCCGTCCCATCTCTATTTGTACTCCGTTTGGGTTGAAACCTAGTTGAACACGAGTCGACTGTTTTCCCTTGAGAGCGCACGGGCCGTGTGCTACGGCACGCCCAGCCCGTGCTGGGTGCCGCAGGATTTGTCCAAACCACTGAAGGGAGCATGGGTCGTGCTATATAGCACGACCAGCCCGTGCTGGTAGTTGAACATTGAGACTTGAGTTTGGGTTGAGCACGGGATGTGCTAGGGTAGCACGCCCTGCCCGGCTCACCTGTAGCAACTAGTACTCGGCTGTTTTCTTCCGTTTTTCTACCGGTTCGCCTGACTTCTTCTCGATTGGACTCCAAACTTCGTCCTTCACATCAAGTATTGGTGATTCTTCATTGCAATGCTCCGAATTGTTGCCAAAATGCTATAATTATCAATAAATTCCTACAAAACGAGCAAAGCGTAATCCTTTTCCACAAAACAGGAATAAAGCCCTATTTACTCATGTAATGCATGCATATCAACACATTCTAGCTAAAATTAAGCCCAAAATACATGCAAAATACATGCCAATCAAACCCCCAAACTTAAACTGTTGACAGTCTTGGTCAACACTTTGTAAACAAGACAACACAAATGGGGTAAAGAAGAGCAACTCAAGAACACCGCATCACAATTCATGTCGTTTATCCATAGATATCAAGCACAAACCAACCAGGTTTCAAATATCTAACACGGAGCACAAGTCTATCAAAATCATGGCAAATATTTCAAATAACGCCTCTCATGGATAAAGTGTATACTCTACTCACTTGGATAATAAGGGACGTTTATTCGCTCAAGTCATATCAATGTTGAAGAATTACCATATGCTTGCAAATCGTCTCACATCTCCGCCACTTGATTGTATGCAATTCACAAATCAGAAAGGACTTTACTCATGGTTGTAATGAAGGCTCTTTGGTTAAGGTAGGGAAATATGGATAAAGTGACTCAAACTCAAGCGTATAGATTGTTAAGCGCATTGTTTTTCTCAAAAACTTGTTCGCCTTATTTTTTTAGCTTCACCGCAAGTGTACGGTGCAATTTATAGAATATGGTTAGCAAGGTTGAATCCACAGGGGCTAATAAATTAATGTACTAAGTACTAGATTATATAGACTTATTTTTATCTAGACGATCGAAAGTGAGTGAATTGGTTTTATAAACTAAAGCAGAAATTTATCCTAAGAGAAACAAAGCAAAGAGTTGATTAAAAGATCAAGTAGATGAATGGATTCTGGGTTGTGGTTTCAGTTAATATCCCATTTATTATCAGATTAATCAAAGCAAAGTCAAACGTATTCTTCCCTATAGACCGATCACAAAAGTAATTTACCATCTCTCTCGAGATGCATGTAAAAGCGTTGATTGGAATATCTATGCTAGCATCTCTACTCAACATGAGATACCCAACTCCCAAAAGCTTAAAAGATTATAAAGCCTCACGAATATTCACAGACTTCTCAATCATGCAAGATATTCATGTCAAGTACTCATAGATCTAGTATTGAAACTCATCGGTTAGAATTATGAATCAATACATCAAACAAGTTAAAGCAATCGCGTTTTGATAAATCAAGAATTAAAGCAAAGTACTTGAATAGGGTTGAAAAACATTAACTTCAATTACAATTAATCATCAAATAAAAGTATCCATTAACCTAATCCCAAACCCGGGAATCACAAGAAGTTTAGCTAGACATAGAAAATAAATAATTCATAGACAAATTATCCATGTTCATGTCTACTAATCGAATGATAAAAATACTTTGGAGTGAGTGAACTCTGGGATGATGATGATCTCTCGATCGATCTTCAATCCTCGAAGGTGTGGTTGCGGTCTTGATCGATCTCTCCAAATCTCCGGTGGAAAATTGCTCTTTTCTCTGTTTTCTAGGGTAAAAATCATTGTGTCCCTGTTTGTGGCCGTCCCATCTCTATTTGTACTCCGTTTGGGTCGAAACCTAGTTGAAGACGCAGTCGACTGCTTTTTTCAGCGACGCACGGGCCGTCTTGCTAGGGCACGCCACCCCGTCTTTGGTGCCGCAGATTTGTCCAAACCATGAAGGGAGCACGGGTCATGCTATATAGCACGACCAACCCGTGCTGGTAGTTGAACATTGAGACTTGAGTTTGGGTTAAGCACGGGAT
This sequence comes from Rehmannia glutinosa, assembly GCA_016081115.2. NCBI lineage: Eukaryota > Viridiplantae > Streptophyta > Magnoliopsida > Lamiales > Orobanchaceae > Rehmannia > Rehmannia glutinosa. The sequence goes on from CM071927.1 coordinate 49,130,470, forward strand.
GTGCTAGGGTAGCACGCCCGCCCGTGCTCACCAGTAGCAACTAGTACTCGGCCGTTTTCTTCCGTTTTTCTACCGGTTCGCCTGACTTCTTCTCGATTGGACTCCAAACTTCGTCCTTCACATCAAGTATTGGTGATTCTTCATTGCAATGCTCCGAATTGTTGCCAAAATGCTATAATTATCAATAAATTCCTACAAAACGAGCAAAGCGTAATCCTTTTCCACAAAACAGGAATAAAGCCCTATTTACTCATGTAATGCATGCATATCAACACATTCTAGCTAAAATTAAGCCCAAAATACATGCAAAATACATGCCAATCAAACCCCCAAACTTAAACTGTTGACAGTCTTGGTCAACACTTTGTAAACAAGACAACACAAATGGGGTAAAGAAGAGCAACTCAAGAACACCGCATCACAATTCCTGTCGTTTATCCATAGACATCAAACACAAACCAACCAAGTTTCAAATATCTAACATGGAGCACAAGTCTATCAAAATCATGGCAAATACTTCAAATAACGCCTCTCATGGATAAAGTGTATACTTTACTCACTAGGATAATAAGCGACGTGTATTCGCTCAAGTCATATCAATGTTGAAGAATTACCATATGCTTGCAAATCGTCTCACATCTCCGCCACTTGATTGTATGCAATTCACAAATCAGAAAGGACTTTACTTATGGTTGTAATGAAGGCTCTTTGGTTAAGGTAGGGAAATATGGATAAAGTGACTCAAACTCAAGCGTATAGATTGGTAAGCGCATTGTTTTTCTCAAAAACTTGTTCGCCTTATTTTTTTAGCTTCACCGCAAGTGTACGGTGCAGTTTATAGAATATGGTTAGCAAGGTTGAATCCACAGGGACTAATAAATTAATGTACTAAGTACTAGATTATAATAGCCTTATTTTTATCCAGACAATCGAAAGTGAGTTAATTGGTTTTATAAACTAAAGCAGAAATTTATCCTAAGAGAAACAAAGCAAAGAGTTGATTAAAATATCAAGTAGATGAATGGATTCCTGGGTTGTGGTTTTAGTTAATATCCCATTTTATTATCAGACTAATCAAACCAAAGTCAAATGTATTCTTCCCTATAGACCGATCACAAAATTAATTTACCATCTCTCTCGAGATGCATGTAAAAGCGTTGATTGGAATATCTATGCTAGCATCTCTACTCAACATGATATATCCAACTCCCAAAAGCTAAAAAGATTATAAAGCCTCACGAATATTCACAGACTTCTCAATCATGCAAGATATTCATGTCAAGTACTCATAGATCTAGTATTGAAACTCTTCGGTTAGAATTATGAATCAATAAATCAAACAAGTTAAACCAATCGCGTTTTGATAAATCAAGAATTAAAGCAAAGTACTTGAATAGGGTTGAAAAACATTAACTTCAATTGCAATTAATCATCAAATAAAAGTATCCATTAACCTAATCCCAAACCCGAGAATCACAAGAAGTTTAGCTAGACATAGAAAACAAATAATTCATAGACAAATTATCCATGTTCATGTCTACTAATCGAATGATAAAAATACTATGGAGTGAGTGAACTCAGGGATGATGACGATCTCTCGATCTATCTTCAATCCTCGAAGGTGTGGTTGTGGTCTTAATCGATCTCTCCGAATCTCCGGTGGAAAATTGCTCTTTTCTCTGCTTTCTAGGGTAAAAATCAGTGTGTCCCTATTTGTGGCCGTCCCGTCTCTATTTGTACTCCGTTTGGGTCAAAACCTAGTTGAACACGAGTCAGACTCTGTTTTTCCCACAGAGGCGCACGGGACGTGCGCTAGGGCACGCCTAGCCCGTGCTGGGTGTCGCAGGATTTGTCCAAACCACTGAAGGGAGCACGGGCGGTTCTATATAGCACGACCAGCCCGTGCTGGTAGTTGAACATTGAGACTTGAGTTTGGGTTGAGCACGGGTTGTGCTAGGGTAGCACGCCCTGCCCGTGCTCACCTGTAGCAACTAGTACTCGGCCGTTTTCTTCCATTTTTCGCTCGGTTCTCCTGACTTCTTCTCGATTCGACTCCAAACTTCGTCCTTCACATCAAGTATTGGCGATTCTTTATTGCAATGCTCCGAATTGTTGCCAAAATGCTACAATTATCAATAAATTCCTACAAAACGAGCAAAGCGTAATCCTTTTCCATAAAACAGAATAAAGCCCTATTTACTCATGTAATGCATGCATATCAACACATTCTAGCTAAAATTAAGCCCAAAATACATGCAAAATACATGCCAATCAAACCCCCAAACTTAAACTGTTGACAGTCCCGGTCAATACTTTGTAAACAAGACAACACAAATGGGGTAAAGAAGAGCAACACAAGAACACCGCATCACAATTCATGTCGTTTATCCATAAACATCAAGCACAAACCCACCAAGTTTCAAATATCTAACACGGAGCACAAGTCTATCAAAATCATGGGAAATACTTCAAATAACTCCTCACATGGATAAAGTGTATACTCTACTCACTAGGATAATAAGGGACGTGTATTCGCTCAAGTCATATCGATGTTGAAAAATTACCATATGCTTGCAAATCGTCTCACATCTCCGCCACTTGATTGTATGCAATTCACAAATCAGAAAGGTAGGGAAATATGGATAAAGAGACTCAAACTCAAGCATATAGATTGGTAAGCGCATTGTTTTTCTCAAAAACTTGTTCGCCTTATTTATTTAGCTTCACCGCAAGTGTACGGTGCAGTTTATAAAATATGGTTAGCAAGGTTGAATCCACAGGGACTAATAAATTAATGTACTAAGTACTAGATTATAATAACCTTGTTTTTATCTAGACGATCGAAAGTGAGTGAATTGGTTTTATAAACTAAAGCAGAAATTTATCCTAAGAGAAACAAAGCAAAGAGTTGATTAAAAGATCAAGTAGATGAATGGATTCTTGGGTTGTGGTTTCAGTTAATATCCCATTTTATTATCAGATCAAGTAATTTACCATCTCTCTCGAGATGCATATAAAAGTGTTGATTGGAATATCTATGCTAGCATCTCTACTCAACATGAGATATCCAACTCCCAAAAGCTCAAAAGATTATAAAGCCTCATGAATATTCACAGACTTCTCAATCATGCAAGATATTCATGTCAAGTACTCATAGATCTAGTATTGAAACTCATCGGTTAGAATTATGAATCAATACATCAAACAAGTTAAAGCAATCGCGTTTTGATAAAACAAGAATTAAAGCAAAGTACTTGAATAGGGTTGAAAAACATTAACTTCAATTGAAATTAATCATCAAATAAATATCCATTAACCTAATCCCAAACCCAGGAATCACAAGAAGTTTAGCTAGACATAGAAAACAAATAATTCATAGACAGATTATCCATGTTCATGTCTACTAATCGAATGATAAAAATACTATGGAGTGAGTGAACTCGGGGATGATGATGATCTCTCGATCTATCTTCAATCCTCGAAGGTGTGGTTGCGGTCTTGATCGATCCCTCCGAATCTCCGGTGGAAAATTGCTCTTTTCTCTGCTTTCTAGGGTAAAAATCAGTGTGTCCCTGTTTGTGGCCACCCCGTCTCTATTTGTACACTGTTTGGGTCAAAACCTAGTTGAACACGAGTCAGACTCTGTTTTTCCCGTAGAGGCACACGGGTCGTGCGCTAGGGCACGCCCAGCCCGTGCTGGGTGCCACAGGATTTGTCCAAACCACTGAAGGGAGCATGGGCCGTGATATATAGCACGACCAGCCCGTGCTGGTAGTCGAACATTGAGACTTGAGTTTGGGTTGAGCACGGGCTGTGCTAGGATAGCACGCCCTGCCCGTGCTCACCTGTAGCAACTAGTACTTGGCCGTTTTCTTCCGTTTTTCGCCCGGTTCGCCTGACTTCTTCTCGATTCGACTTCAAACTTTGTCCTTCACATCAAGTATTGGCGATTCTTTATTGCAATGCTCCGAATTGTTGCCAAAATGCTATAATTATCAATAAATTCCTACAAAACGAGCAAAGCGTAATCCTTTTCCACAAAACAGGAATAAAGCCCTATTTACTCATGTAATGCATGCAGATCAACACATTCTAGCTAAGTAAAGTGCTCATCAATTTATTCACAAAGTGTGACCCCCCGTCGCTAATCAAAGCTCTTGGGGTTCCAAATCGAGTGAATATATTTTTCTTTAGGAATTTGAGCACTACTCGCGCATCATTGGTTTGTGCCGGAATCGCCTCAACCCATCGAGATACGTACTCCACTACAAGTAGAATGTACTGATAACCCGACGAAGATGGGAAGGGGACCATAAAGTCGATCCCCCACACATCAAAGAGTTCGACCTCCATCACATTGGTCATGGGCATCTCATGTCGTCTCGAGATGTTCCCCATCCGCTGGCACCTATCACACTGCTGCACATATAGATAGCAATCATTAGATAACATAGGCCAGTATAAACCACTTTGCAATACCTTTGCCGTCGTACGTGTCGGACCGAAGTATCCCCCTGAAGGTGAAGAATGGCACTGTTATAGAACTCCCTCCCACTCTTCTTGAGGCACACATCGTCGGATGATAGTGTCTGCACATCTCTTAAAGAGCAAGGGGTCGTCCCACATGTAGAACATGACATCATGGAGGAACTTCTTCTTTTGATAGGACGATAAATCTGTAGGCAAGACCCCTGCAACCAAATAATTAACAAAATCCGCATACCATGGGAATTTAGCCTGTAACATTAGAAGTTGCTCATCGGGAAAATCCTCCTTAATTGCCTCCGTGCTTTCTTTCTCCTCTTTCTTATATTCCAGCCTGGACAAGTGATCGGCTACTACATTCTCGCAACCCTTTCTATCCCGAATTTCCGCATCGAACTCCTGCAATAAAAGGATCCACCGAATCAGTCTCGGTTTGGCATCCTTCTTGTCGAATAGATATTTGATTGTCGCGTGGTCGGTGTGGACTATCGTCTTAGTTCCAATCAAGTAAGATCGGAACTTATCGAATGCAAACACAATTGCCAACATTTCCTTCTCAGTGGTGGTGTAGTTTTGTTGGACGCTGTCTAAAGTTCTACTCGCATAATAGATAACTCTGAACAACTTGTCTCTTTTCTGACCCAAAACAGCCCCAACTGCAAAGTCGCTGGCATCGCACATTAGCTCGAAGGGCTGACTCCAATACGGAACTCCTAGAATTGGTGCTGTCACCAAAGCCTTTTTCAGAATCTCAAAAGCCTGCAAACAATCATCGAAAAAATTGAAAGCAATATCGTTTTCTAGCAAATGACTTAAAGGTTTAGTGATTTTTGAAAAGTCACGAATAAACCTTCTATAGAATCCGACGTGCCCCAAAAAGCTTCGAATGGCTTTCTCGTTCGTTGGAGGTGGGAGTTTCTCAATTGCAACGATCTTCGCTCTATCAACTTCTAAGCTTGCAGAAGAGACTCGGTGGCCCAATACAATACCATCACGTACCATGAAATGGCACTTTTCCCAATTTAAAACAAGGTTAGTCTCCTCGCATCTCTGCAAAACTAGAGCAAGATTAATGATCAAATGAGTCTCCAAACACAGAAAAATCATCCATAAAAACCTCCATTATTTTCTCAATAAAGTCATGGAAGATAGCCATCATGCATCGCTGAAAAGTTGCGGGTGCATTACATAGGCCCAATGGCATTCTGCGAAATGCAAATGTACCATAGGGGCATGTAAATGCGTCTTCTCTTGGTCTTCCGGGGCAATCATGATCTGGTTATACCCGGAATAACCATCGAGAAAACAATAGTAATCGTATCCCGCCAAGCGATCTAGCATCATATCAATAAAGGAAAGGGGAAAGTGATCTTTGCGAGTAGCATCATTTAACTTCCTATAATCTATGCAAATACGCCACCCATTTACTACTCTAGTTGCAATAAGCTCATCAGTTTCGTTTCTAATTACAGTCATCCCCCCTTTCTTCGGTACCACTTGCACCGGACTTACCCAAGAACTATCAGAAATAGCATATATAAATCCAGTATCTAACCATTTTAAAATCTCTTTTCTAACGACTTCTTGCATTATAGGGTTTAATCTTCTTTGATTTGGCACCGAAGGTTTATAGACATCTTCCATTCTAATTTTATGCATTGCAATCGATGGACTGATGCCTTTTAAATCAGAGATTGACCAACCTATCGCCGACTTAAGTTTTCTTAACACCCTAAGCAATTTATCGAGTTGAACTGAAGTTAAAAGACATGATACGATTATCGGACTTGTGTTATTAGCTCCAAGGAATGCATATTTGAGATTCTCGGGCAAGGGTTTGAGTTATGTGTTCGAAGTGGCCTCCTCGGATGGACGCACGGGCTGCCCGTGCTCAGGGGCACGGGCCATGCTCTCTTCAGGTATCTCGTCTTTTCTCTCGACCTTAGGCACGGGCTGCCCGTGCTCAGACGCACGGGCCGTGCTCTCTTCAGGTTCTCCAACTTTTCCTTCGACTATGCACACGACCTGGGCGTGCTCTGGAGCACGAGTTGTGCGCCCCTATCGAACGGACTCCCGCACGTTTTTCTGCATGTGCGCGCCTCTTGCGCTTCTCGGTAGCTCCTGCATGTTATCTAAATCACAAACGCAATCATACAAGTCTTGGTTATCATAATCAATCATCATGTTTGATGTTGAACACGAATGTGTCAAACCAAACTCTAAATCATCCCTAAACAATGTATGATCCGCATACTCATCAATGCAAGATTCAAATACGTCAATGAAATTACAACTTTCAACACCATCATGAAATTGAAGTGCCTTATAGATAGTAAATAAAACATGCTCGTCATTAACCCGTAATGTGAGCTCTCCCTTTTGCACATCTATTAAGGCCTTTCCGATAACTAGGAATGGGCGCCCAAGTATCAAAGGGCGTCTTTATCCTCCTCCATATCCACCCAAAAATCCATAGGTAATATGAATTTATCTACTTTGACAAGCATATCCTCGATGATTCCCTTCGGATACGTGAGTGATCGGTCCGCGAGTTGTAAGGTGACCATAGATGGCTTCACCTCTCCCAATCCAAGTTGCCTGAAAATGGACAAGGGCATCAAGTTAATACTCGCTCCTAAATCACAAAGTGTTTTCTTAAAGAAAACATCACCAATAGCACAAGGGATAGTTTCCTCTGGATTATCGCACTGCATTCTTCTGTCAGATTGACTGTCTCGAAACCAGTCATCTTTCTCTTCTTTGACATAACATCCTTCAGAAATTTAGCGTAATTGGGCATCTGCTCCAATGCGTCTGCAAAAGGAATGTTAATATGCAGTTTCTTAAATATATCCAAAAACTTAGCAAATTGCGCATCTAACTTTTTTTGAAAACGTTGGGAAAAGGAAGGGGAACATTAAGTTTAGAAATATCAGGGTTAGAGGAAGATTTAAGGGTATGTTTGTTTAGTGATTGGGAGTGATTGGGGGGAGTTTCTGGGAAGTGATTGGGGGAAGGGGGTTTGATGTGATGTATTGGGAAATGTGTGTATTAGTAGAGAAATGCATCGGGAAACGTAATGTATGTTTGGTTGGTGATTGGGGGAAGTGATTGGGAGAAATGGGTGATTGGGGGATGTAAAACAAACATACCCTAAGCTTCTCAGCCCCTTTTTGTTCAGCAAGATGATCCCCAACTCCTTCCTCGGCCTCAACATCGCCATTTGCTTCAGTTTCCGCGTCTCCCGGCATAACGATCGCTGCCCCTGTAGGGCGCACGGGCTGGTCGTGCGGTGGCGCACGTGCCGTGCTCCCCTGCGTCTATTCTGTAATTTCTGGTATTTTTGGCCCCTCGTATTCCGTTCCACTCCTCAGACGAATGGATTTACACTGCTCCTTTGGATTAACCTCAGTGTTGCTCGGAAATTGGCCTTTCTGATGCTGCCCACCAATGATCATAGCTATTTGACCAATTTGGGTTTCAAGATTCTTCATCTGGGACGCCAATTGTGTGACATGGTTTTCGATTTTATCCAGCTTCACCTCATCCTTATTGAATCTGTTCCTCGTCTCACTCATAAACGAGGTGAAAATATCCTCCATAGTTAGCTTAGGCTCTGCAGTAATGACCCCATTTGTCACATTAAACCCCGGTGGTGGTTGCATCACGTTCTTCGTGTTTGCGTAGGAGAAGTTCTCATGGTTCCTCAAACCCGGATGGTAATGAGTGGGAGTTTGATTGTTCCGGAAATTGTGGAAATTCCGATTATTAACATAATTTGCTTCCTCTATCGAGATCTAGAGAACTCCCCATTACTTTCACTGTGTTTCCCTCATTTGCCTTCGTCAATGCACTTAATTGGCTGGTCAACACGATGTCTGAGCAATCAACTCCTTAATGGGTCCGAATCGGTAACCCGGCCACCCTTTTCACATTAGTCCTCTCGGATGGCCACTGATAGCTATTCATGGCCATCTCTTCCAACAAGTTGAATGCATCTTCCAGAAATCGTGCAAGTAGAGCACCCCCTGTTGCAGCATCCACAAACGATGTAGTACGCCCCATCAACCCATTGTAAAAGAAGCGGTAGTTGATCTTGAGAAATCCGTGATGTGGGTACCTCCTCAACAAATCCCGGAGAATCTCTCCCGGCCTCATACAAAGGCTCGAGTCAAACCGCTGAATCGAGTGATCTCACTTTTAAGGCAGAGTGTCTTACTTGGTGGGAAGTATTTAAACATAAATCTCGACTCGACTACTCATCCCGATTGTTCACACTCCCCTGAGTTAGTGTGTCTAGCCAGTTCCTAGCCTTATCCCTTAAAGAGAAAGGGAATAGGCGAAGACGTATAGCATCATCAGTCACCTAATTCATCTTGATGGTATTGCAAATCTGTATGAAGTTCTCAAGATGAGAGTTGGGATCCTCAGACGGGAAACCCCAAACGATTTTCTTTGCACCAACGAGATCGATCTTTGGCTTAAGCTCAAAGTTATTCGCATTGATTGGGACATTGGCAATTCCACCATAGTTGCGATTGGTCTGTGGGCGAAAGTAGTCGCGAATCGCCTGCTGCTGGACTGCCGGAACCACCGGAACCTCTGGTATTGGTAACTCGACATTGATCCTGTTGGCCCGGTTGTTAGCTCCGTTATCAACCCCGTTATTGCCTCTGTTGTTATCTTCTACGTCTGCCATAGCTTGTTCTTGGTGTCTTTCTACCCGTTTAGTAGCCGCACTAATTCGCCTAGCAAAAGCCTCAACCTCCGGTATGAACAGTGATAATTCTCCTTGCTTCGAGCGAGTGTTCATGCACTACCTGAACCAACTAAAGAAAACAAGTCAAACACATTAGAAGTAAAATTAAACAACAAAAAAAGAAAGAAAAGATGTCTAAATTAAAAATAATTCTATTTATCGCAATATTAGTACTAAAAATTTAATTAGTCCCCAACGGCGCCAAAAAACTTGTTCGCCTTATTTTTAAGCTTCACCGCAAGTGTATGGTGCAGTTTATAGAATAGGGTTAGCAAGGTCGAATCCACAGGGACTAATAGATTAATGTACTAAGTACTGGATTATAATAGCCTTATTTTTATCTAGACGATCGAAAGTGGGTGAATTGGTTTTAAAAACTAAAGCAGAAATTTATCCTAAGAGAAACAAAGCAAAGAGTTGATTAAAAGATCAAGTAGATGAATGAATTTACGGGTTGTGGTTTCGGTTAATATCCCATTTTATTATCAGATTAATCAAACCAAAGTCAAACTTATTCTTCTCTATAGACCGATCACAAAAGTAATTTACCATCTCTCTCGAGATGCATGTAAAAGAGTTGATTGGAATATCTATGCTGGCATATCTACTCAACATGAGATATCCAACTCCCAAAAGCTCAAAAGATTATAAAGCCTTACGAATATTCACAGACTTCTCAATCATGCAAGATATTCATGTCAAGTACTCATAGATCTAGTATTGAAACTCATCGTTGAGAATTATGAATCAATACATCAAACAAGTTAAACCAATCGCGTTTTGATAAAACAAGAATTAAAGCAAAGTACTTGAATAGGGTTGAAAACAATTAACTTCAATTGCAATTAATCATCAAATAAAAGTATCCATTAACCTAATCCCAAACCCGGGAATCACAAGAAGTTTAGCTAGACATAGAAAACAAATAATTCATAGACAAATTATCCATGTTCATGTCTACTAATGGAATGATAAAAATACTATGGAGTGAGTCAACTCGGGGATGATGACGACATCTCGATCTATCTTCAATCCTCGAAGGTGTGGTTGCGGTCTTGATCGATCTCTCCGAATCTCCGGTGGAAAATTGCTCTTTTCTCTGCTTTCTAGGGTAAAAATCAGCGTGTCTCTGTTTGTGGCCGCCCCGTCTCTGTTTGTACTCCGTTTGGGTCGAGACCTAGTTGAACACGAGTCAGACTCTGTTTTTCCCACAGAGGCGCACGGGCCGTGCGCTAGGGCACGCCCAGCACGTGCTGGGTGCCGCAGGATTTGTCCAAACCACTGAACGGAGCACGGGCCGTCCTATATAGCATGACCAGCCCGTGATGGTAGTCGAACATTGAGACTTGAGTTTGGGTTGAGCACGGGTTGTGCTAGGGTAGCACGCCCTGCCCATGCTCACCTGTAGCAACTAGTACTCGGCCGTTTTCTTCCGTTTTTCGCCCGGTTTGCCTGACTTTTTTTCGATTCGACTCCAAACTTCGTCCTTCACATCAAGTATTGGCGATTCTTTATTGCAATGCTCCGAATTGTTGCCAAAATGCTACAATTATCAATAAATTCCTACAAAACGAGCAAAGCGTAATCCTTTTCCACAAAACAGGAATAAAGCCCTATTTACTCATGTAATGCATGCATATCAACACATTCTAGCTAAAATTAAGCCCAAAATACATGCAAAATACATGCCAATCAACTCAACTATCACTTCAACTGATAGACTTGGCTCTTTAAGTTGACTTGACTGACACTTCACACAGTTGTTCCTAAACTGACTCTCCTTCAGTCGAGTCCTTGAGTTCCTTCTAGGCCATACTCAGCTGACACATAGCAGAGTCTTCATTCTAGTCCGCAGTTGACTTCTTGTAATCTTGACTTAGCTGACTAAACTCAGCTCTTCCCGTCCAATCTATTACAATACAGAATTACAAGGAAAACGGGGTGCAAACTTCCTAGTCTAAGTTTTACATGGTATCATCAAAATCTAACAAATAAATTTCCTAACAATTTCCCCCCTTTTTGATGATGCCAAAACTTAAAACATACAACCTAAGTAAACAGCAAAAATACAGGCAGTGCAGTAACAAAGAATGTATGCTTTGAATAATCATTTTATTGATCATATCATTCTTGTCTTTTACAAAGCTATTTACAATAAGTATCAGAGCTTTATACAAGTAGACAATATAACGTATATCTAAGCTAAGATACATAGAGAATGATCATTATAGGGAAATTCACAGAGCTATTACAGAAGACTTACATCTATATATTTACAACAAAATACATGAAGGGGTTCGTAGCAAACTTCAACGCCTTTGCTGCTTCCTTCTTCTCTCTTCATCTTCAGCTCTCTTCATGTCATCCTCTGGTCTTCTCATCTTCCTCTATTCTTCCTCTCGCTTCTTCTCTCATAAGCTCGCTTAGCAGCAGGGTCATCCCTTTGCTGCCTCTCAAGCTATTCGCGATTAGATATCTCATTCTCAGCTTCTTACCTTCTAACAGCTTCAGCGTTCTTGTGCGCAACCTCAAGGTTAGCAAGGTGATCGTATCCAGCCCAATATATAAGACCCTTCTTCTCTGGATCTACATATGCCACATCTTTTGGTTTTGGCCGTGGTTGAGAGCCTCTCCCACTGTCACCATGTCTTCCCCTTCCTGACTCAGCTCCCCTTCCTCTGGGAGTATACTATATTGAAGCCTTTGACTTTCCAAGGTGAGCTCAGCTGGAAGTCATACTTATCGGTGATTAACACAAATCCAATCCCTTCTCCCAATACAAGTCCAAGGCTTGAGCGAGTCATCCCTTGAAAATAACCTTCTGATTCTAGAGTTTGGAATTCCTCTAGTAATCTGGGCTTAGATCCATAATCAGGCATGGCAATGTCTCTCGGGGGTTTGATTGCAACATAGTCCTTTCCGGCTGGAAGACAACCATATTGCTTTATAATCTCATGAACGCGAGCTTACTTCTTTTCGGCTACTTCATCGAATGCAGCTTCAATGGCCTTCCTTTTATCTTACATGGCCAACTTAGCTTTCTCAATAGGCAAGTTCTGGGGTAGCTTGCTGAGAATGGAAGCTGTGACTTCACCTAGCTGTGGGGTTTCAGCATACATCAGTTTCAAAGGAAGATTTTTCGAACTTCCTTCCCCCCAGCTTTGTCACCTCCTTGATTCGTCTATTCTTTCAATCCCTTTAGGGCCTCATCTTCTCCCTTTTTGGCACCATCACCAAAAGAAAGGGTTAGCCCAGGGAATAAACCACTCATGAAGAAATCCAGTCGGCTGATGGTAGAATCCTACTTTGAGTCTGCTGTGGAGTGAGCTTTTCGGAACTCGGACCGAGTAGCCTTCAACGCAGCTATCACCAATTTCATCTCTGCCATTAGAAGACTGAACTTTTCATTCATGTTGTTCTCTATGCGAGTAATTTTGGTCTGGTGATAGTGCTTAAGCAGATCCATATCCGACTTGTGGGCGGTTTCCATCCTGACCATGTATTTCTTCATCCTTTTCTGATACATCGAGATGTCCGCACTCCATAGTAACATCTTCACAAATAAGGCCTTGAAGTGGCGGACCTGCTCAGATCGCATGGCTGTCTTCTGTGCAGCCCATTCCCTTATTCGAACAACGATCTCTCTCAAATCAGATGTGAGGGTTGCATCTCGATTGTCCAATCTAAGATCCAGAGATGCCTGGTGGTGTTCCATGTTCTCAATCTCTTCACAGACAGTCTTGAAGGCTTTACGGAACTCAGTTGTTGAGGCTAACTCGGCTTCTGGCCACTCTGCATCGAAATGGATGTCCATTGGCACAATCAAATATGTGGGAATGACGGGCTTTTCTTGCACGGTATATTTCTCCTGTTCTCTGGCAGACTCAGCTCCTAAATCCGGCAGTTCAATGGTGAAGGGACACATGTCTTCAAAATGTCATCTCGAACAAATGGAATCTCTGAGGGTGCCTGCTGGGGAGCCTTACCTTGTTCTTGATGCAAAATACCAACTCTCTATGCCTCGGCTGCGGTAGCATCATCGGAGATGTCACGGTACGTAAAAAGCTGCGGACGGAGCCGTTGAAGTCGTTCTTTTGCATTTGTGGAAGCTGCGCTGACTAACTCTCTGTTCAATTTGGAGCGATTGTGAGTGTTTACTTAGTTGACTGAGCCTCAACTGTCTTAACAGCTTCTTTGGTCTAAGTAGGTTTGTCCTATTGAGTTACCTGGTCCTCAGCTGTCTCATCAGTGTCATCGGAAGATGATGAGGCCTTTGGAGATGGCTCATAATCAAAATTGAATCTCATTGGAGTTGTCTTATCACTGACATTACTCCGAGATTTAAAAACATCCTCAGCCTTGTCCATCGAAGAATCTTTAGGATGGGCAAACTCGGCTTCATCCTCGAATCCCAAAAATGATGTATCGATATTCTCTTCGGAATCACGAAGGGCGCTGATCTCCTCTTGTACATCATCTCTTTCTATTTGAGGAATGTTCTGTTCACCTTGTTCCTTACCTAGGGAAGTCTCAACCTCCCTTAGGAGTTCTTTACCCCCAGTAGTCTCAACCGCTGTAGGGCCTTCTACAGTCCCTTCAACAGGCTCAGTTGTCTTAGGGTCTTCAACATTGGCATCCTTTGGAGTCTCAACTCCGCGGATTGCACTTTCAGTGCCCAGAGTCTCAACTCTCGTGCCTCACCATCCTTTTCCTTAGTTGCAGTAGCAGCTTCATCGGCCTGCATGGCAGTTGACATCTCAGCTGAGATAGACTCAACTGTCCGAGCTTCATTAATGTCACTCTGCTACTCAATGATATCATTTCCTTCGCCTCCTAACTTCTTTGTTTGGTCTCCCACAAAGATCCTCGACCCTCTTTGTGGTGAAAAGAGTTCCCCCCTCGGGCGCACCCGAGTGAATATTGATGGGGTCACTCTGCTCCTGAGACACGGCTGTTGTTTCCTTTGAGTGTTGAGCCTTATGGGCATGTGTCTTAACACCTTCTTCAGGTTGGGTGCCCAAATTCCCAGCTTCATTGCCAATTTCCTTGGAGCCATCTTCAGACTGCACGGGGGACGTGGTCCCAGCAATAACAGAAGCGATCTTCTGTGCCACTCCCAAAGGATCAGTCCTAGGAGAGATATTGGAGTACTCTCCTGGACCTTCTTGAAGGTTCAGCTCGTGCATGGCTCTTGATTCTCTGATAGCCTACTGCATCTCGGACTTCTCAACTACATCAGTTGGATTCATCTCATCATCATCGCTATCAGTGGACTCATAGAGATGCTCATGTGTCCCTGTTTGCAAACACATCTTGGATTTCTCCAAGGCTCTGGCTTGCTCCTCAACTTTCTCCTTATCTTCCTCATTGATGAGTCGAAGGGTTTCCATGCAGCTCTCTTCATTTAGAGCAAATTGACGATTGCATGTCCAAGGAATCGAGTAACTCTTCCTCCTCCTCAATAAATTCGAGGGCGAGCAAACTTTGCCTTGAATAATCCGACTTCCATGCCCTCCATTCCCTTAGTCTGCTTGAATGTCTGCGGGTACACCGGAGAGTACATTATTAGATCATCATCAATCATCTTCCTCTCCGGTCTCTTGAATGGAGGCTAATGGAGCTTGCTCCTCCTCAGACTCAGATGCATCTGTCTGAGGGGGTGAGACAACCTGTTCTTCCACAGGCTTGGTTGTCTCAAATTTGTTTCTTTCTCTTCATCTCAGACGTATCCCGCACGTTGGGTCTTCTACGCTCTGGCGATTAGCATCACGCCCGGTCTTCTCGACATCTACTATCTCTGAGATCGCTTCTCTTGAGCATCGTAGTCTCCTCTTGCTTCTCCGATTGAGTGTCGGACTCGGTTGTCTTCTCCAGTGCAGATTTCTTGAACAGCCTTCTCCGCTTTGTAGCAACCAGAGGGATCTGTGGTTCCAAATCTTCTTCAGGCTCTTCATGGGTGAAGGCCTGTGTTTCAATAGAAGTTTTCTTAGAAACAGCTGCCTTCCTAGACTTGGTAGTGCGCTTCTTCTTCACGATAGGAGAAGGAAATTGGGGTTTCTCCTTTATCTCGGCTGGGGGGACAGGGGCGTCGGCTGCTCGGGTAGATACTTTGGGTTTGGCTGCGGGGACAGGTGCCTTCTTGGTCTTGGCTGCTGGGGCAGGGGCAGGCTTTGATGTCGCAGCTCTCTTTTTAGAGATTGGCATTGGAGAGAGAGTGAGGAGGTCTCAGCTGTGTCTTCAGTAGGGTCAGCTGATTCCCCCTCACTTGTATCCGCCTTTCTTGTATTGGCCTTCTTTTGCGCACCAGAGAGGTTCGACTTTAACATCTTCTTGTTCACATGGAACAGCTTTCCATGGCGTAATGTTATCCCCTTCACTTCCATCAAATGGCCAATGACAAGGCCATAACCCAGCGAACATCCAAAGGTCCCATCCTCCTTGTAGGACCGGTTAATCACATTCTGACACACTCGACTAAAGACGAACTCAACCCAGTTCACCTTCTTCTCTTGCATGATTGCAGCCATCACAATCAACTTAGTCTTGGATAGCTGATTGAAACTCCCAAATTTCATATCCACGCACTTAGACACGATGCCCATCAGTTTGTGGTAGTCTTCCTTCAGAAAATCCTTCTTGGCTGTATACACAGCCTTCGCAGCATACTCCGGCTTTGCAACTTCCTTCCAAGCTGCAACAAGGTTGACATCCTTCTCATCAATGTCCTTCAACCCTTCAGAGGGTAGGAAACAGTGCTCAGCAAGGTCCTTTCCAGTGATTTTAATGGCCTTGCCATGGACGGATGAACGGATTTCATCGTCATGCACCTCAGCATTTACGTAGAACATAGCCACTTCTTCCAGATTAGTGTGCGTGAACTGCATCAATAGAAAATCCTTCAGACCGGACTTTTCCAACTTCTCAGCTATATTTTTCACTAGGGCACCATCCACGCCCTGCTTGTTCATCCCAGCAAAGTCCACGGACGATCCAGAGTGGATTTTCTCGGATAACAATGTGAAGTTATGAGAACCAGCCATTTTCAGAAGTATTTACCGATTAAAAACACGAAAATATGAGCTTGAAGAACTAGGGTTTTGAACTTGGTTTCAGAGAGAAAAATGCTTTCTTGCTGAAGACGAGTAAGTTACGTGAGGAGAGAGAAAATGAAATTTCGTATATATGGGATGTGTAAGGACGATTTTTGGAATTTGAAAAATTTGATCAAAATCAACGGTCAAGATTAAGCCTTCAATAACCGCATTAAATTCCCCACATTAAATGCAACAGCATTTATATCCAATCATATGGTTTCTTGTCGGCTTTTTGTCTTGTGATCATAATTACGCTTGATGTCATCCTTAAAAACATTCCCGCTCAATTAAAACAATCAATCGCGTTTTTGTCACTTAGCTCATAAATGATTCAGCTTTCTTCCAAAGTGACTTAGCTCTGCTTCTCTCTTCACATATAATCACTCAGCTGTTAGCTAACTCGATATAGTTGTCTTCCCAACTGGGCTGTTTCACTTGGCTGAAATGTGAAACTTGCTTATTTTCCATTTTCTCATCTTCTTTCTCTACTGATTGAGTCTTCTGAGTAATCTAACTCATCTCAATTAACCCTAACTCATTCCTGAGCTCTTCAAACCTTGATTCTCATAATGGCTTTGTGAATATGTCAGCTACCTGCTTTTCAGTTGAGATGTATTCCAAGGTGATGTCTTTCTTTTCAACATGATCTCTTATAAAATGATATCTGACATCAATGTGCTTTGTTCTTGAATGTAATACTGGATTCTGAGTGATTGCAATGGCAGTAGTGTTATCACACATGAATCTCTTTTTCTTCAATATCATAATCTCTCAGCTGTTGTCTCATCCATAAGACTTGGGCTGCAAATGTTTGCCCTTGACTATGTACTATGCTTCAGCTGTGGATGTAGCTTTTGAGTTTTGTTTCTTGCTGAACCAAGAAACCAATCTATTTCCAAGAATTTGACATGTACCTGAAGTACTCTTCCTGTCAAATCTACATCCAGCATAGTCTGAGTCTGAGTATCCTACCAGCTTGAATCCTCTTTCCTTTGGATGCCATAAGCCGACTTCCTGGCATCCCTTCAAATACCTTAGGATTCTCTTAGCTGCAGTCATGTGGCTCTCTTTTGGTGCAGATTGAAATCTAGCACATACACCTACTGCAAAAGTGATGGCTGACATGCTTGCTGTTAAATAGAGCAATGATCCAATGAGGGCTCTATATCGGGTTTGATCAACAGCTTTGCCATCTGCATCAATGTCCATCTTGACTGATGTATTCATAGGAATCTTCACAGAAGACTTCTCTTCCATACCAAATTTCTTCATCAAATCTCTGGTATACTTGGTTTGGCTTATGAAGGTTCCATCCTTCAATTGCTTAACTTGAAGTCCTAGGAAGAAAGTCAGCTCTCCCATCATGCTCATCTCAAATTTGCCTTGCATGAGGTTTGAGAACTTGTCATACAGCTCTTTGTTTGTGGAACCAAAAATGATGTCATCCACGTATATTTGAACAAGCAGTATACTCTCTCCATCTTGAATCCTGAAGAGTGTTCTATCAACTTTACCTTTGGTGAATCCATTGTCAGTTAGAAATTGAGACAATGTATCATAACATGCTCTTGGTGCTTCAATCCAAACAAAGCTTTCTTGAGCTTGTAGACCTTATCTCCAATAGTTTTCTGCTCAAAACCGGAGGTTATTCAACATAGACTTCTTCTAACTAATCCATTTAGAAATGCACTCTTCACATCCATTTGATATACGATGAAGTTCTTATGTGCAAGATAAGCAAGAAACATTCTTATTGCTTCAAATCGAGGCAAAACAGGAGCAAAGGTTTCATCAAAATCTATACCTTCTTCTTGGTACTACCAATCTTGCTTTGTTTCTTATAACAGATCCTTCATCATTCATCTTGTTTCTGAAAACCCACTTAGTACCAATAACATTTTGGTGAGTTGCCTTTGAACCAATTCCCAATCTTTATTCCTTTCAAACTGATTCAACTCTTCTTGCATGGCCTGAATCCAATGTGTGTCTTCCAATGCTTGAGAGACGTCTTTAGGCTCTATTTGGGAAATAAAACAAGTGAACATAGCTTCATGTTGTACTCTGGATCTGGTTCTTATGCCATCTCTAACATCTCCAATAACTAACTCTTTTCGTTTTCTTCTTTCTTTTTCTTGGTTTCCCTTCGACTGATAAGAACCAGGGAAGGAGACCCGCGTTATAGGGGAAAATTAGCAAGGCGGGAAAAGTGGATGGTCTCTCAGCCATCTCATATCAGGTTGGAGTAAGTCTGCTGGATTCAGCCGTTTCGCAGCTAAGTTGTCTTGAACAGCTCTTTCATCTTCATTCAGTTGTAGACCTTCCAGCTGTCTTTGAGATTTAGCTATCTCATCATCATCAGGGTTGAGTGCTCTCACTTTAGCTTCAACATAAGAACTCTTTTGCATAGTTGGCTAATTCAGCTTTTCAGCTAACTCATCTATGTCTTCTTCATTCACATTAGATTCATCAAAAACCATATGGATAGACTCTTATGTGACCATAGTCTTCTTGTTCAGCACTCTATAGGCTTTACTCTCAGTTGAGTATCCCAAAAAGATACCTACATCAACTTTAGCATCAAAAGCCTTCAAATTATCCTTGCCATTGTTATGGATGAAGCATTTACGTCCAAATACCTTGAAGTATCCAACATTTGGCTTTCTCCCTGTCCAAATCTCATAGGGAGTCTTGGTCAATTGCCTGTTAATCATGCATCTATTTTGAGTGTAGCATGTTGTATTTATGGCTTCAGCCCAAAATCTCTAAGGCAATCCAGCTTCAGCTAACATTGTCATTGTAGCTTCCTTGAGAGTTATGTTCCTTCTTTCGGCTACTCCATTCTGTTGTGGAGTCCTTGAAGCTGATAACTCATGAGCAATACCATTTTCAACATAATACTGAGTTACTATCCCATTGACAAACTCAGTTGCCCTATCTGATCTTATCTTTATAATGGTTTGACTATTCTCATTTTGGACACTTCTCATTAGCCGAGGTAACTTCTGCAGTGTTCCTTCTTTTTACACATGAAAATTGTCCATGTACATCTTTAATAATCATCCACCACCACTAAGGTGTATTTCTTTCCACTGATGCTAGCTGGCTCAACTGGACCAAATAAATCCATATGCAACAGATGTAATATCCTTGTTGAAGAAGGACTTGGCTTATCCTTGAATGATGATTTGATCTGCTTTCCCATCTGGCATGCATCACATATACTTTATTTCTTGTACATTGAGTTTGGCAATCCTTCTACAAGATGACTCCTTGCAAGCTTGTTGATTGTCTTGAAGTTAAGGTGACTCAGCTTCTTGTGCCACAGCCAACTTGATTCGGCTATACCTTTGCTAGCAGACATGTGCTTGGTGTAGCAGTAGATCAATCTACCACATACATATTCTTTTGCCTTGTACCTTGCAGCACTATTTCATTGGACTCAGCATCTTTGATCTGGCATATTCCCATGTTGAATCCTACATTGTTGCCCTTGTCACAGAGTTGGCTGATACTTAAGAGGTTGAAGTTGAGGCCTTCAACATAAGCAACATCTGTGATTTCCAATCCATTCTTCTTGATTGATCATGTGACTTTGATCTCACCTGGAGCTTCATTTCCTCCAAATATGACTTTTTTTTCACCTCTAATCTCCTTGAATCTTGACATTTTTCATGTTTCTGTCATATGTTTGGAACAGACACAATCCATGTACCAGGTTTCTTGGCACTCAGCTGTTCCTTGAACCTGCAATCAAAGAAATCAGTTTTTAGGTACCCATACTTGTCTGGGTCCTAGGGGGTTAGTGCTATAAGATATTCCAACCAACCTATAGCCGGATGATCGACTCTAAGAGGTTGCCATCTATCAGTGCCATAATCATAGTGCACATTAGCAAATTGCTTGGGGGTTTTAGGATCATACAACTGTCTCTTTTGTCTGTATGTCTATGTGTGTGTTCTAGCAATTGCCTTTTTGGGATAGTTGTGATATTTTTGAGTGTAGTGCTTGGGTGCATATGTGTCTTTGATAATAGATCTTTTGCCTTTGGAATAACCTTTGCTGAGGTTTAGGTCTTTGCCATTTTGGCTTGTATTCCAAAGGTCATTGCTGATGTTTCACATTATTCCAATCAGCTTGGTTTGGATAGTTTTTACCATTTCCATCATATGTATTTCTCTGATGAAATTTCTGGGTTTTTGGTAGCTCTGTTTGGCTTTTTCTGAGTACTTCCTATTAGAGTCTGGCATGGACTGTCTCGAATTTCTTCTCGATTGTCCCTTGACAAAGATACTCTCTGCTTCTTTCCTTAACTTGTCTCCACATTCTTTTTGACTCATGATTAGTTCATCCAATGATTTGGATGCTTTTGTAAATGAGGCAATCACATTTTTAAGATCTTTTCCCTCTTTTATGTAGCAGCTAACTCTGCTATGATATTTGCATTCTCGACCTTGACTTTAGTGTTCTCATCAGCTATATGACTCAGAGTACTCAGCTCTTTTGTCAGTTGTGAGTTTTGGTTTTTTTCTGTTGTTGTTTTCCTCATTTAAGATTGTGTGTGAGGAATTTATGTGCTTAAAATCTTTTATCATTTTGCCTAATGAATCATAAAGATCTGTGGTGATAAAGTGTGTGTATCACAATCACTATCACTTGAATCACTTGAGGCAGATCATAGCCTCTTCCTCAGAATCACTTGAGTAGTCTGCTTCACCACTATCCGAGTCTGCTGCCTCTTTGCACTTGGGCTCGGCGATCTCAGCCCGGCCACCATGGCTTTCTTCTTTTCCTATCTTCTTTCCCTGAAGACTTTTCTTTCTTCTTCAATTCTATACTTGTTGACTGGTGGATATGAATAGTCAACTGCAAAATGTCCTGTTGTCTACAATTCCAACACGGGTTCTCGGCTCTTTGATCGGCTCTGCATTTCTTTGATTATCGCTCTCGATAATCAGCTCTTTGATGCTCAACTCTCTTGGGTGTCCTGTCTTCCCTTGCCTTGGAAGGTGCTGAATGTTTCCTGGAGGTTTCACCCTTATTCCTCTTATAGTTCTTGTTGAAGAACTTTTTGAATCTCTTCACCATGAGGGCAATCTCCTCTTGGTCAATGGTCTCCTTTGGCTCAGCTCTTTTCCCATCACTGGCCAACAATTCAGTTGTCTTAGGTATAACTGTTTCCTCCTGCTCTTTTCTTCTCAGCTCAAACTCATAAGCTTTGAGGTCTGAGAATAGCTCATGGTTAGATGTTCTTGAGAGGTCCATTGAATGTCTCAGGGCCATGACCTTCATTTCCCATTTAGCTGGGAGGGCTATTAAAATCTTCATACACATCTCCTTCTGTGTATATTATTTCCCAAGAGCTGAAAGCTCATTTGTTATCTCAAGAAATCGACATCCAAACATCCAGAGTTTCACTCGCAAGCATTTTAAAATTTTCAAATTTTTGAACAAAGAATAGATTAATTTGTTCTCTTTAATTTGTTCTCGATCCTTCACAAATTAAGGTCAGTTTTTCCCAAATTTCTTTTACAGATTTGCAAGATTTGACTTTGTTGAACATGGCTTTGTCCAACGTTTTGTAGAGTATATCCTTGGCCACATTGTCCAGGTTGTATCTCTTTCTATCTTCATTTGTCCATTTCATGCGTGGTTTTTCAACCATGGCTGGTCTAGCTTCAACAACAGCTTCTTCTCCCTCAGCTGCATCAGCTCTTTTTAAAGCCGTATTGACTAGTGACATTTCATCATGTAGTGCTGATAGATGAGCCTGCATGCGAATTTTCCAGTCATCAAACTCTTCCACAGTAAACATTAGAATACGAGTTAGATTTGCTTCCAAGATAATAACTTTGCATAAAAGATGAAAGACTTTGAAAAACACAAGTGTTAAAACCTTTTGAAAAGATACAGATCTAGTTCAGTAACCAGTGCGGAAGGCTCAATGAACCAACCACTCTGATACCACTTGTAGGTCCCAAGGGGTGTGGTGTAAGGTTTAGAAGGGGGGTTGAATAAACCTTACCAAATTTTCGATTTTAGTCCTTTTAAATAGTTCAACAGAGTTGACGCAAATCAGTTGTGTCCTTTGGGGACAGCTAAGTTGGCTATTCAACTAAGTTACCCACTCAACAGACTCGATATAGCTGTTGATAGTATAACTCGGCTACTTAAGCCAAATATTTGACTTAGCGGATTTGGTTTTTAACATCAGAATACTTAACACCCTTTGACTTATTTAAAGCTTGTTTTTAACACTTGATTTTAGCACTTAGTTATTTATCAGTTGGATATCAAATATTAACTAACAGCAGATATAAAGTATATGCAGGAATTTAAATGCTGAAAGTAAATTGACACAAGTATTTTTATAGAGGTTCGAAGATGGGGCAATTCGTCTAGTTCTCTCTTCTCCAACTCCTGGAGGAATCCACTAAGTAACAGATCAGTTTACAAAGCGATTAACAGTCTGGAGACAGCCTTGATCACACAATTGGCTTCTCATGCGACTCAGCTTCTTCACGAGGCAGCTATCTGGCTACTTCAGCTCACTTCTCAAGTTCTTGGATTTGATCACGAAGCCATCCAACAAACTTGATACTTGGTTCGACCTTGAACCTTTCTATAATCCTTCAACTTGGAAAGTAGACCCCTTTTGTTTATTCAAATGTTTCCTCTTCAACTGGTTGAAGTTATCTCTCCTTCACAGCTTGTGTTGTATCGAGTTTCTTCGAGTTTTAGGCTTGAGGAATGTCCTGATAAGCTTTGAGAATTTGCAGGTTAATTGCTTGAATATTGCTTAAAAAGTCTGTGTCATTCATAATCGATTCTCTATAGCTTCGTCAGCCTTTTATAGTGCACATTTGAAATTTGTCCGTTGAAGAGATAGGCTAGTTTCAAATGTCACTTTGTGTTGGTTGGCTTGTCTTGTCTTGGTCTGCAGCCATTGTAATGTTGACCTTTCCTCGTATTAAATGGCATTCATGTTTTGCAGGTTCTAACACAAGATGCAGTATTTCCCATTGGCTCATTCCTTTTGCACATTTCTGGGCCAAACACTTTTAGATCTCGCATCTTGACATATTACTATATCGAGTAATATTCTTGACTTTATTCCAACGGATCTAAGTCGATTGTCTTCACTTGATCTTTGTCTTTACCCTGTGACTTAGTCCGCTCCAATCATAAGATTGACTCAACTATCACTTCAACCGATAGACTTGGCTCTTTAAGTTGACTTGACCGACACTTCACGCATTGTTCCTCACCGACTCTCCTTGATCAAGTCATTGACTTCCTTCTAAGCCATACTAAGTGACACACAAAAGTCTTCATTCCAAATCCATGATTGACTTCTTGTAATCTTGACTTAGCTGACTTAACTCAGCTCTTCCACTCCTATCTATTACAATATATAATTACAAGGAAAATGGGGCGCCAACTTCCTAGTCTAAGTTCCTAGCATTTTTCATTGCAAAAGTTTGTTGGGAGTGTTTGCAAATAACTTGGAGGAACCAATTGACCGTTAGGCTTGAATTCAATCAAAAGACTTGTATTGTTTTGCAAAAAAAGTGATTATTGACTGTCTTTTGGAGGGTTTCAATAACTAAAAAAGTGCTTCTTATTTTTTGGCTTAAAAAAAGCACTTTTTAGTGTTTGAACACTAAAAAGTGCTTTTTTTAAGCCAAAAAATGAGAAGCATTTTTTTTAAGTTATTGAAACCCTCCAAAAGACAGACAATAATCACTTTTTTGCAAAACAAGCACTAAAAAGTGCTCTTTTAAGCCAAATAACTGCTTCATAACTGCTAATAATTGCTTTACTGCTTTATAACTACTATTTAACCCTCCAAACTTTGTCTTTTATGTTTCAATTATACATAAAAAACGGCATACCTCACCCCCATTGAAGATGGGTTTGACTCAAGAGTTACATCCTGATGTAACTTAAGCATTCTAAATGAAGTATATAGTAAGTTAGACGTCGAACACAAAGAGTTGTTGGGGAATTCGGCTTTCGGGGATTTATACAAGATCGGGGATAATAGTCAAATATCTTGTAAAATTCTTCATGCTCTATTATTTATGAGGATTAAATCACCAGCGGATGATGAGGTATGGTTTCGTGTTGGGGATGCAAATATCATATTCACGTTCTCGGACTTCACTCTCATCACTGGATTGAATCCCAGGATTGAGAATGATTACATTAAGGACATCCCATCGGATAGACAGTTAGCGGCAGAATATTTTGAGGGAGGGAAAAAGTCTATGAAGCCTAAGGCTTTGAAGGAGGCTTATGAGCACCATGCAAAGAATGAGGACGACTGATACAAATTGGGGTTGGCCCTCATATATAAATATGTTTTGCGGTGTAAGGAGCCTTCCACTTTGATTGAGATGAAGGTTTTGCAAATTGTTGACAATTTGGAGCTTTTCAATAAATGCCCGTGGGGAAGAGCTGCCTATGACACTCTTCTACATGGTTTGATGAAAACATTTACTGGTCCAGTTGCCCATCACATCTTTTGAGGCTTTACACACGTGGTATGGGTATTTATCAAACTCATTTTCATTAGATCACAATGTATATTTTCAATTTCGAGAAATATTTATAACATTGGATTGTTTGGTACGTATGGGCATTTGAGACCTTTACTGCCGTATGCTGACTTTTTTAAACGAAAAGGACCAAAAAAAGACTTCCTAGGATGTGTGGATGGAGGTCCACATCGACTTTTGGCTTCGCGGAGATTATTGCCATCTTGGACGAGCCTATGGTAATTTTGAGATTACTTTTAATTGCGTATAATTTTTAATCAATATTGTTTGTGAATTGGCAGGATGAAGTTTGGTTTCCATTGACCCCGACAGAAGAAGAAATGGAGAAGGAATACATTGTTATGTTTCTCGGCGTGTTCCCCGAGGATCTCAATTATCCTTTGGATGGGCAGACGGTGCCCACAAATTGGGATGAGTTGACAGCCCCCAGGGAGACGGTGGAAGAGACAGGCACAAAGAGAGACAGAGTCTACAAGTGTGCCACCAGGGGATCTCCATGAGGCGGAGCTTGGAGGCAGTTCTCGAGTACCCTCACCTTCCACTGGCCCTTCTATCGGTATGAGGTAGGTTTTGGATGCCGTGGACATGCTGAGAAAAAAACAAGATGATGTTTTTTCTTTTCTAAACAAAAAGGTTAAAGATGCTTTTTCTCTTATGAGCAGAAAGATCGAAGAATTGGACCGCAAGATTTCTGCATTAGACCAAAAACTTGAAGCAAAAAGTCGATCATTATCGTGGTTCACCACTGAGAGGCATCCCATGGAAACGGGCGATCTCCGATTATGGGACGGTGGTGGAGACAGAGAGAGGATAAGGTCAGCGAGGAGGGGGATATCCTCGAAAGGATCGGGATGTTGAGGTGGTGGATACGGAGATGCGACAAAGATTCGATGTTGAGGTGGTCGATACGTCTGCGGTAAACATGAGGGATGCTTGGGGAACGGTGATCTATGCAAGAAAGAAGAGGTTGAGGAGAAGACATGTAGAAAATGAAAATATTCTACAAACGGGAGTGAAGCGACCGAGAGTACCTTCAATTTACATAAGAACTCCCTTCACAACTGAATCGAGGCCACAAACAACCACCTCCAGAACTTTTGTGGACAAGATGCAAATTGATTTCTTCCTCCCAGTGGATCTATTGAAGATGAAACAATTCAAAGAATGGTACACAAAGACAACTGATAGGTAAATGTTACTGCAAACACTATCAACTGATAGATTAATTTATGGTTATTGCAACGAGCATTAATCGACCTTAGGTCAGTCAATGGTCGATGAAATGACCTTTGACAGACCACGGAGTCGATTGGTGGTCGTTGCATCGATCAACGACTGACCGACCATGGTATCGATTAGTGGTCGTTGCAATGACCATTAATCACCATGGAGTCGATTAATGGATTGATGCAATGACCATTGACCAACCATTGGGTCGATTAGTGATCGATGCAACGACGACCATTGACCAACCATTTGGTTGATTAGTGGTCGATGCAACGACCTTTGACCGACCATTTAGTCGATTAATTGTCGTTGCAACAACCATTGGCCGACTGTGCAGTCGATTAATGGTGGTTGCTATGACCATTGACCGACCCAAATTTAATGTTTTTGCTTCATTTCATTAATTAATTAATGTACATATTGCTTTCAACAGTGAAGAATTGATCCTACATGGGACCACAATCAAAAAAGCTAAAGGTTGGTTTACGTTGATTACTACATCCGGGTTTTGGCTTGAAGATGATGTAAGTCCAGTTTAAATTATTGCATGATTAATTTAGTATTATGTGAATCTTATACCAACTTTTCACTTTTCAGCACATGGATTTGGTGATGACCTTGTTACGGGAGAGAAAAAAGATATCCGATGTCCTTCGGCAAGTACACTCGAGCCATCCTAGACTGCGGGTTCTATTCGTCATTGATATTTGAACACATGGGTTACAAGGAGAACCCCAATAAACACAAGTTCAATCAAGCTTTGATTAATTACACGAATGGAACTTGGAGTAAGTTTGGGAGGGAATGAGCTGGGTGTACGCACTTGTACTTTCCGATTTGCTAATATCTATGATCCCGACAAGGGTTGCCCTATAGAGGGGCAATCAGTGCCTTGAATGTGTTACCATTATGGTCCCGTTACTTGCACAACAAGTTGAGATTGCAACAAACGGGCCCCTCAAAGTGGTCAGATCTGACAAGACATCAAAGCAGGGCATGTCGTAAGTGATCTATCTTAACTTTGTTATTTGGCTTAATTTTTTACTTAAATGTTAATTGTTGTTTTAACATATCATATGGGTGATTGTAGAGTCTTCGTGATCAAATATATAGAATTTCTGAGTGCCGGACAAGAAGTGAATCTCGTAAACGACCATCATATACTTAAGTGGAGGGAGAAGTTGGCTGTCGACATATATGTTTTAAATTATGATCCTTGATTGTATTGATCGGAATATTTTTGAATACTTGTAAATGATATACTTTTAGATTTTAGATTTTGAATATTTTGAATTGATCGGAATATTTTGGATATTGTAAATGCTATATTTTTAGATTTTTAACTGAAGTATTTTGAATTTTTAAGTGATGTAGTAGAAAATTTGTAAATGATATTGCATACAGGTTTTTGAAAGTTTGTGTAATTCAGTCCCTATTTGTAATTCAGTTATTCAAGTGATCATTAATCGACCACTGTGTCATTCAGATGGTCGATTAATCGACCACTGTATCGTTTAGATGGTCGATTAATACATAGATGGTTGATTAATCGACATCTGTGTCATTCAGATTGTCAATTAATCGACCCATGTATCGTTCAGATGGTCGATTAATTGACACGTGTCGTTCAGATGGTCGATTAATCAACCCCTGTGTCGTTTAGATGGTCGATTAATCGACCGCTGTGTCCTTCAGATTTAACCATACATACAGTGCAATAAATCACACATTCAAAACAAAAACATCACATCAATAGATTAAACCATACATAAATTACACAACAATTTATACAAGATAATATTCAATCATACATAAAACATCAAAAGAAATTTAAAATTGTTCAAGAACAACCATAACCATCAAAATAAATTAAAAATTGTTCAACTCCTAAACTAATTTAACATAGTTCAGAAATTTTTCATCATAAAACTTCTTCAAGGAAGACCACCCGGTTTAACATCCTCATCACCACCATCAACCCCTGATGGACCAGCCCCATCTCCACCAAGGGATCCCATCCAATGACCTCGGTCAAAAGGATCGAAACTTGGTGGAACACCACCATCATATTCCTCATCAAGGTAAAATGGTTTGTCAGGATGGTAGCCGACTTCGTTGGATAAGTCAACTGGGGTGGTATTTGATTGTACGAAAATATTATTGGCGATTTTGAAGTATTTGAACCCATTCGTCCTGAAGAATCGCTGCTCAATGGTCTTCTAAATGACAAAAATACAAAAAAAAATATTATTATTATGTATAATTAATTCAATATGAATAAATTAAATATTTCTTACCCATCAAAAATGATCGCAGTAAACCCCAGTAACAGAAACTATGTTGTTGTCATGATCACTTGAATCTGACCCATCAAAAATGATCCCAGTAAACTATGTTGTCACACCAGGAGTTTTAATGAACTGCACAAATGACTCGAACTTTCTTCAGAACACTTGAATCTGACTTTTAACTTTTCCCAGGCTAAAATATTTCTTGAAACATGCACAAAGGTCCCAAGTCAAAAGTGAATTCGCTAAAGTTGGACAGTATGAGATGACGAGTGAAACGATTAAGATGTTCATAGAGGAATTCCTCTTATTCAATTGTCCAACTGATTGGTTAGACCATGTGGTGAATTATTTGATTCCTGGTACGAGGCATATCCATTCAAGCAAAATGACAGGATTAGTAAAAACCCTAAATTTGAAACAAAAAATCGAAACCTAGATTTGAAACAATAAATCGAAACCTAAACCTAAATTTTTGTGAGACATAATCTGAACCTAAACAAAATGGAAACCTAAATTTAAACTAAGGCAATATGAAACAAAATATGAAAATAATTGATTAAGAACATCAATATATTAAAACCCTAAGCCTAAACTAAAATCTATATACTAAAGCAACATGAATCAAAATATGAAACAATTGATTAAGAAAAACAACATAGCATAATAATGTAAAAAAAGAACAACATTTACCTCAAGATCTGTTAGTTCGTCCCGTTGGTCTTCTTCATTCGCTTTTTTGGAAAGTAAAAATGAAAATGACTCTGAAACGTCTTTTTAACTTTGGGGTGGGGTAAACGAAACATCGACCAGGTCAATTAATCGACCATCTTGAATGACACATGAATACGATTAGTCGACCATCCGAATGACACACGGGTTTTAGGTTTTACCTCGATTAATCGACCATTGAACGATTAGGCCTATTAATGGTCATTTATATGACGTTTAACCCTATTTTTAGGGTTTGTTTAGGTTTAGGATTTAGGGTTTAGGGTATAGGCTTTAACTTGTAAAATATATCATATTAGTTTCATACGCTATAAAATCTCTTATATAATGTAGTGTTGATCGTTCTCCTACAATAATCACGGACTATAAATCACGTTGCCAATATGTTACACTATATCATATGTTATCAATGTGTTGCCAATTTTTTCGCCGACAATTGTAAAATATATCATACTATATGCTACATAGTATCATCATATGTTATAAAATATATTATATAATTTAGTATTGATCTGGATTACAATAATCACGGGACTATAAATCACGTTGCACTATAAGTTCTATATCATATGTTATCAATGTGTTACGATTTTTTTAATCGTCAATTGTAAAATATATCATACTATATGCTACATAGTATCATCATATGTTATAAAATCTATTATATAATTTAGTGTTGGCCCCTATTTTTAGGGATTACAATAATCACGGGACTATAAATCACGTTGCACTGTATGTTACACTATATTATAGTATCATATGTTATAAAATCTTATATAATTTAGTACTATATGCTACATGGTCACGGTTAAATTGTGCGGTCAGGCACTATATCGATCGACCACATGGTGGTCGGTGCCAATTTGTCGACAATTGTAAAATATATCATACTATATGCGACCACGTGGTCGGTTATAGTTGGGTAGACCGACGACCGACTCGACCGACCACGTGCTATAAATCAGACCACTATCGACCACATGGTTGGTCAAGTCGTGAGCCCGACCCATACTATCGACCACGTGGTCGGTTATAGTTATAAAGATCGACTATATACCGACCACGTGGTCGGTCAAGTCGGGCAACCCGACGATGAACAATTACTTAACATTTTTTTGGTTTTTTTGACAATACAGAGAAGTTTGTCCAAATTCATGAATACAATAATTACTAAATCGTGAGATTTAAATACAACAATCACTAAATATGTGATTGGCTATCGCTCATCGGTCTTTGATCACGCGATAATTCATCGGTTGTGCCCCGATTGTTGGCACCTCTGTATTTTTGTCTTGAGTGGAACTCTCCGTTGACGGTATTCGTGTTGTTCTACGACGTCCACCTTGTTGTCGGTCAATAGGTGGCAAGACAATCATTTCCTTAATGTTATCGGGAATCTCTCATTCATTTTCGTTGGGCACAGGGAAGATAGTCTCCGCATATGCTTTCCTCCAATAGTCAACGGAATAGTACGGTTAGCACATGGGGTATATGGAAAAACCTCTCTTCTTGGCCGCTGCTATTGCATGCTCACATGGTAGGTCGTCCAATGGAAATTTTCTGCAAGTGCAAGTTTCTGAGCAAAGTTAACAGTGAAATTTGTGGCCCCACTCCTCACCAGATATAAAGTTTGATCAATTGGTTCAATCGTGAACTTCTTGGCTTTTTCATGAGACTTGCGTAATTTTTCTTCCATTGCGGGAGTTAGATTGCCTGTACAACTTCATGCAGCCTCATGCCTCTCACAGAACTAAGACTGCAACTTTTTACCAATACTATCAAACAATGCAAGTATAGGAGTTTGTCGGGCTTTTTTAAACACTGAGTTCAGAGACTCTGTATTGTTTGACGTCATGATATTATAACGGTCTCCCTGAAAATATGACCTAGCCCAAGTAGCAAAATTTGTATCGTTAAGATACTTCCAACCTTTCTTGTCAGTAGCTTGAATTTGGGACATATACCTGTGAAATTCTTCTATTATATATGCCTCAACTGCTTTGTTAAAAAGGGATATAGTATCAGTCTTTTGAATTACAAGACTCAAGTTGCCTTTGATATGATAAATACAATGAGCATGACCTGCATTTTGAAAAATAATTTGGAATGCACTGATAAGATTCCTGTGTCTGTCAAATATCACAACAAGGTCTTCTTGGTCACCTGTTATTCTTTTCAAGTTCATAAAAAACCAATGCCACGAAGCATCGTTCTCAGAATCGACAACGGCCCATGCAAGAGGATAAATCTGCATATTAACATCTTGACAAGTAGCGATAATCAACGTACCTTTATATCTTTTAGTACTTGAAGTGATTTTCACTATCAACCTCTAAAGAGTATATAGTTCCTGGATTAGCTACTTTCAAGTTATGGGCATATGCGGCCAACTTAGTGTAACTATCCTCAGGTGAACTCCTTATGTATGCTAAAGCAGTTTCTCTAGACCACCTCGATTGTTGATAACATATTTCAATGTCAAAGTCTCGGCGAATTTCATTCACAACATCAGCAGGTCTATATGTAGTGTTGTAGTCCTCAAACCTTGACATGATATGTTTTCCAATGATCCACGATCTTGCTTGTCTATGATCATTGGTGGACAAATTTAGAGCGCAAGTATGTTCTGGTGTATATTTTCTAATCTGAAAATAATCACAGTCTGAAAATAATCACAGTCTGAGAACTTTGTTGCTCGCAAACGCTATTTGCAATTTTCATCAACACACACAATTGTGTACACATTCTTGTTCGATTTTTTTTTGTTTTGAACTGGAAATTGTATTTCAATACGATCACGTGCACATCTTCTTGAAGCTCTTTCTTGGTATCGAATACTTGGTCAAAATTCAAGTCATTATCAACGGGTACAACTCGTGATGTACTTCCAACCGAAGAAGGAAGATGCTCATTTGTGAACTGATTTTCTTCTCCAGTGCCTTGATTAAAATCATGTCTTGGTGGTGTAGTAAACGCATCACTGTTATGATCATTGGAAGGAGATTCTCGAATTACCTCCAACCCATCCCAAATATAATTCACATTTCGATCATTGTCACTGTGACTATTTTCTTCCACCTCAAAATTAGGATATCCATCTTCCGGTTGCACGTCACGATCAACTACATTATGGTCGTCCCGTGACACGTCACAATTATTTTTGATCACAATGGTTATACACAAGGGAACAACTGAAACCTTGTTTATTGAGAGCCAAGTACCATTGCACTCCCCCGTTTGAAGTAATCTAGACAGGAATTTGAAAAAACTGTATGCTCACTGGAGAAATAAATCCCATCTCCATATCATGCAAATTGGGATCAACTTTGCAAATTTTTTGTACCTTAGAATATAGCTCTTCATATGAAGTTTCTGTAGTTATTGGTACTCTTGATGCATGCATGCCATCACTAAATACCCATTGCCATTTTTCATTGTTATTAACAAAATGTCCAAAATAATACGCGGGAATCCAAAACGGTGAAGACATGTTGTATGCAATTAAATTGAAGATAAAAATGTCAAATAATAGGACAACAAACTATAGTGCAGTTCTGTTTGATTTTGAATAAGTCAATTAATTGACTGTTGCGTATTTGCAGAACTGGGTCGTTTAATCGACTATAATGAGTCGGTCAATCGACCAGCTGCAATGTGTCGATTGAACGACTATCGTTTAATTAACTCATGTTGCCCCTAATAAGTCGTTCAATCGACACATTGCAGTTGTCGAATGACCGTCTCATTGGAGTCGATTAAACGACCCAGTTCTGCAAATACACAACAATCGATTATTCGACTTCATCTACTCGAGAAAATGAACGAAATGACAGATAAATTGAATAAAACAATGCCATAAGGTCAGAAGAATAAAATTCAAACATGAATGTTGATTTCTCTTGTAATGTCGAAGATCGGGAAGAAGGAGATGTACAATTTTTGGTTGGTTAAAGCACAAAACCCCCAAAAATTCGGTTGAAATACACAAAATTGGAAAAAATAAAAAGGGTTATTTTAGACCTTTTGAAATGAGAGGGTTGTTAGGATGTTAAAGTTAAGAAAGAGTAATTTGAACATTTAACATAGGAAAAGGCCCTTAAAGAATATTTAAAATAAGTAAGGCCATTTTGAACAAAGTCTCTTTGACTAGGCCATTAAAGAAACCCCATTACAAAAAGTATTTCGGCATTTCATATTCTAGCTCGGGGAGCAAGAGCAACTGTATCAGTATCTTCTTGTTAAATAGCCGACTCAAATTTGTTAATTCATAGAGAAATTTACTAATTATCAATGTTCATAATCTTTATTTAAAGTCCACGAGATTAGTGATACTAAAGCTGGACAATTGAACAAACTTAAATACAACAGTTAATTAACGTTGAGATTCCAAGATTTTAAGTTTTTGATTACCTATGCGTATATATTTGTCTACTATCCACTATATAAATATTACAAATAGATAAGGGCGGACCTAGGATTTATAATTGAGGGGAGCCAACTACGAATGAATAGATGCGAGTGCACACACATGTTCGGTTCCTAATGGATGGAATGGCATGGGTAAATATTTTTCGGGTTTGGGAGGGTTGCGTCACTTGCGAGTGATATATAGGTATAATTTATTGTTGAGTTTGGGATGAGTACGAATAGTATTACTTTGGCAAAATTGTTTTTTTATCCTCTAAGTGGCGCCATTCGGAGATTTAGTCCTTTTTTTTTCTCGACTTTGAGTTTAGTCCTTTAAATGGACAAAATTCGGACTTTTAGTCTCATTATTTCTATAACGAGGTAAATGTTACCTTGCTAGTGGATTTTCTTTAATTCAATCTTTAAATAAATTTTAAAAAATAATAGAATATTATCCATGATAAAAAAAAAAATGAGTTTTAATTTTATACTTTTAATTTTTATTTGAATTCTAAATTTCATATTTTAGAAATAAAAAAAAAATCTATTTCCTACAAATATTTTACTAACACATTTTTTCACTAAAACTATTTCAAAAAAAATTATTTATTTGTATTTTTTTTTTGGTTTAAGTTACTTACTGATTTTAAAAATAATAAAAATATAAAATTCACATATAGTTATTGGAAATATATTCAATTCAACTATAAATTAAATAAAATAGTTTATAATATTAAATAATTTCATAATTTATAAATATAGAACTATTTTTAAAAATAAGAAAAATATTATTAAAATATTTTATATATCTAGCTAAAAGTATACTTAAATTATAAATATAAATATTAACAAATTATCCATCTTTTAAAAATAATAAATGATTATTAAATTTAAAAATATTAAAATAATATTATTTTAATTTCATTTATTTATATTTTAATCATTTTATTTTTAATCAAACATTATATATATATTTATATATACATTAATATACACATGAAACATAAAACATACATTTATATAGTATTTTTCTTGAAAAGAATTATTAGTACTTAAATTATAATAACTAATTATTAGTACATGGTAATTATTAGTATTTAATAATATATAATGTTTGATTAAAAATAAAAGAAAATATAAATAAATAGAAATTGAAATAATATTTATTTTAATATTTTTAAAGTTTGAATAACCATTTATACTTTTTGAGAAAATGTATAATTTGTTAATATTTATATATTTGTAATTTAAGTATACTTTTACTTAGAAATATAAAATATTTTAATAGTACTTTTCTTCTTTTTTAAAATAATTTCTATATTTATAAAATATGAAATTATTATTATTGTAAACTATTTTTATTTTATTTATAGTTTTAGTAAAAGATTTTTTAGTAAAATATTTGAAGGAAATAAACTTTTTAATTCTAAATATTAAATTCACAATTTAAATAAATCATTTAAAAGTATAAAATTAAAATTCGTTTTTATCATGAACAATATTCTATTTTTTTAAAATTTATTTAAAGTTTGAATTAAAGATAATCCACTAGCAGGTAACATTTACCTGTTATAGCAGAATAACAGACTAAAAGTCCGAATTTTGTCCATTTAAAGGACTAAACTCAAAGTCGAGAAAAAAAAAGGACTAAATCTCCGAATGGCGCCACTTAGAGGGCTAAAAAAATTTTGCCAAAGTAATACTAAAAAATAACTTATACCTTTATCACTAAGGACGCAACCCTCCCAAACCCGAAAAATATTTACCCATGCCATTCCATCCATTAGGAACCAAACATGTTTGGGTGCACTCGCAGAGTTGGCTCCCTCAATTACTAGGTCCGCCCTTATCTATTTGTAATATTTATATAGTGGAAAGACAAATTATCAAACAATTATAACGTTAATTAACTGTTATGATGGAATAGGATCAAATGAGACCACATAATTAGAAATTAAAATACTTTTTGTAAATTTAAAGATTTAAATAAAGATTATGAACATTGATAATTAGTAAATTTCTCTATGAAATAACAAATTTAGTATTTAACAAGAAGATACTAAAGTTGCTCATAGCCACAAATCTCAAATTTTAGATGGTTGAGATTTTTCTCCACTTAGAGGACTAAAAATAATTTTGCCGTATTTAATAATCATTTTAACACTTAAGAAACGAATTATCAAACAATTATATATACATATGATGGAATAGGATCAAATGAGACCACATAATTAGATTGTCATTACACAATTACATAAATATCATTTTAATTTGAGATTTTTCCAATAATAATCATTTTCATTTTCATTCGAAAAGAAGCAGATTGTCATTACACAATTACATAATATCATTTTAATTTGGTACAAGCACACAATTCTTTTCAATCCTCATTCGAACAGAGCCGATGATGTTCGACTGAACTTGGACAAGCACACAACACAATCCCGCGCGATGTTCGCTAAAAGCGGGAGAGAGTCGAGCAAACCATTGACGCCACGTTGAATCGTTCTTGGTTTGAAGAAGCATCGTGTCGGAAAATGACGTCGTCGACGGAGACGGAGAAGGAGCGGTGGAACCGCCTGGAGAGGAAACGAAAGAGAATGGAAGTATTTAGAAACTGGATTAGGCCATTTGTATTTTGTAGAGAGAAAGGATGATGGTTCTCCAGTGCAAAATAGTGTTGGGGTTTCTGAATAAATGATGACAGGATTGGAGGATTGGTGAAGAAGAAGATGATGATGACGTGGACAAACCGATGTATACTTAGATGTTTTTCGATGTATACTTAGTTGTGTTTTGCTGTATAAGTAGTTAATTTTTGATGTATATATTTATGTTGTTGTATACTTTTTTTTTTGTTGTATACTTATATATGTTTTGTTGTACACTTATATGTGTTTTGTTGTATACTTATATTTTTGTTTGAAGATTTTAATATACAGTAAAATTATGTTAAACATACAACAAAATAGTGTTAAATATACATTAAATATATGTTAAATATACAGTACAATAATGAGCGTGATTTTCTCTCTCTCTACTAGTGATTTACTTAATCCACGGTCCCCACATGTTAATGAGCGTGATTTTCTCTCTATATATAACTGATTCCTTGATTCACGGTCCCCACATATTTTTGTTTGACCATTTTAACATGCAGTAAAATTATGCTAAACATACAGTAAAATAGTGTTAAGTATACAACAAATATGTGATAAGTGTACAACATACTGCATGGGCAGAGCACATGCGTGATTTTCTCTCTCCAGCGCAATTTTCTCACGATTTTCTCTCTCCCCACGTGATTTTCTCTCTCCTAATAACTGATTTCATATTTAGATGGTCCCACACTTGGTTAATTTGACAATTATACCCTTATTTTGCTTTAATTAAAGGTTTAATGTAATTTTAACCCCTATTTATCTTAGCCATTGATATAGATAATGGAGAGTTGAGATGAGTCCACATTGTCTCACTATAATATGTGGTCTCATTGTAACCTCCCCCTACATATGATAATTATATTTAAATTATTATATTTGCTTCAAAAATTACATCAATACTCATGGTTAACTATTTCAAAATACATCACTAA
Organism: Rehmannia glutinosa; assembly: GCA_016081115.2. Taxonomy (NCBI): domain Eukaryota; kingdom Viridiplantae; phylum Streptophyta; class Magnoliopsida; order Lamiales; family Orobanchaceae; genus Rehmannia; species Rehmannia glutinosa. The sequence goes on from CM071927.1 coordinate 49,167,615, forward strand.
ATCCTAATCAAGATGTATACTCCACAAATTTAAATAATATGATATATGTCAAGACCCACGCGATAGTTTATTCAAATTTGAAAATAATATTCATGAGCGTGTGTGGTTCACAACAAATTTTATTGATGAACAATTTGTGTTGGGATCAAAAATACTAAAATATTGCACACACACATATATATTTTCTTTTTTGAAATAATATATATATATATATATATATATATAGTAAAAAGAAAAAAAAAAAATTTGGGGGGGGGGGAGGCAAGGCCCCCCTGACACCTAAGGTGTGTCCGCCCCTGCAAATAGACACCCCTTTCTTGGCAAAATTGTAATTTTGGTCCGATAACTTGGCTCATTTTCGTATTTAGTCAGTTAATTTTTATGGGTAGCGTTTGGCAACTACTAACTTTTTAAACTTGCACATTTGGTCCGATTTCAAAATTTTGGGGATATCTTATTCCTGAAATCGAGTTGGCGAAAAAAAGTCTTTGAGTCGGACTAAATTGCACCTTGTTTGGACCATTTTGCCTGAAATTACTATTTTGTCCATTTTTTTTTAAAATAGTCATCCATTTTTTTTAAAATTATATAACAAAAATAAAATATAAGATTAAATTAAATTAAAGAAACAATTTGAACATATATTTACAATTTTCAACTATAAAATTAAAGAAAAATAAATTTATAATTTATTTATAATTTTCAATCAAATACAAATTAAAGAAAAAATAGAAAACAAAAACACAAAACAGAAAAAAATGTTTTTTTTTGTTTTCTATTTTTCTTTAATTTGCATATAAAGTTAACAAATATAAAGTATATGTTTGACTATTTTTCAAATTTAGTTTAAACAAAATAATCTGAACATATATTTATACATTTCAACTGTAAATAAAATTTAAAAAAAAAAAGAAACAAAAAAAATATGTATTTACAATTTTCAACTATATATAAAAATAAAAAAAAATAGAAAACAAAAAAAACAAATATATCTATAGTTTTCAACTATAAATTAAAAGTAAATAAAAGTAAAAAATAAAAAAAGGAAAAAATATATACTTACAGTTTTCTACTGTAAATAAAAATTCAAGACAAAATAGAAAACAAAAACAAAAACAGAAAAAAAATATATATTTAAAAATTTTCACAGTAAATAAAAATTAAAGAAAAAATAGAAAACAAAAAAGAAAGAAAAACCAATAAAAAATTCTTTTATTTTTGTTTTCTATTTTTCTTTAGTTTTTCATTTAATGTTGAAAATTATAAAAATATATATTCGGCTATTTTCTTTAATTTAATTTAATTTTTTTATTTATTTTTATTGAGATATTATTAACATATATTATGTGTGGCCATTTTCTATTTCATCATTATTAATTTTAAACATATTTATTTTTTATCTACAAGGATGACTATTTTTAAAAAAAAAAAAAAAAGTAAAATAGTAATTTCGTGTAAAAATTGTCCAAACAAGGTGCAATTTAGTCCAACTCATCACTTTTTCCGCTAACTCAGCATTTTAGGAATAAAATATCCCCAAAATTTTGAAATTGGACCAAATATTTAAGTTTAAAAAGTTAGTGGTTGCCAAACGCCACCCATAAAAATTAATGGACTAAATACGAAAATGAGCCAAGTTATCGGACCAAAATTGCAATTTTGCCCCCCTTTCTCAAATACATAAATTGATAAATCAAATATATTATTTTTAATTTTTTTTTCAATCCGAGGCAAAATTGTAAGATTCAGCTCAACAGATAACCTAAATATGTTATGTTAGTTATGTACATAAATGGTAATTTAGTCGTTTCCTTTATTTAAGTTAGTTAGAGTAATCGGTTATATATAGCAGCTTAGTGTACTGTTTCAATTCAATTAATCTTTCATCTCTGTAAAACCTTCAAGATTGTTCAATGAAAATTTTCCTTTTTCAATTACTGCACTTCAACATGGTATCAGGAAATAATCACCTCCGCTGTCAATCTTCCTTCTGCGATTCTTTTCTTCTTTGATTCTTCAAGTTTGATTTTCACTTTGGCGTTCTCCTTCGCCTCTGCATATTTCTTGATTTCTATAATCAACGGCTGCCGAAGATCTTTCTTCTCCTTATTTCCTACACCCCATTGACAACCTCGGTGCCATAATCGTCTATGAGCCATTTATCGGAGATTATTATACCTCATGGAGCCGTGTTGTGTCCATGGATTTGAATGTCAAGAACAAGAGTGGGTTCATTGATGGTTCTCTGCCCATCCCTCCTGCTTCCTCCCCTGCTCTTTTTAGTTCATGGCAACGCGCGAATAATCTGGTACTTTCTTGGCTTTTGAACTCTATTTCAAAGAATATACGGCAAAGTTTATTGTATTTCAATACCGCAGAAGAAGTATGGGATGAATTGAAAATTCGGTATGTTCGAAGTGACGGACCACGAGTTTTTCATCTAGAAAAGTCTTTAAGTTCCATTTCTCAAGGGAGTAGTTCCATTACTACATATTATAATCAGTTTAAGAGCCTTTGGGATAAATACATCAGTTTCAGACCAATTACTAAATATTCTTGTGGATTGTGTTCCTGCAATATTGCAAATACAATGTCTATACATTACCCAACAATTTGATTTTGTATCAAATTTCTGTTTGGCTTACATGATTCTTACTTCTCTCAAATTCGTAGTCAATTGCTTTTGACTTCCCCTCTTCCTTCTTTAGCCAAAGTCTATTATTTTTTTACAGAAGAAGGGGCACAAAGAGGCTTGTCTAATTCTTCCACATATCTTTTGTGGATTCTATGGCTATGATGGTTAGGGAGTCAAAAGAATTCAGAGTTCCATATTCCAAGGACAAGAAAAACCAAAATGCACCCATTGTGGATTTTAATGTTGATAAATGTTTCAATTGATTGGATATCCCCCTGGTTGGAAGGGTCCTAAAGATCCTAGAAATGCTAGAGACAATTCTAATGTCAATGCTTCTCTTCCTAGTTGAAAATGATTCTTCTAAAGATGAGCTTGTTGATCATCCATTTTTCTCTCAAGAAATGTTGAAGCAATTTTTAGCTTATGCTAAGGACCATAAATCGGAAAAATGCCTTGAAACATGTTGCAGTTGTCTGTAACTTCATTACGGTATTGCTCATTGTTGTTCAAATTGTTAAAACTTCTAATCAATGGATTCTTGATACAGGTGCAACTGATCACATGGTTTGTGATATTTCACGTTTTACTACACCTCCTATGCATGCTTCTATTCTTATTCATTTACCCAATGGTACTATTCTCACAGCCACTCATATTGGTGAAGTCATGCTTTCTAGTACTTTGTGTTTAAAACATGTTTTATATGTTCCATCTTTTACATTCAATCTTATTTCTGTTTCAAATTGACTAAGACCTCAGATTATACTCTGCACTTCCTAGCTTCACATTGCATTTTGCAGGACATGAAAAGTTTGAAAGTGATTGGTTCTGCTAAAGAAAATGGAGGTTTGTATCATTTCACGACTTCATATGTGGCTACTTCCACTACTATTTCAGACCCTTTGTTATGGCATCTTAGACTTGGACATGCTTCTACTAAGAGTTTAGGCTTACTTCCTCATGTGAATATTGGAAACAAAACTTTTCACAGTTGTGATATATGTCACTTAGCCAAGCAAAAGAGGCTTTCTTTTCCCAAAAGTACTTCTGCTTCTATAAATAAATTTGATCTTGTACATTGTGATGTTTGGGGACCATTTTCTGTCACTTCTCATAATGGATATAGATATTTTTTAACCATTATGGATGATTATATTAGATGCACATGGATTTTCTTACTTAAGCATAAATTTGATACTAAAAGCTATTTACAAGCTTTTTATAACTTAGTGCAGAATCAGTTTAATCTGAAAATCAAAACCATTCGGACTGATAATGGTACTGAATTTTTATTAAAAGATTTTCATTCCTCTAATGGTATATTGCATCAAACTAGTTGTGTTGATACTCCACAACAAAATGGCTTGGTTGAAAGAAAACACCAACATTTGCTAAATACAGCCAGAGCATTATTATTTCAATCTTCTTTGCATTTGATTTTTTGGGATGAGTGTGTGCTTGCTGCAACACATATAATTAATAGACTCCCTACTCCTGTTCTTAATAATATTAGTCCTTTTGAAAAATTGCATAATAAACCCCTTTATTACAGTTATTTTAAGGTCTTTGGATGTTTGGCTTATGCTTCTACTTTGTCTAAATAAAGAAATAAAATGCAGCCTAGAACTACAAAGTGTGTCTTTATTGGTTATCCTTTTGGAACAAAGGGATACAAACTTTATGATTTTTCAAATAATAAAGTTTTCATTTCAAGAGATGTTTTCTTTTGTGAAGATGTTTTTCCTTTGAGCACTGATAAGTCCTTATATTCTAATTCTCATTTTAATGCTCCTTTATTTCCTTATGTAACCTCTGATTTTGTTCTTGATAATCATACACATGTTACAGTTGACTCAAATATTACAGCTGACTCACATGTTACAGCAGACTCAAATGAGTCAGCAGACTTACATACTACAACAGACTTAAATGAGTCAGCAGACTTACATGCTACAGCAACAGACTTACATGCTACAGCAGACTTAGATAAGTCAGCAGAGTCACGGGTTCCAGTAGACTCACAGAATCAAAATCTAAATGATCTTAATCAAGATCTTCCTAGAAGGTCTTCTAGATCAAGAGTTGTTCTTTCTTATCTCAGAATTTATGATTGTAATCTTCCTTCATCTTTACAAAATCATTCATCCATTCAAGTGGCTGAAACAGGGAAGCAATATCCCATTTCACAACATATATCTTGTGACAATCTTTCTCAAAATCATAGAGCTTTTATTGCCAGTATTTCACAAATTATAGAGCCTAAAACATACAATCAGGCTAGTAAAAGTCCAGAATGGATTGAGGCTATGAAAGCAGAAATAAATGCTTTAGAAAAGAACAATACACGGATATTACCTGATCTTCCTTCTAATCATAATTACATAGGTTGCATATGGGTCTACAAAGTGAAATACAGTTCTATATAGAGATATACAAAGCTCGACTTGTGGCAAAAGGTTATACACAAGAAGAAGGTTTGGATTACTTTGATACTTTTTCACCTGTCACTAAGATCACTATTGTTAGATTAGTGTTAGCTGCAGCAGCTGCACAAAAATGGCACCTTCATCAGTTAGATGTTAACAATACATTTCTTTATGGAGATTTAAATGAAGAAATATATATGAAACCCCCTCCGGGCTATTGCTCCCTTAATGACAAAAGAGTATGCAAACTTACTAAAAGCCTTTATGGATTAAAACAGGCTTCTAGACAATGGTTTCAGAAACCTACTTCTTGTCTCCTCAAATATGGTTTTCATCAATCTAAGTTTGATTGCTCATTCTTCATTAAATCATCTTCTACTTCCATAATTGTTTTATGTGTTTATGTTGATGATATTATTTTAGCTGAAAATGATTTATCAGAAATTCGATCTCTTAAGGCCCATTTAGATGCTATTTACTTACTATAAAGGATCTTGGCACTCTCAAGTATATTCTTGGTATTGAAGTGGCTAGGTCAGAAAAAGGTATAAGTATTTGTCAAAAGAAAATATGCATTAGACAAATTGACAGAGGCAGGATATCTTGGTTGCAAGCCAAGCTCAACTCCCATGGATCCAAAGGCAGACATCAGTCACAAAGATTCAGCTCAACTGGATGATCCTTCTACATATAGAAGACTTGTGGGAAGACTCCTTTATCTCACCATTACAAGACTGCACCGAGTTGTCATATAGCATCCAATGGCTAAGTCAGTTTATGTATAAGCTTACAATTTTTCATCTTTCAGCATCACACAAGGTGTTAAGGTATCTTAAAACCAATCCTAGCAAGGGTATATTTTATCCTTCTACATCTTCCATACAGCTGCAGACCTACAGTGATGCTGATTGGGCCAAATGTCCGGACACTAGAAGGAGTGTTAGTGGCTTTGCTATCTATTTAGGAAATGCACTAATATCCTGAAATCCAAGAAGCAACCTACCATCACTGTCATCAACGTGTTTGAATACAGGGCTATAGCACTCACTACCTACCGTGAACTTCAATGGATCACTACCTTCTACAAGATCTCAACATCACTCACCGCATCCAACTATTATATATACTTGACAAGAACTCCAGATCGTATATCACAAAATCCTTGCCATCACGAACGCGTACCAAACACATACGGATAGACTACCATTTTGTCGGAAAAAAGATTCAACAAGGCCTCATCAAAGTCCTCCATATACCTTCTACTCAACAAGTGGCAAATACATTCACTAAACCATTGCCCCCTGCCTTATTTCATTATTTTACATCCAAGTTGGGCATGATTGATATCCATGCTCCACTTATGGGGGGTGTAAAGATTCAGCTCAACAGATAACCTAAATCTGTTATGTTAGTTATGTACAGAAAGGGTAGTTTAGTCTTTTCCTTTATTTAAGTTAGTTAGAGTAATCGGTTATATAAACCAACTTAATGTACAGTTTCAATTCAATTAATCTTTCATCTTTGTAAATCAATTTTTCTGTAAAACCTTCAAGATTGTTCAATGGAAATTTTCCTTTTTCAATTACTGCACTTCAACAAAAATGATCAATTTGTGACTTCCATTTGAGTAATGGATCCAGTGAACTTTGATGGGACTTTTATTATAACTAGTAAGAAACACGTGATTCGCACGTGATCCATATGAATTTATTAAAATTTAATTAATTTTATTGATGAACATTTTAAAGTGCTTTACTAATAAATATGTACTAATTAAATACTTGGATTATTAAAATTGAAATACTTCAAAGTATTTTAATATAAAATTTGTTTTTTGTAATTATAAATCTACATGAATGATTAAGTAAATCATTTAAAAGACTCAATACAACAAAATAACTAAATTATTATAACAGAAAAATAAGTTTTTATATTAGCTTATGATCCGATTAATCAATCTTTTGCGATAGTTTAATGGCTATGAAAGTAATTTCTTAATTAATTTCAGAACCGTTTTTAAATTAAATGCATATATTATGCACTATTATTCGGTAATTCATAAGCTAAAAGTTGATATATCACAAATTATTATATTGATTAAAAATTTAATGAGTTGGGAAGAATGGAAGGGAGGGTATAAATCTAAAAAATACTGGAATACTCGACATTGTATCACCATCCTTGCAAAGAGTGAGCGATATCACTTTAACTACAAACTCGTATAAATAATTTAAAATTTATTTAATTACTTCTTTACCAAAATCAAGAATAACCTCATGACTTTCTTTGTAATTCTTATTTCTTGAAAAACATATAAAATAAAAGTTAATATTATCCTGGTATGATCGTGTGATTACTTCTTTCATTATCTGTAATTTCTTCGATTAAAGAAATGTAACTCAAAACATATATCAACGTACAAAATATGTGCCAAAAAGAATAAGACTTTTCATAAAGAATCCTAATTCTAATGCCAAAGTGAGTATTTTTATCATAACACTTAAACTTAAAGTTATAGCACCCATTTATTTTAAGTCTCGTATTTAAAATAATAAACATTAACCAAATATAGATGACAACTAATCCATTTTTGTCATTAAAGTTATGTTTTTAAATGAAAACAGTGATAACTTAAAATCTAAATTTTGAAACTCTATCCAATTGATACAAAATATATTCACTTAATAAACAATTAAACCAAAAATAGTTAAAAACAAAGTTATCAATTTTCACATTAAGTCAAACTTCAACAATTAAATATAATACTTATTAAGTTTTATATTTGAAAATTACTTTACAAAAACTTACGCCTTTTAAAAGAATCACTAACTCAATTAGTTTTACAAATATATATTATACTATTATATATGATACTTGTAGTTGAATTTGACTCTTTCTATTTATTATAAAATATATAGTTGTAAATTTTCTAAAATATATAGTTATACAAATTATAATTACTCGTAAAATGCTAAAATTAATTTATATTTATTTTATTGTTGTAATATATAATTACCATGCCTTTTCATGAAAAATTAATGCCTTTATGGAAAAAAATGAATATATATATTTTTGATCAAATAAGAAAATGTACTTGCTAAATATTTATATTTCAAGTTTCAAAAAATCCCTCAACTATTCTCTTGCCACTCCTTAGGCCCGTAGAATTCACAGTACTTAGCACGAAACGTGGTCATTTCGCTCCAGTTTAGTATTATATATGGTTTAATATATAATTTGATACATAAATTACTATGAATATTATATTGATAAATAAATGTAATTTAATAAATACCAAAGTTTGACATATGTATCAAACCCTTTCATATTAAAAATATTTATTTATTTTATTAAAATTTCATATATATTTATTTAGAAACTTTTTATTTCTAAATAATATTTTTTAATATACTTCATTTAATTTAATAAATAAATACCAAAGTTTGACATATGTATCAAACCTTTCATATTAAAAATTTCTTTCATTTATTTATTTTATTAAAATTTCATAAATATTTATTTAGAAACTTTTTATTTCTAATTTTCGTCACATATTTTTTTTATATACTTCATTTTGTAAAAGTTTAAGATATTTTATACTTGGATTTTGTAATGATTATTGTGTTTGTGCTTGAATCTTTATTGCTTTTTAAAGGTGTGTTATTTAAGTAAATCAATTTATTTTATCAAAAATGCCATATTATATATATATAAAAATATTTATATATATTATGAATGCTTTTTAATTTTTCTTCAACAATTTCTAGTAATGATACATATATCATTTTTAGCTCTTTACTTTTAATCTTTGAACTTTTATATGTTTTATTTGGTTAAACACGACACTATCTTTTAATAAGTTAAGTATTAAAGATTTGAACAATATTCCACAATATAAGTAGTAAATAAATGTTTTTAATGGAATAGAAATAACTGAAATTATAATAAAATTTGAATAAAGAAATAATTTTGACATTGACTATGGAATAATATATTTTTGTTTAATCAAAATATTTCAAAAAACCATCCAACAATTCACGCTTTTAATATAAGTATAGATAAATATATAGAAAAACAAAGTATAAGTATAGTATTGATATTTAGATATTGAAAAAGAAAATTGTTTAAATATATTTATTTGTTTCATGAATATATCATAAGTATCATACAAATTTTTAATTTTTATAATCTTTTAGAGGGTAATTTTTAACTTGCAATCAAGTGTCGCTGAGAAACTCAAATTAATATGTATCGAATGATTTCTAAAATATTTCTTCAAATTTTGTTAATTGGAAATATATATCAATTTTTAACTTCTATCACACTTAATTTTTCTTTTAATTACTAATTTATATCATTCTTTTTGTCATTAAATCATACATTTTCTATTGATAATAATAAATTGAAATCATATATATCTTAATAAAGAACAATAACTTTAAAACCAAAGTAAATATTATTTTGTATAAGTCATATTGTTATCCATATTTAGAGTCTAAAAGGACATTTGTTTTGTTGCAAAGAAAATGCCTGTCTTTCTTCTTCTTCTTCTTCTTGTTCTTTGTTAATTTTTTTTTGTATTTTCTTCCATTAATATTTTAAGCGATGAAAAATAAAAAGCATAAGAAAACAACTAAAATGAAAAAAAGAGATCACTCTTTCTTGTACCTCCATATTAAATACTAAAAATTTATCTCGTTAGGGTAGAAAATATTGCTATCATCCAAGTTTAGCTTACTTTTTATTTTTATTTTTTTTGCCCAAGAGATTTTTATATTACTTTTTAATATACTTGTTTTAAAAGAATATTTATTTCGTGCAAAAATTTGTTTGGTCTTTTTCATATTTTCCTTTGTCAATTTTTTTTTACTTCCATCTTATTTTTCAGCCCTAAAAATAAAAGGATGCACATGATAATATAAAAATAATGCACATGATATATATATTCCCATAATCAAGGTTTAGTTTATTTCTTGACTTTTTCTTATTTGAGCGTGAGATTGTTATACTATTTTAAAAATATTTTTTTAAAAATATTTTTTTAAAAAATTTATTATGATAATGATGGGATTGTCTTATTAAAAAATATTTTCAGAATTATTATATATATATATATATATTTGAGTCTAAATTAAGATATAAATGTTAAATGGTACATCTGTTAAAAATTTAGATATAGATTGGATAGTTCAAGAGTATTTGCATTGCAACCATAAACGAAATTCATGGATCATGTATTTTGCCCTCTTTTTTATTTAATCAAAACTTCTATGATTAGAGTGTTTACTTTTTTCCTTTTTGTTTCAATTGTAATTTCATATTTTATTTTTCTCTATTATAAATATATTTTAAGTATTTGAAAATACAAAAAAATTATAAGTATACAACTTTGCATAATACTCAACTTTAAACCATTAAAATTCTATTATACAAAGTCTTCTATATATGCTTATAACATATCGTTGGAAAGCTTTCGGAATATAGTTTAATATGAAACTGGTATTATTTTAAAATTCAAGATACTTTAAAAGTTACAATTGAAGAAAACATAAAAAAAAATTTGGGATATAAAAGGTCAATTGTCTTTTAACTAAACAAAACTAATTAAATAAATACCAAATTACTTCATTACCCTTAAAATTAACTATATTAAAGGGATACTTTTGTCCAATCAAAAGTTTCAAGAAACCATTTCACCTATTCACACTTTTTATATTAGTATATGCTTATAACATATATATATAGATATAATATAGTTTAATAAAAGATGGAAGGATTATTTTAAAATTCAAGATATTTAAAAGTTATTGAAGAAAACATAAAAAAATTTGGGATATAAAAGGTCAATTGTCTTTTAACTAAACAAAACTAATTAAATAAATACCAAATTTTATTTTTATTACCCTTAAAATTAACTATATTAAAGGGATACTTTTGTCCAATCAAAAGTTTCAAGAAACCATTTCACATATTCACACTTTTTATATTAGTATAGATATATATATAGATATAGATATAGATATAGATAGATATATATAGATTATTAAAAGATGGAAGGAGGAGTTGATATTTTAGATATTTCAAAAGGGATGGAAGTGTAATTAACCCAAAATCAAAACAACAGCACGCCACGTTAATTAAAGTAAATGGAAATGAAGACTGGAAGAGAAAGTATCTAATTCATGAAGTTTTGTAGCTTAAAATAGGAGATTCGTTAAAGGTTAGTTATGCTGTAACACTCGGGGTCCTTTTCTAATTTCAATTTGTCAACACATAGGACTAATTTTTTTTTCTCCAGTAAAAGCCTGTTTTGTAAGGACAGAACAACTAAAAGTATTAGAGACATATATAATATTTTCTTGCAACTGCCGATTTTCATAAATACGGAAATACCTACGCATGATCAATTAACTAACTGACATTCTGATTTTAATGCATAGATATACTTGTATCTAGGAGAAATTAGGGATTAAAAAAGTGGGTGACAGGGCATCAAGGTCAAGCCTCAAGATTTTAAAGTCTGAATTCGGTGTATTGAGATTAAAGAATTAAAATAGATTTTCATTTTTTTTTAGTGAAAAAACCTTTTAGGCTTGCATGGACTTGTTCAGGCCAACTGCTCTTGTAAACTAATCTCATTAAAATAAAAAAATAAAAATAATAAGCAAAAAACTAGTACTCAATATTATGGATGAGAAATTAAAGGAAAAATTAAAATTTAAGAAGTATAATTTGATTGATAATTAAGCTACGAACTCTGGGAAAAACTAGGCTAGCTAGGAAGGATGATTTTAGCGAGAAAATGTTGTCGAACAAAAGTAACACAAACCCGGTTTGAAAGTAGGGTGGCAATTTTGGGCCATAGGGTAGTGATCGTCTACAGTTTTCGGATTATATTCAAAGTATATAAAAGATTAAAATATAAATAACTATGTTTTAAGACAAACTGGTAACATCGTTTTTTGTCGTGTCAGATTCGTGTTAATCGTATTCGTATTTCTCTCATTAATTTTAGATCGGGTTCGTGTCATGTCAGGCATTGTCGCTCTACTTAAAAGCCTTTTTATCTACAACTTACCGTTCTTAAAAATTAAGTTTGACGTAAAAATCTAAAGCTGAATGGGGCTTTTAGAAAGTGGCCTTTTTATACTGTTTACTTTAGTGACGGTCATTGCCATGTTCATGTTCCATTTTGGGGGGAAAAAGAAAAACAGTCTAAAATGTTAATGCGTAAATGATACACTCCAAGAAGTTTGGATTTCCTTAAGCACAAATATACCCACAAATACATTTGTGAGACTTTCTCATAGAGGGCCTCAGGGCCGTGATAGCGAAAGTATGTTTTTTCATTTATTGACGAATAGACATGTCGATAGATAGGTAAGATAATTAAACCTGCATTTATTAATCTTGAAATATATATGAAAAAAAAAAAAATTAATGCTAACTTGAATTAATCCCCGTTTATTCATCAAAATAAACATAAAATGCACACTAATAATATTGCTAATAAGTCCATTCTTAGCGTTGCATGAGATTTTCTAATGGTGGGAGAGGCATGAGAGTACGTACAATTCCTAGTCAAAATACATGATTTCATTTGAATCAGAAAGCAAAGCACACAGAAAGGCATATTTCACTTCCACTTACTTTCACTCTTTTGGTCATGTACACTACGAATAATAATTAACTAAATACCCCCAACAACTTATTATTACAAAAACCCCACGTTAGAGAGGAATATATCATGAAAGCTGACAAACATAATGTTTTCACATATAATCTTTTTTCCCTTCATATTTTATTAATTAATTTGGTTGTTTTACTACATTAAAAAGCCCTTCACTTGAGCCCCTTAATTCGACCACCATCTCCCCTTTCTATCTCACACAGATACAAACACATGCATGGCAGCCACAGTCACTGCAATTGTTTGTGTATTGTTGAGTTTACTATCCTCTGCTCATAGTGTGAATGGAATCAAAAAATGGCCTGGTGGGAGGTCAACAAGATTCTATGACTTCAAGGTAATTTGTTCTTCGAATGTATAATAGTGGCTAATCTTAACCTTTGATAAATATAATGTTATTGTATAATTATTGTCCATAGGTGCAAACCAAGAGTGTTACAAAGCTATGCAATACCAGGGACATTGTGACCATTAATGGCATGTTTCCAGGACCTGTAGTTTATGCTCAAGAAGATGACCGAGTTATCATCCGGGTCACTAATCAGTCACCTTATAATGCTACAATCCATTGGTAACTACACTATTTCTCTTTACTAAAAGTCCATGTAAATTCTTGCTATCATGTTATTTTTTAGGTTTAGTTATAAAAACTACCCCTAATATTTAGTTTAATTACACAAAAACCCCTTAAAGGTGCTACAAAACCCCCTTTAAGGTTTGTACTAGTTTCACAAATACCCAGTGAAAATATGCAATTTGTAAAATAAAAACAAATGTTAAGAAGCACAGTGTAGTTTTAAAATATAATAACTGGGCCTTTTTATAATTATACTAAATCTTACGGGTAGTTTTTGTAATTTAACCTATTATTTACGGGATCCGATTTTCTGTTCCACTTCCTATTCCAATCCATTGGATGATTGACACGTGTAAATACATCTAAAAAAATCAACAACACATGTTATCATATAAACATGTGCCAATCAGAGTGGAATATACAAAGTGGAAAAGGAGATCTCATGCCCTTATTTACTTGATTTAATTTCTTTTAAATTTCAGGCATGGTGTCCGACAGAGGTTATCATGCTGGTTCGACGGCCCTTCTTACGTAACACAGTGCCCGATTCAAGCCGGGCAGACTTTCACTTATGAGTTTACTCTGGTTCAGCAGAAGGGCACACTATTATGGCATGCTCATGTCTCATGGCTTAGGGCAACTGTTCACGGCGCCATTGTTGTCTACCCTAAACCTGGTGTTCCATACCCATTTCCTTATCCCTATGAGGAACATATCATTATTCTAGGTTAGTTCTAAATTCTCTGATGATGACTTTATTCAAGGAAATGCATACATTAATTTGTTTGCAAAATAATAGGGGAATATTGGTTGAGAGATGTGATGCAACTTGAGCAGGCCGTTCTAGCTAGCGGCGGAGGCCCTCCCATCGCCGATGCTTACACAATCAACGGCCATCCTGGTCCCAATTATAACTGTTCCAACAATGGTAAATACTCCATATTCCTATTATAGGGGATAATTACAAAACTACCCCCCCTGAGGTTTGGGGTGATTACAAAAAAAAAAACCAGAGAAGTTAGTATATTAAATCATGTTGGTGTGTCAAATTTTGTTGACTAATAACATTTTTATTTCCTCAGATGTCTACAAGATTGATGTTGTACCAGGAAAGACATACCTGTTGAGATTAATCAACGTAGGATTGAATTCAGAAAACTTCTTTGGAATTGCTAATCACAAACTGACTATAGTAGAAGCTGATGCAGAATACACAAAGCCCTTCACAACAGGCCGGGTGATGCTCGGGCCGGGCCAGACCCTCAATGTTCTGGTCACTGCAAATCAACCAATAGCCAGATATTCCATGGCTATGGGGCCTTATATGTCTGCACAAAATGTACCATTCCAGAACATAACTTCAATAGCCTATTTTCAATACTTAGGGGCCACTCCGAATAGCCTATCATTACCAGCCGCTCTACCGAGTTTTAATGACAATCTTGCCGTTAAAACCGTAATGGATGGGCTTAAAGGGCTAAATACTTCTTTAAATGTTCCGAAAGAAATTGATAAAAACCTTTTTGTCACAATTGGTTTAAATGTGCAAAAGTGCAGTAGAAAAAACCCAAAACAAAACTGCCAAGGGGCTAATGGTGGGGTAATGGCTGCTTCGATGAATAACATAAGTTTTATCCGGCCTAATATTTCGCTTTTAGAGGCTCATTACAGGGGTATAAACGGGTACTTCACGAAGGATTTTCCTGGGGCACCCCTCAAATTCTATGATTTTGTTAACGGAGCTCCTAATAATGCTCCTAAAAATACCAACTCAATGAATGGAACAAGGGTTTTTGTGCTTGAGTATGGGACAAGGGTTCATCTCATCTTGCAGGATACTGCAACTGTTTCACTGAAAACCATCCATTCACCTTCATGGGTATAGCTTCTATGTCGTGGGCTATGGCACGGGTAATTATGACCCGGATAACGCTACTTTCAACTTGGTAGATCCACCATACATGAACACCATTGGAGTTCCAGTTGGTGGATGGGCAGCAATTAGATTTACTGCTGATAATCCAGGTATTGATCTACTGGAAATAGTCTTGAGTGTCTTATTGATGTGTATAGGGATAATTATAAAAACTAGCCCTGAGTTTAGCCTAATTACAAAAAAAAAAAACTTCAATTATGTTTCAAAATTACAATTACCCCCTTAAAGTGCTACAAACACCCCGTAGGTTTGTATTTATCCCTATACACATGAATTTACTTAACAAATACCATCTTGAGAGTGCAATTTGTAAAAGAGAAATAAATGTCAAGGGGATATTTGTAAGTTTCAAAGATGACCCTTTTTTTTTTTTTTTTTTTTTTTTTTGGCAATTAGCCTAAATCTTAGGTGTTATTTTTGCAATTAACCCTTCATGTATAATTATATCCCAACAACTAGTTTGATGTCTTTGTTTCCACTTCCACACAGAAATATGCAAAATTGCATGCACAAACTTGATGATGACAATTTTATATGGTGCAGGGGCTTGGTTTATGCATTGCCATTTGGAGATACATTTATCATGGGGTTTGTCTGTGGTGTTCATCGTTAAAAATGGGCAAGGACCACTGGAGACCCTTCCACATCCTCCAGCAGATTATCCCCAGTGCTAAACAATGCAATGGAGTATGGGAGTGTAGATGGATGGCTTTTAACTTTTTCATTATTGATAGGGATTCTTAATTTAATGCAAGTGTGATTTGTCTGTTTGATTTCTTTTACATTAGTGTGCTCTTAGGGAGAGGAAGAATCTGAATAAAAATGTTTGTTTCTAGATTCATATGCTCGTCTTTCGCCTAGAAGAAGTTGTTGATGTAACCAATGGTATGTGCCCATTGAGTCTATTGAATTACAAATTGACAAGAATTTAGGAAGCAAGAGTATGCAGTGAAATGTACCTTATGTAATGTTTCTCAGAGCTTTGCAGAAGCATAAGTGACTCAAACCATGATTATCTTCTCAAAAGCAATTAAGATGACAGATTGAACCATCAGTGAATATAAAATGGAAACTATGACACAGTAACTAAGATTATATAATAAACACATACCTTAGTAACTAAGTCAGAGAGTTAAAAACATCACTGATTTCACAAATTAATACTATGTATCCCTTTTTTCTTCTAAAAAATACTACGTATCCATCAGATTATAGTACTGCCTTAGTGTACAGTGTACTAACCAGTAACTGATTGAAGTACAATAATGTTCTCTACTGCGGAGTTTAAATATAAAAAAGTCACAAGTTAGTTCTCCAATTACTATTATCTTATTAGAAACCACACCAAAAAAAGGCTAGAGCTAGGTCTCATAAGATACAACAATTCAAATACCTAATGAATTGATGAGATTTCACGAGGGTGGGGAGACCAACCATCAAAATCTCGCTCAATAAGAGCACTGAAGACAAACAAAAATAAGCAACCTGTGTGTATGAAATTTTGGACAAGTGATTAAAAAATAAGCAACCAACAAGGATTCAAACAGAGGATTTGCAATTTTTTTCACTTTTATTGCTGCTTCATCGCGTCCAAGACAGGGAAAAACATTTCCAACTTATTCTACAAGTTGACTGCATAGAAAGCACATAGACTAAGCGTCAAACATCCAAAAAAAAAACAAAAAAAAAAAAAAAAAGAAAAAAGAAAGAATAACTGCGATCAAAAAACAAATCTACATTTGTGACTCGTGAAATTATGCGTATCTGATTAGAGTAGCTTTCCGAGGAGGCCATGCAGCTTCCCATTCGCTTCTGCAGCTGGGGACCTCAAGGTTGTCAATTTTTCAAAATCAGGGGATGATTCCGGTAATTACGTAACAGATCAGGGATAGTTTTGATAATGTAGATGATTCCATGAAGTCTTGGGCCTGTAAGTGGGCTTACAGTCCAGTGGTACATACTTTTTAAGACCATACGATGACGGCTTGGGCTGCCTTCTTGCCACCACAAGGTCTCATTTCAATTTGCACGCAATGGATCCTTAACTGAAAGGGCCCGATTGGTTGCAATGGGTCACAGTTCGAGAGTATTGTATTACTATTATTAACCTCCATGGTTAACTAGACATGACGGGAGAGTCAGTAGAGTAGTAACCGTAATTATATTGGCTTTAGGGTTATAAACTAGTATTTCGGTCAAAGTGCAATAATGTTCTGGCAAAAATGTTTTTTCCTCATAAATAACTTAATGAACTTTGACAGATTTACTCCAACACTTTTTTAAAAAATTTGAAATGGTCGTTAGTTGACCGTTAAAAACTAACGATTTTTACCTGTTATTATGGGTTAACCAGTGGCCTAAACAATCCTGAGTGATTTTTTTCTCAATTTTTTTCTTGCCCAAATCTCTTCTTTGTTGATGTGGCATTTGGAGCCCCAAATCATAAACCCTAAATCTCCTTATTGTGAAAATTATCTTAATCTTATCATCCTAAATAAAATAAAAATATCAATTGATCGGAATCATATTTAAATTATTTGTTAATTTGAAAAACGAAAAATAATTTTAAAAATCACAAACCTGAAAAAAGAAAAATAATGTTAATATTTAAATTATTTGTTAATTTGAAAAACGAAGAAAAATAATTTTAAAAAATCCATGAAAAACAAAAATAATGTTAATAAAATTTAAGATATTTTAATTGGAGAATATATTCACCTTATAAAATAAAAAATTATTTATATCATATGTTTAAATTATAAATTATTTAATTATATAAATAACATTTTATATTTACAATTAAAGAGAAATAATTTAATTGTTTTTATATAGTTTTTTTTCTTATTTAAATATCTTTTAAGTAAATAAATTTTGTAATTAAATAGTTATTAACTGTAAATTTTTTAAAATTTACATTGTTTTTTATTCATAAAATGTCAAATTTTTTTTATTAAGAATTCAAAGTTTTTTATAGGTTTTTTTCATTAAGTTTATTAAAAATAAGAATAATGTTAAATAAATTTTAAAATATTTTGAATATATTTATTAAATCAAAATATTTAAATTATAAATAACATTATTCTTATTTTTCAAATTTTTTTAAAAAATATTTTGTGTTTTTCGACTAATAAAAAATTAAATATATTCTGCAAATTATTTTTATTTTATTCATAATGAATATTATATTTTGTAAATTAACAAATAATTTAAATATATTCTGTAAATTAAAAAATTAATTGTTTTTCGTTTTTCAAATTAACAAATAATTTAAATATATTCAATAAATTATTTTTATTTTATTCATAATGAATATTATATTTTTACCTAATTTACATTGAAAATAATATTTTTTTTCAACAAATCCAAAATGCCACATCAACAAAAAAATGAAATATTATATTTTGAGGCAAGAAAAAAATCTAAGCAAAAAGAAAAAAAATTCCACATAAGTATTTTGAGTTTTTACTAAAAGTTCCAGTTTTTGAAAGTTAAATTAAAAAGGAATTAAAATTTTTTAAAAGGGGAAATAAATGATTAAGTCGCATTAATTAAGAAATGTAATCTAAAAACATTTTTGTTAATGTTCTTGCTTATATATAACATGAAAATGTAATCAGTTAATTATTTGGACCATACGGTTAAATTAGAAATTTGGGGAAACTATGTTTTTTTTTTTTCAACAAATACAAAAAAAACCAAGTGTTAGTTACAGCAAATAAAATGATGAATATTATATAATTCATTCGTTAATTTAAAATCTAAGCATTTTGAAATTAAATTCGCACGTATAAGTATTTTGAGTTTTTACTAATTAGAGTTCCAGTTGAAATTTAAATCTAAAAAGGAATTAAAATCAAATAAAAGGGAAAATATGATGATTACCGCATTAATTAAGAAATGTAATTAGGAATTAAAATCTAAAAGGAATTAAAATCTAAAAGGAATTTAACTTTGGGCTTAATTAGGCTGTTGGAAAATTTTGAAAAAGATGCGTTCCCATTTGCTCACACGTCAAAATTCTTCCATTTTTATCGTGCACTAATTGAACCCCACCAATTACCAAAGCTTCTTTTGTCTCTGCCTTTTGATATCGATGCATACTCTTTTTTGTTTTAGATCATCTTACTTAAACATTACTGTTTTTCTTTTTTCTTACATGTTATTGGGGAGACAATAACTGTAACAAATGTCATATAATGCTATTATTCCTAATGACATGTCATGAGATATTTGCCACTCAATTGACACTATTGAGTTGTAAAAACCCTTTAATTAATTTATGTTATTTTTGCATGCAAAAAGGTAAAGTATTAGTATGTTTAAAATGAGTTGTGGTATGTGAATAAAAAGATGAGTATTGTTAGTATTTGAAAATAATGTTCGAAAATGAAAAAGAATTTGTATTTTAATATGATGAAAACGAGATTAACAAATTAAACACGTGCATTTATGGAGTACCAAATAATAAAAACATTAGAATATTTGAATATTAAAACAAAAGGACACGTGCAGGGCCGTGCCTAGCAATTCCTCGCCGATTCAAATTTTAAAACGAGCCCATTCAATCTTCTATAATGTACAAAAATTAGTTAAAATAATATAGCAACCATGTTCAAAGTAATTAGAAATACAACTCGGAGAAAAGTCTTAATGAGCTTTGCAACATTAAGAAACATAGACTTCTTCCTCGACATGCTATAATGAGCTAACATTAAGAAACTTAACGCCGTCAACAAGATCTTATAATCCACCATTTTCTTCAAATAATCCACCATTTCAATTGCAGATTTCATTTCTCTTGGTAAAGAACACTTCAAAAATGATAACTCCGAAAATAAATCACTACCATCAATGTCTGAGCAACCATTTTGTGTCAGAGAATTTTGAAGATTTTTGCAAGACCTCAACAAGCTTTCATCATCAGCATATTGCAACCACGCCAGATGCTAGTCACAAGGAGCAATTGTCTCTTATCATACGATGCTTGGATGATTGAGAAAGTTCCACGAAAGTAGAAGAATATTAGGTACAATTTTTAGAGGTGGATGAAACTTCAGGACTTGGGCATTTTACGCATCTTCAAAATGCTTGGTCAATCTTGGACTTGATAATGGTCAAGGGTATGACAAGCTAATATGAAAGGAAAAAATAAAGGTGTTCAGAAAAGTTTACTTGAAGTAAATTCGAGAGCTTTTTATAGTACTTCTTGTGGTTGTTATAGTCTTAATTTGACATTATGTGTCCTAGAGCAATGTCTTCTTTTGGAGTTATACAACACATTTATACATCGTTCTCTTCTTCTACCAAGAGATGGAGAATTTTTAAAGATCGTGTGAAGGGTTTGACAGTTAAGCCATTGTTGGAAACACGTTGGGAAAGTCATGTTGTGAGTTTCAAAGCTATAAAAGAACAAATTGTGCAAATAAGAGATGCTTTACTTGACTTGACACATGATACTGAAGATCCAAAGACAAAGAGTGAAGAAGCTGAATCATTGACATTATATGAATTTGAGAATTTTGAGTTCTTGCTCGGTGTGGTAATTTAGAATAAGTTGTTATATGCAATCAACACTGTGAGTAAATTTATTCAATCCGAGAACATGAATATTGATGTTGCTATCAATCTTTTGCAAGGACTTATTTCATTTCTTGAAGAATATAGAGAAGATGGTTTTCATAAAGCCATGACTGAAGCTAAAGAAATGGGCAAGTTTCAAGAAAAACGTAATATTCGAAGAAAGAAATAATTTGATAAAAGCAATAATGAAGAAGTATCACAATCAGCAGGTGATTCTTTCAGAGTTAACTATTTTCTTTTTATAATCGATCAAGCTCGTTCTTCTATAGAAACCCAATTTGCACAGTTTAAAATGTATGAGGAAACTTTTGGTTTTCTGTTCAATTTGAAACTACAAGAAAAATGCGCCGATGTCTATCACAAAATCGACCGATGTTATAATGGGTGATGTTAAAAATCAGCATATTTGACATCTGTTTTTAACAGGTATAAAAACGATGGTGTTAGTGCGAAAGATATCTGTTTTCAACCGATGTTGTTTTCCTTTCCAAATGGTGTTTAGACATCGGTCTTTTTCAATAGACATCAGTTTTGGATTGGCGTTTTTGCGACATTATACATCAATTAAGACAACGGGCTTAAACCGATGTCTTTTAGACTTCAGTTTCAAATTGATTTCATTTTCAATGTGTACAGTTTCATAATAGACGTCCTTCATGTTGAAATTACAATTGATGTGAAATAAGAAATATTTCATCATTTTACTAATATTATATGCATATCCTGTAATTAAGCAAACCATCCACATCATCAAAAGAGGAAATAATTCACTTGAAATGGAACAATACTACTAATCTATATCAATATTAAAATTATTTCCAAAAGGTTCATTACAATGTCATCAACTCTAAACAACACAAATAGTAAATGACACAAATCATTTCCAAAAGATTCACTACATTATCATCAACTCCAAACAACACAAACGATATTGCAACTAATTAAAACCAACTATGAAACCAATAATTCGAGTACCATGGAAACACGTCATACGACGAATTCACACTAAATACGAGCTCTCACGAGAAGGAGCACAACTATTGCTCGTCATGGATCATCCATCAATCCTGTAAACTAAAAGAAGAAACAAAAAACAATGGCATTAACGGAGCTCAAATATCTAATAGACCACAGAAGTAATATTTATACAGCACACTTAAACATCAATATTTTAACCTATACAATGTCAGGTGTGTATAAAGTTGCAGATAGCACATACAGTGGACCCTATATAAGAGGTTTCATTAGAAATTGGAACAAAACAAAATATGGACTCTGAATCGCAATATTCGTTAAGATTTCATATTTAATGCAATTGGACCAAGATGGCGCATTCCTAGACTGTGCCACAAATCATTTGCATTGATCACGCTCCAATACCCGCATTAGTTTTTGTATTCTTGGGGATCCGTTCAACAGTGCCTTGTGGCTACAGAGTTGCAAGTCTTATGGAACCATCTTCTTTCTGCCCCTAAGAAGGCATGTTATTATTCCCAAGCCCCTGCCACCAAGGCTGGATATATGATATCGAGCTTTGGATACTCTTTGAGTCATGTCTCTAACTATCGAGCGCGGGCTATTTTAGAAAGTGTTGGAATTATTGTTGAGTATCCACACCAAACAATTAATGGCCTGGCCATAATCTAACTACACCGAAAAATCATTAAAGATGAAAAAAATAAAAACACCGCACTCTATCAAAGTAGTGAAAATAAGAAAATCTATATAGTCAAGGAAATTAAAGTGGAGAGAATGAATCCATATGATGTTGATGTCCTAGAGTATTAAAACATATGTTTAATTTCTTTTTCTTTAATTAGTTTTTAATCCTCTAATCATAATGTAATGAAGAGCAACTTTGCAGTGTCCAAATGACATACAAGTATATTCTTTTTCGTAAGAAATCAAAATATACAGAACAATGTATCTATGTAGCAGACTCTGAATATTGATAACAGACATTTACACAAATTGACTCAAGCAACAAAATATGTGAACTTCACCAGTAAGTAAATCTATGAGCATATATATAACCTTAGTTGTTTAGAACAGAACTGTAACGACCCAAATTCTCTAACAGTACAAAATTTTTAATAAGTGCTGCAATAAGCTTAAATAAAATAACACAATTTAAAAAAAAATAGCATATGATTAAAAACTTGCATCCAAATAAACAAAAGTAATTTTAATTCGAACCCACAAGACAGTCATTCAAAAATAAATGGTAACTAAAATTTGTTAACAAAACAAAATATTCCTAATTTTTTTGTAAAATAAATAAAACATTAATTTCGCATCCACCGCCTCCAATCCTCGCATGGACTCCTTAACCTGAAAAATGTTAATGAATATGGGGTGAGCTTTCAACTCGCTCAATGGGGACACGTTTGTCAAGATTAAATACAACAATAGGCATAATCATAAACATTCAACATGTAATTTAACTTTTATTTTGACTGGCCAGTTATTTTATAGTACTGCGGGTTCACCTCGAGGATACATCTGATCCCGGACCTTCTTACACCGACTAAGTCATGGGTTCACCCCGAGGATACTTTCGATCCCGACCTTCTTACGACCCGGACTAATATAACACTACGGGTTCACCCCGAGGATACTTTTGATCCCTGACCTTCTTACAAACCCCCAGGCTAACATAATTTATTTTCACATTTGCACATAAACAATTACACATATACGAAGCATTTAATAGCGACAAACAATAAGTGAATAGAATATCCCCACCTCGAATAAACGCAGATATTTGTGCGAAGAATGCAATAATGCAGTAAATCCTACTCCTCGTTTTCTTCGTTGTCTACAATAAATTATAAAATATAATTAATACGTAATATAATAAATTAGGATGGATAATAAAATTGAAGACTAAAATTGAATAAGGTAATTGAATTGGTTTGAGAAGAGTTGTTGATTGACAGATCAACTAACGGGTCACATCCTAATCAAAGTCCTTAATTAACCCCTCAATTAGAGTTCCCTAATTTAGAAACCCAAATCCTAAATTTTAAATCATATATCTCCACTAGTCCACTGCAAGCCCCAATTGCAATTCCAAATCAAAAGCTACACGTCAATGATCAATCCATATAAACACCAAATCCAATTAACCCAAATGCATTCTATGTCATGCTATCTGCCAACACTCCATGTATATAAATATATGTATATTATATATATCTCTATCTTTCTTCTTCCTCATCCTTATTTCCTTTTTCCCAAACCCACCTCTCTGCAATTCAGCCCCATACTCACAAAACTCTCCATTCTATTTTTTTCTTTTTCTCGACACTTTCCTCGCCCCTTCCGAGACTTCTTCTCTAAACTCCAAAGATCTTTTCTTTCTCTTTTTTTTCAGCAACATCACCCTTAAATAATACCAAAACTCTTTCAACCCCTTTGTCCTCGTCATCTCCTCTCATCTCCCTTTCTATATATCTTTTTTTTTTCCGGCAGATCGTGGGAAGGGGTTACTATGAAGTTGGTTTTTCTTTGGCCACAAATTTGGATGGACGGTAAAGACATGAATAAAAGAAAGTAAAATAAATAGGTGTAATACTCCGACTCAATCGTTTCACTCATGAAGAAAGAAAAAAAAAAAAACGCAGGGTAATGTTATGTATTTATAGGGTGAATTTTTTGGAGTTTGGATGACTAGGGTTTGTTAAAGAATCATATTTGACTTGAGCTTTTAAAGATGGGGGAAAGATTTTGGGCCCATAATGAATTTAAGTCAACATTTTGAATTGGGCCTAGATAATTATTACAACTAGTTGTTATCAAAATAATATTAATGATAATAATAAAAAAGAAATTTATTGAAATAATAATTGGATAAATAATAATAATAATAATAATAATAATAATTAATATTAAAAAATTATAAACATAAAAAATTCGGATATTACATCCTATCCCCTTAACAAAATTTCGTCCTCGAAATTCGATAACTTACCAAAAATTAAGGAGTCTTCCGGGTACTTGGCACGTATCTCCTCTTCACGCTCCCATGTGGCTTCATTTCTCCCATGACGTCTCCATTGCACTTTAATCGTGGTTATGTCTTTATTCCTCGCCTTATGAATTTTTCGCTCCAAAATGGCTTCGTGTGCTTCTTCGTAGGACAAGTCATCGTTAATCGACAGTGTCTTCGTAGTTGACAATATGACTTGGGTCATGAACATACTTTCTCAACATCGATATATGAAAAACATCATGTACGCTTTGACAGACGCTGGGCGGCAATGCGAAATGATAAGCCGATCTCGACTTTTTCAATATCTCGAACGGTCCTATGTATCTTGGCTTTAGCTTTCCCTTATCACCAAATCTTATCACTCCTCTTATCGGTGCTACCTTGAGAAACACATTGTCTCCCACTCTCGAATCAGAAAGTCTTTCCTTCGCGATCAAAGATACGATTTGTCTATCTTGTGCCATTCTCGATTCGATCTTGGATTTTTGCTATCTTTTCCATCGTTTGTCGAACCAACTCCGGCCCCAACATCTTCTTTTCTCCGACCTCGCTCCAATACAACGGAGATCTACACTTTCTCCCGTATAATGCCTCATAAGGGGCCATCCTAATGGTTGTTTGGTAACTATTGTTATAAGCAAACTCCACAAGCGGCGAATGATTCCCAACTTCGTCCCTATGTCAAGCACACATGCTCTCAACATGTCTTCCAATATCTCAGATTGTCCTCTCGGATCGTCCGTCATGTCGTGGATGGTAAGTCGTACTAAACTTCAGTTTGTTCCCAAAGCGATCTGTAAGCTTCCCAAAACTTAGAAGTGAATCTTGTATCTCTGTCCGACACAATGGACACCGAACTCCATGTAATTTCACTATCTCCTGGATGTATAGTTGCGCATATCGCTCCATACAACGCTCATTTTAACCGCAAAGTGAGCCGACTTCGTCAATCGATCTACTACGACCCATACCGCTTTATTTCCTTTTGTTGATCGTGGTAGTCCTACCACAAAATCCATCGTTATGTGCTCCCATTTCCATTCTCGGGATTTCAAGAGGTTTGAGCAAACCGACGGTCGTTGATGCTCGGCTTTGACTTGCTGGCATGTCAAACATTTCTCTCTGAAAGATCCAATGTCTCTCTTCATACTTCGCCACCAAAAGGCTTCTCTTAGATCTCGGTACATCTTTGTACCTCCCGGGTGGGCCGTGTACGGCGTACAATGAGCTTCTTCAAGTATCTCTTTCCTAAGTTCTTCCTCCTTAGGAACACACAATCTCCCTTCATACGTCAAAACACCATCATCCGCTATGACAAACCCTTTTATATTTCCTTCTCGAACTCGTCCTTTCATCTTGTTCAAAAACTGATCTCGACCTTGTGCTTCTTTGATCCTTTCTCTCAAAGTAGGTTGAACTACCAAAGATGCCAATACTGCCTTTGTACTTCTTGGTGGAGTTATGACTTCAATCTTCAGGCTCGCAAACTCTCGTACCAAATGCTCTTGTTGCGTGAGTAAGCTAGACAACTCACATTTGGTCTTACGACTCAAGGCATCACCACTACATTAGCTTTGCCGGATGATAGTTGATGGTGCAATCATAGTCCTTAACCGATTTCTAACCATCTCCTCTGTCTCATATTTAACTCCTTCGAGTAAATAGATATTTCAAACTCTTATGATCGGTGAATATCTCACATTTCCCGCCATATAGATAATGTCTCCAAATCTTCATGCATGGACTACCAAGCTAACTCCAAATCATGAGTCGGGTAGTTCGATTCGTGTGGCTTTAATTGCCTTGAGGCATAGGCAACCACCTTTCCGTCTTTGCATCAATACGCACCCCAAGCCTTGTTTTGATGCGTCCATTTGTAAATCACAAAGTCCGTGGTGGGGTCGAATCGCAATACCGGTGCGGAAGGAAGTTAGTTTTCGTTTCAACTCTTGGAAGCTCTCATCGCATTTCTCGGTCCACAAAAATTTCTCTCCCTTTCTGGTGAGTCGAGTCATAGGCGCAGCTATTTTCAAAAATCCCTCTATAAATCTACGATAGTATCCTGCCAATCCCAAGAAACTGCGAACCTCACTCGCATTCGTAGGTGCCTTCCATTCATTAACGCCTCAACCTTTACCGGATCCACTTCAATTCCGTTTTGCGGTGATTACATGACCAAGAAATCCAACTCGGTCTATCCGAATTCACACTTCTTGAACTTCGCGTATAACTTCTCCTTGCGAAGTGTCTCAAGCACTATTCTCAAGTGTTCCTC
Organism: Rehmannia glutinosa; assembly: GCA_016081115.2. NCBI lineage: Eukaryota > Viridiplantae > Streptophyta > Magnoliopsida > Lamiales > Orobanchaceae > Rehmannia > Rehmannia glutinosa. The sequence goes on from CM071927.1 coordinate 49,194,728, forward strand.
GTGTTGTTCCTTGTCCCTTGAATACACGAGTATGTCGTCTATAAAGACTATGACGAATTGGTCCAAAAATGGATGGAACACTCTATTCATCAAGTCCATGAACACTGCTGGCGCGTTACTCAACCCAAATGGCATCACTACAAACTCATAATGCCCATATCGGGTCCTAAATGCTGTCTTCGAGATATCACTCTCCTTAATTTTCAATTGGTGATACCCGATCTCAAATCAATCTTAGAAAAAGTACTAGCACCCCTCAATTGATTAAACAAGTCCTCGATTCTTGGCAAAGTGGATACTTGTTCTTCACCGTGAGTCGATTAAGTTCTCTATAATCGATACACATCCTTAATGACCCATCCTTCTTCTTAACAAATAGACTGGTGCTCCCTGGGTGATACACTAGGCCCGATAAAACCCAAGTCCAACAATTCTTGTATCTCGCGCTTTTAGTTCTTGTAACTCCTTTGGTGCCATCCCGTAGGGTGCCTTAGATATCGGTCTTGCCCTGTACCAAGTCTATTGAGAATTCGACTTGACGGTCGGGGGGGAACTCCGAGCAAGTCCTCCGGGAATACGCCTAAAAATTCCCGAACAATTGGTACGTCTGTAGGTGATAGGTCCGTCGCTGGAGCTTCGACTAGACTTACTAAATACCCCTGACAATTCTCTTTCGCCAACATCTTTCGCGCTTTCATCGCCGATATAACTCGCGGTACAGACTTAGAGTTAACTCCGTAGAATGTAATATCCTCATCTCCAGGTAGTTTGAGTGTTATCTCCTTCTCTTGGCACTTAATGCTCGCCTGATACTTACTAAGCCAATTCATGCCTAGGATTACGTCAAAATCCTTCATCTCAATTATGTATACGTCAGCTTCTAGATGTTTCCCCCCAATGTTCACGTCTATATCATTGTCCATGATGTCAGTAGTTATTGTCTTTCCAGATGGCAAACTAATCTCTAGGGGTACATCTATTTTAGCATCCTTATGTCCAGTTATATCATGAAACTTAGCAGATATAAATGAGTGTGTGGCACCGATGATCGAAAAGTACAAGCGCAGTATTCCGATATTGTTAACATACGACATCGCATCGGTTCTGGTCCCGCTCTTCCTGCGTCATAGCATACATTCGAGCGGTGCCTCCTTGTCCCCTCATTTCCTTCTCGTCTTTCAAAGAAATGGGCAATTTGAAGCATCGTGACCGGTTTCTTGCACATAAAACATTTTCCTTGTCCAATAAACATTCCCGTAGTGATTCCCTCGTTGCATTTCGGGCAAGTCGGCTTATTGTTTGGTGCACTCGGGCGAGAATTTCCATCGGTTCTTATCTGTTTATTCTGATTCCCCATTTTACTCGGCTTTGTCCCATCAAACTTCCTCTTTTCTGACACAACGGCTGGCTTGCGGTCATCATCATCCCCAGCTAGTCCTGCTTCAACTTCATGAGCCCGTCTAACCATCACAGCATATTCCAAGTCCCCCAAGTGCGGATAGAATTCCCGACAATTGTGACCTCAATCCCCTTCCTCAATCTCAAAGCTTTTTTAGGTCGGATCAACCGGATGTGGTGCAAACCGACATAATTGGTTAAACTCCCTTTCGTATTCAGTTACGGTCAATCCCCTTTGCTTGAAGTTCAGAAATTCTGTTTCCTTCTTGTCGCGGTAGGATCTAGGGAAGTACTTCTCCATCACCACTTCCTTGAATTCATCCCAGGATAATGCATTACGTTCTTCTTCAGTTCTGTTTCTCCAAAGAACCTTCCCACCAATGGTCCGCATCATCAGTCAGTTGGAAGGCGGCACAAGCCACTCGTTGTTCATCAGTGCAAGTTATAAGTCTTAAAATTCTTTCCAGCGCTCTTAACCATTCTTCAACTGCTGCTGGGCCATCACGTCCATTAAAGGTGGGTGGACGGTAATGGCGAAACTTCCACCACTCTAGTATCGTTGTTGTTATTGTTCCCATTGTGGTTCTCGACGACATTGAGAATCTCCGCAAACAAGTCTCCACCGTAGGTTGGTTTCGATGTCACCGGGTTCCCTTCATTGTCTTGGTTCCCGCATTGTTCTCGGTTAAAGGTTCGGGGCGTCGAGGCACTCGTGGAGGATTTCGTGGAGCCATATTCCTATAATCATACGTAGTACGTTCTTAGTACCCGTCTTAAGTTATTATCGCATAATAATTGAAATAAAAATAATAATAATAATAATAAAAAGTCATTATATATATTAGTACTATTGAGTCAATATAATTTATTATGAGTCTCTCCTTTTTTTACGCGAGGAGCCTAGAGTTCGTTCTTCTAGTATAGCAAGTACACATGCAATGGGGAGTATGAAATAAAAGCAGTAAGACATAATGACATGAATAAATGTGTTGCATAATATTGTGACATATCATATCATGACTAAATTGAGTAATTGACGTAATAAATTTGCATACCTTAAGGAATCCAGCGAGATATGGCGGAGGTGGATGTCACTATACTATTTTATATATATATATATATTTAAAAAGACACATTTTTTTTAACAAGTCTACAGAACCATAGACCCGCTCTGATACCACTTGTAACGACCCAAATTCTCTAACAGTACAAAAATTTTTAATAAGTCTTTATAATAAGCTTAAATAAAATAACACAATTTAAAAAAATAAAGCATATGATTAAAAACTTGCATCCAAATAAACAAAAGTAATTTTAATTCGAACCCACAAGACAGTCATTCAAAAATAAATGGTAACTAAAATTTGTTAACAAAACAAAATATTCCTAATTTTTTTGTAAAATAAATAAAACATTAATTTCGCATCCACCGCCTCCAATCCTCGCATGGACTCCTTAACCTGAAAAATGTTAATGAATATGGGGTGAGCTTTCAACTCGCTCAATGGGGACACGTTTGTCAAGATTAAATACAACAATAGGCATAATCATAAACATTCAACATGTAATTTAACTTTTATTTTGACTGGCCAGTTATTTTATAGTACTGCGGGTTCACCTCGAGGATACATCTGATCCCGGACCTTCTTACAGCCCCTGACTAAGTACTGCGGGTTCACCCCGAGGATACTTTCGATCCCGGACCTTCTTACAGCCCCAGACTAATATAACACTGCGGGTTCACCCCGAGGATACTTTTGATCCCGGACCTTCTTACAGCCCCAGGCTAACATAATTTATTTTCACATTTGCACATAAACAATTACACATATACGAAGCATTTAATAGCGACAAACAATAAGTGAATAGAATATCCCCACCTCGAATAAACGCAGATATTTGTGCGAAGAATGCAATAATGCAGTAAATCCTACTCCTCGTTTTCTTCGTTGTCTACAATAAATTATAAAATATAATTAATACGTAATATAATAAATTAGGATGGATAACAGAAAATTGAAGACTAAAATTGAATAAGGTAATTGAATTGGTTTGAGAAGAGTTGTTGATTGACAGATCAACTAACGGGTCACATCCTAATCAAAGTCCTTAATTAACCCCTCAATTAGAGTTCCCTAATTTAGAAACCCAAATCCTAAATTTTAAATCATATATCTCCACTAGTCCACTGCAAGCCCCAATTGCAATTCCAAATCAAAAGCTACACGTCAATGATCAATCCATATAAACACCAAATCCAATTAACCCAAATGCATTCTATGTCATGCTATCTGCCAACACTCCATGTATATAAATATATGTATATTATATATATCTCTATCTTTCTTCTTCCTCATCCTTATTTCCTTTTTCCCAAACCCAATTCTCTGCAATTCAGCCCCATACTCACAAAACTCTCCATTCTATTTTTTTTTCTTTTTCTCGACACTTTCCTGCCCCTTCCGAGACTTCTTCTCTAAACTCCAGCATCTTTTCTTTCTCTTTTTTTTCAGCAACATCACCCTTAAATAATACCAAAACTCTTTCAACCCCTTTGTCCTCGTCATCTCCTCTCATCTCCCTTTCTATATATCTTTTTTTTTTTCCGGCAGATCGTGGGAAGGGGTTACTATGAAGTTGGGTTTTTCTTTGGCCACAAATTTGGATGGACGGTAAAGACATGAATAAAAGAAAGTAAAATAAATAGGTGTAATACCTGACTCAATCGTTTCACTCTGATGAAGAAAGGAAAAAAAAACGCAGGGTAATGTTATGTATTTATAGGGTGAATTTTTGGAGTTTGGATGACTAGGGTTTGTTAAAGAATCATATTTGACTTGAGCTTTTAAAGATGGGGGAAAGATTTTGGGCCCATAATGAATTTCAGAAGTCAACATTTTGAATTGGGCCTAGATAATTATTACAACTAGTTGTTATCAAAATAATATTAATAATAATAATAAAAAAAGAAATTTATTGAAATAATAATTGGATAAATAATAATAATAATAATAATAATAATAATAATTAATATTAAAAAAAAAATTATAAACATAAAAAAATTCGGATATTACAAGAACGACATATTAATCATCTCCTTTCAAGTTATCATTACAAGCAAAAGGGTCAAGAAGAAAATAACCATAGCTTAAGATTCTACCTAAGTTACCTATCTTGGTATTATATATGTTCTATGACATATAGTCAAATATGGTAATCGCAGTTTCACTTGAGATAATTAGATAATGGAACCAACAACAGAAAATGATTAACAAACCGAATTTAAGAAAACTACTGATTAACAAATTGAAAATTCACAACTTCATAAAAGAAGACCTCTGAAGGATCGACATTGAAAAGTCACATCTATTTACAACAATTCCACTTCTTCTCTACTTTAATTTTACAAAATTTTCTTTTTATATGTATATAATTTTGTTATTTATGTCAACTATGTTGCTTATCAAGGACAAATTTGTTGTTTATTTAGGCAGACAATGTTGCTAAGTAAGTATGCTGCTTTTTTATGTAGATTGTGTTGCTTATTGAAGACAATTATTTTGCTTATTTAAGTAGACAATATTGCTAAGTTAGGTGCAAATCTGTTGATTTAAATAGGTCATATGTCTTGTATATATGTATTTTTGTTACTTTTTTATGTCAACCGTATTGCTTATTGATGACAAATATGTTTGTTAGAAATTTATTGTTTAGATTTTGATGAATGCCATGTAAAACTTAGAATAGGAAGTTGGCACCCCATTCTTGTTGTAAAATGCATTGTAATAAATAGGTAGGCTCAAGCCGAGTTAAGTCGCCACGCCCAAACATGCAAGAGGACAACTCGGAGACTAGAAGGAAGACTCACGCGAGACAAATGAGTATGGCAAAGAAGAGACGGGAACTCTATCAAGAAGCAACAGATGCAAATGAGTGGAGTATCACTCAAGTCAACTCAAGAAAAGCCAAGTCTCAAGTTGAAGTGACAGAATAGTCATCCAATGATTGGAAGTGACTCTAAGTCACCTGGGGAAAGCAAAGAAATGCAAATAAGTCGAGATAATCGAAAAAGATCCGTTGTACGTAAATCAAGAGAATTACTTAAACAAGTAATATCTCCATACCACCTTTCTCTCGAGTGCTCACCCCGAAGCGTGCAAGAGGAATGAACCAATGGGAAGCACTACAACGTGTCGAACTCAAAAGGTGAAAAACAATTCATACGAGGAAATGGCAATTCCAAGGATCGCAACAAGACAAGCCAACGATCGCAAGTGACTTTAAAAAATAAGCCTATCTCTTCAACGGGCAAATTTTTGAAAGATCACTATAAAAGGCCGAGAAATGATTTTGAGAAGGGTAACGGACCAACCAAAAACGTTCAAGCAATTATTAGAACTGAAACCTCGAAATATTCTCAATCCTCAAGCCTACACTACGAAGAACATCAATCCAACACTCACCGTGAAGGAAAGATAACTTCAATCAGTTGAAGAGGAAAATACTCGAAAAATCAAGGGTTCTACATTCCACGAAGGATTGTAGGAAGGTTCAAGGTCGAACCAAGTCTTAAGCTTTTTGGAGGGCTTCGTGATCAAATCCAAAGAGCTTGAGCAAGTGGGTCAGAGTAGCAAGGCAGCCTTCCCCCGTGAAGAAGCCGAGTCGTCACGAGAAGCCACCGAGTGATCAAGGCGTCTCCGATCGAGTCCCAAAGGATCAAGTCACCAGTGTGATCAAGACTTGTATCCGGGTATTACCACTTTGTATATCTTGATCAATACCTAGTGGATTCCTCCAGAGTTGGAGAAGAGAGGAGTAGAAGAATTACCCCATCTTCGAACCTCTATAAAAATTTCATTGTGTCATATACATTTCAAGACTTTAATTCCTGCATCTTAATTGTTTAAATCACGATAAATTTGCTATCCACTTGATAATTTCTAAGTACTAAACCAAGCACTAAATCCTTGTTTAACCAAACTTAAGGGTGTTAAGTCTTCCGCTGAAAACAAACTACGAGTTGAGTTAATTTAGACCCAACATCCGAGTTATTCCATCAACAAATTTCGATTGAGTCCGTTGAGAGACTAACTCTCCGATTAACTAAATTGGTCATTCCACCTAGGACACAAACTGTGTAGTATCAACTCAATATTTAAAAGGACTAAATCAAAAATTTGGTAAGGTTTATTCAACCCCTTCTAAACCTTACACTTACACCCCTTGGGACCTACAAGTGGTATCGGAGCGGTTGGTTCATTGAACCCTCCGCATCGTTACTGAACTAGATCTCCAAACTTTTCAAAGTCCGCTTTAGTACTTAAACTTTCAAAACTCTTTTTATCATTAAAAGTTATTATCATGGAAGCAAATTTGACACGCATCCCTATGTTCACTATTGAAGAATTTGATGATTGGAAAATTCGTATGCGAGCTCATCTATCGGATTACATGATGAGATGTGGATAGTGATAGAGGATGGGCCACTGCAAATCTTAAAGGTGAACACAAATGTAAGAAGAGCTGCACCAAGGAGAAGAGGATGTTGCTCCCGGCACGATCATGGTTGAAAACCAAGAACCGAATGGACAAATGATGACAAAAAAGATACAACCTGGACAATGTAGCCAAGGACATCCTTTACAAAACCTTGGACAAAGCCATGTTCAATAAAGTCAAATCATGCAAAACGGCTAAAGAAATGGGACAAGCTAACATTGATTTGTGAAGGCTCGTGAGCAAATCAAAGAAAACAAATTATCGGTGGTCATTCTGTAAATTTGAGAACTTCAAAATGATCTCGGGAGAAAACCTGGATCAACTGGATGCTCGATTCACGTAAATCACCAACGAGTTATCTCGCACTTGGAAAGGAATATACACAAGGAAATGTGTATGAAAATCCTAAAAAGTCTTCGGTGAATGGGAAATGAAGGTCATGGCACTAAGACATTCCATGGACCTATCAAAGACATCCAACCATGAACTATTCTCGGACCTCAAAGCCTACGAGTTTGAGCCGAGAAGAAAAAGACCAGAAGAGACAGTTGTACCCAAAACAACTCGCTTCTAATTGTTAAAGATGGGAAAGAGAGCTGAGGTCAAAGAAGTCATTGATCCGGAAGAAATAGCCCGATGGTTAAAAGGTTCAACAAGTTCTTCAATAAGAACTACAAGAGAGGAAAGGGCGAATCTTCCGGGAAGACACTCACTCCCCTCCAAATCAAGGGAAGATAGACTAACCAAGAGAACAGATCATCAAAAAGTCAATATCAAAGGGTGACAATCCAAGAATGGAAAGAGCCGATCAAAAGGTCAATATCTATCTTTGAACCAGACAACCAGGTCACTATGCCATTGATCGCTCATATCCTCGTAGTTAACAAATACAGGAATGAAGAAGAAAGAAAGGTCGAAAGGTCTTGAGAGAAAGAAGACAAGAAAAGAAAAAGGCAATGATGGTCGCAGAGATCTGGCCGAAACAATGACCAAGTCAAGAGAGACACCGATTGAGAGCAAAGTGAAGCCGACTACTCAAGTGACTCGATGAAGAAGCCCCGATCCGCTTAATGGCCAAGGAACAAGATCAACTCCGACCAAGAAGATGAGGTACACTCCAACTCATCAAACTCGTCGGACTCTAGTGATAGTGATCCGTGACACACACACTTCATCACCCACTCGATCTTTATGATTCATTAGGCAAAATGATGAAAGATTTTGAACACATTAAATCCTCACACACACTACTAAATGAGGAAAACAACCTACTCAAAGCCAATCTCACAAATGACTAAGGAGGAGCCGGGTACTCTAAGTCAAATAGGCGATGAGAATGAAAGTTTAAAGGCCGAAAATGCTAAGTTAATAGCAGAAAATAGTTGCCATAGAAAAGTGGGAGAATGACCTCAAAAATGTTATTGCCTCATTCACTAAGGCATCTAAATCATTAGATGATCTTATTATGAGTCAAAGAGAATGTGGAGACAAGACAGCTTAGATTTAACTCCTCCGTGATATGTCAAACTTCAAGAGCAATTTTGGAAAAAGGATCTTCAAGCAATGAAGAGTCTAAAAATCCAAAACTCTAAATGTTGCACACACATTCACTCCAAAGCACAATTACAAGCAAACCGGCCTTGGTTATAAAGGAAAAGGAAAACAACCGAGTTGAGTGCGGCTGAAAGGACAAACAGAAGAGATTCACCGAGTTCCTCAAAGAAACTCCAAACGAAAATACTCTGTAAAGAAGAAGCGAGCTACCAAAAACCCTAGAAAATCCATAAAAGAAATACATATGATGGGAATGGTAGAAAATATCCAAGCCAAGCTGATTGGAATAATGTAAACTATCAAAGATAGACTTATGGAATATAAGCCCAAATGGCAAAGGCCTAGAACTCAAGAAAGGCCATTCCAAAAGTATAAGAGCTTTCATCAAAGACACACATATGCACCTAGGCACTACACTCGGAGACACCACAATTACCCAAAGAAGGCGATTGCTAAAACTTATACACAGCATACTGAGACAAAAGAGACAAATTTGTATGAACCTAGAATCCCCAAGCAATTTGCCAGGATTAATTATGATTATGGCACTGATAGATGGCAACCCCTTAGAGTCAAATCATTTGGCTATAAGTTGGTTGGATCATCTTACAATTCTAACCCCTCAGACCCGCATACAAGTATGGGTACCTAAAACTTAATTTCCTTGATTGCGAGTTCAAAGAACATCCGAGTGCCAAGGAACCTGGTATATGGATAGTGGCATTCGGACATATGACAGAAATAAGAAAAATCTGTCAAAATTCAAGGAAGTTAAAGGAGCAAAAGTCATATTTGGAGGAAATGAAGCTCGGGTGAAATAAGAGGCATTGGATCCGTCAAGAGGAACGGATTAGAAATCACAGATGTTGCATATGTCGAATGACTCAACTTCAACTTGCTAAGCATAAGTCAACTCTGTGACAAGGGCTATAATGTTGGATTCAACATGGGTGTATGCCAAATCAAGGATACTGAATCGAATGAAGTTGTGTTGCAAGGATGCGGAGACAAAAGAACATGTATGTAGTAGATTGGTCAACCGCTACACACAACACCGTCTATTAGCAAAGAGAACAACTGAATCAAGTTGGTGGTAGTAGATGACTACTCAAGAAATACATGGACAATATTCATGTGTAAGAAGAAAGAAACTCTACAGAAACTACCACAGCTATAGAAGAGGATTCAAAACGAGAAGAGCCAAACCATTATCAAAATAAGATCGGACAGAGGAACCGAGTTTGTCAATGGAATAATAACTCAAATATTGTATTGAAAATGGTATTGGTCATGAACTATCGGCCCGTTAGGACTCCACAAAAAATGGAGTTGCGAAAGAAGGAAATGAACTCTCAAAGAAGAACAAGGACCATGTTAGTCAGGCAGGTTACCAAAAAGATTTTGGGCTGTCAAGCAATCAACACAAAACTGCTACACTCAAAACAGATGTATGATAAAATGGGACAAATGACAAAGACTCCTATGAGATTTGGATCGAAGAAAACCAAATGTTGCATATTTCAGAATATTTGGATGTAAATGCTTCATCCACAACAATGGCAAAGACAATCTAAAGGCTTTCGATGCTAAAGTCGATGAAGGTATCTTCTTAGGACTACTCAAAAAGCAAAGCCTCTGAGTACTCAACAAAAGGACTATGGTTGCGGAAGAATCCATTCATGTGGTATTCGATGAGCCAAATGTAAATGGAGAAGACATTGAAGAGTCACCGATAAGTGAATCATCCAACCATACTGAAGAGTCCCTCTTTGCCAAGTCAAGGAATTATAAACTCGAAGAAGATGAGATAGCCGAATCTCAAAAAGCACCGAAAATTTGCGACTAAGTGATTTCGAGAGAGCTGAACACAAAGAACACAATTGCAAAGAAGACGATCAATCCACTAACTTACTCCAACTTTGATGTAAGATGGCCGAGAGACCATCCACGAACTTGTCATTGGAGATATAAGAGAAGGTGTCAAAACAAGATCGAGAACTCAACAAGAAGCCATGTTCACATGCTTTATCTCGCAAAATAGAGCCCAAAGATGTGTTACAATCATTGATTTGACACACATTGGATTCAAGCTATGCAAGAAGAGTCAATCAGTTTGAAAGAAATAAAGTATGGGAATTAGTTCAAAGACCCACACATCAAAATGTTATTGGTACTAAATGGGTGTTCGAAACAAGATGAACGAGGAAGGTTACGTGGTAAGAAACAAGGCAAGACTAGTAGCCAAAGGATATTGCCAAGAAGAAGGAATAGATTTTGATGAAACATTTGCTCCTGTAGCAAGATTGGAAGCTATAAGGATGTTTCTTGCCTATGCGACTCACAAGAATTTCATTGTATATCGATGGATGTAAAAAGTGCATTCCTAAATGGTTTATTGGAAGAAGAAGTGTATGTTGAACAACCTCCGAGGATTTGAGCAGAAGACTCTTGGAGATAAGGTATACAAACTCAAGAAAGCCTTGTATGGATTGAAACAGGCACCCGAGCATGGTATGATACTTTGTCACAATTCCTAATCGAAAATGGATTCACAAAAGGAAAAGTAGATAGAACACTTTTCGTAATTCAAGACAAAAAGAGTATACTTGCTTGTTCAAATATATGTGGATGACATCATTTTTGGATCCACAAACAAAGAGTCAGTGTGAAAAATTTTCAAACCTCATGCAAAGTAAATTTGAAATGAGCATGATGGGAGAGCTAACATTCTTCCTTGACCAAGTGAAACAACCAAGGATGGAACCTTCATAAGTCAAACAAAATACACCGTGAGACTTAATGAAGAAATTTGGTATGGAGGAGAAGTCTTCCAGAAAATACCAATGAATACATCACAAAATGGACATGGATGCGGATGGCAAGCCTCAGAGATCAAACAAGATCTGAGCACTTATTGGATCATTGCTCTATCTTACAAAGATGTGTGCCGGGCGGACATCACCTTTGTTGTAGGTGTATGTGCAAGATTTCAATCTGCTCCAAAAGAGAGCCATATGACTAAGAGAATATTGAGATACTTGAAAGGAAGCCAAGAAGTTGGCTTATGGTATCCAAAGGAAGGTGGATTCAAGCTAATTGGCTATTCGTGACTGACTATCTTTGGATGCGAGTTGATGAAAAAGCACCTCGAGGCACATGTCAATTGCTAGGAAACAGTGATTTCTGGTTTAGCAAGAAGCAAAATTCAATAGCCACCTCTACAAACGAAGCGAGAATACATAGGCTGCGGCTTGTTGTGCCCAAGTCCTATGGATGAGACAAAGAACTAAGAGACTATGAAGTTGAGGAAAAAGAAATTCCAATCATGTGTGATAACACAAGTGCAATTGCAATCACTCAAAATCCTATGTTGCACTCAAGAACAAAACATATCGATGTCAGATATCACTTCATAAGAGATCTGATGGCTCAAAAGCTACCTTTAAAACCGTAGGCAAGTGCACCTATCGTTTTATAGTATAGATTATTGAGTACCGAGTGTCATTCCCACGAGGATTGTAAGTACTGATAATTACCGTCTTTTTGTTATTTAATCTAACAATTTTCAGAGTTTTGTGTTTGATGAAAAAGGAAAACAAATTATAAATTGTAAAAATGAAGTAAAATTTTGTAGAATAAGAAATCAAGAGATAGAAGTGTGTTTGAATGTAAATCCCTCTAGAATGTTTTTGTGATTTAACAAGTTAAAAGATTCAACCATAAGCCCTTACAAAAACCAACCTCTTTTAATAAAATCTCATGCTATGTGGACCGTAGAAATTCCCGATTTAAGTTAATCCCTTTCTCAAGGCGAAAAACTCCTAATGTCAAGTTGATTAACTGAAATCTCTTTCTAGTTAAAACCCCCAAGATTGCATTATAACGATTTATGAATTCCCATATTAGGTTTGACCCTAATCCAGAAGATTTATGTCGTCCTATATCTAGGATTGCATGCAACTCTTTTCACTTATACAATTTCTTTTTCACCATAAATCTTTCGATTACCCGATGAAGAAAAGATATCAAATCAATATACCGGAAATATTAACTTGAATAAGATAAGCATGAAATAAGTGAATCACACAAGACATGAGAATTTTATTAAAAACATACAAACCTTAATCACAAATCCATTCTAGAGTTCATTACACTCAAACACTAAGATTTTAGCTACTCATGATTTTGACAAAAGAGTAAATTACACAAGAATATTTAAGCATTGTAGACATGGTGTACTTATCTTTCTCAAAACCTCAATGGACTTCTTCCTTGATTGATGATGTTGCTCCAAGCCTTCTTCTCCAATATTGCCCCAAGCTTTCTTCTCCAAGACCCCTTGATCCCAATTCTACTTAATGAAATGAATACAATGAATATTTCTGAATATCTAATGAATACCTCTCCCAACTTCAACCCTTGGCTTTTATAGGCAATCAATACATTGATAGTACTCTCTTTTGTTAAACAATTGCCTCCATTTTCCTTGTTGGTTGGTGAATTCTTGTATTCAAGTGATGAGGGAGGGGACATGGGGACATGTTTCAGCAAAATAGGGTGTTAAAAGTGTACAAAAGTGGCCAAAATGGGTTGGTTGGTAAGTTTTCCCCAAATTCCGCAAAGAAAAGTTGCAAAAGGGTCCGGACACGCCAGTGTCGGGCGGACGGCCAGCCGTCTTTGCACAAAATTTGCTGGAAACAGGCCTGACACGGCCGTGTTGGACAACACGGCCAGGCCGTGTTGTACGACACGGCCGTGTTGTACGACACGGCCAGGCCGTGTTCGAGGCTGTTTTGTGCGATTTTTCCTCCTCTTTTGATCCCCTTCAACATGGCCGTGTTCGGTGACACGGTTTGGCCGTTTTGGACCCTTTTTCCAATTTTTATCCAATTTATTTCCTTCTTTTTTGAACATGGCCATGTTACTTAACACCCCAAGTCATGTTGAGTGATTTTCTTGCCTTTTTTCAAGTAATATTGGCTTCACATTGCTCCAAATTGTTCCACCTATAATGTTAAACACATCACACGATGAAATGCTACAGAAATACTTGAGAAACTATGATTTTTCTAACAAAACAATCCAAAAACTATTGAATTAATAATACAAAATATGTGCAAAATGACACTTATCAAACCGCCTCCAACTTGGAAATTTTGCTTGTCCTCAAGCAATTTTTAAAACAAAGAGATGGGTTGAAAACAAAAAGAGATATCTATTTTCACAATTTCGACATGATTGAAGTGAACTGCTAACCTTTTTCTTCCCAATTAAGTCAATCCATCCGTTTTTCAAATCAACCAATTTGTTAAAAAGAGAGTGACTTCAATAATTGGAATCGTTCAAAACATCACAGTTGTCATATCACGAAAAATTTGTCGTTCATATGCTTAGATCAAATACAAAAATGTAATGATAAAAGGAGAAGTCCAAAACTCGGGTCTTTTCAATTTTTTTTTTTTTTTTTATATATTGCAAATATAAAATCAGGACATTTTTGAGGCAAACTTCCACTAGGTTTAAATTTTGAATGTCTTTTCAAAAACTCCTAGGGTGGTGTCCCATATTCATATTTGTGTCGCCGTTTTACGTAAGAGACAAACATGGGGCTCATGAATGCTCCTAGTTACTAAGCAACAACAAACAGAGGAATATAACCTCGATTTGTCCCTTTATATAACAGTATTAGCACATTTTTTTTTTTAAACCCGAGTTGTGGTTTCTCTAGTGATCATGACACAAAGTATCTAGATTTAAGCAAAGTCCAAGCTAACTTCATGACATTAAACTCTTTTGGCCAAATTCATCCTTTTACTAGAGTCACGCAGTTTAAAAACATTTTGGCAATTTGAGTTTTCAAAAAGATGACTTTTTCGGGATAAAAATGGTCAACCAATCCACAACTAACCTATCTAATTGTAAAAAAAAATTACCTCATGTTTGTTTGCAAGGTATTGATAAGGTGCGTGAAAAGAAAACGAAATATCCACAAAGAAAGCTAAAATACCCAAAGCTAAAGAAAATAGTTCAAATCCAAGCATTCTAACAAATCTCGCCACCCCCAACTTCAAGGGTCACATTGTCCCCAATGTGAAGAGGAGATGGGATACAAAATGGAGCAAAGGAAACGAAAACTAATACAAAGACAAATACGACCTTATGACGGTGGTGGGAAGTGTCCTTGAGAGAGGTGCCATTGATGGAGTTGAGAGAAAAGGGCATTTTGTTGTTGTTGGTCCTCTCGAATATCCCTAATGACGCCAAATTGTTGCTCCATCATTTGTTGTTGGCGGTCAAGCATATTCTGCTGGCGTTCGAGCATCGTTTGTTGATATGATAGCATGTCTCTTTGGTGTTGTTGCTCCCCGTAGGATAGCTTGAAGATTGACTTGTTCATGTGGTGCCTGGTGGTGGTGGTGGGTGAGATGAAGGAGTATGGGTTGGTGAACCCCTTTGAGGAGATGGGGATTCGGGAGCATCATCCTCTATGGGAGGTAGTTCGAGGCGACTGTCATCCTCCTGATTGTGTCGCATACCCATCAACCAATTGTCACGATTACGAATTGTAGTTCGTGGCCGGGTCGGGAAGTAATAGTCGTTGGGATGTATGTCGAAAAAGCAAGCAAAATTGATCATTGATTCTTTCAATTAATTTTATAGCGAAGACATACCTCGAGATCAATACGATTGCTTCCTCGCGCTTGTTGTAAATCCGTTAAGTCATGCTCAAGTGAAGAGCAATTGGAGTAATTAGGCCTCCAACGAGAATTTTACTACATTCGCCCCGCCTCGACTTTCGAAAATGGCGTGCTAAGTGAGACCCGGTGTCAAGGTGTTTGCCATAGACCATAGCCCATAAAAACAATAGCTCGTCCTTCCTCAAATTCCGTCACTTTCCCCCCTACCGAAAAGTGTGCTAGCCATCACACGATGCATATAACGAAAACAAGGATTTATTACGCGTGATACTTTAGCACGAGAAGCAACATAGTCATATGAAGGAGCTATTTCATTCCAAAACCGCTGTGCATTAAAGTCGCTAGGAAAGCGTCTGTTACCATCAATTGGAAGACCATATATTTGATTGAAGTCGGCAAGAGTCAATGTATACTCTTGATTGAACAAGCGAAAAGAGATGAGGCCGTCCCTAGCATGAGTTCCCGTGAGGATTTTGGCGTTAAATGAGCTAAGGAATTCGAAGTGTGACGCTCATAAGTTGGTGCTTTCGCACCCATGAATTGTCCCCACCCAACTTGTTCAAACATCCAATCAATATCTTCTTGTAGCCCAAGGGTCTCTAATGTCATGGCGTCGGATACCTGGTGTTGTGCAATGGTTTACTCAACAATTGTTGATATCGGGTTGCTTGCTCGTCATCCCTAATAGAATGCCGTGGCGATTACTTGGTGGATTAGCCGGGAGGCGGCGAGAGCCGAGGGTCCCCTGCACCGGAAGGAGCGGTAACTCGACTTCGTTTTGACATGGTAGTCCGAAAAAGAATTTTTGATAGCAACATGCAATACAAGGACAAGATTATTATTAATATTTCTTTGAAAACCATCTATCCTATAAAAACCATGCCTCAATTAAATTCCCAACAACAACATCATCCCATCACCTTCAAGTTCTCATCAAAATAGCAAGTAAGTTACAACAAAGCACGGTTTCCACTCATGATCAATCATATGATTCTAACAATCAATCAATCAACAAACGCTCATATCGTTATATTTAGGCAACAATACACCCTTTCATTCTTTTAGGACCAATTTTGTTGGTGAAATTAAGCAAGATAATTCCAACAATTGACTTCACATGATTTTACCCATACAAATTTCAATAGCACATGGGGCCAACATCATCACCATAAAAATGTTTGGACTTGCATCCAAATGGGAAGACCATGATGTGGGCATTTTCAAGAATTCTTTGAATCTCTCCCAAGTGTCGTACAAGGTTTCATCGTCCTCTTGAGTGAATGAAGAGATCTCATTCCTCAATCGTGCGGTTTTAGCGGGTGGGAAATACTTTAAAAGGAATTTTTCCGCCATAATGCTCCATGTTGTGATTGTTCCCTTCGAAAGTGTTTAGCCATTGTTTAGCCCGTCCCCAAGAGTAAATGGGAACAAGCGTAAGCGGATGGCATCGTCGTGAGACTCCATTTATTTTGAAAGTATCGCAAATTTGAGAAATTCGCGATATGATTATTTGGATCTTAAATGCGGTAAGTCAATCGAATTGGACAAATTGTTGCACCATTTGAATGACATTCGGTTTGATTTCGAAATTATTGGCTGCAACAGCGGGCCTTACGATACTAGACGACGTACCGTCCATAGATGGCTTGGCGTAGTCGTACATGGTTCTTTGTTGTTCATCCGCCATATCGGGATCCTTGCTTCCGTTAGTATCCTCCTCGTGGTCCGTACTAATACTTTCCTGCGTGTTTGCTTCAGGCGGTCTCGCGCTTCCGCATTCGGCGACGAGTAGGCATGCACTATAGTAAACAAGGAGGATAAGTATAATCCAAGACTTACAAAGATAGACACCTAGAAAGACAATTGATGAAAAAAAAAAAAATGATTAAATTAACAAAAATAAGATGTTCTTAATATTACAATCCCGCAAATGGCGCAAAAACTTGATGGCTCAAAAGCTACCTTTAAAACGTAGGCAAGTGCACCTATCGTTTTATAGTATAGATTATTGAGTACCGAGTGTCATTCCCACGAGGATTGTGAAATCTTTGATAATTCCGTCTTTTTGTTATTTAATCTAACAATTTTCAGTTTTGTGTTTGATGAAAAAGGAAAACAAATTATAAATTGTAAAAATGAAGTAAAATTTTGTAGAATAAGAAATCAAGAGATAGAAGTGTGTTTGAATGTAAATCCCTCTAGAATGTTTTTGTGATTTAACAAGTTAAAAGATTCAACCATAAGCCCTTAAGCAAAAACCAACCTCTTTTAATAAAATCTCATGCTATGTGGACCGTAGAAATTCCCGATTTAAGTTAATCCCTTTCTCAAGGCGAAAAACTCCTAATGTCAAGTTGATTAACTGAAATCTCTTTCTAGTTAAAACCCCCAAGATTGCATTATAACGATTTATGAATTCCCATATTAGGTTTGACCCTAATCCAGAAGATTTATGTCGTCCTATATCTAGGATTGCATGCAACTCTTTTCACTTATACAATTTCTTTTTCACCATAAATCTTTCGATTACCCGATGAAGAAAAGATATCAAATCAATATACCGGAAATATTAACTTGAATAAGATAAGCATGAAATAAGTGAATCACACAAGACATGAGAATTTTATTAAAAACATACAAACCTTAATCACAAATCCATTCTAGAGTTCATTACACTCAAACACTAAGATTTTAGCTACTCATGATTTTGACAAAAGAGTAAATTACACAAGAATATTTAAGCATTGTAGACATGGTGTACTTATCTTTCTCAAAACCTCAATGGACTTCTTCCTTGATTGATGATGTTGCTCCAAGCCTTCTTCTCCAATATTGCCCTAAGCTTTCTTCTCCAAGACCCCTTGATCCCAATTCTACTTAATGAAATGAATACAATGAATATTTCCTGAATATCTAATGAATACCTCTCCCAACTTCAACCCTTGGCTTTTATAGGCAATCAATACATTGATAGTACTCTCTTTTGTTAAACAATTGCCTCCATTTTCCTTGTTGGTTGGTGAATTCTTGTATTCAAGTGATGAGGGAGGGGACATGGGGACATGTTTCAGCAAAATAGGGTGTTAAAAGTGTACAAAAGTGGCCAAAATGGGTTGGTTGGTAAGTTTTCCCCAAATTCCGCAAAGAAAAGTTGCAAAAAGGGGTCCCGGACACGCCCGTGTCAGGCGGCCGCGGCCAGGCGTCTTTGCACAAAATTTCTTTGAAACAGCGACACGGCGTGTTGGACAACCGCGGCCAGGCCGTGTTATACGTTCTGGCCGTGTTTTACGACACGGCCAGGCCGTGTTCGAGGTCATTTTGTGCGATTTTTCCTCCTCTTTTGATCCCCTTCAACATGGCCGTGTTCGGTGACACGGTTTGGCGTTTGGACCCTTTTTCCAATTTTTATCCAATTTATTTCCTTCTTTTTTGAACATGGCCATGTTACTTAACACCCCAAGTCATGTTGAGTGATTTTTCTTGCCTTTTTTCAAGTAATATTGGCTTCACATTGCTCCAAATTGTTCCACCTATAATGTTAAACACATCACACGATGAAATGCTACAGAAATACTTGAGAAACTATGATTTTTCTAACAAAACAATCCAAAAACTATTGAATTAATAATACAAAATATGTGCAAAATGACACTTATCAAGATCATGTAGAAAAGAAGGACATCATCTTGGAATACATCTCAAGTGATAAACAATTGGGCGACATCTTCACAAAACCATTATGTGAGTCAAGATTTGAAGAACTCAAACATGAGTTAGGGTTAATTGGTGGTGACACTCGGAAGAATCAAAGAAAAGAAATGGAACACTAAAAGGGAAAAAGAGTTTGAACTCACAAATCAGCTAAGTAAATCACCAGTATTGGAAAGACAAATATACCAAGTCATTGTTAATTTGAGTCACTAAGAGAACTCTGTGAGAAGAAGAGTTAAATCGGCTAAGGGATAAGTTTGAGTCACTTATGAGCAAAGTGACAAAAACGCGATCGTTTTTACTAAGCGGGAATGTTTTTAAGAATGACGTCGACATAATGATGATGTGTACTGACATAAAGCCGCACACCAAGCTTATGATTGGATATAAATCTTTGCCGCATTAAATACGAGACATTAAATGCTAAATAGGCGTGCAAAATCTAAACCGTTGATTTCGATCACATTTCAAAAACCACCCGCACGTCCTTTCATGAACCATACTTAAACCATTTTCGTCCATTTCTCTCACACACTACCAAAACTGTTCATTTCTCTCTCTCGAAAGCAAAGGCAAAAATCTTCTCAAAGCATTATCTATCTTCAAATCAATCTCTAAGTTTTCTTGATAAAATCTGAAAAATGGCACCAACCTATGATTTTGTCAAGTTAGGAAAGCAAATCCACACCGGTCTCTTGTGGATTTCGACGCATGGTGAAACAGGGGTCGATGACACCCTAGTGAAGAAAATCGGCGAGAAATTGGAAACGTCGGGCTGAAATCGTTTACGATCTTTGGAATATCCGATGACCTATGTGGAGGAGGTCGCCGCGATTCTGCGTGAATGCTTTGAGATTCACGATGAAGGGATAAAGTCATCATTCACGGAAAACGACTCACCATCTCGCCAGGATTTGGTGACACGCTCACTACCAACGGAAGGAGCATCGAGAAATTAGCGAAGCGATGTAAACATTTTCAGCTTGGAAGGAAATAGCCAAGCCCGACTATCTTGATAAAATAATTTACACAAACAAGGAACAAGAGATCACTGAAGGAGGATTATCACAAGCTGTTGGACATAGTTGCCAAATGCATTGACATCAAATTTGGCGGCTTTGACCAATTGTCAAAAGCAAAGTTGATCGTGATGGCGGCGATCATTGAAGAAAGGAAAATAAAATAAAATGGGAGTTTGTCTCGTGAGAATATGCGAGAATGTAGAGAACAAATCCTTCAAGGAAGATGGCACATTTGGAGGATCCTAGGATATGGCCTGTGATTGGCGGATGATGGAGGTGAAAGGAGTCCCTCTTAGACATGGAAAGGCGTTCCATGTTAACAAGAGATGTTCGAGATCAAACCTCTCAGGCGCATGAGAAGAAGAGAGCCTACGCCAAGAGAGGCGACACGAGTGAGGGGGAATCGGTGACCACAAAGATCTGTTGTTTCCTCTCCACCAAAGAAGAAAGCTGCCCCTGCGGTACTAAAAAAGATCACTCTCTGCGCAAAAAGAAAGTTAAACCCGCTCCTTTTTCCCGCCGATCACTGCCCCTGCGGCCGTGTCTCTGCCCGGCCCGAGCGGTCGAGAAGGACTCTCAAATACCTTCTCCGATCGTCAAAAAGAGAGAGAATCGATAAGCCAAGACGGCCAGCTCCTCGAGAAAAAACACTAGCACGGCCCCCGTCCCAAGACTCGAAAAAGCGTCTCGAACCGAAATCCCTCCGGTACAAACTAGAAGACGAAGAAGAATCATCAAGCGCTCCGAGCTTGAAAAACCGGGCCGAGTCGGCCACTCGGTTGGAACAAATACGGCTATTTGAAGCGATCGAGTCCCCAGATATGTAATTGATGAAACAGCTAAGTCTGCTTTGAAGAAGCGTCAGCAGAGGCAACTGAAGAAATAGGCGTAGTCCGCGGTGAGACACAAGAAGAAAGCAGTTGCGATGAGGATAGTGATGTGATGATCCTATCTCCACCTTACCCGGACATCCAAAATCGTCTGCGTGGTGGAGAAATGGAAATTGAGTAAATCGAGGAGCAGTTCCAACGGCCCGAGTTTATAGAAGAAGAAGAAGAATCTGTTAAACTTTCTTGGCTAACCACTGTGATCCCGATCGGATGAAGACAAGCGCACGGATATCCTGCGAGATCTTTAAGGACAAGGAGAAGGAAAGACAGAGAGGAAGATGAGGCACATGAGAAGGCGGCCTCTCGCCTATCTCAAAGCACCACGAACACACACATCCTCTCCTTGATGTCTTATCGCGATGATGAGGATCGGACTCTGCTTCTTTGCCCGCGAGAAGAGTTGCAAATCGCGGCAAGCATTGCACGAATCGAATCCTTCACGAGCAAAGATTGATGGAGGGACCAGGAGAGTCCTCGAAACACGGTGAAATTGATCCAATGGGAGTGGTTCAGCAAATCGCCACTTGTTGTTGCTGCCACCACTTCCACGAGAACACACACATCCTCTCCTTGATGTCTTATCGCGGTGATGAGGATCCTGACTCTCTTTCGCCCCGCGAGAAGAGTTGCAAATGCGACAAGCATTGCGAATCGAGAATCCTTCACGAGCAAAGATTGATGGAGGGACCAGGAGAGTCCTCGAAACACAGTGAAATTGATCCAATGGGAGTGGTTCGACAAATCGCCATCTGTTGTTCTGCCACCACTTCCCCAGCTCACTGGAAGAAGGCAATAAGGGAATTGGCGATGAACCGGATAGTGGGGACCCCGGTCGAGCCAACCCCTATTGAAGGTGTTTTACCACCGCCCAGGTGAACACTCAATAGAAACAGTAGGGAGTTTGGAGACGAGTGACCCAATTCCAAGTCACTCGGTGGTGCACCGGTGAGGGGAAACTCCCCACATGCAGCAAGGTCGGAGAATCTGCGAGATAACTCAACAACGAATCCAGGAGGTGAAGTGGAGGAAGTACAAAAACTAAGCGAGCAAGTTGTCATCAACGGCTCCAGGCGATTGAGACTTTTGTTTGGTGAGTGCCAAGCCTCTGAAGGCTAATGACGCGATGCGGTCGAGGCACGAAGGAAATGTACAGGAGTTAACACTGCAGGCGGTGAAAGTGCAATCCATGGGGTTGAGACTCCAATGGATGCCAACACAGAAGACCACTAAGGCAGGTGACAGTCGAAAGGGAGGTCCAGCCTCGCTACGATCGAGGCTGCGAGGAGGTAATGAAGGCCACGGGAGGTTGAGACTTCCGGGGTAAAGAAGCTAAAGTAGAGAACATCCCTCCCGCTATCATCGACCCATCCGAAAAAGAGATAAGCGCTCCATGATTCCCAGGATAATCCCGATGTAACCTTTCTCGGGAGGATCGGAAAGCGACGAAAGAAGGCGAGTCATTCCCGTGATAGCACGAGCAAGTCGATCCCAAGACTACTCGTCAAACCTTTAATTTTGATGATGAGCCACCAATGGAAATCTCATCATCATCCGATGACGCTTGATAAGGCCGAGGACCCGTCCACTCAATTGGAGAAACCAATGAGACCAACGAAGGTTTGTTGAGACAGGAGAGGCTCGACAAAGTGGGTCCACTTCACAAAAGACCCCGGTGAGACAGAGTCCACTGCGCGAGCTCCCAAGCTGCGAAGGTTTGACTCAAAAGGAACTTCATGCGCACCTCTCATCATTGAACAAATACCGATTGGCCGTGATGATTCCTTTATAGAATCTTTTCCTTTCTCTCTTAGGTACGGACCTCCCCGAAGAGTCGGAGAACGAGCTCGCATTCTTCCATGAGACAGCTCTGTTATTCCATCGGTACCATTGTTCCAAAATGATTATGACTTTGACGCATGCATGGCCATCCAACGGAAGAATCACCAAGTCCGCGCCAGTGTTCAAGGCATTATTTGCTGAGATTGAACGGATGGAGAGGCATCGAGGCCTCTATGGACATGCGATCGGACAACAGAGATGCCAATCTTACTGCGACTTAAGAGGCATAACAGATCGGGATCGAGGAATGGTGGCAACAACAAAGAAACAATGCGTGTGGAACAAGTTAGATACTTCAGGACATTGTTCAACAAGGCTGCTGTATGGAGAGCGAGAATGCGATGCAAAAACGAAGTTGAGAGAACACATTGAGCACATGCATGAAGCTCACACTTTGCCGAGATAAAGGCTGCTGCGTGAGCAAAATAAGAGTGATCTACGCGTTTGGAAGAAAACATGAATAGAATATTCACCTTCTCATGGCTAAGATGAAGCTAATTTCAAAGCAGAGTCCAACGCTACTCGATCCGAATTTACGTCTTGCATACTCTGCGATGACTCGAGGAGACAGAACTTCGACTATCGCCAGGCTCGACTTCCCCTTGCCAATATGTTTCGGCGTTCCTCTCTCCTTTGATGATGCCAAAAGGGGAAGAGGAATACCTTAAAGAAGAAGATCGAAGCGAAAAAGAGGATGCATTGCGAAGGAAAAACTGACTAAGAAGCGAAACAAAAGAAAGGAAAATCTTTTGAGGGGAAGGATCGAAAGATGTGACCTTGATGATTGCACAAACCCCAACAAGGTCTTGTCACGGTGACATTATCGGCTGACAAACTCCCCGTGACTCTGCCACTCCAACACTCTGCTATATCTATGGGCCGAAAAGAAAAGACAATTGAAGCGAGGATGGAGGAAGTGGAAGGAAGAATGGATGCCCGGTTATGAACATCTTGAAACAACATGGAGGCATTCCGGTGAGAGAGAGACACTTATGCCATCTCGGATGTCGGAGACAGAGCCCGATCGTTGATGAATTTAAAACGCTACTTCGCATCCCAAGGATACTTTGCAAATATGTCTATGGATCAAGCTTGGGACTTGTCTTGGGAAAAAGGGTCTCACGTTATGTGAAGAAGGCGACAGTGTGAGACTACTGGCGATCACTCTGCTTGTCACTCACCGGTCACTCAATTTGGAAAGAAGAAGACCCCGAATACACGCCCGAGAGATAGAGGAAGAAGCGATGGTGGAGGAAGAAGTTTGGACCTGAGCCTCGCCCAAAAACATTGAATACGTAGATCCGAGGCAAGAAAGGAGGGATCTCTTTGGGCTGGTCTTGACCAAATAGAAAATTTGCAAGTGGCTAAAAGGAATGCTTGAGTATGCGAAAAGAATAGAAGAAGAAAACAAGAGACAAACTCAGCTATGGGAGGAAAGACAAGAGAGATTAAGAAGAGATGAAGCTGCCAGGAAAGCATATGAAAAGAAAAAGAAGCGGTGACGATGAGAAAAAGAGAAGAAGAAGCGAGAAGATCTTGAACAAGATGAAAGAAGGAGACAATGAAAGGAGATGAAGTGTTGATGTCCACCTCTTCATGTATTTTATGATGTAAATACATACTATGTAAGTTTTCTGCAATAAAGCTATAAATTCTTTATTTTACTCGTGTAAACAAATGTTTGCTCTGATACACCTTGTAAAACATTGTGTAAAAGAACAAGAATGTTATGATCAATAAAAAGATTGATTCTACGCATACATTCTATGTGAATACACTATCTATGTATCTTTGCTATTTGCATTTTTGAATGGTTTAAGTTTTGGCATCATCAAAAAGGGGGAAATTGTTAGGAAATTTATTGTTTAGATTTTGATGAATGCCATGTAAAACTTAGAATAGGAAGTTGGCACCCATTCTTGTTGTAAAATGCATTGTAATAAATAGGGGTAGGGGCTTTAGTTAAATCGGCTACGCTCAAACATGCAAGAGGACAACTGGAGACTAGAAGGAAGACTCATTGCTGAGACAGTGAGTATGGCAAAGAAGAGTAGACGGAACTCTCTTCAAGAAGCGGCGGAGATGCGGTGAGTGGAGTATCGATCAAGTCAACTCAAGAAAAGCCAAGTCTCAAGTTGAAGTAATGGAAGAGTCATCCAATGATTGGAAGGCGACTCAAGTCACCTGGGAAAGCAAAGAAATGCGGTCAAGTCGAGATAATGAAAAAGATCCGTTGCAGAAATCAAGAGAATTACTTAAACAAGTAATATCTCCATACCACCTTTCTCTGAGTGCTCGGTCCCGAGAAGCGTGCAAGAGGAATGAACCAATGGGAAGCATTACAACGTGTCGAAACTCTCGAAAAGGTGAAAAAACAATTCATACGAGGAAATGGCAATTCCAAGGATCGCAACAAGACAAGCCAACGACGCAAGTGACTTTAAAAAATAAGCCTATCTCTTCAACGGGCAAATTTTTGAAAGATCACTATAAAAGGCGAGAAATGATTTTGAGAAGGGTAACGGACGAAACCAAAACGTTCAAGCAATTATTAGAACTGAAACCTAAAATATTCTCAATCCTCAAGCCTACACTCACGAAGAACATCAATCCAACACTCACTGTGAAGGAAAGATAACTTCAATCGGTTGAAGAGGAAAATACTTGAAAAATCAAGGGGTCTACATTCCACGAAGGATTGTAGGAAGGTTCAAGGTCGAACCAAGTCTTAAGCTTTTGGAGGGCTTCGTGATCAAATCCAAAGAGCTTGAGCAAGTGGGCTGTGTAGCAAGCGGTTTTTGCCGCCTGTGAAGAAGGCGAGTCGTCGAGAAGCCCGGAGTGATCAAGGCATCTCAGGCCGAGTCCCAAGGATCAAGTCACCAGTGTGATCAAGACTTGTATCTGAATTTGTTACAACTTTGTATACTTTTGATCAATACCTAGTGGATTCCTCCGGGAGTTGGAGAAGAGAGGAGTAGAAGAATTACCCCATCTTGAACCTCTATAAAAATTTCATTGTGTCATTGACATTTCAAGACTTTAATTCCCCGCATCTTAATTGTTTAAATCTGTTGATAAATTTGCTATCCACTTGATAATTTCTAAGTACTAAACCAAGCACTAAATCCTTGTTTAACCAAACTTAAGGGTGTTAAGTCTTCAATGAAAACAAACCACGCTTGAGTTAATTTAGACCCAACAATTTGAGTTATTCCATCAACAACTCGATTGAGTCATTGAGAGACTAACTCTCTTGATTAACTAAATTGGCTGTCCACCTAGGACACGGTACATGTAGTATCAACTCGAATATTTAAAAGGACTAAATCGAAAATTTGGTAATGTTTATTCAACCCCCTTCTAAACCTTACACTTACACCCCTTGGGACCTACAATGTTGCTTAGACATTGTATATTTGTTGCTTACAAATATTATGTAATTTTGCTATGGTTTTAGATGGTAAGATAACATATATGTTGTTGTGTGTAATTTCCCTAATTTCATGGGATATGATTGTTGGTTTGGTCTAATATACCCCATTTATCAATTTAATTAGGTATTTTTATATATTTTAAATATATTTATTATTAGTCATTGAAATTTGTTGATCTGTGGTCCAGATTTGGTCTTACGTACTTACGTAAGACATTGGTCTCATATAACCCTTCCCCTATATATATACATATATATAGGGAGAGGATCAAGTGAGACCATGTCTCTAGGTGAGACACAATGGACTAATCTCAACCATCCCCCACTATTATTCAATGGGTGTGATTTAATGGATAAAAAATATATTAAAACATTAATTTAATCAACATAAGGGTAATAGGGTAAAATAACATAACGAGGTAGTTATAAAAATGGAATCAAATCTCTTTCTCTCTCATCCATCTCTCAAATTTCACGTCTCTCTCTCTCTCTCTCTCACGCACAACACACACACACACACGTCTCTCTCCATCTCTCCCTCTCTTTCTCAGTTCCTCCATTAACGCAAATGGAAGAACTCGAACTGTGAAAAAAAAACAGTGAAGAAGATGCAATTTATGTTTCAAATGAAAAAACAACGATGAAGGACTGAACTCGTTTATATTTAACCTACACTTTTTAAACTCATTTTACAGAGAAAAAAAATTGTGAAGAAGAAGATGATTTCTATTCCAAATGAAGAAACAACCATGAATAAGACGATGCATCTGTGTAGACATCAATGGAGAACTCGAAACTGGCCATTAACATAAACTCTTAAAAAACTATAATTTTCATGAATAAGACGATGCATAGATACTTATGAAATGATGTATAAATACTTATGAAACGTTGCATAGGTAATTATGAAATGATGCATATATCTGTAGGATATTACATATTTGAAAATATGCCACAAAAATCAACTAAATATGCGTTATCTGAAAACTATCTATGCAGCGTAAAAAAACTAATATGTAGTACAATATACCCAACTATGCAAGATGTCATAAACTATGCAACAAAATCAACTAACTATGCATTATCTAGAAACTATCTATGCAGTGTGGAATAACTAAATATGTAGTACATTATGTAACATCCCATTTTCATAATTTCCAAAAGCAACATCCCATTTTCATAACTAAATATGCATTATATTGAACCTATTATGCAGTGTAGAATAACTAAATATGCAGTACGTTATATTCAATTTTGTATTGTTTTCGTAAAACAGTGCCAACAAAACAACTAAATATGCATTATTTGATGTCTAACTATGCAGTAGAAGAACCCTAACTATACTGTAAAATAAAAATATTTGGAAAGAAAACAGGTTCCTTAAATTCCGCCACAAAATCCGGCAGTTTCAATCTCAGCCCATAAAACCCGCTGGGACCACTAATTTGAATTACAAAATTACCACTTTACCCTTAAATTGGCGGAAATCGGGAAATTAAAAAAAAACTGAATTAATCACATCCCTTCATTTTTTAAGATCAATGGGTAAGATGAGTCCACAATCTCACCTAGGGAGGGTGGTCTCATTTGAACCAAATCCTATATATATATATATATATATTGGTTATTAAAATTATTGGGCCCCTAAATTTTACAAATATTTTGGGGTGTGAGTCCTTTGACTCATTGGATTCATGCAAAGGTACAGTTGTGCATTGGATACATGTCGTTCATCAAATAAAATTAAATACAAAGTCGAATAGAAAATAAAGATCCCTTAAATTGCTCGATATCAACTTCTCAGTGTATTACAAGTCCATTCACTACAAGAAATAAGCCTTTTTGTGATGAAAGTATTAGTGACGACACGCAACTGTCACTAAAATGACTTTTTTTGTGACAACGTGTCGAAGCTAATAACTTAAAAATTAAATTATCAAAATAAATGGTCACTAATAGCTATAGTGACGAATTCGTAAATATGCCGTCACTAATATTTGAGCAATTGCCACAACAGTGTTGTCTCAAACCAATTTTGTTCCTTAAAATTTTGGTCAATCTTTTGTGACGACTAAGTTGTTTCTAATTAGTGAAGTATTAGTGACAACATTTGAATTGTCACAAATACACTATAATTCGTAGCCATGGATCTTTCCTCTTTACTCGGAACGAGCTAGCCAAAGAGTTTGGCTTTGATACCACTTGTTAGTCCAAGTGGCTACGATAATCTAGAGGACGGTGAATAGATTATCCCGGTTTTTCAGATTTTGTCCTCTTTTTCGAGTGAACAAGCAAATGACGAGAATGTAAATGTGGAAATTAAACAACACTCGTCGATTTATAGAGGTTCAACCCACCTAGGGCCTAATCCTCTACCACCCCAGTATATCCAGGATGGAATTCAAAAAGAAAAAAAGATTTTATTAATTACCAAAATTAATACAACACCACCTTGAGGATTACCACAATCCTCTTACAACACCTTCAAGGAGATTACCACAATCTTCCTTCAACACCTATGAAGAGTACCACACTCTCCAACACCTAAGATCACCCAAGTGTACTCTTACCACAAGAGCAACAACAAGGATATCTTGTTTTGGATGATTGACAAAATTCAAGATTACAACTCTATAATAACAATACAAAGATTGAGTGCAAGTGTAATCAAGAATCAAAAGCCTAGACCTCAAGAGTGTGCAAGTGAAAGTACTTAAGCTAAATACAACAAGATATGAAAGTGTTTGCTTGTATGCTCTTTGCTTGTATGTTGTGTTGTATTTTGTTGCTTGAAAGAAGCCTCTATTTATAGGAGAGGTCTTGGCTTAATTTTCCAGACATAGGCTCCTCCTTGGGGAGTGATTTTCTGCAAAAGAAACAATTTAAAATCAAGATTATAGCTGTTAGAAATCAATCCCACAAATTAGGGAAAAGTTGTCTGAAAATGCAACAGATAGTTTGCTGATAAAAAGGGGTGCGACCGGTCGCGCAGAGATAGGTTTAAAATGGATTCTCTGTGAAAAATACACAGGGGGACCGATCGGAGGGGGGTCCGACCGGTTGCCCCCTATGCTGAACGGTTGGGGGTGACCAGATTGAAGAAGCAAGGTGTTCTGTCTTTGGGAGCAGCTTACAGGCACCGGTCGCCCATACCGGTCGACCTCAGGGTCGACCGGTCGCCCTCTCTCATTTTCCCTCCGTCCTTTTTTCTGTTTCAAAACTCAACTCAGGTACAGGTTGCCCTATAGGGCGACCGGTCAAGCCTGAAACATAAGCATTGTCCAATTTTTTATCGAAAATAAACTTCAAGAAATACTCCGAAAAATAGTAAAAATATTTTAAATCGATTGGAAGTATTTGGACAACATTTAGGGACATTGTTTTGGTATAAAAACTCATTTGAACAAAATTATCAAAATCATGATAAAAACATTTATCTAACAAACTCCCTCTTTTTGATGATTACAAACCAAAACAATTTTCAAGAGGACGATTTTGAAAACAAAGCAATTTTCCGGTCAAGGAGTAAACTATCCGTTTTAAAAATATTTTACGAAAAACTTCCCCTATCAACAAGCACATCAATAAGACATATTACATAAGCTAGAAGCATAAGCTTTTACAAGAATAACATAAACATCATGAGCTTAGAAGCTCCCCCTGTCAAAAATACTCATTATCCATGCATATAAGTCCATAAAACATCCAATGGACTAAGTATTCTTCACAACTTATGGCTTTAAAATGCCATAGCTTATAGCTTCTTTTTGTGAGATTTTATTAGCTTCTATGAGCTAACGAGCTAATTTCCTGTTTCTCCCCCTTTGAAATCATCAAAAAGAATGTTAGGATGATAAAAACATCATACAAGTATATCAAAGTGCGCCAAAGAGACGATTTATCAACCATTGAAGAATAGGCATAGAATCCAAATAGAGATGGGAGAAATTAATCATTTGATATCCATAAGCTCGTTTGATTGTCAAGACATGATCTCAATAAGTATATAAGACATTTGAAAGCATAACAAGTCATGTACGATTTGAAATTTTCTTTGCGACAATTCATCAAACACTTTGTGGGCGTGAAAAATAAAAGAAGTTGTATAAGGCCCTTGTAAATGAATCAAGCCAAAAATTTTCGTCACCAAATCAGTTCAAACACCATTCAATACATCATAATTAATAAGCTCATCACAATCATATGAAACTTCCATCAAGAAAATTACAAATAAGCCAAAAACTCAAGGGTTCAACCCAATTGAGCAAAGAAAGTAGAATTCTTACCATTCAATCAGTAAAGATGAGCAATGATGATGATAATCGAGCCTAATTAAGTTCAAGATATAAAATGAATGCAAGAAAATAAATTTGAAGTGAAATTTGTGTGCAATTTGCGAAGGAGACGAAAAATGGATAAAATGAGCCAAAATGGCTAAGTCTGGAAACAGAACCGTTTTTAACCACAAAACAGCAGTGGGCGACCGGTCGACGATATGGGCGACCGGTCGAGGTGATGTCCGACCAGTTGCCCTCACCCCAGTCAGCCCACTGTCTCATTCTGTTTTTCAAAATCCGAATTTTCAACCAAAAATCCGATTTTTCGCCCCTAAGTTTTAAAAACGTGCAAAATGCAAACATAAACCTCATTCAATATGCATTATGCCCAACCGAGCTCGTATTGAAGCAAAAGTCTCGGAAGATAGCGGTTTTATAAAAATGTCCGCTAATTGATCTTGAGATGGTACGAAAGATATCTCAATTTTTCGTTTAGAAATACAATCCCTTAGAAAATGATGTCGAATCTCAATATGTTTAGTACGATTATGATGAACCGGGTTTTGAGCAATATTTATAGCGGATATATTATCACAAAAGATAGAAACATTTTCAAAAGAACGTTTGTAATCCGCTAAGGTTTGTTTCATCCAAAGAAGTTGTGTACAACAAAACGATGCGGAAATATATTCGGCTTCGGCCGTTGAAAGTGAAACATAATTTTGTTTCTTTGAAAACCAAGAAACTAGGCAATCGCCTAAAAATTGGCATGAGCCGGAAGTACTTTTTCAATCATCAATATTACCCGCATAATCCGAATCACTATAACCTTTAAGAGAAAAATTTTTATTCTTTGGATAAAATAAACCATATTAAATGGTGCCTTTTAAATATCGAAAAATCCTTTTAACGGCACTCATATGAGATTCTTTGGGATTGCTTTAAAAACGAGCACATAGGCATACGACATGAAGAATGTCCGGTCTACTTGCGGTTAAATAAAGTAAACTACCAATCATACCTCAATACTTTGATTCATCCACAGACTTGCCTTTCTCATCTTTGTCAATTTTGACATTTGTTGTCATATGGGTAGAGACGGTTCTTCCTTCTTCAATGCCGAATTTTTTCAAAAGTTCTTTTGTATATTTTGATTGAGAAATGTAGATACCTTCTTGGCATTGCTTAATTTGAAGTCCAAGGAAGAAATTAAGCTCCCCCATCATGCTCATTTCAAATTCACCTTGCATCAACTTAGAAAATTTCTTGCACAAGGATTCATTAGTAGCACCAAAAATAATATTATCAACATAAATTTGCACAAGTAAACAATCTTGCCCTTTTTCAAAAACAAAGAGAGTAGTATCAACTTTACCTCTTGTAAAACCATTTTGCAAAAGAAATGAGCTAAGTCTATCATACCATGCACGGGGTGCTTGTTTTAAACCATACAAGGCCTTTTTAAGTTTATAAACATCATTAGGCCTAGAAAAATTTTCAAACCCCGGAGGTTGTTTTACATAGACTTCTTCTTGAATAAAACCATTTAAGAAAGCGGAAATAACATCCATTTGGTAAAGTTTGAAATTTTTAAAACAAGAATAGGCAAGTAAAATGCGAATAGCTTCTAAACATGCTACGGGTGCAAAAGTTTCATCATAATCAATACCTTCTTCTTGACAATACCCTTGAGCTACTAACCTTACCTTGTTTCGAACAATGTTGCCTTGATCATCAAGTTTGTTCTAGAATACCCATTTAGTACCAATAATAGTTTGAGATGGAGGATAAGGTACCAATTCCCATACATCATTTCTTTCAAATAGATTCAACTCCTTTCGCATTTCTAGAAACCAATCCTCATCTTCAATAGCCTCCTTAGCATTTTTAGGCTCTTTTTGAGATATAAGAGCTTTCTCGGCAAATCTTCTTCGGGTCATCACTTTATCAAGGGGATCACCAATAATAAGATCTTTTGGGTGATCTCCCTTAAATTTTAATGCTACGGGAAGATCCAAAGTGTCACCTCTATCTTCTTGAGGAACATTTGAAGTGGATGGTTGATCATTTGATGTAGAAGGTTGATCATTTTAAGCATCATTTTGAACAATGGGTTCAATAATATCCTCTTCATCACTTTCATCATTGGGTATCCTTTCAACACCCGAAGCTTCATTGAATTTGACATGGATGGATTCTTCAACAACCCCATTAGTCTTATTGTAAACCCGATATGCTTTGCTCTTGGTTGAATACCCCATAAATATTCCTTCATTGGCCTTAGGATCAAGTTTGTCCAATTGATCTTAGTATTCAAAATAACACACTTACATCCAAATATTTTGAAGTAGCTAATATTTGGAGTCCTTCCTCTCCAAAGCTCATATGGAGTTTTATTCATTTTAGGACGAATATAAACTCGATTAATGACATAGCAAGCGGTACTTACGGCTTCGGCCCAAAAATATTTTGGAAGAGAAAATTCATTGAGCATGGACCGACTCATTTCTTGTAGTGTCCGATTCTTCCTTTCGGCTACTCCATTTTGTTGAGTTGTCCTTGGAGCCGAAAAATTATGTGCATATCCCTTGGTTTCACAAAAGACTCTAAATTCACCATCAAATTCTTCACCTCGATCACTTCGAATAGACTTAATAGTATCTTCCTTTTCATTCTCAATAAGTCTACACAACTTAATAAACTCATTAACAACATCGCTTTTATTTGCAAGAAAAAGAGCCCAAGTGTATCTAGAAAAATCATCGACAATAACGAAAGTGTAATGTTTTCCACTTAGACTTGCCATACCAATATCCCCATACAAATCTAAATGAAGAAGTTGTAGAGGCTTGGTTGTGGAAATTTCATTTTTGGGCTTAAAACTACTCTTAACTAATTTGTCAAAATGACAAGTGTCACATAAGCCAAGATTTTCAAAATTCAATTTCGGTAGTCCTTTACATGTTGGTTTTTGTAAATATTTTTCAAATTCTTGTATCCAACATGTCCAAGTCGCCTATGCCATAAACTCGTTAAATCATTATTGGCGACAAGACAAGAAACATTTTGATTAACCAAATCACTAGTACAAATTTTGTAAAGATTGCCTTTTCTACTTGCTTCACAAATAATTTCATCATTTTTAAGAATAAGGCATTTTTCTTTATTAAAAACAACATTATAATTTGAATCACAAAGTTGGCTAACACTTATCAAATTAAACTTAAGCCCTTCTACTAAAAGAACATTACTAAGAGAGAAAGAAGAGTTATCAATTTCTCCATTTCCAAGAATTCTTCCTTTGCCATTGCCGAACATGACCATACCATCTTCTTGGAGCTTGATGTTGGTAAAAAGTTCTCTCTTTCCGGTCATATGGCATGAACACCCGCTGTTCACAAGCCATTTTGAATCCTCCATTATTGTTATAGCCCCTATGACCTACAAAGGAATTATTTTTAGGTACCCTATAGTTTTGGGGTCCATGGAGGTTAGCCTTGAGACCTTTGGGTCTCCAAACAAAGCTAAAATTGTTCTTCAATTTACAATTACTAACATAGTGACCAACTTTACCACAATAAAAACAAATAAGATCATGGTCACTATTAGCACGTACAAAAGTCGGACCTTGGTCATTTTTCTTTAAAAGAGGTTGAAAAGGTTTATAGCCAAGTCCTAATTTGGAATGCTCACCTCTTTGTGCATCTAAAATTTTTGTAACTTTGTCCGTGCTTATATTAAAACGATGCACATCCTTTTTTAAATATTCAAGATCTTTGGTGAGCGATTCTTTTTCGGTTTCAAGAGTATGGACTCTAGTAAGAGTAATAGCATGAGCTTTATCAAGAGATTCATAAGAAGTAAATAATTTTTTTTTTCAATTTTAAGCTCTTTATGCTCCTTTTTCAAAGTCTTGTATTTAACAATCAAATTTTGAAATTCAATTTGCAATTCATCAAAATCACATTGCAATTCATCAACGATGAGGTAGAAGAGTTAAAGCGTACCTCATTATTTCCATCGTCTATGGCCATGAGACCATGTCCAGTTCCTCCTTCCTCGTCGGTTGTTTCAAGTAACTCATCCCAAGTTTTGACTTCCGCATTTAGAGCCTTCTTTTTCGAAAAAGGCTTCTTCTTCTTTTGTTCCTCCTCGTCGAGTTTTGGGCAATCGGCTATGAAGTGCCCGGATTTTCTGCATTTAAAACACGAGTTGTCTCTCGGTTTTCTCGCCTTATTTTTATTCACAAATTTTGCAAATTTACGAACAAGTGCGGCCATCTCCTCATCATCCTCATCATTATCATAGTATGCATTATTAGAAGAAGATGCAAGACCTTTAGGGATAATTTACATACCCGATTGATTGATGGATGGTTTGGAATTTTTTCTCTCCTAGAGATAGACTTCATAGATGAGGAGGTTCCCGATGAGCTCGTCGAACTTGAGTGTCTCAAGATTTTGTGCCTCCGTGATTGCCATCACCTTTTCGGACCATGAGCCAGGAAGTGCATTCAATACCTTAGTCACCTTGTCTTCTTCGGAGATGACTTTACCGAGGGCCACAAGAGGATTGACAATGTTGTCAAGCCTTTCCACCATTTTTGAGATGCTTACACCATCATGCATGTTAAAGTTTTCAAAGTCTTTAACAAGCATGGTCTTTCTTGCTTGTTTGACCTTCTTTGTCCCTTCATATATTGTCTCCAATTTTTCCCAAACTTCATGTGCCGACCTTATGCCTCTTATGCGATTGTACTCGGTGGCGGTAAGAGAGCAATGCAAAATATTTAAGGCCTTACTATTTAGCGAGAAAGCCTTCTTGTCATTTTCATCGAACTCCTTGAAAGGTTTAGGAGCCGAGGTGCCATCCTCCAATTTCTTGGTTGGTTGAGCAACTCCTTCAATGACCACATTTCAAATATCGAACCCGCACCCTTGTAGAAAGCACTCCATACGGTCTTTCCAAAATGCATAGTTGTTGGCGTCGAATAGTGGTGGCTTGTTGGTGGAGGCGCCGGTGGTGAGATAAGCTTCATTCGTAGCCATGGATCTTTCCTCTTTATTCGGAACGAGCTAGCCAAAGAGTTTGGCTTTGATACCACTTGTTAGTCCAAGTGGCTACGATAATCTAGAGGGGGGTGAATAGATTATCCCGGTTTTTCAGATTTTGCCCTTTTTTTCGAGTGAACAAGCAAATGACAAGAATGTAAATGCGGAAATTAAACAACACTCGTCGATTTATAGAGGTTCAACCCACCTAGGGCCTAATCCTCTACCACCCCAATATATCCGGGATGGATTTCAAAAAGAAAAAAATATTTTATTAATTACCAAAATTAATACAACACCACCTTGAGGATTACCACAATCATCTTACAACACCTTCAATGAGATTACCACAATCTTCCTTCAACACCTATGAAGAGTACCACACTCTCCAACACCTAAGATCACCCAAGTGTACTCTTACCACAAGAGCATCAACAAGGATATCTTGTTTTGGATGATTGACAAAATTCAAGATTACAACTCTATAATAACAATACAAAGATTGAGTGCAAGTGTAATCAAGAATCAAAAGCCTAGACCTCAAGAGTGTGCAAGTGAAAGTACTTAGGCTAAATACAACAAGATATGAAAGTGTTTGCTTGTATGCTCTTTGCTTGTATGTTGTGTTGTATTTTGTTGCTTGAAAGAAGCCTCTATTTATAGGAGAGGTCTTGGCTTAATTTTCCAGACATAGGCTCCTCCTTGGGGAGTGATTTTCTGCAAAAGAAACCATTTAAAATCAAGATTATAGCTGTTAGAAATCAATCCCACAAATTAGGGAAAAGCTGTCTGAAAATGCAACGAATAGTTTGCTGATAAAAGAGGGGTGCGACCGGTCGCGCAGAGATAAGTTTGAAATGGATTCTCTGTGAAAAATACACAGGGGGACCGGTCGGAGGGGGGTCCGACCGGTCGCCCCCTATGTTGAACGGTTGGGGGTGACCAAATTGAAGAAACAGGGTGTTCTATCTTTGGGAGCAGCTTACAGGCACCGGTCGACCGGTCGCCCTCCCTCATTTCCCTTCCGTCCCGTTTTCTATTTCAAAACTCAACTCAGGTACAGGTTGCCCTATAGGACGACCGGTCGAGCCTGAAACATAAGTGTTGTCCAATTTTTTATCGAAAATAAACTTCAAGAAATACTCCGAAAAATAGTAAAAATATTTTAAATCGATCGGAAGCCTTTGGACAAAAATTAGGGACATTGTTTTGGTATAAAAACTTATTTGAACAAAATCATCAAAATCATGATAAAAATATTTATCTAACAATAAACTTGGAGTTTATTGGGGTTATGTCAATATTATGTCTCACAGTGTTGTTAGTAGGGTCTATGGCATTGTAGCTTTATATGTCTCGATCACTTTATTAGCCAACCAAAGCTATGGGTATACCATCCAATTGATTGCACTTGCCTTTCTTTGGAATCTGAGTTCAGTCACTTCATTTTTTTTTTCTGTTTTTTGAGTGTTGTTTTAAGGATCTGATTTTTAGGATTGTCGTGTAGTTGATTCATAAATAACCTTTGAATTCTATGTTGTTCAATCCACTATATAATCACTAAAATACTTTTTCCTCTTCATTCTTTCCAGAAGAAAATCCATGAATGACACTTGATAGAGTAAAAATGGAATTAGACACTATATATTCCCATCAAATGTCTTTTTGATGAGGTATGAAAATTTCATACATATATTTATGTGAACTTGTGCTTTTGGTAAGTGTTCCTTGAGCTATTCATTACAAAGGAGAAGACATATGGCCATTACAAAGTTGATTGATATTCATTTCAAATATCGTTTTTATGTTTTGTTCTTAAAATGAGTATTTTATTTTGCACCATGTATTGTCCATCCTAGCTAAAAGTTGCCTAGTTGATGATAGCTATGGAGAATTGTAAATCCTGCTTGTAAATTATTGTGTTCAACCCAATGAAGGAAAAGGAGGGATCAATAGTATTGAAAAGAAATGAGAGCTTTGAGAATTTTATAAGGGAAGTTAAATTAAGAATTGATTTTCTTATTGCTTGCATGTTAATTAGTATAGAAAACATTATAAAACTCCTTTTCTTCTTGAGAAAGTGCTATTGAGAAGTTGTATGAGTATCATTTTCAATTGCCCGGTACGTATCCCTGTGGGATACATATGATATTATTTCATTTTCAGTTGACTTTTTCTCTTTGCAGAAGGAAACACCTTTAGGTTTGGCCACACAATCTGCTCATCCTGGTAAATTTGAATCTTAGTTTTACTGTTGTTTTTTCCTCTCACTGATTGCTCATACTTCTGTGTGTTACAGTGTTAGTGTGACATCCATTTGTAGCTTTCTTGTGTTAAGATTTGAGATTTAACTAAACTATTAAAGGGTGGTTGCTTCTTGTTTTCCTTAAGTTGCCTTAAATTGCCCAGGTCCGTTGATAGAATTATGTTTTCCTTCTGCTAGAGTTCTACAACCTTAAATTGCCCAGGTCCGTTGGAATTATGTTAAATTGACTTAATTCTTTGCAAGTTCCTTAGGCTAAGCACGTGAAGTTGGGTATAGTGCTTGTTTAGGTTTATTTAGATCTCATTAACCTCAAATGCCAAAGTCTGAAAAGCAAATCTGAAAATGCTGTGACAACTTGTCTTTTGTTTGTCTCTTTAAGGCTGGTTTTTTCATATAACTCAGGTTTTGGTAACTTAAGTTTCATTTAGCTACAAGACTTTGTTCACTAAATATGTGGATATTAGTTTGTTTTTACACCACTATTTGTTTAGTTGGCATTTTCAACAAATCAAGTTGTTAATCACAGAGGAAGGTTTTAGTACTCTAATGCTTTTGCTATAATATGCATCTTTAGTAGTGCGACATAGAATGTCAAAGCTTAACTTTAAAGTGTGGCTTCTTTTATAATATTAAAAAGCAAATGCATCAATAATATTCTCATTAATCGATTTGATCAAAATTATCATTTTCATTTTTTAAGATTGTTAATTCATTAATATTTATTGTGATATTGTTGACTATAAATCTTTTGTGCAGCGGCGGAGTATGACGAACAAGGCGAACCACGGAAAAAAGCAATGCAATATCACTCAAGGGCGTATACCATTCATTCGACATCGTTTTAAGAAGGTAAAAAGTCATTTTATATTTAAAATTAAATTTTTGTACGCAATTGTGATACAAGTATGTTTTTCAATTTTGTTAATATCGGACTTATGTTGGACAGATCGACATCGAGACGCAAGAGCCCTTGTCGTTGATAGAAAATTGGAAAGACATGCACACACGCGAGATCTTTTGGAGATGATGCAACTAAGGATTTAGATGATTAGACCAGATGATACGATATCTTGCTTGTATATATATACTTGTTATTTTGAACATGATATTGATACTTGTTTTTTGTGTTTGGTTGAGTGAATGCATTGGTGTTGGGTAATGTTAATATTATTAATAGGTGAATACAAGTAGTGTGATATTTAACATGATGTCGATACTTGTTTTTTGTGTTTGGTTGATATCATTGGTTAAATGAATGTATTCATGTTGGGTAATGTTGGTATTGTTATTAGGTGAATACATGTTTAAAAATAGGATACTAAAATAAAATATAAAAAAACATTTAATAAAAGAAGGTTTTTCCGACGACAAAGTCGTCACAAATAAAGTTTCAGAATATAAGCTTTTGAGACGACAAATGTCGTCACAAAAGATCTTAAATTACTTGTGTCAATATTGTCGTCACAAATAAGTCAGACGAAAATGCCCTAACGAAAATCTTGGTGAACGTTTCTGACAACTTATTTGTGACGATATGTTGTCACAATACCATTTGTGACGACGTTGGTATCACAAATAATTTATTTGTCACGAGGTTTACGTGGCGGCTTATTTGCGACGACGTATCGCCACAAAAAATTATTTTGTGACGAAATTCAGTCTTTTGTGACAAATTAATATTTGTCGTCCCAAAAACCTCTTTTTCTAGTAGTGATTTCCATAGTATTGCGTAACCTAAAATTAACCTAACTAAACATATATATGATTTAGGGGGAAGTTGCATGCAGACATGCAAAAATCTAAAAGTGCAAAAAGATGGATGGAAATATGCTTTGGTTGGGGGTAAATTACAAAAGGGAAAAAATTAATGAACCCCCCAAACTATACGCGATTTTCTACATTGCCCCTTAAACTAATTTTTTTTCTACTTAACCCCCTGAACTACATGAAAATTTCTACGGTCCCATCTCTCCTCCCCGTCGGCGGAATATTCTGGTCAGATTCGCCGATGGGTGGAAGAGATGAGACTGTAGAATTTTTCGTGTAGTTTAGCGGGTTAAGTAGAAAAAAAATAGTTTAGGGGGTAATGTGAAAATCATGCATAGTTAAGGGGTATATTAAAATTTCCTTTAGTAGTTAAAATCAACTTTAAAATTTCATTTAATTCTTCTTCAATTTTAGATTTACTAGCTTACCAGGTTCGACTTTTCCCCGTATGCACATCAAATTGTAAATTATGTGTGCCCATAAATATGTATGAATGCTTATATAATATGTTATAATTTCATTGATTTTGTCAAAATGGTGTTTCAGTCTGTTGGGTTCTTGATTATGGATGGCCCGACCCGCCGCGGGCACGGGCGAGTCAGGTCGGCCTCTCCAACCCCATATTAAATAAATTTAAATAGAAAACAGTCATATAGTGGAGATGAATGTCATTTCTATATTTGATTAGGTTTTCAAAGCTTGTATTCTTTATTTTGCTTTAAAGAAATGTTTATTTTAGTGTCTAAATATTTTTCAGAGTCGGAGTAATTTGTTTGGAGGAAATCATGCATAATAACTTGTGAAATTATAAAACTATGATTTAATTTAA
This sequence comes from Rehmannia glutinosa, assembly GCA_016081115.2. Classification (NCBI taxonomy): domain Eukaryota; kingdom Viridiplantae; phylum Streptophyta; class Magnoliopsida; order Lamiales; family Orobanchaceae; genus Rehmannia; species Rehmannia glutinosa. The sequence goes on from CM071927.1 coordinate 49,234,962, forward strand.
TACTTTATTTGTATACAAATGCACAATAAGTATAAGTATAAAAATCTATGAAAATTTTAATATACCCCCCGAACTATGCACAATTTTTGAAACCAATCCCTAAACTATTTTCTTCTATTTAACCCCCTAAACTACATAAAAATTTCTACGGTGCCCTCTTCTCCTCCCCGCCAATGGAATATTCCCATCAGATCCGCCGGCGGGAGGATGGGATGGGACCGTAGAAACTTTCGTGTAGTTGAGGAAGTTACGTAGAAAAAAAATTAGTTTAGGGGACAATGTAGAAAATCGCGTATAGTTTGGGGGGTTTATTAATTTTTCCTCATTACAAAATTGGTCCTGTAACTATGGACGGTTTGCAATTTCGGTCCTCTAAGTATTGAGTTCGCTAAACTAGTCCTGTAAGTTTAAAGGTTTTTGCAAAATTTGTCCTATAAGTTTTACACCTGAGCAATTTTAGTCCAGTAAGTTTCATGTTTTGGCAAAATTTGTCCACCGGGTTTATTTCATATTTTCATAATACCCATTATACCCTTATTCATACTAATGGCTGGTTTGACTAAGTATTTTGCTCAAAATGGTATCAGAGCCCAGGTTTATTAAGAACTTTTAGTTATATTTATTATATTTATATAATTAACAATTGGTGAGGAGAATTATTTCCGAGAAACAATTGTCCGAGATGTACACCTTACAGGACATATCGTCAAATTTTGACGATATATGCACACGAACATCAGGATAAGATCGGATATTGGAATCACCAATATGAGATACAAGAACGCGCAGGAGCCGATAGGGAAGCCTTGAGGCAATGTAAAATGCGAGCAACATATCATATGAGTTTACGACAAATAAACTGGACCTTATATGTAGATCGATGAATCGCCAAGAAGCGATTCATGAGAATTCCCATCGAACAATGATTCCGATGGGGTACCGGAAATGGAACGAGATACTTTCGAGATACATCTAAGATCTCAGCAGATCTTAGAGAAATCCAGAAGACGGTGCAGAATTATGGCAACCGTCATATTCATTTACCAGTACAAGTTCATCAGATCCAAAACCAGATGGAGACGATGGTGAAATATCAGAAGGAAACTCTTAAAATCCATCATGATATTCAAAAACGAGTCAAGAATCTGGAGGACAGGCCGAGTTCTTACGGAGGAAAGAAGCGTATCGATTTCGGAACAGTACCCTATTTACACCAAAAAGAGAAACCAACCGAAGTGATACGAAAAATGATGGACGATGAAAAGCTCATTGCTATCATCAAAGGAAAATCCATCATAAATTAAAAGGATGGATATGGAAAAGATGAATCTTAAAGATCTACATGACCTTGCAGAATCCTTCACAAGATTAGGAATTGTAGATTTAAAGATGAACGCAGGAGATGGATCAGCTTTGGTTACCTATGACCCACAAGGTAGACCAATTCCACCACCACCGCCACCAGTTAATCCCAATGTTGAGGAAAGCGCAGGTTCAAATCCGGGAAACCAGGACGAGAGAATGCATCACGTCGGAGATTTCACGACGGGAAGTGAACCACTTTGAGGAATAGGAGCTCGACAACCTCTTGCAGGAACTCGACAACCTTCTAAAAGGCCAAATGTTTATCAAACGCCTTATGGAAGATCGCACCTTGACCGAATACATCCATATGGGTTGATGTTAAATCTGGACATTCCAGATTTTTAAAATCGAGAAGTTCTCATTGATGAATGGGCTTCAGCTATGAGGATTGCAGCAGGAACCCTCGATCTTACGAAAGATTCATTCATCTTACTCCTTGAAATGAGTCTTGAGGGATCTGTAAAGATTGCCTGGGATATGACCGATGCAAGTACAAAAGGCGCGGTTACATCAGGAGAATCACTTAAAGGAATTATCGATGATATGGAAAAATTATTTAAAATCCAATTTATCGGCACAGGTTACTTTGAAGGATTAGAGGATGAAAAAAGAAAAAGATATAAACAAGCCCTCTACAGCCTTGAGTTACATGATATTTGTCATATTGACGAATATATCAAGTTGTTCAACGAGTATAGGTGGAAGTCCAAGATTGGAGACAGAGAAGCTTCACAGTTATTCTTTGCTAAGATTCCGAGTCCCTGGAAAGAAATGCTAATCAGGGAATACAAGGATGGAGCAGAATTAGATACTGTGGCCAGAAGAATGTCTTTCTTAAAGGCCAAGTTATCTGAATGGTGCTATCAAGCTTCATTGTACCGGAATTACAAGAAATTACGAGGAATAAACAAAGCAGTTTCTCTATGTTATGTAGATGATGATATCCCAACAGTGGTGGAAAGTCAACCAAGGCGGCACAAGAAGAAGAAGGATAGAAGCCATCCATACCCGCCGAAGTAGCAACAACAAAAGAAGCGGTCTTCATGGAGACCTAGAAGGTTTTGGTCAAAACAAAAGGCCCGGTTACAAATCGGGGCAAAGACCAAAGGCACTGCAAGCGAGTAGTAGAGCCTCATTATCGAGTTCTAATCAAGCAAGTACCAAGAACCCAGGAAGAAGAACTTTCAAAGGCGAGCTCACACCGTAGCTAATGAAAGTTTCAAAGATCAAATTGCTGGACATGCGGGTCAGAGGGCATATCTCAACAGATTGCCCAGACAATCAAAGACAAGGAGTCAGACAGTTCGAGGCTACACCCGAGATCGAAGAAGGTGTCTATTATCAATTTGATCCAGGTGTATCAATTTGAGGATATACCCTCAGATGAAAGCATCTATGAAGAAGAGATCTATTCTGATGATGGAAGTGAATCCGATTCGAATCGAGTGAAAAAGAAATTCTTCAACAGACGGTTAGGGAGGATATGTCAGGATTCCTCTCTCACACTACGGTTTCTCATAAGACTCTTATGAGAATTATGAAGGAAGATCCAAAGCTTCAGATATATGATGGGTTTACTATCGGAGCTATGGAGAAGGCGTTGGATAAGATTGGGTTTCGTAACAGAAAACACCAAATTATTCACAGGGTAACAACCAGAGAATTTGCCATTCCGATGGAGTTTACCGATAACCAGATTGAGATGCAGTTGGTCCCTATTAGAGAAATACAGGAGATCAAAAGCAGAGTTAAAAGAGAAGTTGCAAATACACTCTCATGGATTCATATTGGAGCCATAAGAGTCATTATTAAGGCAACATTCAAGGAATGAATAGATTCGCCACTCAATCTTGCTATTTTTGACAAGCGAATCTCACATCTTAAGGATTCATGCCTTGGAGCGGTTACAGGAAATTTGTATGCAGGAAAATTAGCATTCAATGTCTATCCAAGAATTGCATACAATTTGGGAGATCGAGATTTTAATAGAGTCCTAACCCTTCATCAAGATTTCAATAGAGTCGATTTGATGAAAGAAGGAAACAGGCCTTACTCGATTACATACAAGATTTCCTATGCTCTCACGAATACACATCATTCCGAAGTATTCTTGAGAAAGGAATTTATTGAAGTCCCAAGAATCTTTGAGGACTTTGCCAGGGTGGTTCTACCAAAAATCATTGAGTCTCCAACTATAAAGGAGATTGATATGATAATTCAAGATCAACCATCTTCAACAAAAGTCAAGTCTCGAGTTGAGCCCGTAAGGATGTCTTTCCAGGACAAAATGGTGAGTAGTAGCCATTGGGAAGAAAGGAGACCAAAATGATTCGAGCGCATCCCTAATGTTTTCAAAACAACAGGAGAGCCGAAATGTCGAAAGGTTGGCAAGTAATAATATCGACATCACTCAAAAGGATAATATTTTTCCTTGTGATGTTCTATATTATCTCCAACAACCAATAGTTGGGAGGTATCAAGGAAGCCTAAAGATAGGTGAAATTGAGTTTACTATCACCGGAGTAGCGGGGAAAATCCCGGAGCAATTAATACTTTGGGAATTGAATTTCTTGAGGATCATAAACCTTGGGAAAGATTACAAGAAGGAATGGAGTTCACGATGGCGGATAAAAGATACGAATCGAGATGACCACTAGTCCATTCTCCATATACATTTCTATTGGAATGTTATATGTCAAATACAAGGCCGAGTACTTCGCGCCTATATTGATTCGGTGACGGAATATGTCTTGCCAGGGATGTTTTTACTAAAGAAATTGGAGAAGATTTACCACTATTGCGGAAGAGATTTCTCTAAAAGAATTCTTATTCTTAATAGAGGAATTAAACAAGCGAGAAATCATGATCGGAGGCGCGGGCGGTACCCGTGGTACAAAGTAAAGACGCCACCAATCTATTTCCATGATACGGGAGAGCGAGATGTGTTGCTAGGAAATAATTTACTACAAACATTCAAGAGGTTTACACAGAAAAATGAGACAAGAAGACTTATTTTCACGGTCTTATGTGATCATAAGATTATTGTCCGAGAGATCGGAAAGCATTTTCTGAAAAAATGCCTATTAATTTTCGCGAAAGCGTGGTGATGAAGCCAAACTTCGCAATCCAAAAATGGCGGATCGAAGGAAATTTGGTGAAGCTTTATTATCCTACAGACAATTCGGTTTAACCCGTAAGGATAAGAAGATATGGATAATAACTTGTATTCATTTAGAGTACAAGGAGAAGAACGAGTAACTCCAGAGGCTATTGCAGAATTGATGATAAGCCTAATGGAGAATCTGCAAAGTGATGTTACAATAGAAGAACAAATATCACTTGAGGATATCAAGAAGAAGATCCAAAGGAATTATAATGAAGATCCTTTGGCATGGTGGGACAAGAACGAGCTCAAAGCATCCTTGAAGGTTAAACCAGGAAAGGAGTACGAGTTCGTGAGATTCAAATCAATCCTTATGAATCACGAAGATCGTGAGGATATGCAGAAGATACTTAAGGAACATCTAGACCTTAAGTTAATTTCACCAGAGTTTCTCCATACAAAGATCCGTGGATTCTTAGTCGAAACCATGGAGAAATCAAAAGAGGAAAGCGAAGACTTGTTATTAATTACAAGGGGATTAATAACATTTTGGAGTTCGAACGGATACTATATCCCAAGCGAGAAACATCCGTTAATCGCATCAAAGGTGCCAAGATATTCTCAAAGTTTGATTGCAAATCTGGATTCTACCAGATTAAGATGGAGGAAGAAAGCAAGAAGTTCACAACTTTCTCCACACCACAAGGACATTATATTTGGAACGTGATGCCTATGGGATTGGCTAACGCACCCCAGATATATCAAAGAAAGATGGATAATCTCTTCAAAGATTATTTCAGTTTCATGTTCGTGTATATCGACGATATTCGATCGCATCAAAGAACATGAAAGAGCATCTCAAACATTTGGAAATATTTTCGGATGTTTGTCACAAAGAAAAGGATTAGTGCTTTCGAAAAGAAGGCGGTAATCGCAACAAGACAAACATTGAATTCCTCGGAATTGAAATCGATGAATCTGGAATTATTCTACGAGAATCATATTGTAGAAAAGATACAGGATTTCGGATACACTAAAGACAAGAAACAACTTGAGTTTTCTTGGAGTTGTTAATTTTGCTGGGATATTTATTAACAATCTGGCATATTACAGGAAGGTGTTTAGCCCATTGCTTAAAAAAGATGAAGTATTCAAATGGGAAGATGAACATCGAGAAGGAATTAAGCAACTTAAAGAAGTTTGTAAAAAGCTTCCAAAGCTTGCGATTCCCAAGACGAGGACGAACCGGTTCTTTAGACGGATGCCGTGATGATTGGTGGGCGGCGATTCTTACTAAGGTCACACCGAATGAAGAAGTACCATGTAGATATTGCGGTTTATTCACACCTAGTGAAGCAAAAATGAGATGGCATATCAACGAAAAAGAATTCTTTGCGATCGAAAGGCTTTTAAAAAATGGCCTCTATTTTTACTTGGCTAAAAGTTTACTTTAAAAATTGATAATTCAAGTGTCAAGGCTTTTCGAAAAATAAAATTGAATCAAAACCGAAAAAAGGCTCGATTACTTAGATGGCAAGCTGAATGTCAATATTATGATTATGATATTGTCATTATAAAATCTCATGAAAATATTCTTGCAGATTTTTGACACGAGATGGAAGGACGCATTCTTGGCGTGTGGTCCTTAAACGAGTAAAGCATCTCGGGGAAAACCTGGAGAGTCTAGAACGAGATTTTGGGGCGTTATGTCTCAATGCGAGAAGTTCTTCAGGACGACTTCAACAGTGACCGAAATCCATTTCTAGTCAAATACGAGCATGCCCGATTCGCCCGAGGACAATTGTTCTTATCACTGCAAGGGCCTCTCTTCCAGGCCGCATCTCCTACGGGCTCTAACCCGAAGGTTATGGATTCAAGTACCATAATCACAAGTGTTGCGGTGATGCATCCCCGAGGGTGTACAAACTCAGCGTACGAATGTTGAAGCTCCTGTCACAACCCGAGTCTTCAAGTCAACCCGCACCTACGGGGTAAAGAGGGAGAGTTGAATCTTAGGCCACAGACGGCAAATCTAAGGTTCAAACGACGAGATTAAGATTTCTCCTATGCGGTATATCAACGACAATGGGAGAAACTAGTTACAAGGAGAGATATTAACCCGGATAAAACTATAGTTGATATCTCGTGCAAGTATCCCAGGGGTTTGGATGAAGCCAGAAGTCATCCAAATGAAGCACAGAATGGTATACGTTTAGAGCCCTACCTTCAATCTATCTTTGTATCACCAGGATTCCCGAAATTTCAAAATTACCGAAATGGATTGGGAAGCGGTTTGAGATTTGGGCCAACAATCCACACTTGGCCGATGAGACATTTTGGAACTATATTTTCTAAGTGCGGCTCCCGAACCAAAGAAAGAAAGCTTTAATGAAGCTTTTCATTTCATCAAGCTAAGAAGACCGGATGGAAATGCTTTAAAATATATAAAAGTATCTTCACCGGAAGAAGGACCAGTATTAGTAGGAGCATTTTCTGAAGATGAAGCTTCTACCAGACGAGCATGGGGTCTTTGGGTTTGTCTAACCGAAATGGACAAAGTCAACCACAGGATTTGCAGAGGAACTTTTCGAGACCAAAAGAAGAATTCTCTGGGAGAATAAGATTCCGGCAAGTAAAGAAACTTACCGGAAATTCTGTAATATGGCGCATGTTGGCCGTTGGATCGACCGAATCTGTCAAGCATGCCCCGAATAGAAGGAACCCGAGTTTGGGAAAGGTTTCCGACCCAAACTCGACCGACAAGACCATACAGCTAGAAAGGATAAGGGCCCAACTCACAAGACGCGTTTTCCTCGGGGACCACGCAAACCAACTTTTTAAAAGATTCCCCGACAACCATCACATGGGCTGAGTCACGCGGAAAGAAAAGAAAGACAGTTGGCGAGGCAATAATACAGGATATGACGTAAGTAGTGACGTCATAAGTTTCAACAAGATTTGAAGTCCTCATTTCAAGTCCGGACTTACCTCTATAAATTGCAGGATTTGAAGGAAGCTGGGGACATCGAACATTCTCCTTAGTTTTCTTACAATAAAATCTGAGTGAAAAATTTGTAATATTTTGAGTGTTTTAGTTTTCAAGTTTTTATGTGTTTTCGAGTGCAAGCCTCATCTATGAGAGGTTAAACCAGTATTCTCCTCCCAAAAGGAGATTACTAATGTAATAAATATTTCAATAAGTTCTTAATAAAAATGGGCTTTCTGCTTCAACATGTCTTCATAATGTTCCATTAATTCATCCCGTTTAAGAATTACTTATACGCCTGGAGTAGGAAATGAACCAAGGTTGTGCTGAACAATTGCTGAAGGAGTCGGATAACTTGCAGATCATCTTCCCTGAGGGTGAGGTTGAATAGTGAGGAGCTGATTGTCAAACGATCTGGGGGTAGTAATATTTCGACTGGTGGTGTTGCGAACCATTTCACCCTTGCTATTTCGGTCAAAGAAGGTATGAATTTTAAGGGATTTATTAATTTTACGGAAGCATGTTGGGCCTGATATGGTCGTAATGGACTATATCCGTTTTAACAAAACTTAGTCTGAAATCAAATTATTTAGTATTATGAGAATTCTGCAGAAGTATGTCCTATTGAGTTTATAGGCTGGAAACCTGACATGATCCATTTAAAACCTCTGAATAGAGACTGGGTCTAAGTAGGTGTAACAATGCCACGAACAAAATAGGGTTCAGAAAAAGCAAATTCCTATAATCTATGAAATTTGGATTTATTGAAACATTTTGGAAGCCTTTTGAGAGCTGCTAGAAAAGAAGAATCCCACCCTACTGGTAGAGGACTTGCTTCAAAAAGAGGGCAAAAGGGATCCATCCAACGATAGACGGGTGGAACTCACCGAGATCAATCATATCTTCCCGCGTTCAAGTCAGATAGAACTTTTGGGAAGCTCCAGGATAGACTCCGTGACGTGATTGAGGATCTTTTTTAGGCGAAAGCCCCCTATAGTCACCTATTAACATAATCGAAAGATGATGCCTTCAAATGCGCTAACAATGCTCTAAGGAGCTGAATTTCTTTGAAAAGAGCTTCCTGTCACGTCCGAACGTGTCGGAGAAGACTGCTGGCCCCTCATCTTTACCGTCCAAAGCTAAGCACTACCTTCTAGCTCATCCTGGTTCACCGATATCCATGGCCGATCCACTCAAATATATCATGACACATCGACCTTGTCGTAAGTGGCTATGGTATGAAAGCATTGATATTGCTAATTCTCGAAAGTTATAGGACTATTATTGCTACCTTCTTAAAGATAAAGGACAAAAAATGCTATTCTGCCATAAGGGCAAAATGGTCCAGGACCAAAACTGCAATTCTAAATAGTTAAAGGACTAAAAATGCCACCGACCCAAAGATACAGGACTAAAATTGCAATTTAGCCCTTTGGTTGGTAAGCAATATCTTCTTTTTCTTGGCTTCATACATCCTCAAAGTAGTTGAAGAATGTTTTATCAGTTAGGAAAGGGTGAAAATTGAAAATACACTTGAAAAAGGATCAATGTTCATACTTAAAGATTTCATCCAAATTTTTTAATTAGATCAATAGGAAGAATTTAAAATGAAGAAGGGGGAAAGAAAGTTCATGAATGTAAATTGTAATAATAGAATTTTCTCACTTTCCCCTTAAAGAAAAAGGAATCCTTATCATGATGATGGTTTCGAACATGCAAACACATAAGCCCTTTAGAAGCATAAAAGAAAAACTATACATCACTAAAGCATAAAGCTGGAAGATTATCTAATATATATCTTTACAAAACAATGATTTTTTTTTCAAATTTCAAATATTTAAAATTTGACATACCTATATCTTTGTCCCTTTGAATTTGTTTTTTTTTTTTTATCAAGAAATTAAAAGCTTATGATATTTATGCAGGTATATTTTACCAAGTCGAATTAATTTCATTTGATACTATTTTTAATTGGATAGAGAACAAATTGACCAAACCATAATCTCAAAATAATAGTAATTAATATATAAGAAAAAAAAAAAAAAAAAGGCTTAGTGGGAATGAGGAGGAGACATCAAGTATGATTAATTCCTCCATTCAAGAGTCAAAAAAGCAGAAACCCACCAAGAATATACATTCACAATTGCACTCACAAAAGATTTAAAAATAAAAGATTAGACACATATTGATGGTGATAAAAGCAGACAAAATTAAAAAAGTTCACATCATAAATAAATGAATAAAATAAAAATATATTCAGAGTGATGAGTGTAGTCAAAACAAACAATCCCTAGGCGTCATTTTTTCCTCATATCATATATGCATCCATAAAGTTAGCTAACTCAAAAAAAGGCAACACACAAACAACTGAAAAACATTCTTTCTTTGCATCTAAGACAGCTGCAGACAAAGGAGCTAGAGGTGAAATTTGATCTCCATCACTTTGCCTTTTTGTACGTACGTAATACTCCTTTTTGCCTTGTTCACATCAAATATCCATGGATACTGCTCACTGGACGCAGGTACTCCCAACACTTCCTAATTTATATATAGCTCACTGTTTTTTCATTTTTTCTTTTACTTTTTTGAGTCTTTTCTGGCTATCAAAGAATTAACAATATATTAGGGTTGATGTGCTTAATTGGATCAAGTTATCATAGTTAGCGGCAAATTTGCTTTTTTGGTCCGTTAAGTTGGCTCGATTTCGCTTTTAGTCCTTTAATTTTTATGGGTTGCGTTTGGCAAACACTATATTTTCTAAACCTGCACATTTAGTCCGATTTCAAAATTTCGGGGATATCTTATCCCTAAAATGCTGAGTTTGGCCATTTTTCCTTGAAATGACTATATATATGCTCCATTTTTTTTTTTGTAGTGTCCCTCCTTTGCATGTGTAGTAATATGCTCCATTTGTTAATTTATCTTTTCTTTCTATATATATATATATATTCTCAAATTAAAGAAGTGTTTTGTGAAGTTACCTAATTTGTTTTGTTTTCTACTTTGCTAGCTATCAGCTAGCTTCTATGTTTTTAATTATATCAATTTCATCAATCCCAAACACATTCCAGCTTAATTAATTTATATATGTATTATTAATTAATTTCAGGAATTTGGAGTGGCAAAAAGCATGGTGACTGAAATAACAAGGCCAGTAATGGAGAGAAAAATAAGGCCACAAAAAGAGGTAGCCCTAAATTGTCCAAGATGCCACTCAACAAACACCAAATTCTGCTACTACAACAATTACAGCCTCACTCAACCAAGATACTTTTGCAAAACTTGCAGAAGGTATTGGACTGAAGGTGGGACCCTAAGAAATGTTCCAGTTGGAGGTGGTTCAAGAAAAAACACTAGTACTAGAAAATGTTCCACCTCACCTTCATTATCAATGCTCACACCTGATCAAAAACCAACCATTGATTCTCCCGCCTTTTCTTCTCATCAAAACCCTAAAATCCATGATGATCATCTTAATCTTGGTTTTCAAGTTAATATTCCAGTACCGGATTATAATAATCATGAGTTTCTAGGGTTTCCCAAGATTGAGGGTAGAGGTGTCATTAATAATTCTTCTTCTGCCCTAAATTTTGTAAATATTAATGCGGCCGCTAGATCAGGAGGACTAAATTCCTTTTTCCCTATGGCCCCAACTTACACTCTAGAAAATACTGCTAATAATGCCCTTTATGCATTTCAAGAATGCAAGCCATCTCTTGCTTTCTCCATTGATGCTGGGATTAATAATAATAATAATAATAATAATAATAATAATAATAATAATAATAATAATGGGAGTAGTGGATATGGGAATAATTGTAGCGTGCTGCTGCCACAAGAAAATATTAATGGAAGCAGCTTAATGTTTGCATTGGGAGCAACAAAACGACATGACGACTCAACCACAAATATTCAAGCTGCAGATCATCAAGAAAAGGGACACCAAAATTCAAATGGATTTTGGAATGGAATGTTAGGTGGAGGAGGGTCTTGGTGAAAACAAGAGATCTATCCTTTTTTTTTTTTTTTGGTGTCATGGTTGGTTAGCTGTTTGGAGTTGTTCAGAACTAACATACATATACTGCATAGACTGTTATGCATTTCAATATAGTTTCTTCATTTTACTTTTTTTTTTTTTTATGTATTGTACTAATTGGAGCTACAGCCTACATAGCTTCCAATATTGCCTAAACTGAGCTTCTTGTATTTGTTATCTTAATTAATTACCGAAATTAAGTTATTGCTTTTTTTTTCCAGTGTAACTAGATTGTCAAGTACTATAAACAGTTGTGTAACATTATTTGGAATTGGGTTGCTAATTAGAATTTATCTTATACTTACCTAGTTGTTCGATTTATTATTATATATATAATGTAATTTTATTTGGTTAACTTGCATATATCATCGCTAACTATATATGGCTAGGTTCAATGAAATCTAGCTCACATGCAAAATCATCAAAAAGGTTTTATATATGTCATCAAAAGGTTTAAATAATGTATATACAGTTTGCCGAAATTAAGTAACCTTTGCTTTTATAATTGATTCAGTATTCCAATAATTTAAATTCAGACTCTAAATTAAAATTATTGCAGAAAAGATGGAAAACAGTAGTAGCAGATCAAGGTGTTGCTTTTGGGGATTGTTCCCCATTCGTACTGGCATATCATCATGATTGTGTTGAAGTGCATGTTCTCTGCTGCATAATCTCAATCAATCTTTTAAAAATCAAGGTCTAATCAAAAAGTTAATCTTAATTAACTCCCCCCACCCCCACCCCCAAAAAAAAAAAAAAGGAAAAAGAAAACGAGAGAGAGAGAGTGTGTCCTGGATAGAAGTCTTTAAGCTGCATTCTTTTAGTATTATTTTCATCTTGACTGAGATTCATCCAGCTAAGAAAGCACTTCATCAAAGATTGATCATAAAAGGACTTCAAAGAAGAGTAATTAATTAAATACTTGATGATGACCACAAATGTGTGAGTTTGAATTCCAGATAATTGACACTTCTTTAAATTTCAAATCCATTGGATAATAAATCATTTTTTCTATAACAGCACTAATTAAGTAAATCATGGCATCGGTGATCTATCCACAAATTTGAAAATATTCAGCTTAAAGCATATTTGTGGTATAGTATACTAATTATTGTAAAATCCAAAAGTTGGTTTTTACCTGCCTCAACCAAAAACCTCACCTAATCAATTTTCCTAATTAGCATATATAGCCATGATCGAGTACCAATCATAGTTTACAAGTCATCCACAGTTAACTATTCAAACCAAAATAAAGAAAAAGTCTGACAAAAACTATAGCAATTTGGAGTATTTAAGGGTCCCTCCAAACATTACTCTTAAACAAGTGTGCCCAGGAATTTTAATTAATCCATCCACATTGGAGGATTACTTTTCTTTAATTTCTTTCAGAATGTCCTGTCAAGACATCTGCGCGCTGCATGTGATATCCGAGGCCCGACATCTATAATGTGGTATCATACACCCCACTTTGGCCTTTACACGTACTTAATTAATCGTTCACGACAGTGAGAAATCTAACAGTTTGATGTTTTACTATAGTACTATGCATTAATTTGTCTCATTTAGTAGCATAAAATTAACCTACATTATTATGATTCGCCCCGTATATATACGAGTATGAACTTTAATGGAAAAGACGGAAAACTTTGAACTTCAAAAATCTATATATTTATTTGCGTAAAACTGAGTTTCGTAGTCCATTCCAAATAGATTTTTAAATATGATATAACATATTTCGCACGTTTGAATTGAATGTCAAATAAAAAAGAGCAAAGTGTATCATTTTCATTTCTTGTGTTCTAAGGTTGCCGAAAAATATTTTATCTCCATATTTGGACATAATGCCATTCATCCTCTAATATTAGAAGTTCATATATGAATCACCCCTCAATCCTCATAACACCGCACGTGTGAAAGCAATAGACAACCCACGATTAAATCATTGCACCTAAGACCAACTTCAACCCAACTTCAAATCCCACACCAAAACACCAAATATCCAAAAAACTCCCTCCAACCCAACTCTAAACATTACACCAAATTTGGTGTAATACAAATATTCCCTCTTTGCCCTCAAATTTCTTCTACTTCAAACTTTTAATTCCTATTATATCCTATATTTGATATATAATTCATTTGTAACATGGTTTTAGCTATTTAAATTTTGTATATAGTTATTATTTTAGATGAACAATTATAATAACTAACAATAACTAATATTTACCAATAAATTATTATAAACTGAACTTAAAATTTTCTACAAACTATAATAATTAACAAACAAAATTACAATTTAATTAAAAAAGCATCAAAATCGAGAATTAGTAATGTATTAATCTTCTTTTGTCTTTAAATATTTGTTTTAGGTTTGTCGTTTTAATTGTCTAGTGTGCAATTTAGTATTTTTATTTATTGTGATATTAGTTGTAATATTTATTTTGCAATATAATTAATTAATATAATATTAGTTAAATATAAGTTTTTATTTAGTTACATTAATAGTAATAAAATATAAGCAAAATAAATAATTGCATAAACAAATAAATTTATTATTCCAAAATGAAAAGAATTATTAAAATACTCATTTGGTGTAAGATTTACTGTAATGGGTTGGAGATGGTTTTTGAAAAATTACTTATTTAACCTTTTTAATAGCAAAGGGTAGATTTATTTTTGACCTTTTAAATAGTAAATGACAATTATATATTTAATTGTGATGAAAGGCCATATTTATGCCTATAAATATGAGTTGTTTTTCACATTTGAAACACATACAAAAACTTACAAAATTTCCATATATCTCCTAAAACTCGTGCAATTTAATTTTTGGTAATAATATTCAGGCATAATTTCCAGTTCGCTGGAATAAGTAATCCGGTTTTCTCGTCTTAGAGAAACAGACGTCCAGAATAGGGGACACATCTGTTTTAAGGATAGTGTGTTGAACACACAATTGGAGCTATTTTTATTTTGTTTTCTTTGCAAACTTTACCGATTCGGGTTTTTCAATTCATATAAACTCCTATTTTCGTAAAAACTTAAAACTGGTTTTTTTTTTTTTAAGTCTTCTAGGTACAGTTTATATTTATTATGCTATTATCTGATTTTAATCCAAATTTCTGTTGCAATTTTGGATTTAATCAACTATAAAGGTTTCAAAGTTTATACTTCCAGATTAGTTGCCAACGGTTGCAACTTCAGGTTTTTAATCAAATTTTTATGTGGTTTTGTGTGAGGCCGTCTCACGGATCTAATTCATGAGATGGATTCTAAACATATACAAAAATATGGATTCATTTCATGGGTACGAGTTTGGGTCGAAATTCTATTTTAATATAGGTTCCATGTGAAGCCCCGATTTTTTCGAGCTATTAATTGATCCTTATTGTCGTTTATACTTTTGATCGACTATTTTACCGCGTCATTTTGACGGATAATTATTAATAATATATATATATATATATTTTGTATTTTATTTCATTTTATTTAATTACTTGTGATCATGATCATCATTAATTCTATTTTGCATTTATGATCACTTGATTGATCATTATTACTATTTTTGTATTTATTAGTCACCTTAGAATTTTAAGAGACTATTTATTTTAGAGACTTTTACCTTATAGAATTAATATTTTGATTTAGATTAAGTGATCATGAGACTTACAAGTGATCAAGGAAATCACTAATTATTTTGGAGATTGATATATTTCATCTATTATCATCAAATTTGGGACAAAAAAAAATATATGGAATTACCAAATTGCCATTATAGTCGACGGCCATGGTGGATATTTTTGGAGTAAAAATATCATCCAACTCTTGTACACCTACACCTTATATTAGTCATCTTGTGTATAATTATACCATTAATTCAAACATTATACACATCATCTCTTATATTATTTCTTTAATAATATTTTTGCCAACATGTTGGAAGTCTTCCAACATTCCATTCAAACCAAGTCTTTCCCATACCTTTGACCCTCAAATTGTCTCCCATGCATGAGGCAAAATGCAAGACACAATTTAAAAAAAAAATTCCTCTCCCCCTCCCTCACTAGGTGGACGGCCATATGGCCAATTTTTGTCAAAAATTTATCTCATTTTCATCTAACACATTTACTCTCAAGCAAAAATCCTCCTCCTTCTCTCTAAAAACTCCCAACTTCTCTCTACTCTTCCTTTCACTTTCTTCTTCAATACTTAGAAAAATTTCAAGATTTTTCCTCCCTATTCTTCAAAAAAATCGAACCATCACTATACAAAGGTAAGAAATTTTATCTTCAATCCATTTTTGATATCACATGGTTCATCTCTTCCACCTTCTTAACTTAAATTTGAATTTGGTTTGGAGGTACATTTAGAAGACCATGAAGATTAGAGCTTGACAACATTTTTAAAGAAGGACCTCAAGCTTGAAGAAGAAATAGTAGAGGAATTTAGACTACAAGGTAAGAATTGAGTACTAGACCCCTTCTTTCCTACTCTTTCTATTTTTTTCAAATCTTAACACCCCTTTTTCATTTTTGAGAAATAGGGGCTGACCTTAGGTGATTTTGGAGTTGAGCCAAAATTTCCAATTTTTAAGCTTCAACTAGTCTCCAAACCTCTACTACACAAGGTAAAGTGTAGTCCTTCTCATTTCCTTATTTCCTTCTTTTTTCTCCTTAATTTTTCTCTCATTTTTCTAACTTCAAATTTTTGATATTTGTTGAATTAGGGGCTGACCTAAGAAGCCTCATCCAAAAATTGTGAAATTATCCCTTTAATTTCACAATTTCCAATTTTAAGGTGGGTGGAAAAATATTTTCCAACTATTAGGTGTTTTTATTAAATGCATGTAGAAAATTTGATCATGAGCCTTGAGATATATATAATCTATGTATTGCATGTCAATTTTATGTATCAAGTCATGAAAATTCTCAAGAGTTGCTCAAATTTGCTATTTATTGAATTTTAGGTGCATGCATGTGCAATTTAATGTTTTAATTAACGAATTCTTGTATGTATTGGGCATGCATGTGTATGATCTTTAAAATCTATGTTTTGGATGCCTTATAACCTGGAAAAGTCGAGCATAATTGATTAAATTTCAATTTTTGACTTAAAAATGTAAAAATGGAAAGTTGGTGGACTAAATTGCAAGAAAATGAAAGTTAAAGGACCCCTCTGCAAATTTCGAAATTTGGGACTGTACTCAGGTTCAAAAATGACTTTTGGATATTTTAATAAAGTTTTAAGAGTTTTAAGATAAATAAAATCAACCTTTAAAATCCCAAGGACTAGATTGTAAAATTTTGAAAGTTTAAGGGCTACTTTGCAATTTTAAAAACTGTACCAGACCTAAACTTTAAAATTTGAAAATTTTACTCTTAAGGTATTGGGAATTACATATTTTAAAGGTATTCCAAAAATCCAAATGTTTAGGGCTTGGAAAGTTATTTTACTAAAATTGAGGGACTAATGTGTAAAATACTAAACTTGAGGACCCAAATGAAATTTTCAGGACTTATGCAGCCCATGCACCTGGAAATACTAACTTAACTATAACTTAATTATATTTGGACCCAAGGTTCAAATTTCATGACAATTGGACCCCTAAAAGCCTTAAAGGCAATTATTTCAAAATGGGACAAAAATGATATTTTCAAAAGTTTAAAGACCTACACATATTTATTTTAAAAAATGCTTTTGTTCCAATATCCCACTAACCTTAATGACATTTTTCAACTGCAATCACATTAAAAGCCCTTCCGGATTGTGAGTTCCGATTATTTTAAACTTAAGGTCCGAATTGGCAATTTTCACAAATTTGGGGCCAATGTGAGAATTTTACAAAATCTCGACCTCAAAATTTTAAAAACCTGAATCTCTGGACAATTTGGAGAAATTAGGAACTGACCTCTTAATTTTTCAAGGTCGGGATATTTATTTATTCAATTTTTAACCCCAAAAGTGTTGGTTTTTACAAAACGGGGCTAAATTACAATTTTTCTTTTATAAAGGACCTAACTCAAATTATTTTCTCTTTTACTAAAATAGCCCTGGACCCTCTGACTTGGACATTTAATTAAAGTATTTTATTTTCCCAAAAACCCTTCACTTATCGGATGAATTTGACCGATTAATACCCGGTCGCAGAGCGACTTCCTCGCCTTGCGATTTCGAATCTATAACGGGACCTATGTTCCACCTAATCTTTCAAGATATCGAAGGTTGCTTATCCTTTCGATAATCATCTTCATCCAAAAACTCCACCAACGCCAAAATTGCTACTCGCGAATTTTCAAATATTTTCCTGAACTGCTTCCCTGAATCAATAATACTCGATCGCCTGTCTGACGTTGTTGCATGTCTTGTAATTACTTTCCGCTCGAGTCAACTTGGTGTGTCGAGCTCACAATCGGAATGGATACATCGGGGATGGAACCGGGCAACTCGGCTGCTATTCCACTCTTCCGGCCCCATCGTCCTAATCCCGCAACTGAGGGACGGAGTTTGTCCAAGGGAAGCGGGTCGTAGTACTTGAGGTATAATCATGATTATGACAGATCCGAGCCTTGCAAGCTCCACTGTGGATTTTGTCTTTGCCTATGGAGCGATAAGGTGCCGGTCTTGGACCATCCCCCCCGGGAGTTACAAGGAAGAACGAAGGAATCGCTTTGTCGATCCACACATTCCGGAGTTATCGAACCCGTTTGGTTGGCGCTACAAATCCGTACGCAACCGCTACTTGTTTTGCATTGGTTGGCGCTACAAATCCGTACGCAACCATTATCTGCCTTGCATTGGGATTGGCGTTACACTTCCGTACGCAATCCTACCTGTCTTGAATGAATCACATAGTGCCTGTATGACCATGAACTGTTTTCTTAAACTGTATAAGTATATTATTTAAATATTTTATCACGACGCTTATGAACTGTGTGTGAATCCATGCATCACACTCACGCGTTTTCATATAATTGTTTTCTCACATTAACTATATTGCGCCACACTTGCACACGATCACCCCATCCACTGAGATTTCTGTCTCATCCCCACCTATTTTCTAACCTTTAGATGGGGACTGTATTGAAGATTTCGAACCGGCCACAGATTGATGACCCTCGCCCTGTCTGTCAATCTTGCACTTACTGATGATCGTTCTTATTTCATGTACTTCTATTGATGTTGGACTCCCGTTTATCCTGCTACTCTTTTCTCTCTTCGACTGTAATTTAAGGGCGTAGGACCCTTTGACGATTAAGATTTGGATATTGTACTTTACATTTTGTTTTAGTTTTGGCCAAACTTATTCGAGTTATTATGTTGGATGTATTTGGATTTTGTTGGAACTTAAGTTGTAACTTGTACTTGTTATTTTATTTCACGCTATTTAGACTCTGTCTCATTGGGTTCTCGTCGATATTTGTCCTGGACTTGTTTGGTTATTGTATTTAAGATGTGGATCGTTAAATCGCGTCCCGTTTGGGCGTGACGATTAGAGTGGTATCGAGCTCGGCTAGTAAGATGGAAACTTACACCGAGCCGACCGAGATAGGACCCTCGATCCGTGTTTTGGGTAGTCCGCGACTTGACCAATTAAGTGTGAATTTGATTTCAAATTGGCATAGAACCATCTTATTGATGTTTGAACTAAGTTAGAACGCATATTTTGAGATTTCATAGTCATACTTGTCTTGACTTAGTTGATTTTTGACCGATTTCCTTATTCATTCTTTCCTTATTCTCTCCTTATCTTTCCTCTACCTTTGGTGATCCGCCTTAGTTTTGTTTGATCGGGGATGGAGCCGACGCCGCCTTCATGGTGGGATGTTTTCCATGCCCGTCTTTGAGCGGAATATTACCGGACACCGATGATTCACCGCACGGGAGAGTGATCGCGCGACCACGAGCTAGCCCGGAGCGCCAACGTAATAGGGACTGACTCGGCGCTTGGCGATGAGCCAAGATGAGAAGAGCGAGCCGACCATCTTTGTCATCAAGGACCGCGATAACACCATAAGAGCGCGGGAGGACCAAATATAGAGTATCCAGGGCGCGCTGGATAACATGCGAGAGAAGATGAAAAGGGCAAGTGATGACCGCCAGAAATGGGAGATTGACGCCCGCCTATCCCGCGACACCATCGAGCGCTTGGAGGAGACCCTCATCAAGCAGATGACAGTCATAGAGGACCTTACACAGGCCCTAGCTCAGAGAGACGCCGCACTAGAGGCTGCTTTGGCAGCCAATGCTCAGCCATTGCCACCGCCCGAGGTGGAACCCATACCTGACGCCGAGGAGGATCCCGAATAGGACCCCGAGGAGGATCCCGAGGAGGATCCAGTCAACGTTGGAGAGCCGGAGGCACTCGAGGCTGCTCCACTCGATGAGGCTCACGGATTCGAGCAGTGGTTGGACTTCGTGGATTGGCCCGAGGTTGAGGCGCCACCTCAGCCCGACCCAGCCCCGATTATGGACATAGCTGCGAGCGACGATGATGGCGATCTCACTGATTAGTTAGCTGATTGTTAGTATGTACTTCTGTTGTTGTAGTCGCGTATTCCAGTGTTGTACCTTACTTTCTTTTGTACTAGATTCTGTTGTATTTTGGTTCCGATGTATCTTGACTTAGTATTTCTGCTGTTGTACTTTGGGTGTATTCAAGTTTTATTTTAATGGATATGCCTTTTGCTATTTATTCAGTGTCTTGTGTTTGTTGTTACTTTCCCTGCGATACTACTTGCTTTACGCGAATTATTATTGTATTCATTTACTCGTGAATCGCAACTAACGCTTCAAGATACAGAATGGCCGAACATCGAGGACGTGGGAGACCTCGTCGCGTTCCACGAGGAGTTGATGATGTACCCAGGGACCGGGTACCCTCTCCGAACTACCACCGCCTCCTCCACTGCTGCGCAGAGACAATTTGACCGCACAAGCCTTACAAAATCTTGGTTTTTATGAGGCAACAGGCGAGCCTCAACCCCGTGCTCCCGAACCCGCCAGAGAGGCGAACGATCGCATGTTGGATCGATTTCTGCGGTTCGACCCACCAGCCTTCTTGGGAGAGCCGGACGATTTGAAGGTAGAAGAATGGGTAGAGAAGTTGGAGAATATCTTCAATGCTCTTCAATACTCCGACGAGCAGAGAGTCACACTCGCCGTATTTAAATGGGAATCGCCTCTGCTAGAGACGGTGGAGGGCGATTGAAAGGAGATGGGAACAGGAATGGGTAGTCGAACATGGGGAAATTTCTTGGCTGAGTTCAATGAACAGTATATTCCACAAGGTTGTGAAAGAAGCACGCCGAGATGAATTCCATAGATTGAGGCAAGGGAACCTGATTGTAGCTCAAGATCGAGTCCGACTTCACCGATTGTCCAAGTATGCTCTGGGGACAATCGATCATCAAGACGATAAGCTTTACAAGTTCACTCGAGGATTGAAACTGGAACTTGAAACAGCATTTCTGATCGTGAATCGACAACCTACTCGGCCAAGCGGTAAAAAGCGACTCTCCGCATTGAGTCGGGATCGAACCGTATTGGACGATTCAGCAGAGTAGGCCATCGAATAGTCTTAAGAGGACAACATGGGACACCATCTAAACCGCTTTGCTAAGTTTCGAAGGGACCATTAACAAAACAGATAAAGGAAAGAGACCAAGATAAGGAAAGCCGGGTCAAGTGTGTGCACATAGCCATAAACCGGGCATACCGCCAACGATCACATGGCGTAAACAAGGAAGGTGTTTGCGCTGTGGTAGTAATCAGCACCAACGCAAGATTGCTCGAAGTACGATGACCGAACCAAACACAGACGTAGCCACGAAGCCGGGAAATGGCCGGGTAATCGGGCAAGGATGCCCGCCGAGCTTTTGCACTAGCCGGATAGGAGGCTCCGGAGGCAACGGATGTGGTGGAAGGTACGCTTCTAGTATCTAACCACTACACTAAAATATTGTTCGACCCTGGATCAACGCATTCATTTGTTGCACCGCATTTTGTACACAAATAAATGCATGCATGCATGGAACATATGCCTATATGTTTAGAAGTGTCAACTCCTATGGGTGCAAGTCGGATAATGATATTATCTATAATGCATGCGAAGTTAAGATTCTTGAGATAAACTTTCTGCCGATTTGATCTTATTACCTATATCCGAATACGACGTGATATTGGGAATGAACTGGTTATCTGCACACCATGCCCAAATGGACTGCCATAATAAGTCCATTAAGCTATGTGAACCCAGAAAACCCGAAGTGGAGATTTTGGGAAGGGCACGAGTTAAGATTGCCCCAATCATTTCGGCAAATCAAAGCGAGAAGGGCGATCACTAGAGGGGCTCGGGGTATTTGGCGTTTGTAATTAACAAACCCAAGGTTGAGACACAAATCAACCAAGTACCTATAGTATCAGAATATACGGATGTATTTCCACAAGAACTCACCACTGTCCCTCCAGATAGGGAAGTCGAGTTCACTATCAAGGTGTTACCAGGAACTGCCCCGATTGCCAGAACATCGTATAGAATGGCTCCTCTTGAGTTACAGGAGTTGAAAACGCAATTACAAAAACTGATGGATGTGGGATTTATCCGACCGAGTACGTCTTCGTGGGGAGCACCTGTGCTGTTCGTCAAAAAGAAGGATGGTATATTAAGACTGTGTATAGATTATCGTGGTCTTAATAGTGTGACCATCAAGAACAAATATCCCCTCCTGAGGAAAGACGAACTATTTGATCAACTTCAAGGAGCAACGGTGTACTCGAAGTTTGACTTACAACAAGGGTATTATCAACTGAAGATCCGCGAAGGAGACATTTCCAAAACTGCATTTCAAACCCAATATGGACACTACGAGTTTGTAGTAATGCCTTTCGGTCTGACGAATGCACCAGCAGCATTTATGGACCTGATGCATCGAGTCTTCCAACCTTATTTGGATCAATTCGTAGTGATATTCATTGACGACATACTCATATACTCTAAGTCTAGAGAAGAGAACGAACGTCATCTGAAAATCATTTTAGAGACACTACGAGAACATAAGCTGTATGCCAAATTCAACAAGTGCGAATTTTGGCTTAGTGAAGTCGCGTTCTTGGGACATATAGTATCCGACACTAGGATTGCGAGAGATCCTTCAAGGTACGATCGGTGGTTGAATGGAAACAACCCGAGTCTCAGAATCTAAATCGAGTTTCTAGACTAGCCGGATATTATCGAAGATTTATCCAGGACTTCTCCAAGATAGTCGGACCACTCACTCGACTAACCCAAAAGCAAGTCAAGTTTGAGTGGAATGACAAGTGCGAGGCGAGTTTCAAAGAGTCAAGAAACGACTTACTACGACTCGATCTTAGCTCTTCCAAAGGGAACAAAAACTTTGTCGTCTACAGCGATGCATCAAAAGAAGGACTAGGAGCAAAGGTGCTCATGCGAGAAGGAAAAGTTATCGCTTATGCATCACGAAAGCTCAAGCCGTATGAAGCCAATTATCCAACGCATGACTTGGAATTGGCAAAATAGTTTTCGCGTTGAAGAAATGGAGACACTATCTCTACGGAGCAACATTCATGGTTTTCACGGACCATAAGAGCTTGAAGTACCTATTCTCCCAGAAAGATCTCAATCTGAGGCAACGGAGATGGATGGAGTTGATTGAGGACTATCACTTTGATATTCAATACCATCCTCGAAAGCTAACGTCGTAGCGCAGCGCTCTAAGCGAAAGGCGAGCTTAGCTAGACTTATGATTCGAGAGTGGGAATCATTAGAAGAGCTGAGCAATTGGAATCTGACAAGAACCAATACTCAGATTTCGTGTGCTAACATTTTGGTTAAACCCGATCTACTGAAAGAGATCAAAGAAGCACAAGAGAAAGATACACATCTTCAAAAACTGAAGGAGAAAATACTTAAAGGAGAAAGATCAGAATTCTCGATACACGAAGATGGAGTTATCAGATTCCGGAATCGAGTGTGTGTACCGAATGATGAGCAGATTAGGAATAAAATCCTAGCAGAGGCACACCGTTCAAAATACACTATACATCCTGGAGGAAACAAGATGTATAAGGATTTGAAACGGGGTTATTGGTGGATAAACATGAAGAACCAAGTAGCAGAATTCGTTGCGAGATGTTTGACTTGTCAACGAGTAAAAGCAGAACACCAACGACCATCTGGTTTACTACAACCGTTGAGAATTCCTGAGTGGAAATGGGAACATATAACATGGACTTCGTGACGGATCTACCAAGGACCAGAGGAGGCCATGATGCTATTTGGGTAGTTGTAGACCGACTCACGAAATCTGCACACTTCTTACCCATCAAGAAAATCGATAGCCTGCAAACTTGCCTGAGACTTATATCCGAAAAATCATTCGACCGCATGGAGTACCGGTCGATATAGTATCCGACAGAGACCCGAGGTTTGTCTCCAGATTTTGGAAGTACTTGCACGAGGAATTGGGTACCTCACTAAGTTTCAAAGACATCAAAGACATCCACAAACCGATGGACACCGAGCGAACAATTCAAACCCTTGAAGATATGTTGCGAGCCCGCACTGGATTTTCAAGGAAGTTGGGATTCGCACTTACCATTAGCCGAGTTCGCCTACAATAACAGATTATCAAGCCACGATTGGGATGGCACCCTACGAGGCATTATATGGGCGAAAATGTAGATCCCCACTACACTGGGAGATTGATGACCAATGGACTCCAAAAGAGAAACGAAAGTCGCCATCGATTCCAAAGGTCGACTTAGTTCAGGAGGCCATGGAGAAGGTCAAGCTGATCAAGGAGCGGATTTGCACAGCTCAGAGCCGCCAAAAGAGTTACGCGGACAAGAGAAGAAAGGATTTGGAATTTGAAGTCGGAGATGAAGTATTTCTCAGACTCTCACCACGGAAAGGATTGATCAATCCGGAGAAAGGGGCAAGTTGAGTCCGAGATATGTTGGACCTTACAAGATTTTACAGAGGATCGGGAAGTTAGCCTATCGACTCGAGTTACCAGCACCATATGCGGGAATGCACAATGTATTCCACGTGTCGAGACTGAAGAAGTATCCACCAGATCCCGAGCATATCATCACTCGAGATACTCCGCCTCTAATGGAAAATCTATCCTACACCGAGAGGCCGATCCGGATCATTGATCAATAGATACAACAGTTGCGTAAGAGAGAAATTCCGATGGTTAAAGTGGTGTGGCAGAACCACAACCGAGATGAAGACGCAACGTGGGAAATGGAAGAAGACATGAGGAATCAATATCCGTAACTATTAAGAGAATTTGGGGACCAAATTCTTTTAAGGAGGGGAGGATGTGAAGCCCCGATTTTTCCGAGCTATTAATTGATCCTTATTGTCGTTTATACTTTTGATCGACTATTTTACCGCGTCATTTTGACAGGTAATTATTAATAATATATATATTTTGTACTTTATTTCATTTTATTTAATTACTTGTGACCATGATCATCATTAATTCTATTTTGCATTTATGATCACTTGATTGATCATTATTACTATTTTTGTATTTATTAGTCACCTTAGAATTTTAAGAGACTATTTATTTTAGAGACTTTTACCTTATAGAATTAAGATTTTGATTTAGATTAAGTGATCATGAGACTTACAAGTGATCAAGGAAATCACTAATTATTTTGGAGATTGATATATTTCATCTATTATCATCAAATTTGGGACAAAAAAAAAATATATGGAATTACCAAATTGCCATTATAGTGGACGGCCATGGTGGATATTTTTGGAGTAAAAATATCATCCAACTCTTGTACACCTACACCTTATATTAGTCATCTTGTGTATAATTATACCATTAATTCAAACATTATACACATCATCTCTTATATTATTTCTTTAATAATATTTTTGCCAACATGTTGGAAGTCTTCCAACATTCCATTCAAACCAAGTCTTGCCCATACCCTTGACCCTCAAATTGTCTCTCATGCATGAGGCAAAATGCAAGACACAATTTGAAAAAAAAATTTCTCTCCCCCTCCCTCACTAGGTGGACGGCCATATGGCCAATTTTTGTCAAAAATTCATCTCATTTTCATCTAACACATTTACTCTCAAGCAAAAATCCTCCTCCTTCTTTCTAAAAACTCCCAACTTCTCTCTACTCTTCCTTTCACTTTCTTCTTCAATACTTAGATAAATTTCAAGATTTTTCCTCCCTATTCTTCAAAAAAATCGAACCATCACTATACCAAGGTAAGAAATTTTATCTTCAATCCATTTTTGATATCACATGGTTCATCTCTTCCACCTTCTTAACTTAAATTTGAATTTGGTTTGGAGGTACATTTAGAAGACCTTGAAGATTAGAGCTTGACAACATTTTTGAAGAAGGACCTCAAGCTTGAAGAAGAAATAGTAGAGGAATTTAGACTACAAGGTAAGAATTGAGTAATAGACCGCTTCTTTCCTACTCTTTCTATTTTTTTCAAATTTTAACACCCCTTTTTCATTTTTGAGAAATAGGGGCTGACCTTAGGTGATTTTGGAGTTGAGCCAAAATTTCCAATTTTTAAGTTTCAACTAGTCTCCAAACCTCTACTACACAAGGTAAAGTGTAGTCCTTCTCATTTCCTTATTTCCTTCTTTTTTCTCCTTAATTTTTCTCTCATTTTTCTAACTTCAAATTTTTGATATTTATTGAATTAGAGGCTGACCTAAGAAGCCTCATCCAAAAATTGTGAAATTATCCCTTTTATTTCACAATTTCCAACTATTAGGTGTTTTTATTAAATGCATGTAGAAAATTTGATCATGAGCCTTGAGATATATATAATCTATGTATTGAATGTCAATTTTATGTATCAAGTCATGAAAATTCTCAAGAGTTGCTCAAATTTGCTATTTATTGAATTTTAGGTGCATGCATGTGCAATTTAATGTTTTAATTGACGAATTCTTGTATGTATTGGACATGCATGTGTATGATCTTTAAAATCTATGTTTTGGATGCCTTATAACCTGGAAAAGTCGAGTATAATTGATTAAATTTCAATTTTTGACTTAAAAATGTAAAAATGGAAAGTTGGTGGACTAAATTGCAAGAAAATGAAAGTTAAAGGACCCCTCTGCAAATTTCGAAATTTGGGACTGTACTCAGGTTCAAAAATGACTTTTGGACATTTTGATAAAGTTTGAAGAGTTTTAAGATAAATAAAATCAACCTTTAAAAGCCCAAGGACTAGATTGTAAAAGTTTGAAAGTTTAAGGGCTACTTTGCAATTTTAAAAACTGTACCAGACCTAAACTTCAAAATTTGAAACTTTTACTCTTAAGGTACTGGGAATTACATATTTTAAAGGTTATTACAAAAATCCAAGTGTTTAGGGCTTGGAAAGTTATTTTACTAAAATTGAGGGACTAATGTGTAAAATACTAAACTTGAGGACCCAAATAAAATTTCCAGGACTTATGCAGCCCATGCACCTGGAAATACTAATTTAACTATAACTTAATTATATTTGGACCCAAGGTTCAAATTTCATGACAATTGGACCCCTAAAAGTCTTAAAGGCAATTATTTCAAAATGGGACAAAAATGATATTTTCAAAAGTTTAAGGACATACACATATTTATTTTAAAAACTGCTTTTGTCCCAATATCCCACTAACCTTAATAACATTTTCCAACTGGAATCACATTAAAAGCCCTTCCGGTTTGTGAGTTCCGATTATTTTAAACTTAAGGTCCGAATTGGCAATTTTCACAAATTTGGGGCCAATGTGAGAATTTTACAAAATCTCGACCTCAAAATTTTAAAAACCTGAATCTCTGGACAATTTGGAGAAATTAGGAACTGACTTCTTAATTTTTCAAGGTCGGGATATTTATTTATTCAATTGTTAACCCCAAAAGTGTTGGTTTTTACAAAACGGGGCTAAATTACAATTTTTCTTTTATAAAGGACCTAACTCAAATTATTTTCTCTTTTACTAAAATAGCCCTGGACCCTCTGACTTAGACATTTAATTAAAGTATTTTATTTTCCCAAAAACCCTTGACTTATCGGATGAATTTGACCGATTAATACCCGGTCGCGGAGCGACTTCCTTGCCTTGCGATTTCGAATCTATAACGGGACCTATGTTCCACCTAATCTTTCAAGATATCGAAGGTTGCTTATCCTTCCGATAATCATCTTCATCCAAAAACTCCACCAACGCCAAAATTGCTACTCGCGAATTTTCAAATATTTTCTGAATCGCTTTCTGAATCAATAATACTGATTGCCTGGTTGGATCGCCAAGATTTTGTAATTACTTTCTGCTGAGTCAACTTGGTGTGTCGAGCTCACGATCGGAATGGATACGTCGGGGATGGAACCGGGCAGCTCGGCCGCTATTCCACTCTTCCTACCCCATCGTCCCTAATCCCGCAAATCGAGGGACGGAGTTTGTCCAAGGGAAACGGGTCGTAGTACTTGAGGTATAATCATGATTATGACAGATCCGAGCCTTGCAAGCTCCACTGTGGATTTTGACTTTGCCTATGGAGCGATAAGGTGCCGGTCTTGGACCATCCTGCCTGGGGAGTTACAAGGAAGAACGAAGGAATTACTATCTGATCCACACAATTCCGGAGTTATCGGACCCGTTTGGTTGGCGCTATAAATCCGTACGCAACCGCTTACTTGTTTTGCATTGGTTGGCGCTACAAATCCGTGACGCAACCATTATCTCGCTTGCATTGGGATTGGTGTTACACTTCCGCACGCAATCCTACATGTCTTGAATGAATCACATAGTGCCTGTATGACCATGAATTGTTTTCTTAAACTCGTATAAGTATATTATTTAAATATTTTATCACGACGCTATTGAATCGTGTGTGAATCCATGCATCATACTCACGCGTTTTCATATAATCAAGTTTTCTCACATTAACTATATTGCGCCACACTTGCACACGATTACCCCATCCACGAGATTTGTCTCATCCCCACTGTTTTCTAGCCTTTAGATGGGGACTGTATTGAAGATTTCGAACCGGCCACAGATTGATGACCCTCGCCTTGTCTGTCGATCTTGCACCTTTTTACTGATGATCGTTCTTATTTCATGTACTTCTATTGATGTTGGACTCCCGTTTATCCTGCTACTTTTTTCTCTCTTCGACTGTAATTTAAGGGCGTAGGACCCTTTGACGATTAAGATTTGGATATTGTACTTTATATTTTGTTTTAGTTTTGGCCTGTAAACTTATTCAGGTTATTATGTTGGATGTATTTGGATTTTGTTGGAACTTAAGTTGTAACTTGTACTTGTTATTTTATTTCCTCTGCTATTTAGACTCTGTCTCATTGGGTTCTCGTTGATATTTGTCTGGACTGTTTGGTTATTGTATTTAAGATGTGGATCGTTCGTCGCGTCCCGTTTGGGGCGTGACATTCCATCTCATGGATTATATTCATGAGACCGTCTCATACAAGTTTTTGTGAATTTTTATTAATTCTGAGTTATTTATAGTCTGGATTAGCAAATATCTTTGTCAGTTAGTAATTTTATTAGGATACTTTCTTAATCCAAATTTTACTAATGGCATGAATTTCAAACATGTATCCCACTTGAATCATCATTTTGTATTTGTAATTTTATATTGATTTTCTTAATTATGTTTCAACTTTATTAAAAAAAAATGATATCAAGCTTATACAGATTGTTCATTGGATTTTACCATAAAAGAAAGATTCCCATTACATGAATTGTTTAACATATTAGTTAAAATAATTTTCCAGTTGTGTTGATTAAGTGGATTCGGATAATTTCTTTTTGGACTAATCTTTGGACTAGTTGGACAAACTTTTGGACTAAATAAATTAATACCCATGATAATTCGGATAGGAAGAAAATTGTTACTTGGACTGATTAGACTATACATTGGACTAATTTTTTGGACTAATAGATTATTAATACCTGTGCAAATTCGGAGTGCAAGAAAATTGCAAGGACCTTATAATAAAACTAATAAATTTATTCTTATCGATTTTGTTCCAATTGATTGATTAGTCGAAGTGATAAACTTCTTGTTTTATTTATTTTAGAAATGGCATATGAATCAAACAGTGGTGGGTCGTCTAACCCCACGCTTAATATGCCGGTTAATCATAGTGAAATACTATAAAAGTTTAATGGCTTGAATTTTAAGAGGTGGGAACAGAAAATGCTTTTCTACTTGACCACCTTGAACTTGGATGGTTCATGACTGAAGATCCTCCACAACTTAGTGAGGATGAGACTGATGCTCAAGCTGTTCATGTGGTGGATGTTTGGAATCATGTTGACTTTCCTTGTAGTAATTATGTCATGAATAGATTAGCAGATTCGTTGAACAAAAACTTGTTCGCCAAAAATATTTTGGTTCATACAACTGCAAGTATACAGTGTAGTTTATATAATAATGGCAAGCAAGGTCGTATTCCTCAGGGATTGAATCTCGAAACACTTAGGCTATAATAACATCATATTCTAATTTTATTGAAGCGACCGGAAATTGAATATTTTTATCTACTAAAATTGAAAATTAAGAAAAATAAATAAAATAAATTTATGAACCCCATAAGTATTTTCAACATCTTTAGGAGCAACCTTAGGCACATAATCTCAACATGCTTCTTCAATATTAAATGCGAATAAAGTTTTAAAAACCAATTCGTGCAATTCTATAGATTCAATTCCTAAGTTCGTCTACTCCCCTTCCGGGCGGTGCATAAACAGTTACTTAATAATAATTGTAGTCCTCCCGGATCGTTACAATTCTTATTAACTCCCAAAAGATTTGTGAATTGAATGACTCCCCACAAACACGCATGTCACATATGTTTCATGTCTGAATTCGATTTCCGTCTTTATTAGAACTCATCATCCGAAATTTTGTACTAACAAATATGACATGCAAATATTGGCCAAATAAAAAGAAATTATAAATAAGCAGTCGAATTCATAAAATAGAATGCATGAATTAATTAAGAAAACAAGTAATTATATTTAATACAAATCTACAGTTTCGATTATGCCCCTAAGATCCGAAAAATATGCCAAAACATTGATTACTCATAGACAAATTCGAATCAACATTATGACATCATATAAGCACAGACAAGAGTTCTTAGACATAGAAATAAAACCCCTTCTTGTCAGGATGGATTCCCCTTCTAAGCACTCGAAGCTCTTGTGCTCCCTAGATGCGAAAGCCTTGTGGTGTTCTTCGCGACCTAACCTTCTTTGCTCAGAAGATCCTTGATTCCTTCGTTCCTGTGTTATTTGATGTGTTTTTGTTGTATGGAATGATGCTTTTTCGTGCAAGACTTGGTCTTTTTTTATAGATGCTTGGAGAGATCACTTTTAGAGTTGGAACGGGAAGCAAACTCTGAAAAACACGTGGAAACAGACTCCCACACGGCTAGGCCATGTGGAACCACACGGGCGTGTGGTGCTGGGCTCAGCCCTTCCTCGCATGAACGTGTGCTTCAACATGGGAAGGTTGTGCGGTTGGCTGACCTTTCCCACACGGCCATGTGACTTCACACGGTCTGGCCGTGTGGGCCTGCTCCGTCCTCTGTTTTCTTCCCTTGTTTACACAATCATATGATTTTCACACTGGCACTCCACACGGCCGTGTGACACCACACGGTCTGGCCGTGTGAAGTGTTTTTGTCTACTTTTCCATCGTTTTGATCTTCTCTTCGCATTCAGCAATCTTATCTGGGCATCCCAACTGCTATTTCTTTATTTTAAGCTCCATTTCCTGCAAGAATTACAAAAATACGCAGTGTCATGCCCTTTTAAGAAAACCAAGTCAAAACATAGTAATATGCGTGCAAATGCATTAATTATATATCATTTTAAGCCCTCAAATGCATTAATTAAATGAACTGCTAAAGAATTGTAGGTGTCTCTTGACCACAATTATAAATCTGAGGATGCAGGGGCTAAAACGTTTATTGTTGGCCATTTCTTGGACTTTAAAATGATTGATTCCAAAACTGTGATAAGTCAAGTGCAAAAACTTCAGGTAATATTACGTGAAATTCAAGCCGAGGGGATGGAATTGAGTGAAACTTTTCAAGTGGCGGCAATAATTGAAAAACTGCCACCAGCTTGAAAAGATTTCAAGAACTATCTGAAGCATAAAAAAGAAGATCATGAATGTTGAAGGACTTGTTGTTAGGATTCACATTGAGGAAGATAACATAAGTTCTGAAAGAAAGTTGTTCAATCCTGTGGCTGCTAAAGCTAATGTTGTGGAGCATGGCCAAAACTCCAATGGCAAAAACAAATTCGGAAAAATTGGTAAAGGGTTCAACAATATGGGACCAAAAGGAGGCGTTTCCAAGAAGAAATTTGTAGGAAATTGGTTTAATTGTGGCGGCAAGGGTCAGAAGGCTTCAGACTGCAAGAAGCCAAAGAAGAATAGAGAGGCTAACATGGTTGAAAATCTTTCTCAAGAAGTGTCAGATATGAATCTGGTTGCAGTGGTCTCTGAGGTAAACTTGGTAGGTTCGAAGCCAAAACAGTGGTGGATTGACTCTGGTGCTACTTGGCAATTTGTTATGTTAAAGAAATGTTTAGTTCCTTTGAGCCAGCTGAAGACGGCAAGAAGTTGTATTGTAACACCCCATAAATTTATTTTTATTTTTGGGTTAGTGATTTTTGGACTTTTTAGGATTTTAAATTTTGGCCCGACATAGAAATTTCCTTATTGTAAGCCCAGTGATTATTATTTTGATAGGCCTATTTTTATAAGATCACTTTATTAAAGCCCATGTGTGTATTTTATTGATTTTAAAATCTGCAGAATTTTATCGGGAAAAAAAGGAGTTCTCATGTTTTATACGATCTTTATTAGATAGAAAAGAATTTTATTCGTACATATCCAATAGGTTTAACCTAATACATGGCCTAATAAAAGAAGGACTCTCAAGCCTCAATGTATATAATATTCGTATCTCAGGTTCAACCAAATCTAATGTGAAATCACCTTCAACTCTATGCAATCTCACGGCCAAAGGTCAATAACTTAATTTGTCAGTTTTCCATCATAGCCTACCAACTCCATACCAGTGTCGTCAATCCACCGGCAATCGATCACCAAACAACACTGTTCAATCTCCAAACACCAATAATTTTAATGACACTAATTTTCAAAAGTGTCCCGGCTTTAAAGACGCTTAATATCGTCGCTAAATTTAACAACGCATTTAGCGTAAGCAAAGCTTTTGTTTAATATTTAAATCTTTATTAATTGTGACAAAAATAACAACACCACATAATGATGCATTTGAAAAGCGTCGGAAATGCGATTTACCTACGCAAAGATCTTGCGTCACGGATATTTTAGTGACATCAAATTTAACAACGCAACTCATGATACTTTCAAAAGCATATGTAATATACCTTGTGACGCTAATAAGCATCACCAAGAGAAAATTTTAGCGTCACTAAACACAGTTGTTTTTGTAGTGCTACCTATCCTCCTCTCCCGTCGCTCCCCTGCTGCGCGCCATCGACTGATACCGTTGTCACTCTACAAATGGTTAACGGCGTGGTGGCAGTGAGATTTAAGAAGGAAAGAAAAACAAAAAGAAAGAAAAGAAAGAGATATAAAGGGAGACGAGAGGTGGTAGTGACGGAGAAGAAAGTGATGGGAGTTGTGCAATTTTGAGAGAAAGTCACGAATTGAGGGTTGAAAGTTATTTTTTTTTACAGATTTCAATTAAGTGCAATAATGGGCTGGAGATTAAATTTTGAGAAAAATGATGCAATAGGGTTTAAAACTGAAGGAATTGGCACTTTTATAAAAATTTCGATTCAACCCCTTTAGTTTTTACAAAGCCTTAATCAGCCTGTTGACTTCCATAGTTGACCTGATTTTTACACAACTCCAATTTATGAATCATTCTTGCTTTCATTTTTTTTGTTTTTTCTTTTCGGTCCTAATTACCCAAAAGCCATGTATTAAGTTAAGTTTATTTTCATGTGTAGGAAACGATACTTTCAAGGTCTAGAATTTTCAAGCTCAAGCAATTGCATATTTTTCCAAGTCACGACTGCATATTAAGGTGGGGTTTACTGCTTATTGTCTATCTTAAATACCTTGTTGTGATTGTTATATGTATGGGTACATTAAACATGACACGAAGGTACTTAATTGTACAATCACGAAGGTACTTAAGTGTACGAC
Source organism: Rehmannia glutinosa (assembly GCA_016081115.2). Taxonomy (NCBI): domain Eukaryota; kingdom Viridiplantae; phylum Streptophyta; class Magnoliopsida; order Lamiales; family Orobanchaceae; genus Rehmannia; species Rehmannia glutinosa. The sequence goes on from CM071927.1 coordinate 49,268,696, forward strand.
CATGAAGGTACTTAATTGTACACCCATAGTTAGCCTTCGGGCTTGGCCTCTGGGCTTGTTTGATCAAACCATGAAAACCATAGATGTGTATACAATGATGATTATGGTTGCATATTTAATTTAGACAATGCGTCCCCACTGAGTTGTTGATAGCTCACCCCTTTCATTTAACAAATTTTCAGGTTAGGAGTTCGATGTGGCATGGAGGCGGATCGATGTGATCAGAGTCATGCAAATTTTTTTTTTTTTTTATGATTTTTCATAATTGTTGAGAGTTTTTCGAAAATATATATTGTTTTAATTTTTCTTTGCTTGTATGGATTATAGTTTAATGTTTTCCTTAGTACAAGTTATTTCTTTTCCTTGGAAGTCAAATTCGATGTCTATTTCTCTTTAACTGTGAGATATTTATAAAACTTTTTATTTAGCGAAAAATTTATTTATGGTTGCATTCTTAATAAAATTAGGGTGTTACATTTTTTGTATCAGAGCAGGTTTATGTTTATGTAGACTTGTAAAAAAACGTGAAGGAATATTATTTCTTAAAAAAGAAAAATGTATTCTAAAATTTCTATGATCAACCATCTCTGCTTGTACACCACGTCGACTCTAAGGTATGCATATTTTTTTATGTCAATGATCATGTCAAGTTATGATTTATGAGCTTTATGCTACTTGTAGGTCCCAAGGGGTGAGTAGTAAGGTATAGAAGGGGGAGTTGAATAAACTTTACCAAATTTTTGATTTAGTACTTTTAAATATTTTCAGAGTTTTCCAAAAATCAGCTTAGTCCTTGAGGGACAGCTAGGTTGACTTACTCAACAAAGTTAGCCACTCAACAGACTGATCGAGTTGTTGATAGTATAACTTAGTCGCTTTCACCAACACTTAGAATAACAGTTGATTTGGTTTTTGTTCAGCGGAAGACTTTTCACCCTTGTTGTTTTAAGCTTGTTTTGCAATACTTGTTTTAGAAATTGTTATTATCAGTTGAGTTCAACAATTACAACTTAGCAGCATATATAAAATATATGCAAGAATTAAAAATGTTGTAAGTAAATAAGACACAAGCAATTTTTATAGTGGTTCGAGGATAGGGTAATTCCTCTAATCCACTCTTCTCCAACTCCTGGAGGAATCCACTAGGTAACAATATCTTACTTACAAAGAGGTCAATAGTCCGAGTCAACTTTGATCACACAGCCAGTTGCTCCTGGAACTCAATTTCTTCACTAAACAACTGTCTTGCTACTTCAGCTCCTTCAAACTCTTGGATTTGATCACACATCCTTCCAACGAGTCTAAAGCCTCTGGTTCGAACTTGAACCTTATTACTTCTCCTTCAACCTTGGAGAGTAGACCCCTTTGTTCTTTAAACAAAATTTCCTCTTCAACTGGTGAAGTAATCTTTCCTTCACTGAATGTGTTGGATTGAGTTCCTTCAAATTTTGGCTTGAGTATATCTTCGAAAGCTTGAGAGAATTTGCACGTTATTGCTTGATTGCTTGTATGCTTGTAGTAAACTTGGTTACTTTCTCTCACTTGCTTCCTCAGCCTTTTATAGTGTAGATTTGAAATTATGTCCATTGAAGAGATAGACACACATTTCAAATCACACTCGTACGTTATTGGCTTGTCTTGTCCTTGCAGCATTAATGAGGATCGTACCATGAATTCAATGCTATGCAACTTTTCCTTAGTCTCTGCAGGTTTTCAGGTACATCCCATTTGTTCATTGTTTTTTGCACTCTTTCAACAAAATAACTTCACTGCTGGCAGCCTGACATATGCCTAATTCCAGCAAAACATTGACTTGTGTTGACAACGGTTCTCTTTCAGCTTTCTTCAAGTCTTGTCTGCTGCATACCCCTTTGACATTCGATTCCAATCATTAAGGAACAACTTAGCTATCAGTCAGCTGACTGAGACAACTTTTATGTCACTTGACTGAACCTTCACTTGACTTTACACAGCTGGGTCTTCTCTTCGATCTTCAGTCGACTCTTGTAATCTTCAACTTAGCTAACTGCAACTCAGCTTATTCAGCCCTATCTATTACAAGTTGAATTACATAGAAAATAGGGTACCAACTTCCTAATCTAAGTTTTATATGGTATCATCAAAATCTAAACATAAATTTTCCTAACAATTTCCCCCTTTTTGATGATGCCAAAACTTAAATAAATACAACAAAGTAAATATTGCAGTAACAAGGAATGTATATGTAGAATATGTCAATTTTATTTGAACATTTTATTCTTGTACTTTACAAACGCACTTTACAAAGCTTTTACATTTCTATCAAAATCTAACAGAGCTTATGACGATTTCGTACAAATGTATTAGATCCTAAACTCAAAGTTTGAAATAGGTATCAGAGTTTCAAGGCTTTACATAATACTTACAAATTTTGTATTTACAGCTAAGTAAAATACACTTGAAGGGGTTTTAGCCATTTTCAACGCCTCGTCTGCTTCCTTCTTCTCTCTTTATCCTCAGCTCTTATCTGGTCTTCTTCAGCTCTTCTCCTCTTCATGTTTTCTTCTTCTCTCTTCTTTTTCTCATAGGCTCGTTTAGCAGCAGGTTCCTCCCTTCTCTGCATTTCTTTCCATTCGCGAGTGAGCCTTTCATTTTTAGCTTATTGTCTCCTCCTTTCCTCTTCATTCTTTCTTTCTACTTCAACGTTAGCAAGAGTATCATACCCAGCCCAGTAGTTGATTCCCCTCTTCTGTGGATCAACATATCTAACATCTGTTGGTCTTGGTTGTGGTGGAGTACCTCTGCCTCTTCCACCAGTTCCAAACCTTTCTCTTCCTCATTGCGACTCAGCTCCTCCTCTAGAAGTGTACTATACAGGTGATTTACCAGTCGGATGACTGCTTGAACTCTGCTGCCTATTAGCTGATTTGCATAAGTTGAGTCCTTTCTCCCAGTACAAGTCCCACACCTAGGGTAGAGTCATGTTCTTGAAATAACCTTCTGCAGCTAGAGTTTGAAACTCCTCTAGGGATCTTGGTTCAGATCCTGCATCAGGTATTGTGATTTCTTAAGGGGGTCTTACAACTGGGGAATCTTTGAGCAATCCAGCTGGGGGGCATCAAATCTTGCTTTTATATCTTTGATTCTTCCAGAATGATTCTCAGCTACCTTCTCGAATTCAGCTTCAATGGCTTGTCTTGACTTCTTGTATGCCAAATCAGTTTTCTCTTCTAAGGACAATTCTTTAGGTAGTTGGCTGAGAATTGAAGCTGTCGCTTCACTTTGCTGAGGGGTTTTAGCAAACACAATCTTCAAGGGTGGCTTCTTCACTTCACTGCTTCCCCCTTGCTTGCTTCCCCTTTCTTTCCATCCTTATCACTCCTCTGCTGCTGCTTACTTTCATTTTCTTCGTTTTTGGCATCATCACCAAGGGGTAGAGCCAACTGAGGGAATACTCCACCAAGGAGTAGATCAATCTTGCAGTTTGTCATATCTTGCTTGTCGTGAGTCATGGAGTATGCTGCTCGGAATTCAGATCTTAGAGCCATTGTCTCCGCTTCCATCAACTTCATCTCAGTTTGGAGCACCTTGATTTGTTGTTCCATGTTGGCCTCCATCTTCTGAAGTTCTGACTTATGTTGAGCCTTGAGAAACTCCATGTCACTCTTATGAGATTGATCCATCCTAACCATGTGGTCCCTCTAACGCTGCTGGAACTTGGCGTTGCCTGAGCTCCAGATCACCATTTTTGCAAATAAAGACTTGAAGTAAGTGACCTGCTCACGCCTCAGTGTTTTAGTCTGCCCAATCCATTCCCTTATTCTCAAAACTGCTCCTCAGATGTCTCCTGTGATGTTTGCATCGTGGTTGTCAAGCCGTTGGTCGAGTGTTGTGAATCCATGCTCCATATTTTCTATTTCTGTACAAATGGCCTTGAAGGCTTTGCGAAAGTCGGCTGCATTAGCGGACTGCGCTTCAGGCCACACAACATCAAAATCGAATCCAATCGGCACCATAGTTGTATCAACAGGAGTTCCAAGTTCTTCAACAGGGACTTGAACGGTGTATCTAGCACTTTCCGCAGCTGACTCTGCTTCCAAAGGCACATGCGCCTCGAAGGAAAAGTAGTCAAGAAAAAGTCCTCAGGAAAAATGGGAATTTCCATGTCCTTGACCAGTGGAGCCTTTCCTTTTTGCTTCAAAATTTTCTCAGCTCTATGTGTCTTAGTTGTCTCAGCATCATCGGCATCTTGTGCAGCTGTGTTAGCCTGCGGAGATGACTGATCCTCAGCTGTCTTAACAGCTTCCTCGGCATCAGTTGTATCTAACTTTTGAGTAGACTTGTCCTCGGTTGATTCATCAGCGTCATTGGAGCCTTGGAGGGTGATGGCAGCATTAGGGGTGGCTATCAACCATAGTAAAATTAACAGAAGTAACCTTTTCACTGGCTTGCCTCTTTTTTGCCATTGCCTCATCAACAGCTTTGTCCTCGGATGATTTCTCAATTGGATTGGACTTAGCTTCATCATCAGTTCCCAAGAACTCAACATCTACATTCTCTTGGGAGCCATGAAGAGCACTGATTTCCTCTTCTTCATGTTTTCTTCCTGAGGGGCCGACACTTCTTCAACAACCTTTTTACCGAGGGAAGTCTCAAAATCCTCTAGGCCTTCATTACCCTCAGCAGTCTCAATCGTTGATTGGCCTTTCAGCATTCCCTTTTGTAGTCTCAACTGCAGCAGGGTCTTCGACAGATATCCCTTCAGCAAAAAGAGCTGCTTTAGGGTCTTTGGTGGCATCCTTCGGAGTCTCAACTCCTTGGATTGTACTTTTATGGCCAAGAGTCTCAACTCCCATGGCCTCAACACCATCCTTTGCCTTGGCTGCATCAGCAGCTTCATCGGCCTGCATGGCAGCTGAAGCTTCAGCTGAGACAGTAGAAACCGTCCGATTGTCTGGGTTTCCAGATTGGTACACCAAGGAAAACTAAGGAGGAGAGAGCTAAACTATTATGTGAGCACTGTGGTTATAATGGACATGAGATGAAGTAGTGCTTCAAATTGCACGGTTATCCAGATTAGTACAAAGAGCTGAAGGATCAAAAATGCACAAATCAGTCAGTTAACATATTGGAATGGACTATTGAATCTGCACCAGGGAAATCCAAAGTAGAATAAGAGAATAAGAAGTATGAGATGCCAAACTTTGCAGCAATGATCCAAAATGAGATAGCTAAGTACTTGTCAGGACAACCTGCATCTACTTCTGGGGACATACACTCATTCTCACACATGGTTGACTACTCAGTTATACAACTCAACACACATTTTGCTCTATCTCTGCTAAATACACTTGGTAAGCATAGTTGGATTATTGATACGGGGCCAAGTAGACATATTTGTTCATTTCCTGATCTAATTGCTCACCCAAACTCATGCCTAGTCCTGTTATTGTCCATTTACCCGATGGCTCTCAAGTGACAAAGATTACCCACACCGGAGATTTGCAGACTTGACGAGATGAGATCATTTTTACAAATGTTCGATTGCACCTGGTTTTATAACTTGTTGTCCTCGTCGATCGATTGCTCACAGCAACAAGCTTCAATGTGTTTTCTCTCGAATCATTGTTGGTTGCGGACCTTAATGGGAATAAATCGAAAGCGGATGGGAGAGGATTAGTTGGATTATATGTCTTGGAAGCTTCGAGTTTGGTGGTTCTCTACATAGTAGCAGCAAGTTGGAGGGGTTAATTACATGGCACAGAAGATTAGGACATTCTTCCTAAACCTGCTTAGAGCATATTGATTTTCTGAAAGCTCTATGTAATAAAGATGCATTGAATGTATGTCATACTTGTCATGAAGCCAAACAATGTAGACTTTCTTTTCCACAAAGTTCAATACAAACACAATGTCCTTTTGAATTACTTCACATAGATATTTGGGGTCCTTACCATGAATCTTCTATCACTAATACTTCATATAAGCTTATTGAGGTGGATGAACACACTAGAGCCACTTGGATTTTCCTCATGCAACACAAATCAGAGACAGTGAAACATTTGCAAGGCTTTGTCGGATTATTAGCTTATCTTCATAACACACTCACTTTAATGTGGATACACACAACATGATGCAACAAATTTATACTACGAATGCAATACAGTCACATTAAATAAGCAACACAAACACATTAAATAAACAACAAAAATTTATATTACATAAGCAACATAGACACATTAAATGAGCAATACAAATTTATATTACATAAGCAACACAAACACATTAAATAGCTGAGACAGGCAAATCTCTAATTGTCCTCTTTTGAAGGATGTTCGGGATAGAAATGGTCAAACTAATGGAAGAAGAGCTCGAATGTACGCTTTGACTCAAGAGGAAGCAAATCAGAACCCAGGTATGATGACATGTAGTGTTGACAGTATCATGAATACCTGCTTTTGCAAATCAGAAACTGGTGCATCGCACTTGTTCATATCTGCTAAATTTCATGCTATAATTGGATGTAAGAATGCTAAACTAGATGAATTTCTTGAAGTTATTTTGCCTTCTGGGAATTCATTAACTACCAATTCAATGTAGATTTGGATATAGGGAAAAACATTTGGAAGCTGATCAATATATCATTGAGATGAAGGATTTTGATTTAATTTTAGGCGTGGATTGGCTTAGCAAGTACCACGTTGACATTAAGTGTCATGAGAAGGAAATAACACTTAGACTGTCTAGTAATCATGAAAATAAAATTTTATGGGGTTAAATCTAAGTATATGCCTAAAGTTATAACTGCAATGAAAGCATTGAAAATGCTAACAAAAAGAAAATTGCCAAGGTTATCTGGTAAACTTGATTGGTACCTCGATGACGGAGACGACACCTGTTGATGTCCCTATTGTTTGTAAATTTTTGGATGTATTTCCAGAGGAATTGCTAGGAACTCCACCGAATAGACAAGTTGAGTTTTCAATGGATTTGGTACCTGGAGCAGCACCAGTATCTAAAGCACCTTAAAGGATGACACCAAAAGAATTGAAAGAACTAAAGGTACAAATACAATAAGTACTCCTAGATATAGGGTTTATTCGACCCAGTGTTTCTCCGTGGAGAGCACTAGTCTTTTATGTCAAAAATAAAGACGGGTCTCTTAGGATGTGTATTGATTATAGAGAACATAATCTATTCACCGTGAAGAATAAGTACTCGTTACTAAGAATTGATGACTTATTTGATCAATTGAGAGGTGCCAATAATTTTTCTAAGATTGACTTGAGATCCGAATATCACCAATTGAAAATTAAGGAAAGTGATATTCTGAAGACGACCTCCAGAACTCGTTACAGATGATCTCATCTGTAAGCTGCAAATCTCCAGTGTGGGTAACTGTCACTTGAGAGTCATCAGGTAAATGGACAATAACAGGACTAGGCATGAGTTTGGATTGAGCAATTAGATCAGGAAATGAACAAATATGTCTACTTGGCCCCGTATCAATAATCCAACTCTGCTTACCAAGTGTATTGAGCAGAGATAGAGCAAAATGTGTGTTGAGTAGTATACCTGAGTAGTCAACCATGTGTGAGAATGAGTGTATATCCCCAGAAGTAGATGCATGTTGTCCTGACAAGTACTTAGCTATCTCCTTTTGGATCATTGCTGCAAAATCTGGCATCTCATACTTCTTATTCTCTTCTTCTACTTTGGATTTCCCTGGTGCAAATTCAATAGTCCCTTCCAACATGTTAACTGACTGATTTGTGCATTGTTGATCCTTCAGCTGTTTGTACCAATCTGGATAACCGTGCAATTTGAAGCACTCCTTCATCTCATGTCCATTATAACCATAGTGCTCACATAATAGTTTGCTCTCTCCTCCTTAGTTTTCCTTGGTGCACCTCCTCCTTAATTTGAAGCACTCCTTCATCTCATCGGCCTGCATAGCAAAAGTCTCACCAATCGATTATCTCAGCTGAAACTCACTCTGCCTCGTCAACCTCAGTCTGCTGTTCTGTCAAAGTCTAACCTTCACCTCCTAAATTCTTTTGAGTTTGGTCTCCCACAGCTTCCTCCGACCCGACTGTGGTGGTTCCCCCTCAGCTGGCGCACCAACTAAGTCTTGAGCAGTGGGGTCATTTAAAACCTAAGACACAACTGTTTTTCAAGTTAAGTGTTCAGCTGTTAGGGCAGGTGTCTCAACACCTTCTCCAGGGATTGGCTTGGCTAAGGTGCCATCTACATCACCTTCCTTAGCTTCATCGCCAACTTTCCTGGAACTATCATTGTAGTGCCTTTTTCTAGCTTACTTAAATTTTAATGCGAAAAATAATCAATAAAAATAATCTAAATAAATCCTTAAAAATACGGGATAATAAAAAAATCCTACTTAGTTCGAAAACCTTGCAGCGGAAATAAATACTAAAAACTATTAGTCCAAAACAATCATAAACTGAAAAATAAAACGATGTTCAACATTAAATATACTAATAAGTCAACTAAAAAAAACATAAGTTAAACTGAAGGACATGGGTTCCCGAGTCACTGCGCCCCGCCATCTCCTTACTCATTATTCTCATCTGAAGAAAAAAAAAACAACATTCGTGGAATGAGCTTAGATGAGCTCAACAAATAATCTCATGCATGAATGTGTGCTTAATGTAATGACTCAATTTAGTTAGACTGTACATTTTCTTTACTTAAAATCTTTTCGCATACATACTTAAAACTTTATCTTTCTTTCTTTTCGTAAAACGTTCTTTGGACGCGAGCTCACTTGGTAACACATTGTTCTAATCAGGGTCAAAATGGGCTTTGTTATTTGGAACCCGATTAACATTTTGCGTGAAGGCCATTTCCTTTCATTTCGCCCGAAGGCCCTTTTTCTTTAATATTAACATTAGCCGCAAGCGGCACATTGTTGGAACGTGGGGATTTGGTGGGTTCAATAAAAATTCATGATCGTGGTCAAAATAAATCATAAAAGATATTTGGATTTCACGTAGGACGTATGCCTAATATTCTTTCTAAACTTAAAATTGCAAATAATCAAACCTTATCGACTGATAACTCGATCAATCCCATAGAACAAAGTCATTCCTATAATTTCGATGACAAGCCTAACAATTAACATAATCATAACTTAATTCTATATCAACATGAAATTAAAGAGATTACATGACTGTTCAACTAGGAGTAGTAAAATCCTTCTCAGGCCTCTTTCGAATCAACCCTAAACATAAGATTGCATACTAGGGTTAGAGTACGTGGGCTTATAATTACCTTACTAACAAAAGATGGGGGCTAGTTAATACTCTAGTCCACTTAAAAGTCCAAAATATCTTATAAAACCCAATAAAAAATAAAGTCATGTAAAAATATCTAAAATATTTTAATATCATAAATAAGTATTATTATTAAGCAATTAAATAAATTCGAGTAGTTACATTCTCTCCCTTTTAACTTTGGCCCTCCTTGATGAATCCTCGCCTCTTAACTTTTAACTTCCTAAGCCCTTTCCACCAACATTGCCTTGTTGATGACTTCACGGTACGTAGTAAGCTAAAATGGTGCCAGTGCAAGCTTGATATGAGGCCGTAGTCCTTCCTTAAATCATCTGGCCCTCCATTTCTCAGTAGAAACTAAATCAGGAGCAAACTTGGAGAACCTAGAAAATTCAGCCTCATACTGAGCCACTGTACGGCTCCTCTGCTTAAACCGTACGAACTCCCTTTCTTTCTGTTGGCGGACACTTTTGGGAAAATACTTATCATTAAATACTTTCGCAAACCTCTCCCAAGTAAAAGGACGTGTGTCACTCTCAATCTGATGTTTTACCATCCTCCACCAGTCATGTGCATCACCTCGCAGTACGGACATTGCATAATTAACTCGTTCCTCGTCAGTGCAATTAATAACGAAAAATATCTTTTGCATCTCCGTAAGCCACCCTTCAGCTTCAATAGGATCGGTGGTGCCTGCAAAGGACAGCGGGGTTAACCTAAGGAATTCCGATAGATGGTTCCTTTCCGAGCCTTAGCTCGCCCCAAAGGGGTGTTCTCGACCATAAGTAGCCAATGCTTGATCAAGGGCCTCAACAAACCGGGGCCGGGGGGGGTCCGTTGAGCATTGTTGTTATTGTTGTTGGTACCATTGCCATCATTGTGTGTAGCGCGAGTATTGCGACTCATGATTGTTTAGCTGTTATAGGTTCACTAGGTCCCTTAACTAATCATAATAATAACTATATTCTATTATGGTATTGATCTATCGACGCATAACACAATAAAATATAAAGCAAACCGATATCTTTTGAAGTTCCATTATCTTCTATTCGATCCAAGCACTCAATAAACATTCACATAAGTAGGCATTTCATATAGACATAAACATACAATTTCATATTAGCAAAAGTATAAAGCTTATCACATTGCGGAGGGAGATGCACGAAGCGCGACTTGAAACCCATGACTTGTTGACTTTAAACTTGTCAAAAATTAAATCTTTACAAAGTCTACAGAACCGATTTTAAAAACCCTTGGCTCTAATAGCACTAAACGTAGTGCCCTTTTCTAGCTTACTTAAATTTTAATGCGAAAAATAATCAATAAAAATACTCTAAAGAAATCCTTAAAAATACAGGATAATAAAAAAATCCTACTTAGTTCGAAAACCTTGCAGCGGAAATAAATACTAAAAAAACTATTAGTCCAAAACAATCATACTGAAAAATAAAACGAAGTTCAACATTAAATATACTAATAAGTTAACTAAAAAAAACATAAGTTAAACTGAAGGACACATGGGTTCCCGAGTCACTGCGCCCCGCCATCTCCTTCCTCATTATTCTCATTTGAAGAAAAAAAAACATTCGTCGAATGAGCTTAGAGGAGCTCAACAAGTAATCTCATGCATAAATGCGTGCTTAATGTAATGACTCAATTTAGTTAAACTGTACCTTTTCTTTACTTAAAATCATTTCGCATACAAACTTAAAACTTTATCATTCTTTCTTTTCGTAAAACGTTCTTTGGACGCGAGTTCACTTGGTAACACATTGTTCTAATCAGGGTCGAAGTGGGCCTTGTTATTTGAAACCCGATTAACATTTTGCTCGAAGGCTATTTCCTTTCACTTCGCCCGAAGGCCCTTTTTCTTTAACTTTAACATTAGCCGCAAGCGGCACATTGTCGGAACGTGGGGATTTGGTGGGTTCAATAAAAATTCATGATCATAGTCAAAATAAATCATAAAAGATATTTGAATTTCACGTAGGACATACACCTAATATTCTTTCAAAACTAAAATTGCAAATAATCAAACCTTATCGACTGATAACTCGATCAATCCCATAGAACAGAGTCATTCCTATAATATCGATGACAAGCCTAACAATTAACATAATCATAACTTAACTCTATATCAACATGAAATTAAAGAAATTACTTGACTGTTCAACTAGGAGTAGTAAAATCCTTCTCAGACCTCTTTCGAATCAACTCTAAAAATAAGATTGCATACTAGGGTTAGATTAAACTAATAAAATTATCTAACTTAAAAGATCAATCCTACAAAATCAACAACTTACGCGTCGGGGAAGTCACCTTTCTTCTTTTTTCTCTTTTCTCTTTCTCTTGGCCGATTTCTCTCCTTCCTATTTGCCGTGACTTCTTGTGTTCTCTAAAGTGGGATTTTACATGTCTTATATCTTTATTTTAACCTACCCCTAATTGGGTTAGGGTTAGAGTACGTGGGCTTATAATTACCTTACTAACAGTATGGGCCTGGTTAATACTCTAGTCCACTTAAAAGTCCAAAGTATCTTATAAAACCCAATAAAAAATAAAGTCATGTAAAAATATCTAAAATCTTTAATATCATAAATAAGTATTATTATTAAGCAATTAAACTAATTCGAGTAGTTACATTCTCTCCCTTTTAACTTTGGTCCTCCTTGATGAATCCTCGCCTCTTAACTTTTAACTTCCTAAGCCCTTTCCACCAACATTGCCTTGTTGATGACTTCACGGTACGTAGTAAGCTAAAATGGTGCCACTGGAAGCTTGATATGAGGCCGTAGTCCTTCCTTAAATCATCTGGCCCTCCATTCCTCAGTAGAAACTAAATAAGCAGCAAACTTGGAGAACCTAGAAAATTCAGCCTCATACTGAGCCACTGTACGGCTCCCCTGCTTTAACCGTACGAACTCCCTTTCTTTCTGTTGGCGGACACTTTTGGGAAAATACTTATCATTAAATACTTTCGTAAACCTCTCCCAAGTGAAAGGACGTGTGTCACCCTCAATCTGATGTTTTACCATCCTCTGCCAGTCATGTGCATCACCTCGCAGATTTAACGTTGCATAATTAACTCGTTCGTCGGTCAATTAATATCGAAAAATATCTTTCGCATCTCCGTAAGCCACCCTTCGACTTCAATAGGATCGGTGGTGCCGCAAGGAAGGACAATGGTTAACTAAGGAAGTCCGATGGGACGGTTCCTTTCCCGAGCCTTAGCTGCGTCTGGGGCCGAACATTCGACCATAAGTAGCCAATGCTTGATCAAGGGCCTCAACAATGGGGCCGGGGAGGGGTCCGTTGAGCATTGCTTGTTATTGTTGTTGGTACCATTGCCATCATTGTGTGTAGCGAGTATTGCGACTCATGATTGTTTAGCCGTTATAGGTTCACTAGGTCCGTTAACTAATCATAATAATAACTAAATTCTAATATGGTATTGATCTATCGACGCATAACACAATAAAATATAAAGCAAACCGATATCTTTTGAAGTTCCATTATCTTCTATTCGATCCAAGCACTCAATAAACATTCACATAAGTAGGCATTTCATATAGACATAAATATACAATTTCATATTAGCAAAAGTATAAAGCTTATCATATTGCGGAGGGAGATGCACGAAGCGCGACTTGAAACCCATGACTTGTTGACTTTAAACTTGTCAAAAATAAAATCGTTACAAAGTCTACAGAACCGATTTTAAAAACCCTTGGCTCTGATAGCACTAAACGTAATGCCCTTTTCTAGCTTACTTAAATTTTAATGCGAAAAATAATCAATAAAAATACTCTAAAGAAATCCTTAAAAATACAGGATAATAAAAAAATCCTACTTAGTGCGAAAACCTTGCAGCGGAAATAAATACTAAAAACTATTAGTCCAAAACAATCATGCTGAAAAATAAAGCGAAGTTCAACATTAAATATACTAATAAGTTAACTCAAAAAAACATAAGTTAAACTGAAGGACACATGGGTTCCCGAGTCACTGCGCCCCGCCATCTCCTTCCTCATTATTCTCATCTGAAGAAAAAAAAATATTCGTGGAATGAGCTTAGAGGAGCTCAACAAGTAATCTCATGCATGAATGCGTGCTTAATATAATGACTCAATTTAGTTAAACTGTACCTTTTTTACTTAAAATCATTTCGCATACATACTTAAACTTTATCATTATTTCTTTTCGTAAAACGTTCTTTGGACGCGAGCTCACTCGGTAACACATTGTTCTAATCAGGGTCGAAGTGGGCCTTGTTATTTGGAACCCGATTAACATTTTGCTCGAAGGCTATTTCCTTTCACTTCGCCCGAAGGCCCTTTTTCTTTAACATTCACATTAGCCGCAAGCGGCACATTGTCGGAACGTGGGGATTTGGTGGGTTCAATAAAAATTCATGATCATGGTCAAAAAAAATCATAAAATATATTTGAATTTCACGTAGGACATACACCTAATATTCTTTCAAAACTAAAATTGCAAATAATCAAACCTTATCGACTGATAACCCGATCAATCCCATAGAACAGAGTCATTCCTATAATTTCGTTGACAAGCCTAACAATTAACATAATCATAACTTAACTCTATATCAACATGAAATTAAAGAGATTACTTGAGTGTTCAACTAGGAGTAGTAAAATCCTTCTCAGACCTCTTTCGAATCAACCCTAAAAATAAGATTGCGTACTAGGGTTAGATTAAACTAATAAAATCATCTAACTTAAAAGATCAATCCTACAAAATCAACAACTTACGCGTCAGGGAAGTCACCTTTCTTCTTTTTTCTCTTTTCTCTTTCTCTTGGCCGATTTCTCTCCTTCCTATTTGCCGTGACTTCTTGTGTTCTCTAAAGTGGGATTTTACATGTCTTATATCTGTATTTTAACCTACCCCTAATTGGGTTAGGGTTAGAGTACGTGGGCTTATAATTACCTTACTAACAGTATGGGCCTGGTTAATACTCTAGTCCACTTAAAAGTCCAAAGTATCTTATAAAACCCAATAAAAAATAAAGTCATGTAAAAATATCTAAAATCTTTTAATATCATAAATAAGTATTATTATTAAGCAATTAAATAAATTCGAGTAGTTACATTCTCTCCCTTAAAACTTTGGTCCTCCCTGATGAATCCTCGCCTCTTAAGTTTTAACTTTCGAAGCCCTTTCCCCCAACATTGCCTTGTTGATGACTTCACGGTACGTAGTAAGCTAAAATGGTGCCACTGCAAGCTTGATATGAGGCCGTAGTCCTTCCTTAAATCATCTGGCCCTCCATTCCTCAGTAGAAACTAAATCAGGAGCAAACTTGGAGAACCTAGAAAATTCAGCCTCATACTGAGCCATTGTACGGCTCCCCTGCTTTAGCCGTACAAACTCCCTTTCTTTCTGTTGGAGAACACTTTTGGGAAAATACTTATCATTAAATACTTTCGTAAACCTCTCCCAAGTAAAAGGACGAGTGTCACCTCAATCGATGTTTTACCATCCTCCACCAATCATGTGCATCACCTCGCAGATTTAACGCGCATAATTAACTCGTTCCTCATCGGTCACGAATTAATAACGAAAAATATCTTTCGCATCTCCGTAAGCCACCCTTCAGCTTCAATAGGATCTGTGGTGCCTGCAAAGGACAACGGGGTTAACCTAAGGAAGTCCGATAGACGGTTCCTTTCCAGAGCCTTAGCTCGTCTGGGCTAAACATTCTGACCATAAGTAGCCAATGCTTGATCAATGGCCTCAACAGTCGGGGTCGGGGGGAGGGGGTCCTTTGAGCATTGGTGTTATTGTTGTTGGTACCATTGCCATCATTGTGTGTAGCGAGAGTATTGCGACTCATGATTGTTTAGTTGTTATAGGTTCACTAGGTCCGTTAACTAATCATAATAATAACTAAATTCTATTATGGTATTGATCTATCGACGCATAACACAATAAAATATAAAGCAAACCGATATCTTTTGAAGTTCCATTATCTTCTATTCGATCCAAGCACTCAATAAACATTCACATAAGTAGGCATTTCATATAGACATAAACATACAATTTCATATTAGCAAAAGTATAAAGCTTATCACATTGCGGAGGGAGATGCACGAAGCACGACTTGAAACCCATGACTTGTTGACTTTAAACTTGTCAAAAATTAAATCGTTACATAGTCTACAGAACCGATTTTAAAAACCCTTGGCTCTGATAGCACTAAACGTAGTGCCCTTTTCTAGCTTACTTAAATTTTAATGCGAAAAATAATCAATAAAAATACTCTAAAGAAATCCTTAAAAATATAGGATAATAAAAAAATCCTACTTAGTTCGAAAACCTTGCAGCGGAAATAAATACTAAAAACTATTAGTCCAAAACAATCATACTGAAAAATAATAAGAAAGTTCAACATTAAATATACTAATAAGTTAACTCAAAAAAACATAAGTTAAACTGAAGGACACATGGGTTCCCGAGTCACTGCGCCCCGCCATCTCCTTCCTCATTATTCCCATCTGAAGAAAAAAAAAACATTCGTGGAATGAGCTTAGAGGAGCTCAACAAGTAATCTCATGCATGAATGCGTGCTTAATGTAATGACTCAATTTAGTTAAACTGTACCTTTTCTTTACTTAAAATCATTTCGCATACATACTTAAAACTTTATCATTCTTTCTTTTCGTAAAACGTTCTTTGGACGCGAGCTCACTTGGTAACACATTGTTCTAATCAGGGTCAAAGTGGGCCTTGTTATTTGGAACCCGATTAACATTTTGCTCGAAGGCTATTTCCTTTCACTTTGCCCGAAGGCCCTTTTTCTTTAACATTAACATTAGCCGCAAGCGGCACATTGTCGGAACGTGGGGATTTGGTGGGTTCAATAAAAATTCATGATCATGTTCAAAATAAATCATAAAAGATATTTGAATTTCACGTATGACATACACCTAATATTCTTTCAAAACTAAAATTGCAAATAATCAAACCTTATCGACTGATAACTCGATCAATCCCATAGAACAGAGTCATTCCTATAATTTCGATGACAAGCCTAACAATTAACATAATCATAACTTAACTCTATATCAACATGAAATTAAAGAGATTACTTGACTCTTCAACAAGGAGTAGTAAAATCCTTCTCAGACCTCTTTCGAATCAACCCTAAAAATAAGATTGCGTACTAGGGTTAGATTAAACTAATAAAATTATCTAACTTAAAAGATCAATCCTACAAAATAAACAACTTACGCGTCGGGGAAGTCACCTTTCTTCTCTTTTCTCTTTTCTCTTCCTCTTGGCCGATTTCTCTCCTTCCTATTTGCCGTGACTTCTTGTGTTCTCTAAAGTGGGATTTTACATGTCTTATATCTTTATTTTAACCTACCCCTAATTGGGTTAGGGTTAGAGTACGTGGGCTTATAATTACCTTACTAACAGTATGGGCCTGGTTAATACTCTAGTCCACTTAAAAGTCCAAAGTATCTTATAAAACCCAATAAAAAATAAAGTCATGTAAAAATATCTAAAATCTTTTAATATCATAAATAAGTATTATTATTAAGCAATTAAATAAATTCGAGTAGTTACATTCTCTCCCTTAAAACTTTGGTCCTCCCTGATGAATCCTCGCCTCTTAAGTTTTAACTTCCGAACCCCTTTCCACCAACATTGCCTTGTTGATGACTTCACGGTACGTAGTAAGCTAAAATGGTGCCACTGCAAGCTTGATATGAGGTCGTAGTCCTTCCTTAAATCATCTGGCCCTCCATTCCTCAGTAGAAACTAAATCGGGGAGCAAACTTGGAGAACCTAGAAAATTCACCTCATCATCGAGCCACCGTACGGCTCCCCGCTTTAACCGCATTTAACTCCCTTTCTTTCTGTTGGCGGACACTTTTGGGAAAATACTTATCATTAAATACTTTCGTAAACCTCTCCCAAGTAAAAGGACATGTGTCACCCTCAATCTGATGTTTTACCATCCTCCGCCATGTGCATCACATCGCAGCATTTAACGTTGCATAATTAACTCGTTCGCTCGCTGGCAATTAATAACGAAAAATATCTTTCGCATCTCCGTAAGCCACCCTTCAGACTTCAATAGGATCGGTGGTGCCCGCAGCGACAGCGGGGTTAACTAAGGAAGTCCGAGATAGACGGTTCCTTTCCGAGCCTTAGCTCGTGCCTGGGTGAACATTCGACCATAAGTAGCCAATGCTTGATCAAGGACCTCAACAGTCGGGGTCGGGGGTAGGGGTCCGTTGAGCATTGTTGTTATTGTTGTTGGTACCATTGCCATCATTGTGTGTAGCGCGAGTATTGCGACTCATGATTGTTTAGCTGTTATAGGTTCACTAGGTCCCTTAACTAATCATAATAATAACTATATTCTATTATGGTATTGATCTATCGACGCATAACACAATAAAATATAAAGCAAACCGATATCTTTTGAAGTTCCATTATCTTCTATTCAATCCAAGCACTCAATAAACATTCACATAAGTAGGCATTTCATATAGACATAAACATACAACTTCATATTAGCAAAAGTATAAAGCTTATCACATTGCGGAGAGAGATGCACGAAGCGCGACTTGAAACCCATGACTTGTTAACTTTAAACTTGTCAAAAATTAAATCGTTACAAAGTCTACAGAACCGATTTTAAAAACCCTTGGTTCTGATAGCAATAAACGTAGTGCCCTTTTCTAGCTTACTTAAATTTTAATGCGAAAAATAATCAATAAAAATACTCTAAAGAAATCCTTAAAAATACAGGATAATAAAAAAATCCTACTTAGTTCGAAAACCTTGCAGCGGAAATAAATACTAAAAACTATTAGTCCAAAACAATCATACTGAAAAATAAAACGAAGTTCAACATTAAATATACTAATAAGTTAACTCAAAAACCATAAGTTAAACTGAAGGACACATGGGTTTCCGAGTCACTGCGCCCCGCCATCTCCTTCCTCATTATTCTCATCTGAAGAAAAAAAAAACATTCGTGGAATGAGCTTAGAGGAGCTCAACAAGTAATCTCATGCAGGAATGCGTGCTTAATGTAATGACTCAATTTTGTTAAACTGTACCTTTCTTTACTAAAAATCATTTCGCATACATACTTAAAGCTTTATCATTCTTTCTTTTCGTAAAACATTCTTTGGACGCAAGCTCACTCGATAACACATTGTTCTAATCAGGGTCGAAGTGGGCCTTGTTATTTGAAACCCGATTAACATTTTGCTCGAAGGCTATTTCCTTTCACTTCGCCCGAAGGCCCTTTTTCTTTAACATTAACATTAGCCGCAAGCGGCACATTGTCGGAACGTGGGGATTTGGTGGGTTCAATAAAAATTCATGATCATGGTCAAAATAAATCATAAAAGATATTTGAATTTCACGTAGGACATACACCTAATATTCTTTCAAAACTAAAATTGCAAATAATCAAACCTTATCGACTGATAACTCGATCAATCCCATAGAATAGAGTCATTCCTATAATTTCGATGACAAGCCTAACAATTAACATAATCATAACTTAACTCTATATCAACATGAAATTAAAGAGATTACTTGACTGTTCAACTAGGAGTAGTAAAATCCTTCTCAAACCTTTTTCGAATCAACCCTAAAAATAAGATTGCGTACTAGGGTTAGATTAAACTAATAAAATCATCTAACTTAAAAGATCAATCCTACAAAATCAACAACTTACGCGTCGGGGAAGTCACCTTTCTTCTCTTTTCTCTTTTCTCTTCCTCTTGGCCGATTTCTCTCCTTCCTAATTGCCGTGACTTCTTGTGTTCTCTAAAGTGGGATTTTACATGTCTTATAACTGTATTTTAACCTACCCCTAATTGGGTTAGGGTTAGAGTACGTGGGCTTATAATTACCTTACTAACAGTATGGACCTGGTTAATACTCTAGTCCACTTAAAAGTCCAAAGTATCTTATAAAACCCAATAAAAAATAAAGTCATGTAAAAATATCTAAAATCTTTTAATATCATAAATAAGTATTATTATTAAGCAATTAAATAAATTCGAGTAGTTACATTCTCTCCCTTAAAACTTTGGTCCTCCCTGATGAATCCTCGCCTCTTAAGTTTTAACTTCCGAAGCCCTTTCCACCAACATTGCCTTGTTGATGACTTCACGGTACGTAGTAAGCTAAAATGGTGCCACTGCAAGCTTGATATGAGGCCGTAGTCCTTCCTTAAATCATCTGGCCCTCCATTCCTTAGTAGAAACTAAATCAGGAGCAAACTTGGAGAACCTAGAAAATTCAGCCTCATACTGAGCCACTGTACGGCTCCCCTGCTTTAGCCGTACAAACTCCCTTTCTTTCTGTTGGAGAACACTTTTGGGAAAATACTTATCATTAAATACTTTCGTAAACCAATCCCAAGTAAAAGGACGTGTGTCACCCTCAATCTGATGTTTTACCATCCTCCACCAGTCATGTGCATCACCTCGCAGTACGAACGTCGCATAATTAACTCGTTCCTCGTCAAAATAATAACTAAATTCTATTATGGTATTGATCTATCGACGCATAACACAATAAAATATAAAGCAAACCAATATCTTTTGAAGTTCCATTATCTTCTATTCGATCCAAGCACTCAATAAACATTCACATAAGTAGGCATTTCATATAGACATAAACATACAATTTCATATTAGCAAAAGTATAAAGCTTATCACATTGCGGAGGGAGATGCACGAAGCACGACTTGAAACCCATGACTTGTTGACTTTAAACTTGTCAAAATTTAAATCGTTACAAAGTCTACAGAACCGATTTTAAAAACCCTTGGCTCTGATAGCACTAAACGTAGTGCCCTTTTCTAGCTTACTTAAATTTTAATGCGAAAAATAATCAATAAAAATACTCTAAAGAAATCCTTAAAAATACAGGATAATAAAAAAATCCTACTTAGTTCGAAAACCTTGCAGCGGAAATAAATACTAAAAACTATTAGTCCAAAACAATCATACTGAAAAATAATGCGAAGTTCAACATTAAATATACTAATAAGTTAACTCAAAAAACATAAGTTAAACTGAAGGACACATGGGTTCCTTTGAGTCATCGCCCCGCCATCTCCTTCCTCATTATTCTCATCTGAAGAAAAAAAAAACATTCGTGGAATGAGCTTAGAGGAGCTCAACAAGTAATCTCATGCATGAATGCGTGCTTAATGTAATGACTCAATTTAGTTAAACTGTACCTTTTCTTTACTTAAAATCATTTCGCATACATACTTAAAACTTTATCATTCTTTCTTTTCGTAAAACGTTCTTTGGACGCGAGCTCACTTGGTAACACATTGTTCTAATCAGGGTCGAAGTGGGCCTTGTTATTTGGAACCCGATTAACATTTTGCTCGAAGGCTATTTCCTTTCACTTCGCCCGAAGGCCCTTTTTCTTTAACATTAACATTAGCTGCAAGCGGCACATTGTCGGAACGTGGGGATTTGGTGGATTCAATAAAAATTCATGATCATGGTCAAAATAAATCCTAAAAGATATTTGAATTTCACGTATGACATACACCTAATATTCTTTCAAAACTAAAATTGCAAATAATCAAACCTTATCGACTGATAACTCGCAATCCCATAGAACAGAGTCATTCCTATAATTTCGATGACAAGCCTAACAATTAACATAATCAAAACCCAACTCTATATCAACATGAAATTAAAGAGATTACTTGACTGTTCAACTAGGAGTAGTAAAATCCTTCTCAGACCTCTTTCGAATCAACCCTAAAAATAAGATTGCGTACTAGGGTTAGATTAAACTAATAAAATTATCTAACTTAAAAGATCAATCCTACGAAATCAACAACTTACGCGTCGGGGAAGTCACCTTTCTTCTCTTTTCTCTTTTCTCTTCCTCTTGGCCGATTTCTCTCCTTCCTATTTGCCGTGACTTCTTGTGTTCTCTAAAGTGGGATTTTACATGTCTTATATCTTTATTTTAACCTACCCCTAATTGGGTTAGGGTTAGAGTGGGCTTATAATTACCTTACTAACAAGATGGGCCTGGTTAATACTCTAGTCCACTTAAAAGTCCAAAGTATCTTATAAAACCCATAAAAAATAAAGTCATGTAAAAATATCTAAAATCTTTTAATATCATAAATAAGTATTATTATTAAGCAATTAAATAAATTCGAGTAGTTACATTCTCTCCTTAAAACTTTGGTCCTCCCCGATGAATCCTCGCCTCTAAGTTTTAACTTCCGAACCCCTTTCCACCAACATTGCCTTGTTGATGACTTCACGGCACGAGTAAGCTAAAATGGTGCCACCGCAAGCTTGATATGAGGCCGTAGTCCTTCCTTAAATCATCTGGCCCTCCATTCCTCAGTAAAAACTAAATCAGGAGCAAACTTGGAGAACCTAGAAAATTCAGCCTCATCATCGAGCCACCAGTCACGGCTCCCTACTTTAACCGCATTTAACTCCCTTTCTTTCTGTTGGCGGACACTTTTGGGAAAATACTTATCATTAAATACTTTCGTAAACCTCTCCCAAGTAAAAGGACGTGTGTCACCCTCAATCTGATGTTTTACCATCCTCCGCCAGTCATGTGCATCACCTCGAAGTACGAACGTCGCATAATTAACTCGTTCCTCGTCAGTGCAATTAATAATGAAAAATATCTTTCGCATCTCCGTAAGCCACCCTTCAGCTTCAATAGGATCGGTGGTGCCTGCAAAGGACATCGGGGTTAACCTAAGGAAGTCCGATAAACGGTTTCTTTCCAGAGCCTTAGCTCGTCTGGGCTAAACATTCTGACCATAAGTAGCCAATGCTTGATCAAGGGCCTCAACAGTCGGGGCCGGGGGGAGGGGGTCCGTTGAGCATTGTTGTTATTGTTGTTGGTACCATTGTCATCATTGTGTGTAGCGCGAGTATTGCGACTCATGATTGTTTAGCTGTTATAGGTTCGCTAGGTCCGTTAACTAATCATAATAATAACTAAATTCTATTATGGTATTGATCTATCGACGCATAACACAATAAAATATAAAGCAAACCGATATCTTTTGAAGTTCCATTATCTTCTATTCGATCCAAGCATTCAATAAACATTCACATAAGTAGGCATTTCATATAGACATAAACATACAATTTCATATTAGCAAAAGTATAAAGCTTATCACATTGCGGAGGGAGATGCACGAAGCACGACTTGAAACCCATTGCTTGTTGACTTTAAACTTGTCAAAATTAAATCGTTACAAAGTCTACAGACCCGATTTTAAAAACCCTTGGCTGTGATAGCACTAAACGTAGTGCCCTTTTCTAGCTTACTTAAATTTTAATGCGAAAAATAATCAATAAAAATACTCTAAAGAAATCCTTAAAAATATAGGATAATAAAAAAATCCTACTTAGTTCGAACACCTTGCATCGGAAATAAATACTAAACACTATTAGTCCAAAACAATCATACTGAAAAATAAAACGAAGTTCAACATTAAATATACTAATAAGTTAACTCAAAAAAACATAAGTTAAACTGAAGGACACATGGGTTCCCGAGTCACTGCGCCCCGCCATCTCCTTCCTCATTATTCTCATCTGAAGAAAAAAAAAAACATTCGTGGAATGAGCTTAGAGGAGCTCAACAAGTAATCTCATGCATGAATGCGTGCTTAATGTAATGACTCAATTTAGTTAAACTGTACCTTTTCTTTACTTAAAATCATTTCGCATACATACTTAAAACTTTATCATTCTTTCTTTTAAAAAACGTTCTTTGACGCGAGCTCACTTGGTAACACATTGTTCTAATCAGGGTCGAAGTGGGCCTTGTTATTTGGAACCCGATTAACATTTTGCTCGAAGGCTATTTCCTTTCACTTCGCCCGAAGGCCCTTTTTCTTTAACATTAACATTAGCCGCAAGCGGCACATTGTCGGAACGTGGGGATTTGGTGGGTTCAATAAAAATTCATGATCATGGTCAAAATAAATCATAAAAGATATTTGAATTTCACGTATGACATACACCTAATATTCTTTCAAAACTAAAATTGCAAATAATCAAACCTTATCGACTGATAACTCGATCAATCCCATAGAACAGAGTCATTCCTATAATTTCGATGACAAGCCTAACAATTAACATAATCATAACTTAAGTCTATATCAACATAAAATTAAAGAGATTACTTGACTGTTCAACTAGGAGTAGTAAAATCCTTCTCAGACCTCTTTCGAATCAACCCTAAAAATAAGATTGCGTACTAGGGTTAGATTAAACTAATAAAATTATCTAACTTAAAAGATCAATCCTACAAAATCAACAACTTACGCGTCGGGGAAGTCACCTTTCTTCTCTTTTCTCTTTTCTCTTCCTCTTGGCCAATTTCTCTCCTTCCTATTTGCCATGACTTCTTGTGTTCTCTAAAGTGGGATTTTACATGTCTTATATCTTTATTTTAACCTACCCCTAATTGGGTTAAGGTTAGAGTACGTGGGCTTATAATTACCTTACTAACAGTATGGGCTTGGTTAATACTCTAGTCCACTTAAAAGTCCAAAGTATCTTATAAAACCCAATAAAAAATAAAGTCATGTAAAAATATCTAAAATCTTTTAATATCATAAATAAGTATTATTATTAAGCAATTAAATAAATTCGAGTAGTTACATTCTCTCCCTTTTAACTTTGGTCCTCCTTGATGAATCCTCGCCTCTTAACTTTTAACTTCCTAAGCCCTTTCCACCAACATTGCCTTGTTGATGACTTCACGGTACGTAGTAAGCTAAAATGGTGCCACTGCAAGCTTGATCTGAGGCCGTAGTCCTTCCTTAAATCATCTGGCCCTCCATTCCTCAGTAGAAACTAAATCAGGAGCAAACTTGGAGAACCTAGAAAATTCAGCCTCATCGAGCCACCTTGTCTGACGGCTCCTGCTTTAACTGCAAACTCCCTTTTCTTTCTCACGGACACTTTTGGGAAAATACTTATCATTAAATACTTTCGTAAACCTCTCCCAAGTAAAAGGACGTGTGTCACCCTCAATCTGATGTTTTACCATCCTCCGCCAGTCATGTGCATCACCTCGCAATACGAACGTTGCATAATTAACTCGTTCCTCGTCAGTGCAATTAATAACGAAAAATATCTTTCGCATCTCCGTAAGCCACCCTTCAGCTTCAATAGGATCGGTGGTGCCTGCAAAGGACAACGGGGTTATCCTAAGGAAGTCCGATAGACGGTTCCTTTCCAGAGCCTTAGCTCGTCTAGGCTGAACATTTTGACCATAAGTAGCCAATGCTTAATCAAGGGCCTCAACAGTCGGGGCCGGGGGGAGGGGGTCCGTTGAGCATTGTTGTTATTGTTGTTGGTACCATTGCCATCATTGTGTGTAGCGCGAGTATTGTGACTCATGATTGTTTAGCTGTTATAGGTTCACTAGGTCCCTTAACTAATCATTATAATAACTAAATTCTATTATGGTATTGATCTATCGACGCATAACACAATAAAATATAAAGCAAACCGATATCTTTTGAAGTTCCATTATCTTCTATTCGATCCAAGCAATCAATAAACATTCACATAAGTAGGCATTTCATATAGACATAAACATACAATTTCAAATTAGCAAAAGTATAAAGCTTATCACATTGCGGAGGGAGATGCACGAAGCGCGACTTGAAACCCATGACTTGTTGACTTTAAACTTGTCAAAAATTAAATCGTTACAAAGTCTATAGAACCGATTTTAAAAACCCTTGGCTCTGATAGCACTAAACGTAGTGCCCTTTTCTAGCTTACTTAAATTTTAATGCGAAAAATAATCAATAAAAATACTCTAAAGAAATCCTTAAAAATATAGGATAATAAAAAAATCCTACTTAGTTCGAAAACCTTGCAGCGGAAATAAATACTAAAAACTA
Source organism: Rehmannia glutinosa (assembly GCA_016081115.2). NCBI lineage: Eukaryota > Viridiplantae > Streptophyta > Magnoliopsida > Lamiales > Orobanchaceae > Rehmannia > Rehmannia glutinosa. The sequence goes on from CM071927.1 coordinate 49,293,914, forward strand.
TTAGTCCAAAACAATCATACTGAAAAATAAAACGAAGTTCAACATTAAATGTACTAATAAGTTAACTCAAAAAAACATAAGTTAAACTGAAGGACACATGGGTTCCCGAGTCACTGCGCCCCGCCATCTCCTTCCTCATTATTCTCATCTGAAGAAAAAAAAACATTCGGGGAATGAGCTTAGAGGAGCTCAACAAGTAATCTCATGCATGAATGCGTGCTTAATGTAATGACTCAATTTAGTTAAAATGTACCTTTTCTTTACTTAAAATCATTTCGCATACATACTTAAAACTTTATCATTCTTTCTTTTCGTAAAACGTTCTTTGGATGCGAGCTCACTTGGTAACACATTGTTCTAATCAAGGTCGAAGTGGGCCTTGTTATTTGGAACTCGATTAACATTTTGCTCGAAGGCTATTTCCTTTCACTTCGCCCGAAGGCCCTTTTTCTTTAGCATTAACATTAGCCGCAAGCGGCACATTGTCGGAACGTGGGGATTTGGTGGGTTCAATAAAAATTCATGATCATGGTCAAAATAAATCATAAAAGATATTTGAATCTCACGTAGGACATACACCCAATATTCTTTCAAAACTAAAATTATCTAACTTGAAAGATCAATCCTACAAAATCAACAACTTACGCGTCGGGGATCACCTTTCTTCTCTTTTTTCTTTTCTCTTCCTCTTGGCCGATTTCTCTCCTTCCTATTTGTCATGACTTCTTGTGTTCTCTAAAGTGGGATTTTACATGTCTAATATCTGTATTTTAACTTACCCCTAATTGGGCTAGGGTTAGAGTACATGCGCTTATAATTACCTTACTAACAGTATGGGCCTGGTTAATACTCTAGTCAACTTAAAAGCCCAAAGTATCTTATAAAACCCAATAAAAAATAAAGTCATGTAAAAATATCTAAAATCTATTAATATCATAAATAAGTATTATTATTAAGCAATTAAATAAATTCGAGTCGTTACATTCTCCCCCTCTTAACTTTGGTCCTCCTTGATGAATCATCGCCTCTTCTCTATTAACTGCCTGAGCCCTTTCCACCAACATTGCCTTGTTGATGACTTCACGGTACGTAGTAAGCTCAAATGGTGCCACTGCAAGGTTGATCTGAGACCGCATTCCTTCCTCAAATCGTCTGGCCCTCCATTCCTCCGTATAAACTAAATCAGGAGCAAACTTGGATAACTTAGAAAATTCAGCCTCATACTGAGCCACTGTACGGCTCCCCTGCTCTAGCCGTACGAACTCCCTTTCTTTCTGTTGGCAGAAACTTTTGGAAAATACTTATCATTAAAGACTTTCGTAAACCTCTCCCAAGTAAAAGGACATGTGTCACCCTCAATCTGATGTTTTACCATCCTCCACCAGTCATGTGCATCACCTCGCAGTACGAATGTTGTATAATTAACTCGTTCCTCGTCAGTGCAATCAATAACAAAAAATATCTTTCGCATCTCCGTAAGCCACCCTTCAGCTTCAATAGGATTTGTGGTGCCTGCAAATCACGGCGGGGTTAACCTAAGGAAGTCCGATAGATGGTTCCTTTCGAGCCTTAGCTCTTCTCCGCCCAACATTCGACCATAAGTAGCCAATTCTTGAACAAGGGCCTCGACAGTCGGGGGGGGGGAGGGGAGGGGTCCCTTGAGCATTGTTGTTATTGTTGTTGGTACCATTGCCATCATTGTGTGTAGCGCGAGTATTGCGACTCATGATTGGTTAGCTGTTATAGTTTCACTAGGTCCGTTAACTAATCATAATAATAACTAAATTCTATTTTAGTATTGATCTATCGAAGCATAACACAATAAAATATAAAGTAAACCGATATCTTTTGAAGTTCCGTTATCTTCTATTCGATCCAAGCACTCAATAAACATTCACATAAGTAGGCATTTCATATAGACATAAACATACAATTTCATATTAGCAAAAGTATAAAGCATACCACATTGCGGAGGGAGATGCTCGAAGCGCGACTTGATACCCATGACTTGTTGACTTTAAACTTGTCAAAAATTAAATCGTTACAAAGTCTACAGAACCGATTTTAAAAACCCTTGGCTCTGATAGCATTAAACGTAGAGCCCTTTTCTAGCTTACTTAAATTTTAATGCGAAAAATAATCATTAAAAATACTCTAAAGAAATCCTTAAAAATACTGGATAATAAAAAAATCTTACTTAGTTCGAAAACCTTGCAGCAGAAATAAATACTGAAAACTATTAGTCCAAAACAATCATACTGAAAAATAAAACGACATTCAACATTAAATATACTAATAAGTCAACTCAAAAAAACATAAGTTAAACTGAAGGACATGGGTTCCCGAGTCACTGCGCCCCGCCATCTCCTTCCTCATTATTCTCATCTGGAAAAAAAAACAACATTCGTGGATTGAGCTTAAAGGAGCTCAACAAGTAACTCATGCATAAATGAATAATTAATGCAATGACTCAATTTAGTAAACTGTACATTTTCTTTACATAAAATCTTTTTCTATACATACTTAAAACCTTATCTTCTTTCTTTTCATAAAACGTTCTTTGGACGCGAGCTCACTTGGTAACAAATTGTTCTAATCAAGGTCACAGTGGGCCTTGTTATTTGGAACCCGATTAACATTTTGCCCGAAGGCCATTTCCTTTCATTTCGCCCGAAGGCCCTTTTCCTTTAACAATAATATTAGCCGTAAGCGGCACATTGTCGAAACGATAGTCCCCCCTGCGCCAATTTCCCACTCACTCCAGCATCATAGAACAATGTGCACCCATTTTTCTTTTTATTAACATTATTAATTCTAAACATTTAAACTTGACTCTACTATTCTTTGTATGCTCGTAAAATGCAATGAAGATACATTTAACATGATGCATGAAAGTGATGCAACTTTTCTTTGAAAGCAAGAACAACATAAACGTAGAGCATAATAATTAAATCACATTAACTTGAACAATTTAAGAATAAACACTATAATTATCTACTCAGCAAAACCTTACGTTCAATTAATTAGGGGAAAACCCTATATTCAATTAGCTAGGGGAAAACTCTATATTCAATTAGTAAAAGGAAAACCCTACATTCAATTAATTATGAAAAAACCCTATATTTTATTAATTAAGGGAAAACCATATATTCAATCAATTAGGGGAAAACTCTATATCCAATTTATTAGGGGAAAGCCCTATATTCAATTATTAGCGAAAAAACCCTACATTCAATTAATTAAGGAAAAACCTGTGTTTAGTTGATAGAAGTGTGCGACTAACGCCGTGTCCGGACCACCATACCCGTACTACAGAAATCCTATGATGAGAAACCTATAATATATATTATTAAATGCAACTATAGAAAACATATTCCACATTAGCTTAAGGTGATGTACAAGGCATAAACTAATTATTTACATATATTATCACATCTGACTATGCATGTGTACGTAGTTTACAAAGCCAAAACTTGATTATGCATGTGTACTGTTCACATGTTCGATGAATATATATCGTGATTAGTATTCATGGGGATTTGGTGGGTTCAATAAAAATTCATGATCGTGGTCAAAATAGATCATAAAAGATATTTGGATTTCACCTAGGATGTACGCCTAAAATTCTTTCTAAACTGAAATTGCAAATAATCACACCTTATCGACTGATAACTCGATCAATCCCATAAAATAGAGTCATTCCTATAATTTCGACGACAAGCCTAACAATTAACATAATCATAGATTAATTCTATATCAACATGAAATTAAAGAGATTACTTGTATGTTCAACTAGGGGTAGTAAAATCATTTTCAGGCCTCTTTCGAATCAATCCTAAACATAAGATTGCGTACTAGAGTTAGATAAAACTAAAAAAAATATCAAACTTAAAAGATCAATCCTACGAAATCAACAACTTACGCGTCGGAGAAGTCACCTTTCTTCTCTTTTCTCTTTTCTCTTTTCTCTTCCTCTTGGCCTATTTCTCTCCTTCCTATTTGTCGTGACTTCTTGTGTTCTCTAAAGTGGGATTTTACGTGTCTTATATCTGTATTTTAACCTACTCCTAATTGGGCTAGGGTTTGAGTACATGGGCTTATGATTACCTTACTAATAGTATGGGCCTGGTTAATACTCTAGTCCACTTAAAACCCCAAAGTGTCTTATAAAATCCAATAAAAAAATAAAGTCATGTAAAAATATCTAAAATATTTTAGTATCATAAATAAATATTATTATTAAGCAATTAAATAAATTCGGGTCGTTACATTCATCCTCAAAGTGCACATGAGATGTGGTGGCATCAATTGTTCGCACCATCTCCATTATATCTGGGCTAGGAGTAATCATGACTGATGAAGATTCTCTAGGGCCCTTTTTCAAACTCTGCTTGTGCAGCTCTTTGGATTCTCTTATAGCTTGCCTGAACTCAGCTTTTTCCACTGCCTTAGCTGGGTCAATTTCCTCGACATCGTTGTCACTGCTGTCAGCTGCTTCTAAGGCATGCTGAGGAGCGTCTGTGAAAGCACAAGAATGAGGTTTCTCCGATTCTTCAATAGACTTTGCCTTCTCAATAGCCTTGAGCTTCTCATTCTCCTTCCTTCGAATAGAATATTGATGCATCAGTCCAGGGCATTGCGTACCCAACATCTCCCAAAAATTCAAGGAGGTATTTTTCCTCCTCAATGAATTCAGGGCTTTCAAATTGATGCCTAGACAGGCTTAACTTCTAGGCTCTCCATGTTCTTAGCCTCTCCTAAATATCTAGATATACAGGAGACAACATCATGAGGTCATCATCCTCCTGCATGGGCTCAAAGGGAGCCCTCTCCTCCTCAGCTGTTTGAGCATCTGTCTGAGGGGAGCGTACAACCAACTCCTCGTCATGGTCAGCTGTTTCAGTTTCTTTTTCTTCAGCTGTCTCACGAACAACGATTTCTTCTTCAGTTTGTTGACTTACATTAGCTGTCTTCTCAATTTCAGTGGTGGTTTTCTCACCACCTTCAGCTTCCTTAGACTGTTGTTCTTCGACTTCAGAAGTCTCCTTTACAGGCTCAGTTCTAGACTCGGTTGGCTTTTCCAAGGCCGATCATCTTACTAATCGCCTTCTTTTGCTCTTAACCAAAGGAACTTCGGGTTCCACGTCCTCAGGCTCATCAAATGTGAAAGTCGTTTTGCTTGTTTTCAGCTTTTTTGACGCAGTTGCCTTCTTCGGCACGACAGTGCACTTCTTCTTGATGACTGGAGAAGGTACAAGAGGTTCTTTCTCAGTCTTGGCTGCTGGACCATGAGCAGGTTCTTGGATGGCTGCAGGGCAGGTGCTTGGTCTGCAATAGTTGCAGGGGCAAGGGCAGGCTTGGCTGCTGCAGCTCTATTCTTCTTTTGAATATGCTTCGGAGAAGAAGCATTGGCGGTTGCAGCAGTGTCCTCTAAGACAGGATCAACTGGCTCACCTTCGCTCGTGTCAGCTCTTCTTGCATGTGCTTGCCTCTGAGCACCTGAGAGGTTGTCTTTGAACATCCTCTTGTTTATGTGTAACAGTTACCAATGTCTGAGGGGAATCCCCTTCACTTCCATCAAGTGGCCAATCACAAGGCCATACCCAAATAACTCACAAATGGACCCGACCGCGTTAATGGTCTTGTTTATGATATTCTGGCAGATTAGGCTGAAGATGAACTCAGCCCAGTTCACCTTCTTCTCTTCCATAATCGCAGCCATGACAGTCAGCTTCGTCCGAGACAGCTGATTGAAGCTGCCAAACTTCATGCCCACATATTTGGACACGACATCCATCAGTTTGTGATAGTCGTCCTTGATTAACGACTTCTTGGCTATGTAAACAGCCTTAGCAGCAGACTCTGGCTTGGCGATCTCCTTCCACGATGCAGCCAGGTTAACGTCTTTCTCAGAAATCTCCTTCATCCCACTTGAAGGACGGTGGCAATGAGTAGCTAGATCCGCAGCAGTAATTTTGATGTCTTTGCTGTGGATAGACGACCTTATCTCTCCATCGTGAACCTCAGCGTTCACGTAGAACATTGCGACCTCTTCAAGGTATGTATCTGAATTCCATGGCGAGAAATCCTCGAGGGCGGATTTCTCTAACTTAGCAGCTATCTTCTTAGCAAGGGCCTTATCAACCCCTTGCTTCACTATCCCGTCAACAAGAGTGGATCTTCTCAGCCATCTTCGCAAAGTCGAAACTTGAATCCATTTTAGAAAATGAACGGTGAAAAACTTGAACTTCGAATACTGTATGAACTAGGGTTTTGCTTAGTTGCAGAGAGAAAAATTTGTTGTTGCTTGAAAGAGACGAGTGTTTTGTGAGGAGAGTGAAATTTGATTTTTGATATATTAGGGACGTGAGGGGACGGTTTTTAGAATTTGAAAAGGATGATCAAGATCAATGGTTGAGATTAAAAGCTTGAAACCACATTAATTTTCCCGCATTAAATGCAGCAACATTTATATCCAATCATTGGCTAAATGTGTACAGGCTTTATTCTAACACCATAATTACGCTGATGTAATGCCCAAAAACATTCCCACTCGTAGAAAATGACTGCGTTTTGTAACTTAGCTCATAAATAACTCAGCTATCTTCCAAAAGGGACTTAACTCTGCTTCTCTCTTCTCATTGATCACTCAGCTATCAGCTAACTCCGATACAGCTGATTATCCATCTTGACTGTTTCACTTGGCTGGAAATGAAAGTTTGTTGATTTTTATTTCTCTCTTTTTTAACTCTGCTGATTGAGTCTTCCGAGTCTTCTAACTCAGCTCAATCAAACCTAGCTCATTCCTAAACTCTTCAAATCTTGATTCACATACTGTTTAGTGAATATGCCAGCTAACTACTTATCAGTTGAGATGTATTCCAATGTGATGTCTTTCTTTTCAACATGATCTCGAATAAAATGATATCTGACATCAATGTGTTTGGTTCTGAATGCAATACTGGATTTTGAGTAATTGCAATAGCACTTGTGTTATCACACATAATTGGAATCTCTTTTTCTTCTATGTCATAATCTCTCAGTTGTTGCCTCATCCATAGAACTTGGGCACAACAGCTGCCTGCAGCTATGTACTCTGTTTTAGCTGTGGATGTAGCTATTGAATTTTGTTTCTTGCTGAACCAAGAAACTAGTCTATTATCAAGCATTTGACAAGTACCAGATGTACTTTTCCTGTCCACTCTACATCCAGTATAGTCTGAGTCTGAGTAGCCAATTAACGTGAATCCTCCATCTTTTGGATGCCATAAGCCAACTTCCTGGCATCCCTTTAAATACCCTAGGATTCTCTTGGCTGCAGTCATATGACTCTTTTTTGGTGCAGATTGAAATCTAGCACATACACCTACAACAAAGGTGATGTATGGCCTACTTGCTGTCAAATAGAGCAATGATCCAATGAGAGCTCTATATCTGGTTTGATCTGACTTTTCCATCAAAGATCCATATCCATCTTGATTGATGTACTCATGGGAATCTTTACTGATGACTTCTCTTCCATACCAAATTTTTTCATTAAATCTCTGGTATATTTGGTTTGACTTATGAAGGTTCCATCCTTAAATTGCTTGACTTGAAGACCTAGGAAGAAAGTCAGCTATCCCATCATACTCATTTCAAACTTCCCTTGCATGAGGTTTGAAAACTTGTCACACAGCTCTTTGTTTGTGGATCCAAATATGATGTCATCCACATAGATTTGAACAAGCAATATACTCTCTCCATCTTGAATTCATAAGAGTGTTCTATCAACCTTGCCTTTGGTGAATCCATTGTCAATGAGAAACTAAGACGACGTGTCATACCAGGCTCTCGGTGCTAGTTTTAGTCTATACAAAGGTTTCTTGAGCTTGTAGACTTTATCTCCAATAGGTTTTTGCTCAAAACATAGGGATGGCAACGGGGTAGGTTTAGCCAAACCCTGGACCTGTCCCGCCAAGAAAAAAGAGAAACCGAGACCCACCCCACCTCAAGACCCGCCGGACGGGTCTAAACCCGTTTGACCGCTAGCACTTTCAGTATTCTGCAATTTTTTTTTGCTTCACTTCTGCAATTTACTGAATGTATTCCCAAATTTCGAAAGAATACCCAACAGTGTCGGTCCCAATTTGGGAGTGAGAATTATTGGTAAAAAAAATAAAAGCAAGTGCAACATGTTTTAAACACTCACAACATTACAACATATAACATTAATCAAATGTCATCTATGGCCTAAGCATTAATTAAAACACTTGTCGCTGGGAATAACAGAAAAGCTTGAAGTAGACTTCAAGCATTAATTACTGTGGACTGCTCATGCACTTGTCGTCGGTAATGAATAGGAAAAAGTTGACCACCGGAGTGACACCGGGAAAAAGACAAGACAACAGAGAAAGAGAGACTGAGTACGAGAGAAAGAGAAAGAAACCAATCTATGTTGAAATACTCTGTCTGACTGAAGGTTTGGGGACAGATAAAAAATAATTTAATTAAAAAAAAAGCTTATGTACTGGGGCGGGTCCAATTGGACCTGTTACCCACCCTGGACCTGGGCAGGTTTTAGAATTTCTACCCGGGACCTGCTCAACCGGGTCTAAACCCGCCCCGAGCGGGGTGGGTTTGATGCGGGGTCAGGTTTTAACCCGACCCCGCAGCCATCCCTATCAAAACATGGAGGTTGCTCCACATAGACTTCTTCTTCCAAAATTCCATTCAAAAATGAACTCTTCACATCCATTTGATACACAGTGAAGTTCTTGTGTGCAGCATAATCAAGAAACATACTAATTGCTTCCAATCTAGCAACAGGAGCAAATATTTCATCAAAATCTATACCTTCCTCTGGGCAATATCCTTTGGCTACCAATCTTGCTTTGTTTCTTACAACAGATCCTTCCTCATTTATCTTGTTTCTAAATACCCACTTAGTACCAATAATATTTTGATGGGTAGGCCTTTCAACCAATTCCCAAACTTTGTTCCTTTCAAACTGATTTAGCTCTTCCTACATAGCCTGAATCCAATGTGTGTCATCCAATGCTTGAGACACATCTTTTGGCTCTATATGGGAAATGAAATAAGTAAACATTGCTTCATGTTGGGCTCTGGATCTGGTTCTTACTCTATCTCTAACATTTCTAATAATTAACTCAGGTGGATGGTCTCTCAACCATCTAACATCTGGTTGGCGTAAGTCTGCTAGATTCAGCCGTCTCGCAGCTAAGTTGTCTTGAACAACTTCTTGATCATCATTCAGCTGTAGACCTTCCAGCTGTCTTTGAGATTCAGCTATCTCATCATCATCAGGGTTGAGTGTTCTTACATCTGCTTCAATATAAGGACTCCTCTGCATAGTTGGCTGATTCAGCTTATCAGCCAACTCATCAATGTCTTCTCCATTCACATTAGGTTCATCAAAAACCACATGGATAGACTCTTATGTGACCATAGTCCTTTTGTTCAGCACTCTATAAGCTTTACTTTCAGCTGAGTATCCCAAAATGATACCTTTATCAGCTTTCGCATCAACAACTTTTAGGTTGTCATTGCCATTGTTGTGGATGAAACACTTACATCCAAAGATTTTGAAATATCCAACATTTAGCTTCCTCCCTGTCCAAATTTTATAAGGAGTTTTGGACAATTGCCTATTAATCATACACCTATTTTGAGTGTAACAAGCAGTGTTGATGGCTTCAGCCCCAAATCTCTTAGGCAATCCAGCTTCAGCTAACATTGTCTTTGTAGCTTCCTTGAGAGTTCTGTTCCTTCTTTCAGCTACTCCATTCTGTTGTGGAGTTCTTGCATCTGACAACTCATGAGCAATACCATTTTTAACATAGTACTGAGTTATAATCCCATTGACAAAATCAGTTACCCTGTCAGATCTTATCTTTATAATGGTTTGACTCTTCTTATTTTAAACTCTTATCATCAGCAGAGGCAATCTCTGCAAGGTTTTCTTCTTTTTACACATGAAGATAGTCCATGTATATCTTAAGTAATCAGCCACCACCACTAAGGTGTATTTCTTTCCACTTATACTGGCTGGTTCAACAGGTTCAAATAAATCCATGTGCAATAGATGCAATATCCTTGTTGAAGAAGGATTTGCTTATCCTTGAAGGATGATTTGATTTGTTTTCCCATATAGCATGTATATTAAATGCTTTCTTTCTTGTATATTGAGTCAAGCAATCCTTCCACAAGATGACTACTTTCAAGCTTGTTGATTGTCTTGAAATTCAGGTGACTCATCTTCTTATGCCACATCCAACTTGATTCGGTTGTACTCTTTGCTAGCAGACATGTGCTTAGTGTAGCAGTTGACCAATCCACTACATACATGTTCTTATGCCTTGTTCCTTGAAGCACAATCTCATTTGTTTCAGCATCCTTGATTTGGCAAACTCTCATGTTGAATCCCACATTGTAGCCTTTGTTACAGAGTTAGCCGATGCTCAGTAGATTGAAGTTGAGGCCTTCAACATATGCAACATCTGTGATTTCTAGTCCATTTTTCTTTATGGATCCTGTGCCTTTGATTTCCCCTGGAGCTGCATTTCCTCCAAATATGACTTTTGCACCTTTGATTCATTAAATTTTGACAGATTTTTCTTGTTTCCTGTCATGTGTCTAGAACAACCACTATCCATGTACCAGGTTACTTGGCACACAGCTGTGTAAGTCCAAGCGGCTACGATAATCTAGAGGGGGGTGAATAGATTATCTCCATCTTTTCGATTTTGCCCTCTTTTTCGAACCGAATGCTCAAAGACAATAATAAAGGTGCGGAATGTAAACAACACACGTCGATTTAAAGAGGTTCAACCCACCTAGGGCCTAATCCTCTACCACCCCAGTATATCCGGGATGGATTTCAAAAAGAAAAAAAAATTATTAATTTACCACAAATTAATACAACACCAACTTACAACAACACCTTGAAGAGCACCACACTCTTCTTCAACACCACCTTTGAGATTACCACAATCTCACTTGAAGATTACCACAATCTCCAACGGCACCTTGTGAAGATTACCACAATCTTCAACCTTGAAGAATACCAAATTCTTCAACACCTCAACAAGAAGATTACCACAATCTTCTCACACCTAACACCTAGATCACCCAAGTGTGTTCTTACCACAAGAACACTCACAAGGATATCTTGTGTTGAATGATAACCCAAAAATTCAAGATTACAACTCGATAATGAATAATACAATTGAGTGCAAGTGTAATCAAGAATAGCCTAGACCTCAAGGATGTGAAAGTGAATAGCTAGGCAAATTACAACAAGAAATAAGACAATGTTAGAACAAGTGTATTCTTGAGTGTATCTTGTTGTGTTGTAGTTTTCTCTCTTATTGTGTTGCTTCAATTCTTCCTCTATTTATAGAAGATGTCTTGTACATGATAGGCTCCTCTTGGGGACATGAATTCTTTAAAAATTGCAAGACAATTGAAGAAAAGAGCTGTTAGAAATCAATCCCACAAATTAAGGAAAAGATGTCTGCTGCACAACGGTTACATTTTTGCTGTCAAACTTAAGGGCGACCGGTCGCACAGAAATAGAGTTTGAAAAAATCGTATCAACATTTACAGGCGACCGGCCGACGTGCACCTCGACCGGTCGACCTAACCACAATCGGTCGCACTCATCAAAAAATGAAAGACAAGTTACTGTTTTCGATTTTTGCTCCCAGTGCACGGCCGCCCTATAGGTCGACCCGAGCTGACGGCACCGGTTGCCTATAGGGCGACCGGGTTGCCTTGACCATTTTCTCGCAAACATGAAGTTTTCTGTTTTCCTCAACTTTCAGTGCGGGTCGCCCTATACGGCGACCGGTTGACCTCAAAACAAAAGTGTTGTCCAATTTTATATCGAAAATAAACTTCAAGAAATACTCCGAAAAATAGTGAAAATATTTTAGACCAATCGGGAGTATTAGGACAACATTTAGAAACATTGTTTTGGTGTAAAAAAAACATTGACAAAAAATCATTAAGAGTGTTGTCCAATTTTGTCGAAGATAAAACTTGAAGAAATACTCCGGAAAATATTAAAACCATTTTAAATCATTTAGGAGTATTTGGACAACCTTTAAAACCATTGTTTTGGTGTAAAATCAAAATCATCAAAATCATGATAAAACCATTTATCAAACAATCTCCCCCTTTTTGATGATTACAAACCAAAACAATTTTAACGAGGTTGATTTTGAAAACAAAACAATTTTACCGGTTAAAGAGAACTATCCGTTGTGAGCGACAACATTCCATGCAATAAAAACACAAGGATGGGAGTAGAGATATTCAAACACATATAGCAAATGTTCCCCCTATCAACATGCACAACAAGAGTTATATAGAAGCAACTTAAACATAAGCTAAAATATTAGCTTTTCGATATTGAGCTTAAGTATCAATAACTTAAAAGCTCCCCCTGTCAAAGAGACATCATTAGAAACATATATAAGTCCATACTAAAACCAATGGACCAAGAATCATACACAACTTATGGCTTTAGGAAGCCATAGCTTATAGCTTCTTTTCGTTTGAGCTTATCTCAGCTTCCTTGAGCTAAAGAGCTTATAACATGTTTCTCCACCTGTTTCTCCCCCTTTGGAATCATCAAAAAGAATGTTAGCACGATAAATACATCATATATTCATATCAAAGTGTGCAACTAAACCGATGTATCGAGCTATTTGAACATTGAAGCTAATAAGCCAAATAGGAGGGAAAAGTCGAATCATACGACTTGTAGAAGCTTATGAAAACTCATTTGATAAGCAAAACATGATCTCTATAAATATATAAGACTTTTGAAATTGAGAGAATCATGTAGGTGATGAATTTTTCATTGAAACGTTTTATCGAACACTTGGCGGGCGTAAAAAATTTAAAAAGATATATATAGCCCTTGTAAATAAAATTAAGCCAAGTTTTTCATCACCAAATGCAATTTAACAAATATCATTCATCAACAATCAATAAGCTCATCACAAAAATATATGAATTTCAAAAAAAATACATATAAGCCACAAACTCAAGGTTCAACCCAATTGAGCTAAAGAGAGTGAAATTCTTACCATTCGATTCGGTAAAGACGAGCAATGATGATGATAGTCGAGCTAGATAATCCCCAAACTATGTAATACATGAAACCAAACACATTTGAAGTGAAATGTGTGTGCAAATGGCAAAGGGGACGAAATAGAGAAGAAAAAGGCCAAAATGCCAAATTCTGGAAACAGGAAGCAATATATCTGAAAACACAGCAGGGGCGACCGGTTGGAGGTCAGGCGACGGTCGGGAGGCTAGGGCGGCCGTCGACCTCAGCCCTTCAAATTTGCTTCTTTTCTGTTTTTGCGAAGTTTGATCCAAAATCCGATTTTTCGCCCCTAAGTTTTAAAAGCGTGCAAAATGCAAACGAAGACCTCATTCAATATTATGTTATAATCAAGCTCGAAATGAGGTAAAATACTCGGCGGTTAAAAAAAAATCCGCGAGTTATCCTTGAGACGGAATTAAACACATCTCAAGTTTTTCTTAAAAACACAATCCCTTAGAAAGTTTTTCGAATCTCAATATGTTTAGTTCGATTATGACGAACTGTATTTTGAATAATTTTCACCGGACTTGTTATCCCGAAAAATAAGAACATTTTAAAGCTTTGGATAAACAAGTCATAAGAAGAAGTGCCTTACAAATATTTGAAAATTTCTTTTAACGGCACTTTAATGAGATTCGTTAGGATAGTTTTTGAAGTCGAGCATAGAGACATAAGGCATATGGAATGTCGGGTCTATAGGAATAATATAAGAAAACATACCTCGAATTTGTTTGTCAACCGACATGCCTTTCTCAACCTTTGTCAATTTCTTCATTGGTAGCCATAGAGTTTGAAATGATTCTTCCTTCTTCAATGCCTAACTCCTTCAAGAGTTCTTTTGAAATATAACCATCTACTTGGCATTGATTAACTTGAAGTCCAATGATGAAATTTGATCTCCCCCATCATGTGATACCATGTTCATCTCAAGTTCACCTACATCAACTTAGGAGAATCTCTTGCACAAAACATTCATTAGTAGCACCAAAAATATTCTCATAAATATGCACAAGCAAACAATCTTGCCCTTTTTAAAAAAAACAAGGAGAGTAGTATCAACTTTACCTTTTGTAAAATCATTTAGCAAAAATAGCTAAGTCTATCATACCATACATGGGGTACTTGTTTGAAACCATACAAGGCCTCTTATAAAGATCATTTGGCCTAGAAAAATTTAAACCCCGATAGACTTCTACTTGAATAAAACCATTTAGAAAATTGGATTCAGCATCCATTTGGTGAAGCTTGAAATTTTCTTAAAGCAAGAATGGGCAAGTAAAATGCAAATAGCTACAAAATGTGCTATGAGTGCAAATGTTACACCAAAATCAATTACCTTCTTCTTGAAAATACCTTCGAGCTACTAACCTCGTCTTAGTTCGACCAATGTTGCCTTGGTCATCGAGTTTGTTCCGGAATACCCTTTTTGTCTTCTTCATCACTATCATCATAGGGCATCCAATTGATCTAAGGTGTACATAGTAGAATATTTACATCCAAATATTTTGAGGTAACTAATATTTGGAGTACTTCATTTCTCATCTACACAACTTAACAAACTCATTAACGGCATCGCTTATATAAGCAAGAAAAAATTAGCCCAAGTGTAAAAACATGCTTCAATCATCAATCACAAAATATCTTGCAAAAGAGCATAGTAGGAATAGACACTATATATATATATATAGACCATGAAGCAAGAAACACATACTATGCATTTAGAAGATCATCAAGAGTCTAATAAATTATGCAAGTTCAAATAAGCTTAAGAAAGCTACAAAAGGTCTCTTTTTGAAATTTGAAAATCCGATAGCATATAGTTGAGACCTCATTTAAAAGAAGTATTTGAACAAGAGTAGACAAAGCAAATATGTGCAATCAAATATCGAATAGTGCCTTTCAAAAAATCTAAAAATCCTCTTAATGGCACTTGTATGAAATACTACGAAAAACAAGCACATAGGCACATGGCAATACATATATCGAGTTTATAAGAGTAAGAAAAACACAAGTAAACGTACCTCGATAATTAATGCCTTTCTTGACAAATAATGACGTAAATGGCCATATGTGAAAATATGTAGATCCTACACAATTCTTAAAACAAATCTAGCACAAATCATAATGATAAAAGTGTAGGCTAAAAGATATTACAAGTAAGCTCATGCCATAAAAATCCATAAGAGATGATAACACACTTTAGTCTACAAAAGTGCACAAGAGTTTTAAAAACATCATATAAGGTCTTCTTTTTCAAAAATATTTTAAAAGCACAAATATATATTGAAAACCTTAATAAAAATAAATAAATACTTGAAAACTCATTTTGCACTTAATACACAAATAAGAGCATGCATAATAACAAAATAAAATGCATATTTAACTAGGGAGATACGGGTTACCAATTCGCCATTTCAATGGGTTGTGTCATTCCCATTGTTGATGATATCTTCCTTTGAGAAGTCACTTTGTTGATGATGACTTCTTTGATTACTCCATTTCCAAGGTTTGTTGCATTCCCATTGTTGAAAATCTCTTCTTCTTTGAAAATCATCTTGTTGATGATGTCTTTGCCATTTCCAAGGATTGTGTTATTCCCATTTTTGATTATATCCTCTTCTTGGAAATTGGCTTTGTCGAAAATAGTTTCTCCTTCTTTGATCAAATGAAACGGTCATTTGATGCCTTCTTGGCAAGATGAATTTTCTTCGATCATTATTTCACGGGTACCTAATATGACATTATTTTGTGGTACCCTCATGTGTTTGGGTCCTTTGCGATTAGTCTTGAGACTTTTAGATCTCCAACAATAATTAGAGTTATTTCTAGCCCGACAAGTATTTACCGTATGACCCTTTTTACCGCAATAAAAGCATGTAATAATTCTAGGAGCATAATGACCAACGTGCTTAGAGACTTGATTCTTTTTCATGTGATTGACACCCTTAGGCTTATGATCAAGTTCTAGTTTCGAATTATCACAACAATCAACAATATTGGTCATTCGTTCGGCACTCAAGTTGGATTTAGATAAATCATTTTTCAAGCAATTTATATCCTCAACAAGAGTACTATTTTCTTTCTCAAGGTTTATAACCTTGTCAAGAGTGGTGGTGTGAGCACATGATAGTGATTCATAGGAAGTAAATAAACTATCCTTATCATTCTTTAAAACAATGAATTCCTTTTTCAAATATTTGTATTTAACAAGTAAGTTTTGGAATTCATCTTGTAATTCATCAAAGTCATTTTGCAAATCACTATAATCATTATCATAGGAAGTAGAGGGTTTAAAACTTACCTCGTTTTCTTCTTCGATGCCTATGAGGCATTGTTCAACTTCTTCATCATGGGAGGTTGTAGAAGACTCATCCCATGTTGTTGGATTTGATGTTGTATCTATTTGTGAAGTAGATGCTTTTGAGTTGCTCCTTTCATTTGCATACACTTCATAGATGGCTTCTAATTTTTGCCATACTTCATGTGCCGATCGAATACCTACAACATGATCAAATTCCAAAGTATTAAGTGAACTATACAAAATACTAAGAGCTTTACCATTTAAGGAGATGATTCTCTTCTCTTCATCATTGGGCTCTTTGAAGCCTTTAGAGGTGTGTGGTGTATTCTTCGTCGGAATAGATTCTCCATTTATGACGGTGTTCCAAATATCAAACCCGCAACCTTGTAAATAGCATTCCATTCTTTCTTTCCAAAATATAAAATTTTTGGAATCAAACCGAGGTGGCTTGGTGGTGGAGGTGCCGGAAAGTTGAGCTTCGTTCGTAGCCGACGATCGTTCCTCTTCACTCGCGATGTGAAACGAGCTTGCCAAAGAGTTTGGCTCTGATACCACTTGTAAGTCCAAGCGGCTACGATAATCTAGAGGGGGGGTGAATAGATTATCTCCATCTTTTTGATTTTGCCCTCTTTTTCGAACCGAATGCTCAAAGACAATAATAAAGGTGTGGAATGTAAACAACACACGTCGATTTAAAGAGGTTCAACCCACCTAGTGCCTAATCCTCTACCACCCCAGTATATCCGGGATGGGTTTCAAAAAGAAAAAAAAATTTATTAATTTACCACAAATTAATACAACACCAACTTACAACAACACCTTGAAGAGCACCACACTCTTCTTCAACACCACCTTTGAGATTACCACAATCTCACTTGAAGATTACCACAATCTCCAACGGCACCTTATGAAGATTACCACAATCTTCAACCTTGAAGAATACCAAATTCTTCAACACATCAACAAGAAGATTACCACAATCTTCTCACACCTAACACCTAGATCACCCAAGTGTGTTCTTACCACAAGAACACTCACAAGGATATCTTGTGTTGAATGATAACCCAAAAATTCAAGATTATAACTCGATAATGAATAATACAATTGAGTGCAAGTGTAATCAAGAATAGCCTAGACCTCAAGGATGTGAAAGTGAATAGCTAGGCAAATTACAACAAGAAATAAGACAATGTAAGAACAAGTGTATTCTTGAGTGTATCTTGTTGTGTTGTAGTTTTCTCTCTTATTGTGTTGCTTCAATTCTTCCTCTATTTATAGAAGATGTCGTGTACATGATAGGCTCCTCTTGGGGACATGAATTCTGTAAAATATTGCAAGACAATTGAAGAAAAGAGCTGTTAGAAATCAATCCCACAAATTAAGGAAAAGATGTCATTTGCACAACGGTTACATTTTCTTTGTCAAACTTAAGATGACCGTCGCACGAAAATAGAGTTTGAAAAAATCGTATCAACATTTACACAGGCGGCACGGTCGACGTGCACCTCGACGGTCGACCTAACCACAACCGGCCGCGCACTCATCAAAAATGAAAGACGGAAGTTACTGTTTCGATTTTTGCTCCCAGTGCCGGCCGCCTATAGGTCGGCCAGATGGCACTGCCGGTTGCCCTATAGGGCGACCGGTTGCCCGACCATATTCTCGCAAACATGAAGTTTTCTGTTTTCTCAACTTTCAGTGCGGGTTGCCCTATACGGCGACGGTTGACCTCAAAACAAAAGTGTTGTCCAATTTTATATCGAAAATAAACTTCAAGAAATACTCCGAAAAATAGTGAAAATATTTTAGACCAATCGGGAGTATTAGGACAACATTTAGAAACATTTTTTTGGTGTAAAAAAAACATTGACAAAAAATCATTAAGAGTGTTGTCCAATTTTGTCGAAGATAAAACTTGAAGAAATACTCCGAAAAATATTAAAACCATTTTAAATCATTTAGGAGTATTTGGACAACCGTTAAAACCATTGTTTTGGTGTAAAATCAAAATCATCAAAATCATGATAAAACCATTTATCAAACAAGTTGTTCCCTGAACCTGAAATCAAGGAAATTAGTTTTTAGGTACCCATACTTGTCTGGGTCCTAAGGGGTTAGTGCTATAAGGTGTTCCAACCAACCTATAGCCTGATGATCTGACTCTAAGAGGTTGTCACCTATCAGTTCTATAATCATAATGCACATTATCAAATTGCTTTGGGGTTTTAGGATCATACAGATGTCTCTTTTGTCTGTATGCCTGTGTGTTTGCTTGAGCATTTGCTTTCTTGGGGTAATAGTAGAATTTTTGTTCATATTAGGTTTTGTGTCTGGGTGCATACATGTGCAGATTATAGCCTTTTTGCCATGGGAATGAGCTTTGATGAGATTGAGGTATACTTTAGCTTGTATCCCATAAGTCTTGGTTGATATCTCACTTGCTTATTCCAGTCATCTTGGCTTGGATAATTTCTACCATTCCCATCATATGATTTTCTTTGTTGAAATCTCGGGGCTTTTGGCAGCTTTGTTAAAATTCACAGAGTATTTCCTATTTGGATTTTGCTGATGGACTTTTCTGAATTTGGTTTCAGTTGTCCTATCAGCATACTCAACTGGCTTCTTGAGTGGGTGTAGATGCAACATATGGTGCTTTGGATTTTTGGATTCCCCCATGTTTGAGGATCCTTTTTCTATAACCCCTCTTGGGACTTGGGCATGCACAAAGGAATTAAATCCAATGTCTATCTTGTCACCACTTTCTTTTTGTGTCATTATAAGTTCATCCAATGATTTGGATGCCTTAGTGAATGAAGAAATCACATTTTTAAGATCTTTTTCCCTCTTTTCTGTAGCAGCTAAGTCTGCTTGGATCTTGGCAATTTCAGCCTTCAGCTTAGTATTCTCATCAACTATGTGACTTAGAGTACTCAGCTCTTTGGTCAGCTATGAGTTTTGGCATTTATTAGCAGTGTGTGTGAGGTTTTTATGTGCTCAAAGTCTTTCATCATTTTGCCAATTGAATCATAAAGATCTGTGGGTGATGAAGTGTTTGAGTCACAATCACTATCACTAGAATCTGAATGAGATGAGTTAGAGTGTATCTCATCTTCTTGATGTTTTGAGTCTTGTTCTTTGGCCATGAGGCAGATCAAAGCCTCTTCCTCTGTGTCACTTGAGTAGTCTACTTAACTACTATTTGAGTCTGCTGGTTCCTTGCACTTAGCTGGTTCAGCAGTCTCAGTAGCCAACATGGCTTTCTTCTTTTCTTGTCTTCTTTCTCTGAAGACCTTTCTATCCTCTTCACTTCTGTACTTGTTGACTGGTGGATAAGGACAGTCAATAGCAAAGTGTCCTGGTTGCCTGCAATTCCAACACAGGTTTTCAGCTCTCTGCCCGTCCTCTGATTATCAGCTCTCTGATATTTAGTTCCTTGATGTTCAGCTCTCATGGGTGGCCTGTCCTCCCTTGCTTTGGAGGGTGATGAGTGTCTTCTTGAAGATTCGCCCTTGTTCCTTTTGTAGTTATTGTTGAAGAACTTATTGAACTTTTTTACCAATCGGGCAATATCCTCTTGGTGTATGGTCTCCTTTGATTCAGCTTTCTTTCCTTCACTGGCCATGAGTGTTGTTGTCTTGGGTACAGTTGTCTCCTCTTGTTCTTTTCTTCTCAACTCAAACTCATATGCTTTGAGATCAGAGAATAACTCATGGTTTGATGTTTTGGAGAGGTCTATGGAATGTCTCAGGACCATGACCTTCTTTTCCCACTCAGCTGGGAGAGATCTTAGGATCTTCACACACATCTCCTTTTGCATGTACTCCTTTCCCAGAGCTGAAAGCTCCTTTGTGATTTCTGTGAACCTGGCATCCAGATGGTCCAGACTTTCACCTGCAATCATTTTAAAAATTTTCAAATTTTTGGACTGCAATAGTTAATTTATTTTCTTTGATTTGATCAGACCCTTCACAAATCAAAGTTAGTTTTTCCCAAATTTCTTTCGCTGATTTACAAGATTTGACTTTATTGAACATAGCCTTATCCAAGGTTTTATAAAGAATGTCCTTGGCAACATTGTCAAGATTGTATCTCTTTCGATCTCCGTTGGTCCATTCACAATGAGGCTTTTCAACCATAGCAGGTTTGGGCTATGCTGCAGCATCCTCTCCTTCAGCAGGATGTGCTCTTCTTACAAAGATCTGTTGAACTTTAGAATTTGCAGTGGCCCATCCTCAATCACTAGCCACATCTCATCATGCAGGGCTGATAGATGAGCCTGCATATGAATTTTCCAGTCATCAAACTCTCCACAGTAAACATGGGAATGCGAGTTAGATTTGCTTCCATGATAATAATTTTGCTTTTGAAATAAAAGCTTTAAGAACTCAAGTGGTGATTCTGTTGATTCTTTCCTTCACTGAATGTGTTGGATTGAGTTCCTTCAAATTTTGGCTTGAGGATATCTTTGAAAGCTTGAGAGAATTTGCAGGTTATTACTTGATTGATTGTATGCTTGTAATAAACTCGGTTACTTTCTCTCACTTGCTTCCTTAGCCTTTTATAGTGTAGATTTGAAATTATGTCCATTGAAGAGATAGACACACATTTCAAATCACACTCGTAGGTTATTGGCTTGTCTTGTCCTTGCAGCATTAATGAGGATCGTACCATGAATTCAATGTTATGCAACTTTTCCTTAGTCTTTGCAGGTTTTCAGGTACATCCCATTTGTTCTTTGTTTTTTGCACTCTTTCAGCAAAATAACTTTATTGCTGGCAGCCTGACATATGCCTAATTCCAGCAAAACCTTGACTTGTGTTGACAACGGATCTCTTTCAGCTTTCTTCAAGTCTTGTCTGCTGTATACCCCTTGACATTCGATTCCAATCATTATGGAACAACTTAGCTATCAGTCAGCTGAGTGAGACAACTTTTCTGTCACTTGACTGAACCTTGACTTGACTTTACACAGTTGGGTCTTCTCTTGGATCTTCAGTCGACTCTTGTAATCTTCAACTTAGCTGACTGCAACTCAGCTTATTCAGCACTATCTATTACAAGTTGAATTACATAGAAAATGAGGTGCCAACTTCCTAATCTAAGTTTTACATGGTATCAAAATCTAAACATAAATTTTCCTAACAATACTGTCATGTACAAAACAATTTACACGTTATGATCATGTTAATCCATGAGTTTTATACTAATGTCATGTACTGTGAGGAATCATATTGTATGGTCTTCATGTTTACCATGTTTTATATCAAAGAATATTTAATGTTAAAACCATATGGGCTTAATTACATGAACCTAGATGGCCTTTACTTATTAGACTCGAACTGTTAGGAAGATGATTGAATCGATATGTTAATGGATTGCTTATTGATGGCTTATAGAAGTTACCAACCGCATGAGTACGACATTATTAGTATTCACACCACTAGTTAGACAGTATTCTAACCTGTGATATATGATGACTTACTTAGAGTACTAAGAAGCACTATGTATATGACTATAGGAAAATGATTCGAGGATGAAGATCTGGAGCCCGTGCTGCTGCTGCTACTAACAACCACATGAACCAGAACAATGAGGCAAACCCAGTACCGGTAAGGAAACAAGGGAATGCTGAGAATGAATGTGCGTTCAACCAAACACACGCGTTAACCCAGGCCCAAATGGTGGAGCAGTTTCACCACTTTGCCGCTTCTCACCACCAATCTTTAATGGACAAGAAGAACCTTCTCATATGGACGAGTGGTTCATGTCAATGGAACGCACTTTCGAGTTGATCGGGTGTACTGAGGCACAAAGCATCCTTTGTGCTCAGTACCAACTGGTACAAGATGCTGGACGATGGTGGATGAGTTACTGGAGATTAAGGCCTGTCGAGGTAAGAGCAGCCCTTACATGGGAAGGGTTTAAGGAGATAGTAATGGAATAATATTGTCCCCAACACTATCGAGAACAAATGGAGCGTGAATTTTGGGATTTGAAGTAAGAAGGGATGTCAGTTACGGAATATGAGAGGAAGTTCAAC
Organism: Rehmannia glutinosa; assembly: GCA_016081115.2. Classification (NCBI taxonomy): domain Eukaryota; kingdom Viridiplantae; phylum Streptophyta; class Magnoliopsida; order Lamiales; family Orobanchaceae; genus Rehmannia; species Rehmannia glutinosa. The sequence continues at coordinate 49,316,375 of CM071927.1, forward strand.
CAGATGAGTTTCTTCGTGGAGCACATGGTAGACACTGATCGTAAGAGATCATTGAGGTTTTGAGCGGGCTTACGACCTAGGATATGTTATATTGTGGCTAGCCATGGAGTCCTATCATATGCAGAGAAAGTGTTTCGTGCAGAGGAGATAGCTGTCAGTCAAGATATAGACTGACAATAAACTACGAATTTGGGGAAACAAAACTGGAGTGAGAATCAAGACGAGATGGGAAATCAGAATAAATAGGCAAGAAACGAATTGAAATATGGACCAAACATCCAGACTACTAAACCGTTGTGTGCCAAATGTGGGGAAAATCATAATGGAGACTGTTTGTTGGGTAAGGATGATTGCTTTAGGTGTAAGAAGCCAGGGCATGCAACATGCGAATGTGTTACTCTGAACAAAGAACAGTGGAGAAAAGGTCAAGGCTCTGGAGGACATGTCTGAGTTTATGCTATGACTCATAATGAAGCGGATCGAAATCCGGCATCTTTGTCGGTATGTTAACCGTATTTGGAGTACTGTTTGACACTGGTGCCACACACTCATTTATGTCTACAAGATTTCATGCTATGATTGGACATAGTTGTTAGATAAATATTTTTATCAAGATTTTGATGATTTTGTTTAGATGAGTTTTTACACCAAAACAATGTCCCTAAATGTTGTCCAAATACTCCCAATTGATTTAAAATGTTTTTACTAATTTTTTGGAGTATTTCTTGAAATTTATTTTTGACAAAAATCGGACAACACTTCTGTTTGAGGTCAACCGATCGCCCTAGAGGGCATCCCGTACCTGAAAGACGAAACTTGAAATAGAAACATAGCTGGGGACAAAAACAGGCAGGTCGACCAGTCGACCGGTGCCTGGACGATGGCCTGATTACAGAACTTCTCCTGTATTGAAAAATGAGGAGGGCGACCGGTCCAACAAGGGGTCGACTAGTCCCCCTGTGTAAAATAGTGCGATCTATTTTCAAATTTCTATCTCTACGCGACCGGCCGACCTATGTTTTTTACAGCAAAATTCAAACCGTTCGACAGCCATTATCAGCAATATTTACTTTAACAATTTTGTACTATATTTCTACATCGTGATCTTCTTTTTGTTGACAAAAGTGAAGATGGAGGAGCCTATGTTGGAGATCAAATCTTGAAGACTCTCCTATAAATAGAGGAGGATTTGAAGCAAACAAAAAAAAAACACAAGCAAACAATACAACAAGAAAATCAGCAAATTTCTCTAAGTCTTCTTTTTCAATATTCTTGTTGTAATAGCCTATGTCTTTCACTTGCACAATCTTGAGTTCTAGGCTTTTTATTCTTCATTACACTTGCACTCAAAGTTTGTATACTTCATTTATTGAGTTGTAATCTTGAATTTGTTTATCATCCAAAATAAGATATCCTTGTTAGTGTTCTTGAGGTAAGAACACACTTGGGTAATCTTAGGTGTCAAACCAATCCCAAAGAATCTCATATGAGTGCCGTTAAAAGGATTTTTCGATATTTGAAAGGCACTATTCAAATATGGTTTATTTTATCCAAAGAATGAATTTTTTTCTCTTAAAGGTTATAGTGATTCGGATTATGTGGGAAATATTGATGATCGTAAAAGTACTTCCGGATCATGTCAATTTTTAGGCGATTGCCTAGTGTCTTGGTTTTCAAAGAAACAAAATTGTGTTTCACTTTCAATGGCGGCTTAATATATTTCCGCCGCCTTTTTGTTGTACTCAATTGCTTTGGATGAAACAAACTTTAGCGGATTATAAATGCTCTTTTGAAAATGTTCCTATCTTTTGTGATAACATATCTGCTATAAATATTGCTCAAAATCCGGTTCATCATAACCGTACTAAACATATTGAGATTCGACATCATTTTCTAAGGGATTGTGTTTCAAAACGAAAAATTGAGATATCTTTTGTTCCATCTCAAGATCAATTGACGGATATCTTTACAAAACCACTATCTTCCGAGACTTTTGCCTCAATACGAGCTCGGTTAGGCATAATGAATATTGAATGAGGTCTATGTTTGTAATTTTCATGTTTTTAAAACTTAGGGGTAAAAATTCGGATTTTTGGATAAAATTTCGGAAAACGTAGGAACAGGCTGCTTCAAGGACAAAATAGAGGGGGGTCGACCGATCGGCCTCTACCTCGACCGGTCGCCCAAGGTGAAAATTTTGATATAATCAGTTCTGTTCCAGACTTTGCCAATTTCATGCGGTTTTCACTATTTTCGCACCCTTTTGCATTTTTCATACACAATTTCATGCGGTTTTCACTATTTTCGCACCCCTTTGCATTTTTCATACACAATTCACTCAAAATGATTTCTTACTTATAAATTCTATATTTTTGCGTTTATGCAACTTATATTTCATCATTGTTATCCGACTTCTCCAATTAAATGGTAAGAATTCTTCTTTTTAATCTCAATTGGGTTGAACTCTTGAGAAAGTGCTTGTATCTTGATATTTTTGATGAAATTCATATATTGATATGATGTATATGATGATTGTTGATGGATGAATGTTGTATTATTGCATTTGGTGATGTATTTGTTTGGCTTAAATGAAATACAAAGGCGTTATATATCTTTCGTTTTATTCGACGCACATCAAGTGTTCGACAAAATGTTTCTATGAAAAATTCATCACCTACATGATTCTCTTGATTTGAAAAGTCTAATAAGTTTATATAGATCATGTTTTATCAATCAAATGAGCTTTTGCAAATCAAATGATCAACTTTTCTCTTTTATTTGGAATTTAAGCTTTAATGTTAAAAATATTCGATAAAACGATTAAATTGCGCACTTTGATATAATTGTATGATGTTTTTATCGTGCTAATATTCTTTTTGATGATTCCAAGGAGGAGAAACAGGAAAAATGCTCATATGCTCAAAGAAGCGAAAATAAGCTTGCAGGAAAAGCTATAAGCTAGGGCTCTTAAAAGCCAAAAGCTGTGAATTATACTTAGTCTCCTCTATTGAAACAGAATGGTTTCATGTTCTTTCATCGATTGGTTATTCCTCTCCCTTCGTATCTCTTTTTCCAATTTCGGTCTCGATTATTTGATGTATCATGGACTTTTATGCTTGACTAATGTTGTCTTTGTGACAGGGGGAGCTTCTAAAGCTCATGAAATTCAAGCTTTTAGCTTGTAGTTGTTTGCTTCTACTTATTTTTGTTATGCATGTTGAAAGGGGGAGCTTGTGCAAAATGTTTTTGAAAAATCTTTGATTCATTCCTTGTGCTATTACTTATGATAAATGTTGCTTGTAATGGTTTAATATTTTTAGACCGGCAAAATTTGTTTTGTTTTAAAATCGATCTCCTAAAATTATTTTGGTTTGTAATCATAAAAAAAGGGGAGTTTGTTAGATAAATGTTTTTATCAAGATTTTGATGATTTTGTTTAAATGAGTTTTTACACCAAAACAATGTCCCTAAATGTTGTCCAAATACTCCCAATTGATTTAATATTTGTACTAATTTTTTGGAGTATTTCTTGAAGTTTATTTTTGACAAAAATCGGACAACACTTCTGTTTTGAGGTCAACCGGTCGCCCTAGAGGGCATCCCGTACCTGAAAGATGAAACTTGAAACAGAAACATAGCTGGGGACAAAAACAGGCAGGTCGACCGGTGTGGTCGACCGGTGCCTGGACGATGACCTGATTACAGAACTTCTCCTGTATTGAAAAATAGGGAGGGCGACCGGTCCAACAGGGGGTCGACTAGTCCCCCTGTGTAAAATAGTGCGATCTATTTTCAAATTTCTATCTCTACGTGACCGGTCGACCTATGTTTTTGACAGCAAAATTCAAACCGTTAGACAGCCATTATCAGCAATATTTACTTTAACAATTTTGTACTATATTTCTACATCTTGTGATCTTCTTTTTGTAGACAAAAGTGAAGATGGAGGATCCTATGTTAGAGATCCAATCTTGAAGACTCTCCTATAAATAGAGGAGGATTTGAAGCAAACAAAAAAAAAACACAAGCAAATAATACAACAAGAAAATCAGCAAATTTCTCTAAGTCTTCTTTTTCAATATTCTTGTTGTAATAGCCTACGTCTTTCACTTGCACAATCTTGAGGTCTAGGATTTTTATTCTTGATTACACTTGCACTCAAAGTTTGTATACTTAATTTATTGAGTTATAATCTTGAATTTGTCTATCATCCAAAACAAGATATCCTTGTTAGTGTTCTTGTGGTAAGAACACACTTGGGTAATCTTAGGTGTTGAAGAGTGTGGTACTCTTTATAGGTGTTGAAGGAAGATTGAGGTAATCGCCTTGAAGGTGTTGTAAGAAGATTGTGGTAATCTTCAAAGGTGGTGTTGTATTAATTGTGGTAATTAATAAAATATCTTTTTCTTTTTGAAATCCATCCCGGAGATACTGGGGTGGTAGAGGATTACGCCCTAGGTGGGTTGAACCTCTATAAATCGACGAGTGTTGTTTATTTCCCGCACTTACATTCTTGTCATTTATTTGTTCATTCGTAAAAGAGGGCGATTTGCAAAAAATCGGCATAATCTATTCACCCCCTCTAGATTATCGTAGCCACTTGGACTAACAATAGTAATATTAGGGTTGATGAACCACTTGAAGTTTGTTTGCCTTCAGGAAAATCAATTCTCACCGATTCAATGGTTAAGGATGTAGAAATTAACATAGTGGAGAAGAATCTTAGGGTTGATTTATATATGATTGATATGAGAGACTTCGATATAATCTTAGGCATGAACTGGCTTAATAAGTACGGAGCTGACGTTAAGTGTCAAGAAAAAGAGGTAAAAAAATTTCACATACCTGGTGATGGAGAAATAAGGTTTTATAGGACTAAGACTATAACTACACCTAGGCTTATATCTGCAGAAGTGCCTATAACTATTTTGGAGAGAAAATTACACAAGCTTGGAAATAAGGACGTAGCTCTCATCAAGGTACAATGGAGTAGCCATGGGAGAAATGAGGCAACATGGGAGCGAGAAGAGGAAATCAACTCCAAGTATCTAGTTTTCTTTATTAAAGGTACATAACTGAATTTTGAGGACGAAATTATTTTCGAGGGGGTAGAATTGTAACACCCCATAAATTTATTTTTATTTTTGGGTTAGTGATTTTTGGACTTTTTAGGATTTTAATTTTGGCCCGACATAGAAATTCCCTTATTGTAGGCCCAGTGATTATTATATTGATAGGCCTATTTTTTATAAGCTCACTTTATTAAAGCCCATGTGTGTATTTTATTGATTCGAAAATCTGCAGAATTTTATCAGGAAAAAAAAAGGATTCCTCATGTTTTATACGATGTTTATTAGATAGAAAAGAATTTTATTCGTACACACCTAATAGGTTTAACCTAAACATGGCCTAATAAAAGAAGGACTCTCAAGCCTCAATGTATATAATATCCATATCTCAGCTTCAACCAAATCTAACATGAAATCAACTTCAACTCAATGCAATCTCACAGCCAAAGGTAAATAACTCAATTTGTCAGTTTTCAATCATAGCCTACCAACTCCATACCAGTGCCGTCAATCCACCGGCAATCACCAAACAACACTGTTCAATCTCCAAACACCAATAACCAGCCCATAACCCATCTTCATCCTCAACCCAAACAATCAAATTCTAGTCCCAAGCCATAGCCGGAATTTTTAGGAAAAAAAAAGGAAGAGAAAACCTTCTGATCCTCCTCTCCCGTCGCTCCTCTGCTGCGCGCAATCAACTGATACCGTTGCCACTCTACAACTAGTTAACGGCGTGGTGGCAGTGAGATTTAAGAAGGAAAGAAAAAAAAGAAAGAAAAGAAAGAGATATAAAGGGAGACGAGAGATGGTGGTGACGGAATGTGGGATTTTTTGTTGCTTGTTATGCCGAGCACTTTATTGGTGGGAAGGCTATGGACGTCGAAGCATTTGAGATAGAGAATGAACAAGCAAGGCTCTGTCATCTGCTTCACAATCATGCTATGTTGAAGCTGCAAAATGGTGATGACAATGACAACGACATTGAGTTTCTACCTGTAACACCCATAAAATTTTATAATTTTTATATTAATTTATTTTTATTATAATCATAATTATATTAATTATATATGTGTACATTTTATATTTATCTTCTAACTTTAATTAGACAAACCCCACTTTTTGCCCATCATCTCCATTTGTACTATCTTATCCTTACCTTATCCCACTTTTAAGTCCACTTTTGCCAACTAATGTCCATCACCCATGTTTTTGCTTTTAAATCATATGATATCTTCATTTTCTCTAAGAATCTTATTGCAATATTGTCACATTCGATCTGCAAAATTTTTTCAAGTAATCATCTCCTTGTATCTAATACTATGATCATTCTTATTTTGTCTCTCTAATTGTTCTCCTCAACATTAACCTTTGGAGTTAGAAATGGATATTTTTTTAATTCATGATTTGGAGAAAATGATATAGATAAAATGATGTAGGATTGGGTGTTGCAATTTGGGTGGTATATTTGTGTGTTGTGTAATTTAGTGTATGTGTGTGTGATATATATACAGAGAGTGTGTTTGTGTGTAATAGTGTGTGTGCGTGTGTTAATACATATTATGTGTGTGTGCAAGGACGAAGGGGTATGGGGGCCAAGGGGGGCACTGGGCCCCCCTGGGATTTTTAAAAATATTAGGGGTGTATTTGTCTTTTTATTTATAATATTAATAAAATTTAAAAAAAAAACAAAGAAAAAAGGCCACTAACTCTTGAAAGTTTAGGCTCCAGTGCTTCAGGGCATCTCCAACCCATAACACCAAATTTGGTGTGAAAATCACACCAAATTTTGTGTTTTGGTGTAATTTTGCAAAACTCATCTCCAACACACTACACTAAATCTTACACCAAATGAATATTTTAATATTTTCGTTTCATTTTGAATAGCAAATTTATTTGTTTATGCAATTATTTCTTTTGCTTATATTTTATTATTATTAATGTAACTAAATAAAAACTTATATTTAACTAATATTACATTAATTAATTATATTGCAAAATAAATATTACAACTAATATCACAATAAATAAAAATACTAAATTGCACACTAGACAATAAAAAACGACAAACCTAAAACAAATATTTAAAGACAAAAAAAATATTAATACATTACTAATTCTCGAAATTAGTATATTCATCCCACACGTGATCGATTAATGCATCACGGAGTGCAAAGTGAGCATTTTTGTCCTTGATTAGTTTATAATAATTTATTGATAAATATTAACTATTGTTCATCTAAAATAATAATTATATACAAAATTTAAATAACTAAAACCATGTTACAAATGAATTATATATCAAATATAGGATACAATAGGAATTAAAAGTTTGAAGTAGAAAAAATTGGAGGGCAAAGAAGGGATATTTGTATTACACCAAATTTGGTGTAAAAGAATAGTGTTACACCAAATTTGGTGTAACACTATTCATTACACCAAATTTGGTGTGATGTTTAGAGTTGGGTTGGAAGGTGTTTTTTAGATATTTGGTGTTTTGGTGTGGGTTTTAGAGTTGGGTTGGAGATGGTCTCACAGACCCAAAAACAAACCCCTAGGCCCTACCCCAACCTTCACGCCCAATCCCCAAGGTCTCTTATCCTAAAAAAAAAATCCCAAGGTTTGAAGAAGAAAACATACCAAACTTCACGTGTGACGCCCAACCCTTATCCGGCTACCCCAAAGTTTGTATTAAAGCTTTTATTTTACCTTATTGTCATGAGATTAACATTGAATGAATGAGAATGAATTGTATTTAAGGTTTTTAATATCAGAGTGTATATTAATTAATTTTGTTGGATTTGTTGTTTCTTCTCTATTTATTTAATTTCTTTGTTATATCATTAATTGTTATATGAATTGTTCGGGCTAATTTTTTGTAATTTATTATAATTTATAGTTCATGTATAGTTGTTTCCTTAAGTTGTATTAGTTTTTGATTTTTTTCCACATTTTCTTAGATAATGGAACGATTTTTTAAAAGAGTACCACTTATTATCGAGGAATCGTACTCATCAGTCAATGCACCTACAATTGGACATTCAACTTAAGCACTAACAAGAAAAATCGTTTCAATGTTCGCTTAGATGAAAACTTCTCTAAAGTAGTAGGTATAGGAGGTCTTGCTCAGAAGATGGTTGCTACAAGATAACATATTGTTTTTCCATTAGTTTATTTGTTGGTTATGTTGTCATTGATCTTATCGATTTGCATTTAAATCGGTTGAAATAGTTTTTTCAACAATGAATATCATAAAGAGTTCACTACGCAATCGAATAGGAGATGGACTACTTAATGATTGTTTGGTAACATACATTGAAAATGATATATCTCGAACTCTGTTGTAAAAATCCTCGTCTAGCCCCGATTAATCCCCGCCTAGGTGCTAGGCCCCCCTCGTCCGCCTACGATTTTTTTCCGGTTAGGCCCTGCTAACCCCGCCAGTCCCGTGTAGCCCCAATTAATCCCGCCAGTGTTTGGCCCCACTGCCGCTTTAGCTAGCGCTACGCTTTTAACAACATTGATCTCGAAACATTATCAAGGAAGCTATATGCAACGATTTCAAAATATGAAGAATAGAAGAGAAATGTTATGACATATTCATGTAATTGTATTATGTTATTTCTTTTTAAATATTAAGATGTAATTGAATATGACTTTATTAAAACTAATAACTATTTATAGTGTTATTTTTAGAGTTGATGTATTGTATTTTATTTTTAGACTGATGTTAGTTGGGCCCCCCTACGTAGACTTCCTGGCTTCGTCACTGTGTGTGTGTGTGTGTCTTTGTATGTAATAATGTGTGTGCGTGTGTACGTAATGGTGTGTGTGTGTGTGTGTGTGCATGTGAGTAATACAGGGATGTATGGTGTTAATGTGTGTGGTGTTAATGTTTGTGTATGTATAGCCGTGTGTGTGTTTTTGATTTAAGAAAATGTACAAATGTGAAATGGGTGTTTGGGCCAAGGATTACCTTTTGGAAATTGGATAGAAGATGAGACTAGATTTGCAATTTGAAACTTTTTATTTTAGTCCACTAAGTTTTCAGTTAGGTCATATTCCCAAATTAATGTTTCTGAAATTTTTCTATTTTAGTCCCAAACAAGTTTCTATTTAGTCCAGATTTTTATTTAAAATTTTAAATTTTCAAATTTAGCCCTATAATTTAATTAGGCTTTCTGTAATTTTCAACTTTGACCCTACAAGTTTTTAATTCAGTCTAAAAACTTAAATTGACTTTTGACTTCTTTTAATTTAGCCCCAAAACTTAAAATTTTAATCAATTTTTACATACTAAAAAGCCCTAGGCTATTTTATAAATATAGTTATTTCTATTATAAGTTAATATTATGCTAGTATTCTAAATTTAGATAAACTATACACAATCATTTGTATGTGATCACATTTAGTACAACGCATTCCTTCTATGTTAGTGTGTGGGAATATTGGAAACCTTAATTTAGCTGTAAGTAGCTAGGAATTTACCATTTGTTCAATTTGTAAAAAGTTCTAAAAGATTTGCATCTGTCAATAAAAAAAAAAAAAAAAGGGTTGTATCATTTACTGAAATATGAGGATAATTATGTTGGTGCATAAAGTGCCTACTTAAAATGACTGATTCTTTCTTTTGAAAATTATTTTCTTTTGCTTTTATTTTTTTTGGTGTTTCAAAGATTTTGACTCTAAATGTAAGCATCCAGTGATAGGTTGTGAGACTTGCCACATCGGAGTGAATAATTATCACGCTAGAGATGGTTTAGTTTAAATATTATTTTCAGCCCTAAATCATGTTAAATTTATATTGTAGGCGATGAAGAACCGTACAATTAGGACTTCTACTTTTGAGCTATTTGTGCATCTACTTTATTTTGCTGATTGAGGTAGGGATTCTTATCACATTTTATGTGTATAATTCATTATCCTTGTTAAATGCCTAAATTGTTCAATTATGTGAATTACGCATTTTAAATGGTTAAATGATATGTATAATTATGTGAATTATATGTTTTTGATGTATTACATGACATGCATATTTATGTGAATTATATGCTTTTAATGTGCTACATGATATGATTAATTTTTATAAATGACATGTTTTTCATTACAATGTATGCTATGTATGTTTATGCAATGGGAAAAGAAAATTTTTGGCTTCATGCCACGGGAAAGGAAAATATGGCATTCGTGCCACGGGAAAGGAAATTTTTTGGCTTCATGCTACCGGAAAGGAAAATATGGCATTCATGCCCCGGGAAAGGAAAATATGGCATTCGTGCCACGGGAAAGGAAAATTTTGGCTTCATGCCACGGGAAAGGAAAATGTTTGGCCTCGTGCCACGGGAAAGGAAAATATGGCATTCGTGCCTACGGGAATGATTATGTGCTATCTGGCTTATGCCAACGGGAAAGGTTATGTGATATTCGGCTTATGCCAATGGGAAAGGTTTTGTGTTAATTTATGTAATTGTGCATTTTTCGTATTTAGCTTGGACAATCTTTATCCCTACTGAGTATGTGATTACTCACCCACTAAATTCAAACACTTTTCAGATTATATGGACGGATGAGCTGCGAATGTGGGGAATAGTCAAGATTTCACTTAATTATTTCAAATTCAAGAACATTGAATTCGTTTTAAATTTCGAACATTTGTGATGTACTATTTTTTTTAATTTGTTTCAAAGTATTTTGAATGGATTTTTAATTTTTGGTAAATACTCTATAATTATTTCTTAAGACTTAAGGTTTCTTCATTATCGCTTCCGCTAAACTTTTCATTTGTCTATTTATTTTTTTTTAAAAAAAATTATACGTATTTTCTTAAAATTTTAGTAACGCTAAAAATGCACTTCAAAAGCAGGGCGTTACAGTATGGTATCAGAGCAAGTCTATAATACTGTAGACTTGCAAATTTCAATATATTTATTTTAAGAAAATGGCTATCCCTCTCCATCGCGCTCCGTCCAACCAGGTAACATTTATTTAATTTTCGCATCATTAGAAATTGGGAATATATGATATGCTATGTGAATTATGAAAGTTTATGTGAACTTTTATGTGACTTGTTAGAATTTACGAATGTGTTCTTTGATTCGTTACATGATTTCAAATTTCTTGCATGCCACTTTAGACGTAGAGAACAACGAAAAATAGCGATTCATGATGAAACATAGAAAAACGACGTATATTTTCTTTATAATATGTTATGAAGTTGAATGACTCATATGATCAATTTTTGACTTTAGATTGGCCCGCACATTAAAAAAAACAGAAGATAGTCTGACGCATGTATAATCATTCTGCGAGGAGAGTTAAACTTAGATATTTTATTTTCTCGCGTAGAGATAATTCAAACTCGTCACTTAACTCAATCCAGGCCTATGAGATGTCGAAAATATACCTACTCTAGTGCTATTTGATATTGATATTATGAAATCTTTTATTTATTTTTATTTCCGAGCTAAATTCCAACCCCGAGAGTTACATTGTTAGTGACATACTAGAAATAAGCCTCTCATCCGGAATAATAATAAGTATTGATCTAGTGATTAATAATGTGGAGTTGATTTTGACGGGATGGGGTTTAGAAGCGTATTTGTATGTGATTATGATTAAAGATTTGATATCATCTTAGGAATGTACTGGTTGAATAAGTTCAAGGATAACCTCAACTGTCATAAAGACTAAGAGAGAAATAATATTGTGACCCTTAAATAGAAAAAAATCAGAATTTGTTTTTGGAACGAGTGAGTGGAGTGCCCCGAGATATATCAGCAATAAGGACGGTCAAGATGTTGAAAAAAATGAAAATTTTCCTGGGGTATCTGGTGAATGTAATAGTCACTTCGATTTATGGAAAGACCATCATGGAGATCCTTGTTGTACGTGAGTACACCAACTTCTTTTTTTAAATTTTGTCGGGAATACCTCCAAATCGACCAGTAGAGTTTATGATTGATTTCATTTTCAGGAGTTGCCCCTGTATCGAAAGCACCATATAGAATGGCACCCAAGGAGCTTTAGGAACTTAAAAGTTCAAATGCAAGAACATTTGGATATTGGTTCCATCCGGCCGAGCGTGTCGCCTTGGGTAGTGCCAGTTTTATTTGTTAAAAAAATGTGACAATAAGAATATTTATAAACTACAGATAGTTGAATAAGCTCACCATAAAGAACAAATATAAGTTGCCAAGGACCAATGATCTTTTTGATCAATTGAATGGGCCTAGTGTATTTTCTAAGATTGATATAAGGTCTGGATATCATCAACTGAAGGTTAAGAAATAAGATATACCCAAGACAGCTTTTAGGACCCGATATGGGCACTATGAGTTTACAGTTATGCCTTTTGGACTTAGTAATGCCCCGACAGTATTTATGGGTTTGATGAATCGGGTTTTTCATCCGTACTTGGATCAATTTGTGATTGTATTCATAGATTACATATTGGTGTACTCTAAGGATAGAGAACAAAATGAGAAACATCTCAACATAGTGTTGGAAACTCTCCGTCAAGAGAAATTATACGTAAAATTCAAGAAGTACAAATTTTGGTTAGATTGAGTAGTCTTTTTAGGATATGTAGTTACATTTTGAAAGGTATTGAAGTCGACCCAACAAAAGTTAAAAATGTGGAAAACTGGTTGGCTCCTATGTACACCAATGGAATGCATAATTCCTTAGGCCTTGTTGGATATTACAAAAGGTTTATCGAAGGGCTAAATAAAAATAGCAGACTCGATTACCCGACTTATAAGGAAAGGTGAGAAGTTTGTTTGGGTCGAGAGGTGCGAAACGAGTTTTCAAAACTCAAACGATGTCTAGTCTCAACATCGGTTTTAACAATTCCAAATACTATAGAGGATTTTGTAATATACAAAGGATGATGCGTCGAAATAAGGATTATGATGTATCTTGATGCAATAATGGTAAAGTGGTTGCCTACATTTCAGGACAACTGAAACGTCATAAACTCAATTACCCTACACATGACTTTGAGTTGACAATAGTCATGCACGCCTTAAAAAATATGACATCGCTATTTATACGGAAACAAAATGCAAAATTTACAATGATCACGAGATTTTGAAGTGCTTCTTCACACGAAAAGAGTTGAACATGAGATTCAAATGAGATGGTTAGAACTCGTGAAAGATTGCGATTATAAGATCCATTATCATCCTAGTAAAGTTAATGAAGTAGTAGACGGACAATCTGAAAGAATCATTCAAATCTTAGAAAAAATTACTGAGGGGTTGCATTTTGGATTTTGATGATAATTGGGAGAAATACTTGCCTCTTGAGGAATTCTCTTACCATAACAGCTACCAGCCAACTATCGGAATGGCCCCTTCTGAAGCCCTACATAGAAGAAAGTGCAGATCCCCTGTCTATTAGGACAAAGTTGGTGAGAAGAAAGTGTTAGGTCCTGAGCTAGTCGATCAGATGATCAAGGCTATTCAGAAAGTCAGAGATAGAATAAAAACAACAGCCTAAAATCGGCAGAAATCTTATGCAGATTAGAGAAGGAAAGACCTACAGTTTGAAATAGGAGAAAAAGTTTTCTTAAAGGTTGCACCGACCAAAGGTATAGTAAGATTTGGCAGGAAGGAAAAAAAACTGAGACCTAGTTTTATTGGACCATTCGAAAATACGTCTACAATCCAAGCCACATAGACAATTATGAAGCATTGAAAGTCTATTGAGACATGACTTACGATGAGAAACCAGTGGCTATCCTTGACATAAAGATACAAAAGTTGAGAAATAGAAGCATCACCCTGATCAAGATTTAGTGGACTAGACATGGTAAAAAAAAAAACGACGTCGGAGCGTGAAGTTGAGATTCGAGCCAAGTATTCCGAGTTATTCCATCAACCGGGTAAGCTATAAATTTCGAGGACGAAATTTTTTTATAAGAGGGGTAGCATGTAACACCCATAAAATTTTATAATTTTTATATTACTTTATTTTTATTATAATTATAATTATATTAATTATATATGTATACATTTTATATTTATCTTCTAACTTTAATTAGACAAACCCCACTTTTTGCCCATCATCTCCATTTGTACTATCTTATCCTTACCTTATCCCACTTTTAAGTCCACTTTTGCCAACTAATACCCATCACCCATGTTTTTGCTTTTAAATCATATGATATCTTCATTTTCTTTAAGAATCTTATTGCAATACTGTCACATTCGATCTGCAAATTTTTTTCAAGTAAGTAATCATCTCCTTGTATCTAATACTATGATCATTCTTATTTTGTCTCTCTAATTGTTCTCCCCACCATTAAACTTTGGAGTTAGAAATGGATATTTTTTTAATTCATGATTTGGAGAAAATGATATAGATAAGATGATGTAGGATTGGGTGTTGCAATTTGGGTGGTATATTGGTGTGTTGTGTAATTTAGTGTATGTGTGTGTGATATATATACAGAGAGTGTGTTTGTGTGTAATAGTGTGTGTGCGTGTGTTAATACATATTATGTGTGTGTGTGTCTTTGTATGTAATAATGTGTGTGCGTGCGTACGTAATGGTGTGTATGTGTGTGTGCATGTGAGTAATACAGGGATGTATGGTGTTAATGTCTGTGGTGTTAATGTGTGTGTATGTATAGCCGTGTGTGTGTTTTTTATTTAAGAAAATGTACAAATGTCAAATGGGTGTTTGCGCCAAGGATTACCTTTTGAAAATTGGATAGAAGATAAGACTAGATTTGCAATTTGAAACTTTTCATTTTAATCCACTAAGTTTTCAGTTAGGTCATATTCCCAAATTAATGTTTCTGAAATTTTTCTATTTTAGTCCCAAACAAGTTTCTATTTAGTCCAGATTTTTATTTAAAATTTTTAAATTTTCAAATTTACCCCTATAATTTAATTAGGCTTTCTGTAATTTTCAAATTTGACCCTACAAGTTTTTAATCAGTCTAAAAACTTAAATTGACTTTTGACTTCTTTTAATTTAGCCCCAAAACTTAAAATTTTAATCAATTTTTACATACTAAAAAGCCCTAGGCTATTTTATAAATATAGTTATTTCAATTATAAGTTAATACTATGCTAGTATTCTAAATTTAGATAAACTATACACAATCATTTGTATGTGATCACATTTAGTACAATACGTTCCTTCTATGTTAGTGTGTGGGAATATTGGAAACTTTTATTTAGCTGTAAGTAGCTAGGAATTTACCATTTGTTCAATTTGTAAAAAGTTCTAAAAGATTTGCATTTGTCAATAAAAAAAAAAAAAAAGAGGATTGTATCATTTACTGAAATATGAGGATAATTATGTTGGTGCATAAAGTGCCTACTTAAAGTGACTGATTCTTTCTTTTGAAAATTATTTTCTTTTGCTTTTATTTTTTTGATGCTTCAAAGATTTTGACTCTAAATGTAAGCATCCAGTGATAGGTTGCGAGACTTGCCACATCGGAGTGAATAATTATCACGCTAGAGATGGTTTAGTTTAAATATTATTTTTAGCCCTAAATCATGTTAAATTTATATTGTTGGCGATGAAGAACCGTACAATTAGGACTTCTACTTTCGAGCTATTTGTGCATCTACTTTATTTTGCTGATTGAGGTAGGGATTCTTATCACATTTTATGTGTATAATTCATTGTCCTTGTTAAATGCCTAAACTGTTCAATTATGTGAATTACGCATTTTAAATGTTTAAATGATATGTATAATTATGTGAATTATATGTTTTCGATGTATTACATGACATACATAATTATGTGAATTATATGCTTTTAATGTGTTACATGATATGATTAATTTTTATAAATGACATGTTTTTCATTACAATGTATGTTATGTATGTTTATGCAATGGGAAAGAAAAATATGGCATTCGTGCCACGGGAAAGGAAAATTTTTGGCTTCATGCCACGGGAAAGGAAAATATGGCATTCATGCCACGGGAAAGGAAACTTTTGGCATTCGTGCCACGGGAAAGGAAATTTTTTGGCTTCATGTCACGGGAAAGGAAAATATGGCATTCGTGCCACGGGAAAGGAAAATTTTGGCTTCATGCCACGGGAAAGGAAAATTTTGGCTTCATGCCACGGGAAAGGAAAATATGGCATTCGTGCCACGGGAAAGGAAAATTTTTGGCCTCGTGCCACGGGAAAGGAAAATATGGCATTCGTGCCTACGGGAAAGGTTATGTGCTATCTGGCTTATGCCAACGGGAAATGTTATGTGCTATTTGACTTATGCCAATGAGAAAAGTTTTGTGTTAATTTATGTAATTGTGCACTTTTCGTATTTAGCTTGGACAATCTTTATCCCTACTGAGTATGTGATTACTCACCCCCTAAATTCAAACACTTTTCAGATTATATGGACGGATGAGCTACGAATGTGGGGGAATAGCTGAAGATTTCACTTCTTAATTATTTCAAATTCAAGAACATTGAATTCGTTTTAAATTTCGAACATTTGTGATGTACTATTATTTTAATTTGTTTCAAAGTATTTTGAATGGATTTTTAATTTTTGGCAAATACTCTATAATTATTTCTTAAGACTTAAGGTTTCCTCATTATCACTTCCGCTAAACTTTTCATTTATCTATTTATTTTTTTTAAAAAAAATATTATACGTATTTTCTTAAAATTTTAGTAACGCTAAAAATGCACTTCAAAAGCAGGGCGTTACACTACCTCCACTTCCTAATGATTTTAGAGAATTGTTGTTATGTAAATCTTAATGATGATGTAATCAGTTGAAACATGTAAGAAACAATTGTGAAATAGGGGATCATGTGATAAAAGTTTGTAGTAAATTGCTTTTAAATTTAGAGAAATAGTGTAGTTTTTCCCCATATACTCTTCAGTTTTTTTTTTGTCATCCTTGTAAATGTTGATCTTTGCTTCATTTCGACGTCTGCATGTCTAATCTTGAACTAAAGATCTCACGTACTCTAGCAAAGTTGTTACTAGTAAGTCTTTCCACACTACAGTTGATGCATTCAATAATTCTACGATGTTGGAAATCAATACAAAGTATTTTTTGTCCGACAATGGAGTCGTGTCCATTTCTCGTAGCCGATGATGGACAAGTAAGCTCAAATTTTCTGAATTGAATTTGTTGTTCCAAGATTTTGTTAAGGGTGCTTTGAATGTGCGATCCATTGGAATCAGTATTCTTGTTATTTCAAAGTTGGTATACTCTCTATTTTCTTTCCATTGTCCATTGTGGCATATCACAACTGAGATTTTCTCTATGCAACTGAGGAATTCAATGAAAAGTTGGCTAAGTGAAACATATAAGAAACATAAATGAAACAAGTATGAAACAACAAAGAAACAACAAACATGTTTGAAACAACAAAGAAACAAAAAAGAAATCAACGCAAAAAAATCAGCGGAAAATGGGTATTTTTGTAAAAAATCAGCGGAAAATGGGTATTTTTGTTCAAATTCAGCGGAAAATGGTATTTTTGTCCAAAATCAGCGGAAAATGGACATTGTGCAGGGATTGTGTATGGAAAATGGGGTATTTATGTCCTTTTCCCTTGAAAGAAAGAAAAAGATGGAGGGATTTTCTTGTGAATATCCGGATAAGGATTATACGGATATGGCAAGATATCGTAGGATCAATTGAGAGTATCCTATAATATTCTCCTACTGATTTTAGGTTTTGAACCTGGACACTTTTAAGAACATTGGATGAACCATATAAGTATCTTTAACAATCAGTAGAAGAATAACAGATAAAAATTAGTAGGCGTCTTCTCTTTTAAAAAAACCGCCTGACCCCTCTTTCTCTCTAAGTTTTTTCTTCTTCTATCATCTACGTAGGAAAAATCAAGAACCCTTTTTGGTTTAACTATATAACAACAATTCTTAATTTCACCGGTTGAATTAAGGATTGATATTCACTCCAAATTTGAGATTGAACATAGAAACGGGTTATAAATTACTAGTGAAATTTATAATTTGGGTGCTACCATCCATCGTGTGGACTGGCTTTAGAGGAGGGACGCTTGGACCTCTGCGAGATCATGATTCGAGGATTTACCCTACTGCGAGGAATTTGGATTCCTTCTACATCTTCTTCAAAAGGAAGCTTTTTAGGTAAAACCTTTATCATTGGTTTTTACCGCTTGTATAATTCGCGCGATCGTTAAATCGCTACGAGAACCCGGGGCTTTTATTATGTATAACATGTATGCATGTTTTTAAATTTTTAATTTCCGTTGCGTTAAGCCCCGCGGTATAGCGAACCCAATAAGAACTCCATACTACACACATGTATATACATACACATATGCTTATCTCTTGGGTAACTGAGGCGATGGCGGGGTTACATGTAAATATATAAAGGAATGGCATACCGACGGTACCCGCCTGTTCCGCCCCATTTGGGCCGCCCGCCGCCCGTGGCGGTAGCGGGGGTCGGGTCTATCACCTCCACCCCGTAGGTACCCGCCCTGCCCCGTCCCGTGCTATTATTTTTTTATTTTTTTAATATATTTAATGTATATTTTACATGTTTATTATATAAAATAATATAGTTTTATGTATTTAATATTATATTTAACATATATTATGACAACTTTTATAAACAATATGTATGTATAATACAAAAAATAATATTAGAAAATTATTAATAATATAAAATATAAGAAAAAATATAAAAAAAAATCAACACACGGGCGACCCGCCCCGCCCCGCCACGTGGAGGAGACGGGGCGGGTCTAGGTATTGAGATACCCGCCCTATTGTCATCCCTAAATATATGCTACCTAGATTTATATATAATATAATATATTATATTAGTGTGCGTGTGTACGTAATGCCAAAACATAAATGATATATACTATATATTATACTTGCATCTAATATTACAGAGACTTAGGTGTTAAGCTATATACATATATATATATACGTATACATATAGATATATATCGTATGTACTTATCCTAAAAAGCTTTTGTCTTCTTCTATCACTTGCATGTATATATCACTCTATATTGTCACATTTTTTCTTATACATATGTATTCTTATAAATTATTGCACATACATATACATATATATATATATAGGATTTGGTTCAAATGAGACCACTCTCCCTAAGTGAGACAGTGTGGACTCATCTTATCCATTGATCTTAAAAAATGAAGGGATGTGATTAATTCAGTTTTTTTTAATTATTCCTCATTTTCGTTGATTTTAAGGGTAAGGTTGTAATTTTGTAATTCAAATTAGTGGTCCCAGCGGGTTTTATGGGCTGAGATTGAAACTGCCGGATTTTGTGGCGGAATTTAAGGAAGTTGTTTTCTTTCAAATATTTTTATTTTACAAAGATAGTTAGGGTTCTTTTACTGCATAACTAGATATCAAATAATGCATATTTAGTTGTTTTGTTGGCACTGTTTTACGAAAACAAGACATTATTGAATATAACGTACTGCATATTTCGTTATTCTTCACTGCTAAATAGGTTCAATGTAATGTATATTTAGTTATGAAAATGAGGTGTTGCTTTTGGAAATTATAAAAATGGAATGTTACATAATGTACTGCATATTTAATTATTCCACACTGCATAGATAGTTTCTAGATAATGCATAGTTAGTTGATTTTGTTGCATAGTTTATGACGTCTTGCATAGTTGGGTATACTATACTACATATTAGTTTTTTTACGATGCATAGATAGTTTTCAGATAATGTATATTTAGTTGATTTTTGTTGCATATTTTCAAATATGTAATATCCTACAGATCTATGCATCGTTTCATAAGTATCTATACATCATTTCATAAGTATCTATGCATCGTCTTATTCGTGAAAATTACAGTTTTTTAAGAGTTTATGCTAATGGTCAGTTTCGAGTTCTCCATCGATGACTACACCATTGATGTTGTTGGATAGAGTTTTTTCCACGACCGATGATTCATCATCATGTTTCCAACTCACTGTTCGTTATTTCTCTGTATTATTGCACCGATTTTTCTTGCCTTTTCTTTGTAATTTACATGAATTGTAATTTTCAAGTTCTTCACAGTTTTTCTTATTTTTTTTAATGGAGGAATTCGAGAGAGAGAGAGAGAGAGAGAGAGAGAGAGAGAGAGACGTGAGAATGGGGTGGGGGAGAGACAACACGTGAGATTGGGGAGAGAGAAAGATATTTGATTCTATGTTTGTAACTACCTTGTTATGTTATTTTACCCTACTACCCTTATGTTGATTAAATTAATATTTTAATATATTTTTTATCCCTTAAATCATACCCATTGATTAATAGTGGGGGATAGTTGAGATTAGTCCATTGTGTCTCACCTAGAGACATGGTCTTACTTGATCCTCCCCTTATATATATATATATATATATATATATATATATATAAGTTATATATAATTGATAACGATTTTGAATATTCATATTTTGGACTCTTAACTTATTTCTATTAACGTAGTCAATATTTTTATTAGAATTGTTTCCTTCTCGCAAAAGTATTATTCCTTCCAATTAACAAAATGAATAACAAAATGTTCGTATTTGCCCCATCCTGTGTGTTTGGTATAGCGTCGTCAATTGGGGCTGGGTGCACCGAATCCAGTAAGTGCCCCAATCTGCGAGGATGTGCAGGTGCGCCGTCCCAACGTTCGTATTTGATAATCGTCTTGTGTGTAATTGGGCTTATGGGCGGATTTCGTTCGAAAGAGGTAGACTTAAGTGAGACCATGCATTCTGCATAATGCAGTAATAAGTGAAGGATGATTGAGTTCTACTTTTTTTCCAGTGGTGATGCAATGAACAATGGATTTTGATATATATTTTCCCAAGTCTAATGGAATATTGTTGGCGATGATATAAAGGAGTCGTGCATGAGTATAAAGTACAGATCGCTGATTGGATGTTGGATTGATCCTGCGCAAATAAAATACATTAATGCACGGCCATATGGACTTAGATTGGTGGCTTCAAAAATTATTTAGAAGAACCTGGAGTTCGAGTCAACCATTGTGTACCCGGCTTTATCAATGATTGGAGTACAATATCCAGTGTTAGAGTCTCCAATGTAGCCAAATACCGCGCATCATCCACTTTGGGTAAGTTATAAAGGGCCCAAATTGCTCTTTGCGAAAAGTCAACCGTGGTATTACTTAAAACTACACGCGTGCGGGCCTCTAATGATCGTGGCACATTATTTGCGTCAACATGTTCTTTGAGGCAAGTCATGTAGAATTCGTATACAACTGAAGTTATGCCCGGGTTTGGTTTTTCACGAAGTCCGTCCATTGGCGCTCTTGAATAATTTCCAACAATTCACCATCTTCCGGTGATGGTATAAGTCCACATTCCTTTACAATGGGTCGAGGTAGGACTTTTTCTTGGAATAACCTGTAAAATTCCGCATCACGTTGACCAAATATAAGATTTGGTGGAACCGACGTAGAGGCCTCATGTTGTGATGAAGATGCACGACCTCTGCCACGTGAACAAGACATCCTAAACAAATAAAACCGAGAGGTAAAATTTGCAATTAAACAAGTTATAGGACAATTCTCTTCTTAACCCCGTTTGTCGACTAATTGATGTCAAACATTCATGAAGTTTGATAAACTGCATCCAAATATATAGTAAAGTTATGTCTTATGATGTGGTATGCAATTTATTCAAAAATTAGTAAAAATTTTCATTGAAGCATTTTATCGAACACCTTGTGGGCATCAATTTATATAATATGAATTTGTGAAATTTGAAAGTTTTTAAGCCCCAAAAATCACAACCAACAATCAACAATGTTTAAACAATTGCAAATTATAAAAAATTCATCAATTATTATAACAATTAAAGCTCAATTTGGTGAAAATTCACCTTTTTTATGATTTATGGCTAAAATGCTTCAAATGAACACTTTTTACTAATTGACGTGAATTTTGAATAAAAAGGGGAAGATAATTGCCTTAAACTTGTTTAATCCGAGAAGAAAGCAAAAATACGAGTGAATTGGAAGAAGGATAAAAATATTCTACGGGGAGAAGGGGTGGGTTTATTCGACCGAGAGAGATAGAGTTGTGTGGTTGTTTTTTATGTGTGTGTGGAATATGCTCTCTGTTGGTGGGAATGTGAGAAAAAAAAATGATTGTGTGTTTTAAGAAAAAAGTGATTGTGGACGTCTGATGTTTTGTTGCAGTAATTGTATACTCATAGTTAGCCTCCGGGCTTGTTTGATCAAACTATGAAAATCATAGGTGTGTATTATATAGTGATGATTATGCTTGCGTATTTAATTTAGACAGTGAGTTCCCACTGAGTTGTTGATAGCTCACCCCTTTCATTTAACAAATTTTCAAGTTAGGAATTAGATGTGGCATGAAGGCGGATGGATGTGATCAGAGTCATGCAAAAGTTTTTTTTAGGATTTTTCATAATTGCTGGGAGTTTTTCAGACAATGTTTATTGTTTTAATTTTTCTTTGCGCATATGGATTATAGTTTAATGTTTTCTTTAGTACAAGTTATTTCTTCCTTGGAAGTCAAATTTAATAGTCTATTTCTCTTTAACTGTGAGATATAAAAAAAATTATTTAGCGAAAAACTTATTTATGGTTGCACACTTAATAAAATTAGGGTGTTACATGTACATGGGGAATTCAGCTACCTCCGAGGTTAAAGGTAAAGGAAAAGTGGTCTTGAAGATGACGTCTGAAAGGAATTGACTCTCAACAATGTGTTATTTGTACCGGATATTCGCAAGAATTTGGTGTCTGGGTCACTTTTGGATAAGCATGGTTTTCGTGTTCTTTTTGAGTCAGGTGTTGTAACTTTGTTGAAAAATGGAGTATTTGTTGGTAAGGGATATGCAACTGATGGGCTATTTAAGCTCAATGTAATAGTTGTTAAACCAAAAATGAATGAAATGAATAATTCTTCCGTTTACTTGATTGAGTCTTACAATTTATGGCATGGCAAACTAGGACATGTTAATTATGATACTCTACGTAGATTAATTAACTTGAATTGTATACCAACATTCTATATTGATTCCAAATACAAGTGTGAAACTTGTGTTGAAGCAAAGTTAACAAGGGCATCGTTTAATAATATTGAAAAAAATAATGAACCACTTTATTTAATTCACACTAATGTATGTGATTTGAAATCGATCCAAACACGTGGTGGCAATAAATACTTCATTACTTTTATTGATGATAGCACAAAGTTTTGTTATGTGTATCTTCCTTAAAGTAAAGACGAAGCTATAAAGAAACTCATTCTTTATAAAAATGAAGTTGAGAATCAACTTAACAAGAAAATTAAGGTGCTAAGAAGTAATCGTGGAGGTGAATATAAATCACCATTTGCTGAATTATGTGCCGAACATGGAATTAGACACGAACAACAGCACCATATTCATCTCAACAAATGGCATTGCAGAACGGAAAAACCGAACACTTAAGAAATGATGAACGCCATGTTATTAAGTTTTGGTTTACCTCAGAACATGTGGTGGGAAGCCATTTTAACCGCTAATTATCTTTTAAATAAAGTACCCCAAAAGAAAGAAGATAAAAGCCCCTGTGAATTGTGGAAATGAAGAAAGCCTTCCTATAAATATTTACGAGTGTGGGAATGTCTTGCTAAAGTGATTAAACCTACACCAAAGAAGGTGAAGGTAGGACCTAATACAGTTGATTGCATATTCATTGGATATGCACATAACAAAAGTGCTTATCGGTTTCTTGTGCATGAATCTAAGAATGAAGATATACACAAGAACACGATAATTGAATCGAGAAATGCATCGTTCTTTGAAAATATATTTCCATATAGATTAAAAGAAGAAGCAAGCTCTTCCAAACGGATGTATGATTCAATAGAACACGAGCAAGACAATAAAGAAGAAGAGGTGGAACTTAGACACAACAAACGAGCTAGGATAGAAAAATCATTTGATCCAGATTTTTTACCTACATGCTGGAAAGTGAATTTTAAAGTTACAAAGAAGCTATAAATTCTTCTAATGGACCATTATAGAAATAGGCCATAAAAAGTGAAATTGATTCCATCTTGCAAAACCATACATGGGAACTAGTGGATCTTCCTGAATGAAGTAAACCACTGGGATATAAATGGATTTTCAAGAAGAAAATGAAGGCAGATGAAACAATTGATAAGTACAAGGCTAGACTTATAATTAAAGGTTACAGACAATGAGAGGGCATTGATTACTTTGATACATATTCTCTTGTTACAAGAATAACCTCCATCAGATTGGTACTTTCAATTGCCACTTTGCGGAATCTTGAAGTACATCAAATGGAGGTAAAAACTTCTTTTCTGAATGTAGACTTAGAAGAGAAAATTTATATGGAACAATCTGAGGGATTTTCTGCACCAGGGCAAGAAAATAAAGTGTGTAAGTTGGTAAAATCATTACATGGTTGTTCGCCAAAAATATTTGGATCTTACAACTGCAAGTGTACAGTGTAATTTTTAGGATAATGGCAAGCAAGGCCGTATTCCTCAGGGATTGACTACGAAACACTTATGCTATAATAACATCGCATTCCAATTTTATTGAAGCGACCGAATATCAAGAGTTTATAGAAATCGAAAATTAAAAAGAAAAAAGAAATAAATTTGCGAACCCCACAAGTATTTTCAACAACCACGGAAGCAACCTTAGGCACATAATCTCAACATGTTTCTTCAATATTAAATTCAATTAAAGTTTTAAAAACCAAGTCATGCAATTTTATGGATTCAATTTCTAAGTTAGTTTATTCCCCCTCCCGAGCCGGCGATAAATAGTAGATTAATAACAAATTGTAGGTCTCCCGACTCGATACAACTATTATTACCACCCAAAAAATCTATGAATTGAATAACTCCCCACAAACAGTTGTAGGTCACCCGACTCGATACACCCGTTTATGTCTGAATTCAATTTCCGTCCTTAGAACTCCTTTTTCAAAT
Organism: Rehmannia glutinosa; assembly: GCA_016081115.2. NCBI lineage: Eukaryota > Viridiplantae > Streptophyta > Magnoliopsida > Lamiales > Orobanchaceae > Rehmannia > Rehmannia glutinosa. The sequence continues at coordinate 49,341,411 of CM071927.1, forward strand.
TTCGCACTAACAAATATGACATGCAAATTATTGGCCAAATAATAAGCAATTAAGAATAAGCACTCGAATTCATAAAATAGAACGCATGAGTCAATTAAGAAAGCAATTAATAAAGATTTAACATCAACCCACACGGTCGGATTGTGAGATCGGAATTTGCTCATGGGTCTTCATGAAAGTTGTAGCCCTTTCTCTTAGCTTTCCATAGCCACTTGAATCACTTTAATATCAATTTTACAGAGAAAGGTATGGCCAAAATACTAAACCCTGCCAGTGCTGGAAACTTTAGCGCATTTGGACGTTTTTTAAGGAAATTCCCTTTTGTTCGATCGTGCATACTTCTTTCCTTCACATATTTGCTCGTACCTTAGCTCTTGACCTATACTTTGGAACGTGATATCGCTTGTATCCAATTTAGCTCTATTTCCTGTAAGAAGTTACAAAAATACGCAGTATCATGCCCAACAAAGGAAACCAACCAAAACACACTGAATATACAACAAATGTACCAAATATATATCAAAATAAGCCCTAAATGCACGTATATTTTACACGTATCAATGTCTTGAAACAATCACCAAAACAATGGCATGAGAAATTTGATAATGTCATGAAAGAACGTGGTTTTAAAATAAATGAATATGATAAATGTGTCTATGTTAAAGACATTGGAAATGACTATGTCATTTTATGTCTTTATGTAGATGACATGCTTATCATTGGAAGTAATGATAAGATAATTAAATCCATAAAAGATATATTGAACTCGGGGTTTGACATGAAAGATATGGGTTTAGCTGGTGTAATCCTCGGAATAAAGATATCTAGAACTTCAAATGGACTTGTACTTGATCAATCACATTATGTGGATAAGATTCTAGAGAAATTAGAAAAGATGGCACGTCATTAGCTAGAACTCCGATAGACACAAGCAAACATGTATCGAAGAATAGGGGTGAGGTTGTGTCTCAAGTTGAATAGTCACGGGTCATGGAAGTTTGATGTACTTAATGAGTTGTACAAGACCAGACATTGCTTATGCAGTGAGTAAATTGAGTAGATACATGAGTAATCCAAGGCACGACCACTGGAAAGATATAGTGAGAATACTAAGGTATTTAAGATATACTCGTGATTTTGGACTGCATTACACAAGATATCCCGTTGTTATTGAAGGATATAACGATGCTAATTGGATATCTAATATTAAAGACTCTAAGTTTACAAGTGGATTTATATTCACTTTAGAAGGTGCAGCATTATCATGGAAATCTTCTAAGCAGACAGTTATAGCAAGGTCCACAATGGAGTCTGAGTTTATTGCTCTAGACAAATGTGGCGAAGAAGCTGAATAACTCAGAAATTTCTTAGAAGATATTCCAAGATGGCCGAAACATATGCCAGCAATTTGTATACATTGTGATAGTCAATCTGCGAGTGGCAGGCACATAGCAATATGTACAATGGTAAGTCTAGACACATACGTCGTAGACACAACACCATAAGACAACTTCTCTCAACTGGTGTTATCTCTATTGACTACATGAAGTCAAAGGATAATTTAGCGGATCCATTAACCAAAGGGTTGAATCGAGAGTTAGTTATGAAATCATTAAGAGGAATGGAACTTAAGCCTCTAGAAAAATGAGTTGATACAATGGAAACCCAACCTAGTTGACTGGAGATCCCAAGATCTAGGTTCATAGGACAATCAAGTTGTAAAAAGACTCTGTGATCACTGTGGGGGAGTTATCCCTTGTCCATTCCTTAACAGTGATGCCCGTGGAGAAGAGGATAAGTAATTGGTTTTTAATGATTCTTATGCGTCGGTAAGTCGAGCTGAGTAGTGCGGGCTACTTCTAAATGAGAATCACCTATGTGAGAGAGAAGTAGGGCCGCTTCGAAGAGAATTATGTGATGCTCAATTCTTAGAACCTCTTGCAGAACCAGTTGTATGTTCAGAGTCATGAATGATCATAACTATGAGAACTAGAGTATGTTAGGAATAATCTTGTGTGAGGTATATCATCGTTTACACAAAAGTCAGAACAGTTCAAGGACAAAGATCACGTCTACTGATAGTAAAGTAAATATGCTTTTGCGAGGGAAGGTTCAAAGGGTAACACCTACATATCCTATACAGGATACAACTATTGAATTTTATCACCAAATCTAGGGATGATAATGAGACGGGTCGGCCACGACCCGCACCCGCCCGTTCTAGAATGGGGCGGGGCGGCGTCGACCGACTTCCACGGTCGCGAGGGACGGCTGTGGTCGACCCGTTACATCCCGTTTTAAATTAAATTAAATAAAAAATAAAAAAAATTACATTTATAAAATATTATTATAAAATTTATTATTATCAATTTATAAATATTAGATATAATATAAAAATGCATAAAAATTATATTATAATATATATTATATATGCGAAATATATATTAAAATATATTTTAAAAATTAAAATTTTAGGCGGGGCGAGGCGACCCAAACGGGCCGGGTCAAAATTTCCATCCCTAACCAAATCTTTGTATCTTCGTAATTTTCTTCATGTGGAGGATTGTTGGAAAATTTGACGTGAAATTACTTATTTAACCTTTTTAATAGTAAATGGTAGATTTATTTTTGACCTTTTGAATGTAAATGCCAAATTTATTTTTGACATTTTCAATAGTAGATGACAATTATATATTTAATTGTGATGAAAGGTCATATTTATGCCTATAAATTTGAGTTATTTTCACATTTGAAACACACACAGAAACTTACAAAATTTCCATATATCTTCTAAAACTCTTACAATTTAATTTTTGGTGATAATTTTCAAGCACAATTTTCAGTTCGCCGGAATAGATAGTCCGATTTTCTCGTCTTATCTTGGGAAACAGGCGTCCAGAATAGGGGACGAATCTGTTTTAAGGATAGTGTGTTGAACACACGCTTCGAGCTATTTTTATTTTGCTTTATTTGCAAACTTTACCAATTCGGATTTTTCGATTCATATAAATTGTACTAGAAGAAACACTACTATTTTTGTACACATCCGTCAGTTCAATGATTTCCATCTTGCTATACATGCTGTTCAATCAACAAAAGCAAACAAAAATCATAAAGTTAGAACTATTAACGTACGGATTTTCAAATGATATGAGTTGCTACAGACCATTGCGCGATGGTCAATACAACATCATCCAAGGTAAGACTAGATTCCAAACTTTAATCAATAATACGTGTAATAAAACAAGGAGTTAAGGCAAGAGTAATCTTCGAAGTATACAAAATTTTTACTGCACAAGTACAGCTCGTTACATTTATTGCTTCATTTTGGATGAGGCTCGTAATAACAGCTAAGCACAAAATACTACGTGATCATTTAGTACTTACTCATCAGTTCCAGATTCTATACATGGAAGAGACAACATTCTTTACACATTGCAGGGATCAAGGTTCGTACTTAAGTTAAACCGACTGGTTTACAAAGAAGTTCCAATTTACTGCTCCCCATTAATTCCAAAGATTCGGACCTTGTGCATATTTGGGAACTTAGCTACGACTAAGATAAGCACTGCAAGTGTGTTGAAGAACAGCATCGGGTGTTGGTAGTCAGTTGTATGTGAGGCTATCAAGTACCTGTCAACAGCGCAAATGGAAACAGATTTAGCAACGTAACACAAGAATAAAAAAAAAGTATAATTACCACCCAAAAAAAAAGGCTTGAGGTTTTGGGTATTCACAAAAAAGCCCAGAGAAGTTTCAAAATTGCAGAAATTCCCTTGAGGTTTGATTGTAAGGGGGTAATTGTAATATTTCTATAAATGTAAAGGGGGTGTTTGAAATGATTTTTTTGCTTATGAACGGAATAAAATGTAAGACGGAATCAAAGGGGTTTCAGTAAATTTGAAACTTCTCTGGGTTTGTTTTTTTGGTAAATACCCCAAACCTCAGTTTTTCCTTTTTGGTAGTTATCCATAAAAAAATGTATATTATGTAATCAAAATCCAAACTGGAAACATCAGCCATCATCAATATAGTCATTAATAATATGGAACGCAAATAAAGAACAGGCCTATTTTTTTCTCACCCAGATCAATTATAAAACCATAGTATATATCACTCCCATACCTCATATGCTTCCTTTGAAACGAAGCACTAAAATACATTTTCACAATATCTGCTGGGTTGTCATATCTAGTTTCCAAGAATATAGACAACGGATAAATTGCCCAAGTCCCATTATTCTTATTCATCTCCTAAAAGTAAAACATAATCATACAAGCATCTTTTTACTAGATAGTTTACTTTAAGCATTGAAAAGCCATTCAGTTATAAACTATTCAGAAGTCCAGTGAAGATGTCCACCTAGTCTAGTGAGCATTGAAGTCATTAAAATGTTTCATAATTCTCATGACATCCGATTTTGCAAACATTTATATCCAATTGGTCAATCCATAAACCTACAGCAAATAGGAAAGTTAAATCATCAATAATTAAAAACAGCTAGCCAATGAAAAAATTCCTAAGTCCTTGACATCTTTTATAGAGACAGTATCAACGGTCATCCAGAAATGCATTGGCATAGTCAGATGTGAGAACCCAAAGAGTAAAATGTTACATACTAAAAATAATTCAGACATAAACATCATACACGCTCAGTATTGAATTCAACATGATGATACTGGTCATAACATAAAATCAATCGCAGGTGGACAGCATGTCAGCATCAAATATTATATCAGAATGCAAGACAATCTTCTGTATGAGCATCATCTCTAATTCACACACATACTACATACAAGCCAGAATATATAAAGAGGTACAAATGCAAAAGATTCTGCCCAAAACAAAGACAGAGACTGAAAATGACATGGATGTAGGACTTACAGAACCACAGGAACAACTGTGAGGAACTTTCTATTACGAGTGAGCTGCTTTCCATTGTCCATCTGCTCCCACCATGTCAACGCATTATATATTCCCTGATCATCACCAAAAGGGGTTCCTTTTTTCCAATGGAAGAAGTGGTAAGTTACCTATAACATAGAAGCAACTGTCATGTTGAAAGAAAACCTTGGACTGATCTACCCATGTCACGTAGTTTGACTATGAATAAGAAGAATCACGCAGCATTTCATCCCGTGAAAAAAGTACACTACGTAAATCACACCTCAGAACAGTTTGGTACCAAAAAAAGCAATTGTGTATGAAACTTTCAGCAATCATATTAGGAAATGTGGACATCACTAAACACAAAAATTGTAAATAAGCATTTCATTAAATAAAATACAAATAAGAAAAATGTCATGACAAGGGGAGTAGCCAAGTAGGACAAGGAAGAGGAGCATAAAATGAAGAAGGATAAAAGATATGTGGATGCATCTTATAAGCAGCTCATAGCAGCTGAGAAACATAAATCCATAAATAAAACATATCCTAGATGAATAATCTAAACACAAAATGAAAGAAATACAGAAGACGCAATACAGGAAACTGGGTGGTTTAATCATGGATAAAAATTCCAGTGACAATGACCACATGCAGACACTCTAATCGAGAAAGTAGCGACACATAAAAAATCTAAATGCAGCACATACTTTTAGCATCTTTATTGTAAAACAAGAGTTCTTATATGAATCCAAAGTAATAGCAATAGAAAGAAGATACCACCTGAGGGCAACATCATCTGTTATTATATCAGTCAACGAAATGATCACCAAATGCCAGGTACCTGACAGTACCTATGGGGCCATATATAATGTATTTGACAAGCATAAAAAACAATGATCAACAGTTACTCTAAGCAGTACCTACTGTTGAGAACTAGTTTTGTCCTTTGTGACTACCGTGAAATTTTCATATATATTGCATGGATAAAGAGCACTATTCTTGTCAAAAGTAAGGAAGAAGTAAAGAGGTGCCAGAGTGTCAGGATCTGCAAAGTGTGACACACCAGCAGCCCTTAACAAGTACTTGTAGAAGCTTGAATTGAAATTCTGCTCCAGCAGTTTCCAATGGCCAAAGGATAGAACTAATGTATGTTGCCCTGTCTACTAGGCAAACGAAAAATGATACCAAATGTTCAATAAGCCTAGGAAAGTGCAAAGTTGTCCGCTAAACAGCTGCCAGGAAATGCAACATACAAAGGAATATTTAGTAATTTCATGAAAAAATACTTCTAAGACATACCAGATGCAACATGCACAACCCTACCCGGATGCTGAAAATTTATCCATCATATACTCATATAGATGCCAGATTCAACACAAGCATTTCACAGTTTCAGCTTGGCATGACTCTTATCATAACCCAAAATTTATCACTAGCCCAAAACCAGTCATAGAAACTCCTCGCCAGTTCTGATGACTTTAGCAGTAAGCCTACTAAATAGTAATAACTCAACAACCATCATAATGTAAAGAGAGTCATGAGCAAGAAACAAAAAATGAAGAACGATGCACTATCAGTCTATCAACAATCCAACAAATAATCAGATAAACAAAGGGCTGCAAATGAATAAAACAAATTGAATTTGCCTAAGATTGACAGCTAAAAGCTCATCTGAGCTGCCTTTCTAAGATATCAAATCAAGCATAAACGTTGTTGCTTAAAGCGAGCCTTAACATTGGAGCTACCATTTTAAAATATCAATAATTTTTAAAACTCGAACCAAGCTGAACTAAACAAGCTGATAGACAACATAAACATGCTACTTGCGCTAGACTTGTGTGAAGTGCAATCAAAGCTTGTTCCATATTGGTTCGGTAAAAATTTAAAACAAGCTTGAAAGTAATTTTAATCGCGATCTGAAGTCAAGCCAAACTTGAACATCGTGTTGCAGGACTTCGTTTACACCCCAATATACACATGAGATCCGAGTGACAGTTTACGCGCAGCTACAAAACCTAAGACATAGTTGAGACTATCTAATCCCAGGGCTCATAACAACCGAATTAAATTCAAAACCACCAAAATAATACAACCAAAACAGCATAAACAGCGTTGGTGCAACAGTAATAATGTATACAAAGAGAGACGATCGATGCATACCAGAAAATGGCAGAGATTGACGATTGTCCACGCCATGCCGGGGGTACAATTGGTAACCGACAGAACGATGAGCCAGGAGAAGAAGAGAATCAATATATACGTAGTCCAAACCCCTGGATAGGTGAACCACTCGGTGTTCCGGTTTAGATCTGCCGACGGCGCCATTTTCACATACAGCTTCCCCATCATTCTGAAATCTGATTCAATTCGATTTTGATCCGATCCGATTTGATACGAGGTTGAGGCTACTTTGCAGTGCGCGAGTGTGGTGGCTCGATTTTAAAGTACTCGAAATGGTGGAGTAGCGTGTCAAAGAGGACGGGTCTCAAAGACTTGTGGCGTGTTTGTTTATGCTTTGTCGCGGTTTTCTAGATAAAGTCTGGTTTTAGTATAATTGGAAAACAAGGATAAGAATGAAACCCTGTAATTTTCTCAAAATTTCAGTCCAACTCCTGAGAGGTATCAAATGGGTTCGCCCTGATGGGCCTCCTTGCAATTTTAGAGGTCCGAAAATGAGCGACCTATTTGGCCCAAAAGTAGGACCTATCGATCGACCCTGGTCATTTTATATGTTTTTTCATGGGTCGGGCCGGCCTTGAGCTTAAAACTAGTGACTCGATAGAATTTCAACCCGACCCGATTTGTCGTTGGCCCGGCGGGCCAGCACCAGACTGGCCCATTTGACGACTCTACCTTGGCACAAAACACGACGAGAACCTGTCTAAAGTTATTGAGTTATTGAGAGAAATACTGACACAAACACAAGAAATACGAACATAACTAACAAGAATCTAACACGATATTATAGTTTGTCTTCAATTATAATTATCTTATATTTTTTACTTAATTTTTTGATGTATTTTACATACCCACAATTGACAGGAAATTAAAAATAAATAGGGCCCGACTACCCAAATTGCCACCCTTGCGTAGGACTATGGGAGTGAACAAATCAGTTCGAATGGAATAATATTTGATCTCAACATCAAATAATTAAATTAATACGTACAATATTTCTTTCAATTTTTATATCCAATCAAGTCAAGATTGAGGAGTTATTCTTCTTCTCTCTCCCTACCCCTATATACATATATAGAGCTCACAAAAGCTCGGGCCGAGCCAGCTGGGCCCTAGTCCATCAGGCCAATACATAAAATCGGGTGGATCGGCCCAAAAATCCCTCGTGCTGCTGATTTCCTCGGCCCAACCAAGCCCAAAAAATATTTTTACATATAAAATATGTTGGGCCACTCGAGAGCCAAAGTATGCCCGATCCTTTTCGGACTTATAGAAACATAGCTCAGCTCACCAGTCCAATCTTGGGTTGGTCGGACCGGCCCATGGGTCGGGCCAAAAATTGTCAGCTCTATACATATATAGCAATATTTGTTTGGGCCTCTACACCTTAATTTGGCCACCTTATTTCAACTTGAATAGATTTCACGATGTCCGTTAATGAAAGTGGAACCATTTGGCCCATTTGTAACTTTCCCATCTAAGTCCATAAAACAAACTTTTGGGTTTGGTCAATTATGGTAGAATTCACTGGATTCCCACATCTAGGGCCAAAAATTGTATATTATAATTTGTATTATTAGTATTTCAAAGTTTTTCCTTTGATGGGAATCGAACCCCAGAACTTTGGTCTGATTTTGAGATTATTAACTATTGGACCACCATTTGATTCCACAGTATTTTAAGTTAAACGGTAACACGGTTGCATCATAATATAAAAATGAAAGAAGGGAGAAGTTGCAAAATAAGTAGAGCTAAAAACAATTTACCCTCCGAACTATGCCCCTTTTTCTACTTTGCCTACCAAACTTTATTTTGTTTCACTATGCCCCCTGTACTATGCGAATTGTTACCCTTTACCATATATGGACAATTTTGCCCCTAGTTTTGTAAATTCATTTTAATAGTTTTAGAAATCCATCTAAGCTCCAATTTGTTGTATCTGACCCCCAAAAATTATAAAATTATCATATAATCCAATCCATATGCATTTAACTCCAAAATAGTTTGTTCTGGGATTTTTCAAGACATGAGAACCAAACTGGGTTTATTAATTTTAAAATTGGATATAGTCCATTACGACCATATCAGGCCCAAAATGCTTCCGTAAAATTAAAATATCCCTTAAAATTCATACCTTCTTTGACCAAAACAATACTAGGATGAGATGGCTCACAACACCACCCGATCAAAAAATTACGCTTTAGACCTTTTGACAAACAGGTCGCACTGTTCAACTTCAACCAACAGGGAAGATGATCTACAAGTTATCTGACTCCTTCAGCAATTGCTCAGCACAGCCTTGGTTCGTTTCCTACTCCAGGCGTATAAGATAATTCTCAAAAGGGATAAATTAATAGAACATTATGAACACATGTTGAAGCAAAAAACCTCTTTTTATTAAGAACTTGAAGACATATTTATTACATCAGTAATCTCCTTTTGGGAGGAGAAAACTTGTTTAGCCTCTCATTAATGAGACTTGCACTCGAAAATACATAAAACTTAGAAAATTAAAACACTCAGATATTACAAATTTTCACTCATATTTTCATTCTTAAGAAAAGTAAGGGAAATGTTTGATGTCCTCAGCTTCCTTCAACTCCTGCTATTTATAGAGTTAAGTCCGGATTTCATAGGCGGACTTCAAATCTGGTTGATATGTAAGACGTCACTGCCTACGTCATACGCCTGAATTATTGCTTCGCCAGCTGTCTTCCTTTTCTTTCCGCGTGACTCAGTCCATGTGATAATTGTTGGGGAATCTTTTAAAATTTTGGTTTGTGTGGTCCCCAAGGATAACGCGTCTTGTGAGCTGGGCCCTTGTCCTTTCCAGCTGAACGGTCTTGTCGGTCGGGTTTGGGTCGGAATCTTTCCCCAAACTCGGGTTCTTTCTGTTTGGGGCATGCCTGACAGATCCGATCGATCCAACGACCAACATGCGCCATGTTACAGAATTTCCGGTAAGTTTCTTTGCTAACCGAAATCTTGTTCTCCCAGAGAATTCTTCTCTTTGTCTCGAAAAGTTCCTTCAAGACTCATTTCAAGGAGTAAGATGAATCCATCCTTCGTAAGATCGAGGGTACCTGCTGCAATCCTCATAGCCGATGCCCAATCATCAATAAGGACTTTCCAATTTTTGAAATCTGGGATATCCAGATTTAGCATCAATCCATATGGATGTATCGGATCAAGCTGCGATTTTCCATAAGGCGTATTATAAAGATTTGTCCTCCTGGAACGTTGGCTAGTTCCTGAAATAACGGGAACTCCTTTTGTGGTGAAATCTCCAGTGTGCGGCATGTTGGATCATAATCCAACATTGGGCTTATATGTGAAATAATTATGCATTGTGGACTGTCAATTAAGGTTAAGCCCATTTTATATGTGATCAAATAAGGTTTAAGGAATTGGGCTTTAATGTATCTAATAGGGTGTGGGCCTTTAATGTGTAGAGACTTAATGGGTTAATCTTATTTTAATGATGGGCTAAAATAGGATACCCAATATAACACAGTTATATAAGGGTTATAGTCCCTAGGTCACGTGTCTACGAGATTCTATTCTGCTATCCCATTGCCAGAAAGAAACCTATGGAGAAAACTAAAGGGTTCTCTGAAAAGCTTTGAGACGTATAGATCTAGAAGGCCAGATCCCAAAAATCAATTGCTATGGATTCAGGTACGCTCCCGTAATCTAGTCTTTGATTCTTGATAATTCGATATGAACGCTCCTGGATTAAAGTGATGTTATTCAATTAAAGGTTATTTGTTTTTTTAAAATTGGCCTCAAATAATAAGAAAAACCCTAAATTAATTGTGATCTTGGAATTTAGTTTTAAATTCGAATATTGGTATGCATTTATATATTTTGAGGTGGATTAATTGAAGCAACATGTCGCCAAAGTGACATCTCTTGTGGAGATTAATTCATTTTAGAATATAAAAGGTTGTGTGTGTGCAACATATGTGAATATTAACCGTCCCAAAGGAATGTGAATATTTATCAGAATTGCACGTGCACCCGTGGTAATAAATGCATGATAATTATTCGGTTTTACATATGAACACTAAATCGGCCCAAAGGAAGGTTTATTGTTTGATGTGTTCTTATTATCAGTGTTTGATTACCGCACCAAGATATCAATTACAAGTTAATATTTTGTCCAAAGATGAAATATTAATGGAGTGTCGGTGTCTTGAGATGAGATTTACCATTATTTGAATTTATTATTAGGATTTCGAGATTTATGTGAGCATGATTTGTATATTGTTCATTTTCTGGATTTAAGTTATATTCCTGCTTATATTTATGTGAGCATCAATATAGTTTTTATGTTAAAAGGGCACTTTATTATCTAGAAATGTCACTATAGCTAAGGAATTCCTAGCGCATATTCAGAAAATATTTGTTGAGAACGAAAGGCTCAGATTAGTACGCTTTTGACAAATATGATCTCAGTAAGGTATGAGAGTAAAGGCAATATCAAGAATAAATTATAGATATGTCTCGTATTGCTTTTGAGGACTTGCTAGGGCATGACAATTTAGCTTGATTTAAGGTGAGTCGATATTAAAAATAATTTTTACTCTCTAAATGAGTCATCTCATCTCGCTCGAGAAAGAGAAAAGGTTAAAACAATATGAGACAAAAAGGGCTAATATTGCCTTAACTTCAAAGAATAAAAGGCAAGGAATTAAAAATATAGAAAGATAAGGTACGCTGCTTAGTTATGGTTTGTTTTGAGGTTAACTTAACTTCGGTTTCTTGGCACACATGGTGGAAAGATTTTAGTTCATCAACTCACACCAGTGTATCTGCTAGGGGTTGTCTCCATTGCCAAAAACTAAATGATGGTGAAAGATACTTCAAAATAGGCAAAGGCAAGATAATTATAGTTGAAATAATAGGAAAATATAGATTATTGTTAAGTACTGGATTTTATTTGAATCCAGATGAGATGTTTATTTGGAACTTGATTTCTATTTCTGCTTTGGACAAATTCGGTTATTCATGTTCATTCAGAAATTGAAAATTTAGCTTGTCTCATGATTCAAAATTGACTAGTTCCAGTTCTTTATAATAACCTTTATTTCACAGATATTATTATTTCATCCAATGAGTCCCTACATTTAAGTACACGAGGTACAAGTAGAAAAAAAAACCAACAAAAGAGATTTGTACCCAATTGGATTCCGGGCGTCTTAGAACTTATATATACAGATATTTGTAGACCATTCTTTATGGTTGCTTGGAATGGTCAACAATATATAATAATGTTCATAGACGATATTTTAGATATGGCTACAAGTTCTCATTCATGAAAAGTCACAATCACTAGACGTGTTTAAATCCTATAAGGATGAAGTTGAGAATCAACTCAACAAAAGGATTAAAAACATCACATCTGATCATGGTGGTGTATGCAATGACAAATATGATGGTTCAGGTGAACAACGTCTAGGATTGTTTGCTAATTTCTAGAGTAATGCAATATCGTCCCAAAGTACACTAAGTTTGGCTTGCCATTATGAATATTGTTACTAAAAGACGAAACATAATACTTAAGGATATGGTGAGGAGTATGATTAGTCATTTTACCTTACCAGAATCACTCTAGGAAAAAGTACTTAAGACTGCAGCATATATCCGTAGTAAGGTTTCCAACTAAAACGACTAACACAATCCCTTATGAACTTTGGATGGGTAAGAAGCCTAATCTGAAACACTTGCACGTTCGGGAATGTCCAGCTGAGGCAAGGCCTTACAAGCCTAATGAAAAAGAACTGGACTTAAGGACAGTTAGTTGTTATTTTGTTGGATACTCTAAAAAGTCCAAAGGGTACAAGTTTTATGATCCCACAACCAAGGCTATTTCTAAGTCGATAAATGTCTGGTTCTTTGAGGATGTTGATTTTGTGGGGGAGATAGAGTTAATGACTTTGTCTTTGAAGAGGAATACATCGATATTCCCATAGGTGTTGTTGGCATTGATCGGAATTTCATTCCTGACTTTGTTCAAGACACAAAAATCAAGACAATGTCGGAGAACTTTCTGTTTCAAAAATTATTCCAGATGAACAAACTCTACAACCTCAAGAACTCATGCCATTAAGGAAATTCACTACGGAAAGAAGAAGTGCAATACCAAATGATTACATTGTATTTCTCCAAGAAAATGAGGTTGGCATTGGAATGATGGAAGATGATTCAATCAACTTCTATCAAGCCATGGAAAGTTCCAACTCTCATAAGTGGATGGATGCCCATGAATGAATATATTAAGTCCTTGAGGGACAATGACGCGTGAGAACTTGTCCCATTGCCATAAGGTGCGAAACTCATTGGTTGTAAATGGATATTTAATACTAAGAAAGACCACTATAAAGAGACTTTCTCTTCAGTTTCTTTGAAAGACTCTTTCAGGATTATAATGGCATTAGTGGCACACTTTGATCTTGAGTTACATTAGATGGATGTAAAGACGTTGTTTCTCAATGGTGACATTGATGAGGCAAATTATATGGTGCAACCAGAAAACTTTGTGTTAAAAGACTCAATGGATATGGTTTGCAAACTTAAGAAATCCATCTATGGACTCAAGCAAATATCTGGACAATGGTATTTAAAGTCTCATCAAGTGATCATCCCGTTTGGTTTTGAGATGAATTTGGTTGATGATTGAATATATCATATGCTATGTGGGAGCAAGTATATATTTTTGGTTTTGTATGTCGATGACATTTCGCTTGTCATCAACGATATAGGCGTATTGCACAACACCAAAGGGTTTCTGATTAGGAATCTTGAGATGAAAGACTTTGGTGATGTCTCTTGTGTTAGGATGCAAATACACTGAGATCACTCTCGGAGTACTATGAATTATCACAAAAGAGCTATATCAAAAAGGTCCTTCAAAATGGCATGCATGATTGTAAACCAAATGATAACCCTGTGGCTAAGGGAGACAGGTTCAGTCTCAAATGATGCCCTAAGAATGGGTTGAGGAAAATAAAAATGCAAGAAGATTCCTTACGCGTCAGAAGTAGGAAGTCTTATGTATGCTCAGATATGTACGCATTTTGGATATTGCATACATTGTAGGGATGTTTGGCAGATATATAAGTAAGTCAGGAATATACTATATTTGAAAAGTAGCCAAACAAGTCTAAGGTACTTATGGATAAAGAAAGATTACATGCTCACATATCAGAGGTCGGATCAGTTTGAGATCATTTGGTATACCGACTCTGAGTTTGTTGGATGTAAAGATAACATGATATCTTAGTTGGCCTATGTATTTCTTCTAGTTGTGGAAGAGTTCTAAACAGTCTACAATATAGACTCTTCTACCATGGTAGGAAAATTCATAGCGTGTTATGGGACATCCAAATCATGGATTATAGTTGCGAAATTTTATCACATGGCTGCGTGTGTAGATGGTATTAAAATACCACTAAGTTTGTGACATTGAGTCAGCAACGCTATATTCCAAACAACAGGAACTCGACGAAGACTAAACATAAAGAGATCAAGTTCCTGATTGTTAAAGATATAAGTCAAAGTGGACAGATGTCTATAGAACATCAATACAAACTCCATAATTGCGGATCCGTTTACTAAGGGATTTCCACCCAAAAGGTTTCATGAACTTGTTGTTCATATGGGTGTCAAATCAGTTCAGGATATTCAGTTCTAGTGGGAGTTTGTTATTATAACGTTCTTTTAATGCGATACACATTTTCGATCCTGCGATTTAAGGATATATTAAGGTTTTACTACTGCAGAGAGATAAAGTTTGATATATTCACACTTTGATTACGCGAGATGGTTTGATCTCACTAAGGTAAGGTGGGCCAATTAGAAATAGGCATGTTAAGATCACATTGCATGAAATTTCCATGCTACACATCCACATCATGATCCATGTCATTTAATTGTATTGCCTATATGACCATTGATGGGTCAAGTTACGATAAATGTAACGAAGGCCGCTTTGACCTATGTTGGATCATAATCCAACATTGGGCTTATATGTGAAATAATTATGCATTGTGGACTGTCAATTAAGGTTAAGCCCATTTTATAAGTGATCAAATAAGGTTTAAGGAATTGGGCTTTAATGTATCTAATAGGGTGTGGGCCTTTAATGTGTAGAGATTTAATGGGTTAATCTTATTTTAATGATGGGCTAAAATAGGATACCCAATATAACACAGTTATATAAGGGTTATGGTCCCTAGGTCACGCGTCTACGAGATTCTATTCTGCTATCCCATTGCCAGAAAGAAACCTACAGAGAAAACTAAAGGGTTCTCTGAAAAGCTTCGAGACGTGTAGATCTAGAAGGCCAGATCCCAAAAATCAATTGCTATGGATTCAGGTAAGCTTCCGTAATTTAGTCTTTGATTCTTGATAATTCGATATGAACGCTCCTGGATTAAAGTGATGTTATTCACTAAAGTTTATTCCAACACGGCATTGGTTCATCTCCATGATGTGAACTTGTACTTTCTGCAACGTTGGGATCAACCGGTGGTGATGGAGGTGGTCTTTGATGTTGGTCAAGAGTAACCATGGCTGAGCCATCTCCTGCGTTCATCTTTAAATCTACATTCCTAATCATGCACAAAGGATTCGACAAGGTTATATAGATCTTTAAGATTAATATTCTCCATATCCATCACTTGTTTAGTTTATGACGGATTTTCCTTTGATGATAGCAATGAGCTTTTCATCATTTGTCATTTTTCGTACAACTTCGGCTGGTTTCCCATTTTAGTGTAAATAGGGTACTGTTCCGAAATTAATACGTTTCTTTTCTCTGGGAGAACTTGGTTTGTTTTCTAGATTCTTGACTCGTTTCTAGATATCATGAAGGATTTCAAGAGTTTCCTTCTGATATTTTACCATCGTCTCTATCTGGTTTTGGATTTGATGAACTTGTGTTGGTAGATGATTATGGCGGTTGCCATAACTCTGTATCGTCTTTTGGACTTCTCTAAGATCCTTTGAGAACTTAGATGTGTCTGGAAGTATCTCGCTCCATTCTGGTACTCCATCAGGACTCATGATTTTCATGGGCTGCTTCTTGACGATTCATCAGATTGACATATAATATCTGATTTACCCTAAGGAAACTCAGATAATATGCTACTTGTTTATTGCATTGTCTCAAGGTTTCCCTATCGGCTCCTGCGAGTTATTTTTCAACATATTGGTTATTCCAATATGTTATCTTGTCTTGGTATTCTTGTGCATACATCGTTAAAATTTGACGATATCTCCTGTAAGCTATACACCTTGGACAATTGTCCAGATCCATTTTCTTGGAGAAAATTCTCCTCACCAATTGTTAATTACATAAATGTAATAAATATAACATAAAGTTCTTAATAAACCTAGGCTCTGATGTCATTTTAAGGATCGCAAAATCCAGTAGGAGTAAATACAAAAGATGTAATAAAATTATAAATCAAGAGGCAAGGTGCAACAATTTTGAAGTTCAGAGGACAAACTGAAAACAAACTATCAAATTTAGAGGGGTATTTTTGGAAATTATAGGCTAGGCGTAACAATTTACAAAGTTCATGGGGTAAAGTAGAACAATTCAAAGTTAAGTAGGCAAGGTAGAAAAACGTGTATAGTTTTGGGGGCAAATTAAATTTACCCCAAATAAGTAGTATGATCCATTATTTCATAAATTAAAAATATTACAAGATGCCAGTGAGTATTGCCCTAGTGGTAAGGAAGATGCACCAGAATCTTGAGGTCCTTAGGTTCAAGTGGGACATCTCAACTGGTTTACTAATCAACATTGTTGTCTTGCTTCTAGCACCTAGAGCTGTCAAAATGTGCTCGGCCCATAGACCTAGTAAAAAGGACGGGTCGACGTCATTATTAGATGACCAAAATGAACCGGGTCTATTTGGCTTGGCCCATTAGGCGCAAAACTGTAATACCCGAGCCTCTCACTACTCACTTGGCCAATATAGTTCGTGCATTACATGTGACTTATGTGATATTTGCATTCAAATTGACATCGTATAATTTATTTTAATTTTATAAGTCACGAATATTTGGATACTTTTAAAATTCTATGCTAGTCGCAGAGCCCTTAATTTAAGTAATTGATCATACATAAAATAAGAAAATTTAGATACCGTTAAGTTACACATGGATACATTAGAAGTATAGAAATAACATGATTTTACGTGATAATTTTGAGTTGTAGAGTCGTCGACATACTTTTCGGGGTGAGATATAGTATATTAATAAATTAATCAGAAAGCATAATATAATACATGATATCAAGTTAAATGTTAAATTTGTTAAAAGTATGTATATATATACACACACTTAACATTAATATATATAGACTGTATCACTAGTAAAGGTTACTTAATCATTGTTTATATACAAATAAACAAATAGATAATCTCTACACTTGTATACGTGGAGTAACTTACACATGCATGCATGTACACGTAATTAGTTTTTATAGGAAATGGTGTGGCTAATATTGTATATTTATCTGATCATATATAAATGTGTAGATGTGGCGTGCATATATCTACAGAAAAATAATATAAAAATTGTGCAAAAATCACAAAACACCACGCCACCACCCTATTACCACACCATCGCCTTAATATTATTACTTAAATAGGAAGGATGAATATAGTAACACAAACAAAAACAAAGAGAAGGAAAGAAGAGTTCGGCAAGGCTTCGATAAACTAAGAAAATATAGCAATTGCAACAAACTGTAAGATTCTTTCACTTTATAATGTAATCTATTTAAATTCCTTTTGATTTGCTTGTCAAAGAAATATATATATATATATATATATATATATATATATATATATATATATATATATGAGAGGAAAGCAGTGTATTAGTAAATAATTACATGTAGGTGTGAAAGGAATTGTCCTGGTATAGTTTAGTAGATTAACTATGTTTAAGGATCAATACTTTAGAGTGAAATTGCAAATGGAAAAAAAAATGTGAAGAAGAAAAACGCACACACTTTCACCTTGTCGAATATTCATAATTTTACTTTGTCTTGAAATTCGAGTTGTATCCAGAAGTACAACAGTAAATAGGTAATTAACATTAACAAATTCAAGGCATGTAATTTTATCATTAAGCTCCAAAATACTCCTTATAATGGTACCAAATAGTGTTAATATTTATGGAATTTATAGTGGCCCGGGTTACAATATAACAATGGAGAATGTGAAGATACATTTAGAATTAGGGGTCACGTACTTAAGAAGATTTAATTTATGGTGCTCGGGAGATTTGATATTGCTTAGACCAGAAGTCTCGAAGCTTAATTATTTCCAATTTAAGAGTGAAATTCAGGGCTTCTTTGAGATTAGGTACAATAACTAGTTGATTAATTATTAGTGATTAATATTTTCTATTATTACAGATTATTCAAACCTAGGGTTTGGGAGTTACCGTTAACACACCAATGAGTAAGGCATGACATGATAAGGTAAGTAAAAATCCATCTGCAACTGTAATGCATGAACATAGTATTGTTTGAATTGATTGTATTATATGTGACTGTGGTATCTTGTGGAATATACGTGGATATTATATGTTGCATAATTGGCTTGTATGATGTTGCAATATGGTGCTTGGTGAGCCATTGAACATGCCATTCACAGCATTTGCATGTGCATGCATATTACAAGAGGATGTTTCGCATGCACGAAAATATTTTCTGGAAGAAAATGGTTGTTTGTTGACCGCTAGTGCACCGAGGCACGCTGGGCATGCTTATGATATATGGTTAAGTATAGCGGTGGGATACTTCCCCGTGAACACAGAGCTAGATAGGAGATGGGCTCTTGGTGGGTCACGGGAGGATGGTCCATCCGTGAGTACTATGTGTGGCCCCTGCGGGGGATACTTCTTGCGGACACAAGGGACGCAAGTAGGGGACCCTTGGTCAAGCTGCGGAGAATGGTCCACACGTAGATCCATACGATATTATTGGCCATTTGATTATTCTTTGTGTGCGAGCTCTTTTCTGTGCATAGTAGTTGGGTCGGGGCCCAATGAAAGAAAATGATTTTGAATAAAGTATTTTGATTCATGGATTTTACATGTTAGCATTCATGTTGGAAAAGCATCATTATTCTTTGGACATGCATGATTTTTACTTGCTGAGCTTTAGCTCATGTAGTTCATGCATTGCATGTGAGAATGACAATACTTGAGCCTGTTAGCTTACTGGGTAATGCTGGAGCTTCGTCAGGTTTTGAGGATCATGGATATGGATGACGACCTGTCGGGCTTGTTTTTGGGTTCATGTTGATTTTGCTTCTGTTGTGTTTATGAAGGAACTCGTACTGTTTATATCTTTTAAACTGTATTGTAAAATATGTACATAGCGTGCTGATTTGAGTTTTGGGTTTATATATCTAGTCATCGTGTTTACGTACAAATAGGGTTGACTGGTCTTTTGCCTCTAAATAATAAATTCTCTGTTTCAGTGTACAGTGTTTGTTTCGTTGATCGTCTATTATTAAACTTACACAGGAAAAAGAAAAAAAAATTACACGTTTTAAAAAGGCTTTGTGGTCGAGTTGTGCTATTTATTACTTTCTAATAGTAGCAATAGGGGTGGGCGTCACAGAGTGGTATCGAGCACCACGCTCACAGGTTACAGAGACTCGTCCCATGTACATGAACTCAAAACTTGTGGAGTACAAAGAATGCCATAAGTTTTACCTTATTGTCTGATGCATTTTATGTTTCATGAAATTATATTGGCCATGTGTTATTAGGTTATCCTAAGATAGTGTTTCAGTCATGGTGAGAACTAGAGGCGAATGTAGTGGTGGGGATAGAAACCAAGGAGGGGAGACACCTATACCAATGGGTGATTGAGATAATGTCATAAATCGACTCACGAGCTCATCCAAATGACACTCAACAAATTCAACAACTCATCCATCGTGAGAGATATAGCCGAGAACAAAGAGCGAAATGAATCAACCACACCAAAGGGCGAGATCAAATCGAGATAGTGGGGAAAGGTTCAAAGCTAAATCCACCAACCTTTGAAGATGCAAAGATCCTACACAAATGCAGAAAGACCGGGCGGACTTTAGATAACATGTTTCAATACAAAGAGGGTCCCGAGAAGAAGAAAAAGTAATGTGTGCCTCGTTTATGCTTCGTGGAAGTGCGGGACATTGGTGGGATACGATGAGAAGCATAGATGATGTTATGACAATGACACGGAAAGATTTAAAGAACTATTTAGAAACAAATACTTCATGGCTCCTGTTCGTGTCTTTGAAGATGAACGAGTTCATACAACTACGCCCGCGGAGCTATGATCGTCGGGGACTATATTCAAAAATTTGAAGAATTGTCCAGGTTTGCCACTCATATGGTTAGCACCGACGCACTAAAAGTAGAAAGATTCCTTGAAGGCCGAGACCGAACTATATAGAGATGTCGGCATGGCGGAATTCAAGGAGTAACGTATTCACAAAGTTCTTTGAGAGCACCGGTGGCGAACGTAAAGCTGAATTAAGGATTTTTCGTGCCCGGGAAGCTGACGTCAATTCAAACAGGACGAGGGACAGAGATGGGTTGGAAGCCCAAAGAAGAGAGTTTTCTAAGTTCAAGAAGAACAGAGACCTAACTTTCAACCACGCCAAGAATACAACAATGGGAACAAAATAAGCGTCAAAGAGGTGATCGGGGCAAGGCACCTATAGCACTACCTTTTTGCCCTCGGTGCAAAGACTCAACATCTTTGAAGCCGCATGGTAGATAACAGGAAATGTTTTACGTGTGGGATGCCAGGACATTTTGCTAGTGCGTGCCCAAATAGGTTGAACCCTACAGGACAAAAGAATGTGCCGGCCAGAGCATTTACTATCATGAGAGCAGACGCCGAGGCGAACCCATCAGTGGTTACGGGTAAACTTCTTATCTTTGACACCCCAACATTCGTACTATTTGATTCGAGAGTGTCACATTTGTTTGCATCCACTGAGTATGTAAAGAGACTGGGTAGGACACCTGATGTAGCTGAAGTGGATTACAATGTAACAATTCCCTCGGGAGATTTTAAACAAACAAATCAAATTTTGAAAGCTTGTGCTATTCCAATCGAAAAGAGAGAACTTTATGCTGATCTAATTGTGTTAGCCATGAATGACTATGATATCATTTTAGGTATGGATTGGTTATCAAAGTATGGTGCTACAATCGATTGTCAGAAAAAGACAGTAACCTTTCGACCTCAAGGGGAAGATCCATTCACCTTTGTTGGAATCATGACACGCTTTAGATTTCCAATAATATCAGCACTAAAGGCGAAACGTTTGTTGGACGCTGGCTGTGAAGGATACCTATTAAGTGTCATGAGCATCGATGAACAACACCAACCAACCATTGATGAAGTTCCAATAGTGAGAGAGTATCCCGATGTATTTCCGGATGATCTTTCTGGATTACCACCTGACCGTGAGATCGAGTTTGTTATTGACCTGATCCCAGGAACGTCTCCAATCTCTAAAGCCCCATATCATATGGCTCCATTGGAACTGAAAGAACTAAAGACACATTTGCAGGAGTTGCTTGATAAAGGCTTCATTAGACCTAGCTTCTCGCCATGGGGTGCGCCGGTCCTATTCGTACGAAAGAAAGATGGTACGATGAGATTGTGTATTGACTACCGAGAATTGAACAAAGTCACAATTAAGAATAAATACCCGCTACCTCGAATCGACGATTTGTTCGATCAACTTCAAGGTGCAGCAGTATTTTCAAAGATCGACTTGCAATCTGGGTACCATCAACTAAAAATAAAAGAAGATGATATACCCAAGACAGCCTTTAGCACGAGGTATGGACACTATGAATTTCTGGTGATGCCATTTGGGTTAACGAATGCCCCAACCGCTTTCATGGACTTGATGAATCGAGTATTTAGAGATTTTCTAGATACATTCGTTATTGTATTTATCGATGATATCTTGATCTACTCTAGAACAAAAGAGGAGCACGCTGAACACTTAAGATCAGTGTTAGAGGTCCTCAAAGTAAAACAATTATATGCTAAATTCAAGAAATGTGAATTTTGGTTAAATCGAGTAGTATTCTTGGGACATGTTGTGTCCGGAGCAGGGATCTCGGTTGACCCAAGTAAAGTAGAAGCTATCAACAATTGGCCACAACCTACAAATCCTTCATAAGTACGTAGTTTTCTGGGTCTAGCTGGCTATTATCGTCGGTTTGTGGAAGGATTCTCCAAGATTACTTCGCCTTTAAGGCAATTTACCAGAAAAGGTGTCGCATTTAAATGGACGGAGGCAAGCGAACGAAGTTTTCAGAACTGAAAAAGAGATTGACTTCAACACCTATTCTATCAATTCCATCAGCTACTGATGGTTTTTTAGTTTACAGTGACGCGTCGAAGAATGGCCTAGGGTGCGTATTAATGCAAAATGGTAAAGTGATTGCGTATGCATCTAGACAATTGAAGGACCATGAAAAGAACTACCCAACACATGATTTAGAGCTTGCTGCAGTGGTATTTGCGCTTAAAATATGGAGACATTACCTATACGGGGAACGATGTGAGATCTACACAGATCACAAGAGTTTAAAGTACTTATTCACGCAAAAAGAACTAAATATGCGACAATGTCGATGGTTGGAATTAGTGAACGATTACGATTGTATGATCAACTATCATCCTGGTAAAGCCAATGTTGTAGCAGATGCGTTGAGCCGGAAATCAACACAAAGCAATGCAATTGCGATTCGCATTCGGAAGCCAGAGTTAATGGATCTTGAGGAAAATGAACGTGAGAGGTTGTATCATTAGGGTCCGTTGAAGCTAAATTAGCAAAGATTAACACTCTGACCTACGCTACTTGATCGAATTCAACAGGAACAACAAGGTGATGATTACTATGCTAAAGGGAAGAATGATATTGCCTCGGGAGCGTCTTTTGACTTCAAAATATCTGAGGATGGAGTACTTCGATTTAAAGAACGGTTATACGTGCCCAACGGGGAAAATCTCCGAGAGGATATTCTAGCAGAAGCGCATTCAACGCCATATTCTGTACATCCAGGAGCTACTAAAATGTACAGAGATTTGAAGATGCATTACTGGTGGCCAAGAATGAACGGGGATATCGCCCAATACGTGGAACAATGTTTAACCTGTCAACAAATAAAGGCGGAACACAAAAGGCCAGCTGGAATGTTGCAACCTCTGCCTATTCCAGAATGGAAATGGGAAAGGATCACCATGGATTTTGTGACGGGTTTGCCCAAAACTGTCAAGGGACACGATGCTATTTGGGTGATCATTGATAGTTTAACCAAATCTGCTCATTTTATTCCTATTTGTTCTACCTATTCCATGGACCGATACACACAACTTTATATACAGGAAGTGGTTAGGCTTCATGGTGTGCCACTATCCATTGTTTCAGATAGAGACTCTAGATTCTTATCTAATTTCTGGAGGAGGTTGCAGAAAGCATTGGGAACACGATTGTAATTTAGTCCTGCTTATCACCCTCAGACTGACGGACAATCAGAACGAACAATACAAACTTTAGAAGATATGCTTCGAGCCTGTGTTTTAGATTTTCAAGGACAATGGAGTAAATATCTACCTTTGATAGAATTCTCCTATAACAATAGCTATCAAGCAACAATCGGAATGGCTCCCTATGAAGCATTGTACGGTAGAAAGTGTAGATTGTCGGTTCACTGGGATGAGGTTGGCGAAAGAAAACTTTTAGGCCCAGACATAGTTCGAGAAATGACAAAGGCTATGACACAAATTCGACAGAGAATGGGAACTGCTCAGAGCCGACAGAAAAGTTATTCAGATCAAAGAAGAAGAATGCTAGAATTTTCCGTATGAGACCAAGTGTTTCTAAAAGTGGCACCAATGAAAGGTGTAATGTGATTTGGAAAGAAAGAAAAACTTAGTCCTAGATACATTGGTCCGTTTCATATTACCGAGAGAATTGGTGATGTGGCTTATAGACTTGACTTACCTGCGTCAATGTCTCAAATTCATGATGTATTCCATGTTTCTTTGTTGAGGAAATATGTTGCAAACTCATCTCACATTTTGACAAACGAGCCGATAGAGTTGAAAACGGATTTGAGCTACGAAGAGATACATGTGGAGATATTGTTACGAGAAGTAAAGAAACTCAGGAATAAGAAAATTCCATTAGTTAAAGTACTTTGGAAGAATCAATCAGTAGAGGAAGCTACATGGGAGAGAGAAGATAAGATGAGGGCTAAATATCTAGATTTATTTCGGTAAGTAAAATTTCGAGGACGAAATTTTTATAGGGAGGGGAGGATGTAATAACCGAGCCTCTCACTACTCACTTGACCAATATAGTTCGTGCATTACATGCGACTTATGTGATATTTGCATTCAAATTGACATCGTATAATTTATTTTAATTTTATAAGTCACGAATATTTGGATACTTTTAAAATTCTATGCTAGTCGCAGAGCCCTTAATTTAAGTAATTGATCATACATAAAATAAGAAAATTTAGATACCGTTAAATTACACATGGATACATTAGAAGTATAGAAATAACATGATTTTACGTGATAATTTTGAGTTGTAGAGTCGTCAACATACTTTTCGGGGTGAGATACAGTATATTAATAAATTAATCAGAAAGCATAATATAATACATGATATCAAGTTAAATGTTAAATTTATTATAAGTATGTATATATATACACGCACACTTAACATTAATATATATATAGACTATATAACTAGTAATGGTTATTTAATCATTGTTTATATACAAATAAACAAATAGACAATCTCTACACTTGTATACGTGGGTAACTTACACATGCATGAATGTACATATAATTAGTTTTTATAGGAAATGGTGTGGCTAATATTGTATATTTATCTGATCATATATAAATGTGTAGATGTGGCGTGTATATATTCACAGAAAAATAATATAAAATTGTGCAAAAATCACAAAACACCACGCCACCACCCTATTACCACACCACCGCCTTAGTATTACTTAAACAGGCAGGATAAATATAGTAACACAAACAAAAACGAAGAGAAGGAAAGAAAGAGTTCGACAAGGCTTCGATAAACTAAGAAAATATAGCAATTGCAACAAACTGTGAGATTCTTTCACTTTATAATGTAATCTATTTAAATTCCTTTTGATTTGCTTGTCAAAGAAATATATATATATATATATATATATATATGAGAGGAAAGCAGTGTATTAGTAAATAATTACATGTAGGTGTGAAAGGAATTGTCCTGGTATAGTTTAGTAGATTAACTATGTTTAAGGATCAATACTTTAGAGTGAAATTGCATATGGAAAAAAAAATGTGAAGAAGAAAAACGCACACACTTTCACCTTGTCGAATATTCATAATTTTACTTTGTCTTGAAATTCGAGTTGTATCCAGAAGTACAACAGTAAATAGGTAATTAACATTAACAAATTCAAGGCATGTAATTTTATCATTAAGCTCCAAAATACTCCTTATAATGGTACCAAATAGTGTTAATATTTATGGAATTTATAGTGGCCCGGGTTACAATATAACAATGGAGAATGTGAAGATACATTTAGAATTAGGGGTCACGTACTTAAGAAGATTTAATTTATGGTGCTCGGGAGATTTGATATTGCTTAGACCAGAAGTCTCGAAGCTTAATTATTTCCAATTTAAGAGTGAAATTCAGGGCTTCTTTGAGATTAGGTACAATAACTAGTTGATTAATTATTAGTGATTAATATTTTCTATTATTACAGATTATTCAAACCTAGGGTTTGGGAGTTACCGTTAACACACCAATGAGTAAGGCATGACATGATAAGGTAAGTAAAAATCCATCTCGCAAATCGTAATGCATGAACATAGATTGTTTGAATTGATTGTATTATATCGATCGTGGTATCTTGTGGAATATACGTGGATATTATATGTTGCATAATTGGCTTGTATGATGTTGCAATATGGTGCTTGCTGAGCCATTGAACATGTCATTCACAGCATTTGCATGTGCATGCATATTACAAGAGGATGTTTCGCATGGACTAAAATATTTTCTGGAAGAAAATGGTTGTTTGTTGACCGCTGCTAGTGCACCGAGGCACGCTGGGCGTGCTTATGATATATGGTTAGGTATAGCAGGTGGGATACTTCCTAGTGAACACAGAGCTAGATAGGAGATGGGCTCTTGGTGGGTCACAGGAGGATGGTCCATCTGTGACTTCCTATGTGTGGCCCTGTGGGGTGGGATACTTCTTGGCAGACACAAGGTGTGAGGCCCTAGAATCGTATTATAAGGTAATATGTTATATAATAAATATTTAAATAATTGAGTTCATTTTGTTAATTTATTTTATATTATTTTCTATAATTCGATTCATTCGATTTATTACCCTAATTAGATCGACTCACATATATTAGACTTTTCTATTATTAGTATGATTTAAATTAGAGTCCTATTTAGTAATAGATAATTTTTAGGATTTTTAAGAATTGGCTAAACATTAATTTTTTTACCATACCATTTACTTACCATTTCACTTTGTCTTGAAACACCCATACCTTTCCTTGTACTTTGTCAAGTTGTCCACAAGAGTAGACTTCCTTATTTTCATCATTGTAGTTGCCGTAGATCAAGGTTTGAAATATCTTGTTGTCCTCATTCTTGTTTTCTTTTCTTTATGATGTGTGGAAGGTGAGGGACCACATTTCCTTTTTGTGGTAAAAATAAACCCAACAAAGCACTAATAGCACATGTTAGAATTTCCTTTACCCTGTTACTTGGGCTGCAGAATTGGTGAAGGGAGTTAGTGATAGTTTTTTTTTTCTTTTTCTTTAGTTCTCATCTTACCAACTTTCACTTACAAAGCATATGACTAGTAATTGAATCTCTTATCCACATTAGACTAAACAATAAACCAAAACTATGTCTCTTTTGAGTCACCTAAAATTGCCGTGAGTGGAGTTGGAGGGAGAGTGATATTTTCTTCCTTTTATTTCCCTTGACATACCTTTCAATATCATCAAATCCATAGAAGAAGTCAAGAAATTATTATTTGGAGAAGAAGAACAAGATAGTACATCAAGCTTCAATTTTAGGCATAGTGGTGTTGTTAAAGACTTGACTTGAGGAGCTTTTGGAGCTAGCTTGTTGATTGAAAGTTGGAAAAAAAAAATCATTAAGGTGGGTAAAATAAAGCTTAAACTCTTTTGTTAAATGGTTTGATTGCATTTCAATTCTTGTAAGGCATGTTTAAATTCTTTAAATATCATGAAAATTATGTTTCTTTATGTGCTTGGGTGTTGTTATATGTTTCTTAAATGATTTATAGTCATTTTTGGAATTTAATTGGAGTTTGAGGATTAAAACTGCAATAATTGAAAACTTGGATAGTAAACTGAAATTTCGAAGATTTGAGGCTGTTTTTATATTATTTTAGATGTTGTCTTGGTTTTGGAAGTACATGGATGTATTGAGGTTGAATTTGGAAGAAAATTAAACTTGGAAACCACTTTTACAAAAATTAGAAAATATAGGGACTAAACTGAAATTATTGAAAATAAGAGGTATCTAATTCTGTGAAGTTCATAAACTGTAGGGTCTGTTTTTTAAAGGGTATAAGTGCTTTGGGGTTGTTTTGAAAAGAAAATTTGATCTTGAGGTTAAATAATCAATTTATCATAAAAATAGGGACTAATTTGAAATTTCTGAAAATTTAAAGTCAGAACCTGAAATTTCCTACTGTCGGGGCTGAGTTATTTTGCTGGAACCTAATTTTATATTTTCCTTAATGTTTTTTTTTTTATGAATGGATCACTTTGAAAAATATTTAAAGTTTAGGGTTAAAAATGAGATTTTAGATAAAGTTTGGATTAATATGCATTAAAGAAAAAGAAAGGAGAAACTAGAAGCAATTAACATACAAGTCCCACTGTACGTGGCTTAATTTTTTAAAAACTAAAGGTAACTAATGATAACATGTGAAATTTTACTACCAATTTAGAACTTTAGATTTTTGTTTTAGAAATAAATAAATAAAAATGGTTTAAAACCCAAATTGAAAATTTGAAAATTAACTTTGATTTTATTTTGAGATTTTGAACTTGGAAGTGATCTGATTAATATATATCGACATTCGATTAAATTCCAACTCCGATTATAAATCACTTTACTCGTATTAAATTGACAAATGTTATGTGGAGCATTCTTAAGTTCTTAAGTGTCTTGCTATAATAAACTTGAATAAGTGTGCCACAAAAATTGATTTTCATATCATTTTTGGAATTTTGTATTGATTGTTTGTCTTGAGGTATGGTTTGGTCAAACGAGGTTGAGCAGGTCGCCTGCGGTCTTGATTTGACCGGCCATGGTCCTAATCCCACCACCGTAGGACGGAGTGTCCTGGGGCGAAGTGGTCGTAGAATGGTATATTCCTAATATGACGATCTCTGGACAAACAGTCCTAGCTAAAGAGACGCGAGCCACCCTGGGGTAGTTATAAGGTAGCCCGTGACTTTGGTCAATTCTTGTTTGGGAAGTCATAAGGTAGAACGACATAATTGTAGCCCGATCACCAATTATGATCAAGTTAACAATTCAAAGGTTCCCGCTTGTTTGCCCGTTCTTGTTTGCCGCTCTTATTTGCCCGCTCTTGTTTGCTCTTTCATGCTTCAACTCGCTTGTCCGTAAAAATATTTAAAGTTTACAATTGCTTGTTATTGTTACTACTTATCATTTCTTTAATCGCTTGATTTTATTAAACTTTATTCTTGACAAACTATCTCTAGAAAATCGGTTTAACGAAATGTTTTTTTTATAACGGCGCTTGCTTGTATGTCGTCACATGTACACTTATATAAATTGGTAAATTGTAAATATAAACTTAATTCCTTTGCTCAAGCTTGGAAAAAAAAAACTAAATTAATTTTTAAAATATCATTATCACCATTCCCCAACCACTCGAGCTCATTTAGCTCACCCTACCTAATTTTAAAATTTTCGGAGAGACAATGGATTTGACATTGAGGAGTCCGATGAAGGGTTTCCGAATCAAGGTTGAAGTTGGTGGAATAATTTCTAGGAATTATATGGATATTGCTTTTGTATTAATATTTTGGATATTCAAACTTATTATATAGTTTGTACTTAATTCTCAGTATTTGGAATATTACTACATGTTAGACTTCCGTGTGTATTTGTAATGTGATGTATAATATTTTGGATATGGCCTGGCCGAATTTAAGTTTTTATGATTATCCTGAGTTGTACTCCGATGAATATTATATTTAATTCTACTTATCTAGATTGGGGCGTGATTATATGTATCGAGCTTAGTCAGTAGAAGGAACTACACCGAGCTTACCCGGATAGGATTCTCTCTCATGTGGATTTAGTTACCACTACTGATAACCTAAACCCTAACCATTTAAGCTTGATTGGAGACACCTACATATTGTGGATTTTGGATTGGTGTGATTACCTTGTGGTTCATTGATTTTGGATTACCGCTCAAAGATTATATAGATTAGATGAGATTTTCAGTATTTCCTTACCATGATGACTAGTGGCTGATGGAGTTATTGTTTATGTATAGGTATGGATCCATGTCGTTATCATGAGGAGGAGATGGCACGTGCGCTGGAGCACATTGATTATACTGAGTCACAGGTCGACTATTGGAGAGATGAGTCCGATAGGATTTCCCGATTGCTCGAGCAGGAGGAGCAGAGAGTTAGTGAGTTGCAGGCATTGTTATCCCAGTCTCGGGATGGTGTTGATATTCTTGATTTTCAAAGATCGTGATGATACGGCCCGACAGGAGCTAGAGGATAGAGTTCAGCAGCTTGAGGATCATCTGCGTGTGAGGGGCCTACGAGTAAATGAGCTAGAGGATCACGTGTACCAGAGGGATTTACAAGTAGAGCAGCTAGAGGGGGATCTTCATACTTCCCAGCAGGTTATCGATATCCGCACGACCCAAATGGACCAAACAGCGCTTGATTTGGAGGCCTTACGGGCAGACCGTGAGTTGATGTTGCAGGGCTTTTGGGCTCGACTCATAGATTTGGGTGGTTGGATGCCAAGACTAGTTCATGAGATTCAACCAGTGGATGAGGTGAACCCTCAGGTGGTACCTGACATTCACCACTTACACGGGAGCACGTGATAGAGCGAGATCCGGATGAGGTAGATGTTGATGTGGGCGAAGCTCCGCCTTATAAATTTGGGACGAGGATATTGATGCTCGCAGTGATATCACAGATGTTTAGATCATAGATAGGGTCTATGAGTTTCTCTTTTGAAAACTCTTTATGGTGATTGTAAATTATTAAATGCATATATATGACTTGATGTATAGTCGGGAGGTAGTATAGGTAGCCACCGACGACTTGTCAGTATAGTCGGGGTAGGCATAGGTAGCCATCGACAGGATTGCGATTTTTTGTATCCCACCGCCCCTTTTGACGTCACATTTTAGGATTGTAAATAGACTCACCGTGTATGTTAACGTTATATATAAATGATGAAGCCTGTGAGCTATCTTTTATGTTATCGATGTCCGAGCTTTAATTATATTATTTCATAAATTGTTATTATCATAATAAACCTCGTATTTATTATATTTTCTTAACCTTCTCTATTAGATGGCGGAAAGACGGGGCGTGGTAGACCTCGTGTAAACAGATATTTTGAACCATATCCTCAACGGGATAGAACTCCCGAGCCAAAGACTGAGCCCATACCACCACAGTACCCCGGCCCGGTAGGGGAGATAATTGACCGCATTGGCAATACAACGATTCTTTGCAATTTTTACAACGACAAGCTAATCACCTCGGGGAATCGGATAACATGGGCCCAATGCAGACGCCCATGATCGAGCATCGAACGATTTACGCGCTTTGACTCTCCTATATTTTGGGGCGAACTGACGACATGAAAGCAGAGATATGGCTGGAAAAAATGGAGAGTATATTCTTAGCTCTCAACTACACCGATGACCAAAAACTAAAGTTAATGGCTTTTCGACTTGAAGCAAGAAATAAATGGTGGCGATGACTGATTGAGGAGAAATGGGACAGGGCCGAGACTGCAAGGACTTGGGTTAACTTTGTTTGGGAATTTCGTAAGCGAGACATACCCCAAGTAGTCGGGAAGCCCGTAGAGATGAATTTTATCGCCTGAGGCGGGGATCGATGATCGTAGCGCAATATGAATCGGAATTCCACCGATTGTCCAAGTATGCACCGGGATCGGTCAATGATGAAGAAGATAAGCTCCATAAGTTCACCGAGGGACTAAGGCTTGAGATCCGTAAATGATGCTATCTACGAGATAGATACTTATGATGTTTGCGCGTCCGAGCAGCAGCAAGGCGGAGTGTGGTTTGGGACGATCGGAACCACAATCCAAGGGAATTGGTAGTTCAAAGAAACCATTTGGGACAGGCCGGAAAACCCCAACCATTCATAAGAGCCGAAATCGAAATTTCAATGGGAAGGGAAAACAAAGTCAAATCCCAACTGCCCTTTTGCAATAAGCCGGACATACACTGATTCATCTTGGCACAAGGCAGAAAATGTTTGAGATGTGGGAATGCGCAACATCAAGTGAAGGATTGTCCTATGACCGGTCAATCGTGCAATAATCGAGTTCCATTTCCTAAGCCCGAACATAAGATGACAGACGCTCTAAGATGCGGTCGTGTGTTTGCATTAGGCCGGACAAGCTCCGAGGCAACCAATGTGGTGGAAGGTACACTACTTGTATCCGGATGCCTTGCTAAAGTTTTAGTTGATCCTGGATCAACACATTCATTTGTTGCACCACATTATATCTCGAACTCAATCAATGCATGGAACGAATGCCTTGTTGTTTAGAAGTTTCAACTCCCACGGGTGCTAGCCAAATAACGATGTTGTGTTTATTGCATGCGATGTGAACATTGATGCTCAATGTTTCCCTGTTGATTTGATTGAATTGCCGATATTAGAGTATGATATTATTTTGGGGATGGATTGGTTAGCTAGACACCATGCTCACTGGACCGCCGCACAAAGGTAGTTAAATTTTGCGTGCACTGGACAACCGAGTAGTTGAGTTCATAGTGGCGCCCGAACTACGGTGGCCCCTATTATTTCAAATATTAAAGCTCTGCAAAGGCTATCATCAAAGGAGCACAGGATATCCGGCATTTTTAATCAATAAACCTAGTGACAAGAAGGGAATAAGAGAGTGCCCTTGGTATCGTAATACCCGGATGTATTTCCGGAAGAACTCACATCGTTACCTCCTAACAGGAGATCGAGTTCACTATTGAATTATTTCGGGGACAACACCAATATCAAGGACGGCATATAGAATGGCCCCACTTGAGCTACAAGAATTGAAGGCACAATTACAAAAGTTATTTGAAGTGTGATTTATTCGACCCAGTACATCACCATGGGGAGCTCCAATACTCTTTGTTAAAAAGAAAGATGGGTCATTGAGATTATGCATTGATTTTCGAGGACTTAACAATGTCACCATCAAGAATAAGTATCCATTGCCACGAATCGAGGAGTTGTTTGACCAACTTCAAGGGGCCCAGGTTTACTCAAAGTTGGATTTGCAGCAAGGATATCATCAGTTGAGAATTAAAGAGGAAGACATACCGAAAACAACTTTTCAGTCTAGGTATGGTCATTTCGAATTTGTGGTGATGCCCTTTGGTTTGACAAATGCTCCTGCAGCATTCATGGATCTGATGCACCGAGTATTTAGACCCTACTTGGATCAGTTTGTTGTTATTTTCATTGATGACATACTCGTGTATTCCAAATCAGAAATGGAGCACGAGAATCATTTGAGAACTGTATTGGAGACGTTAAGACAACACAAACTTTATGCCAAATTCAGTAAGTGTGAATTTTGGCTAAGTGAAGTCGCGTTCTTGGGTCATATAGTATCTGGTAAAGGGATCGCAGTGGATACATCAAAGGTGCAAACTATTGTCTACTGGAAGCGACCGGAAACCGTAACGGAGATAAGAAGTTTCTTGGGTCTTGCGGGATATTACCGCAGATTCATTAAAGATTTCTCCAAGATAGCGGCCTCACTGACGAGATTAACCCAAAAGCAAGTGAAATATGAGTGGAATGATAAATGTGAGTCCAGCTTCCAAGACCTAAAGAAAAGACTCACCACAACATCAGTTTTAACCCTTCCCGAAGGATTAGAGAACTTCGTAGTGTATAGTGATGCGTCAAGAGAAGGACTTGGTGCTGTATTGATGCAAAATGGAAAAGTAATTGCTTACGCCTCTAGAAAACTGAAACCGTATGAAGGAAATTACCCAACTCATGATCTAGAATTAGCAGCTATAGTGTTCGCTTTGAAGAAGTGGAGACACTATTTGTTTGTGGGGCAAATTTACTGTCTTTACTGATCATAAGAGTCTGAAATACCTCTTTTCACAAAAGGACTTGAATTTGAGACAGAGAAGGTGGATGGAATTGATAGAAGACTACCATTTTGATATCCAATATCACCCGGGAAAAGCGAATGTAGTCACGGACGCATTAAGCAGAAAAACATACGTTGCAAGACTAAGGATAAGAGAGTGGAAATCATTAGTGGATTTGAGTTATTGGAACCCTAAGAAAGTTGGAACTCAACTTTTATTGGCTAACATATCAGTGAGACCACATCTGTTGAGTGAGATTTGCATATCACAAGAGAATGATCCGAAATTCAAGAAGATGAAGGACAAAGTGTTGCAAGGATCAAGAATTGAGTTCAATATAGGAGATGATGGAGTTATGAGATTCAAGAATAGGGTTTGTATACCCAATGATGATGGTTTGAAAGGTAAAATTTTAGCAGAAGCTCATCACTCAAGATACACGATTCACCCGGGAGGCAAGAAGATGTACCAAGATTTGAAAAGACACTTCTGGTGGGTGAATATGAAAAATCAAGTAGCTGAATATGTGGCAAGATGTCTAACTTGCCAACAAATAAAAGCTGAGCATCAGCGACCTTTAGGACTGCTACAACCATTAGCAATCCCTGAATGGAAGTGGGAGAAGATAACCATGGATTTTGCCACAGATCTGCCCAGAACTCGAAATGGGCATGATGTTATTTGGGTAGTAGTGGATAGGTTAATGAAATCAAAGACATTTCTTACCTATAAGAAAGACAGATAGTCTACAAAAGTTGGCTCGAGATCTATATTAGAGAAATTATCGATCGCATGGAGTTCCAGTGGATATAGTCTCAGATCGAGACCCAAGATTCGTTTCCCGATTCTGGAAAAGTTTGCATGAAGGGTTGGGAACGAAACTGAGTTTCAGTACCGCGGCACACCCTCAAACGGATGGGCGATCAGAGAACAATTCAAACTTTAGAGGACATGTTGAGGGCCTCGTGTATTAGATTTCAAAGGTAATTGGGATTCTCATCTTCCCTTAGAATTTGCCTATAATAATAGTTATCAAGCGACCATTGGAATGGCACCATATGAGGCATTATATGGAAGAAAGTGTAAATCACCGATACACCGGGAGATAGATGATCAATAGACTCCAAAAAGAAAGACGAGAGTCACAATCGGCTATTCCAAAGGTGAGAAATCCAAGAGGCAAATGGATAAAGTTCGACTCATCAAGGAAAGGATAAGAATCGCACAAAGTCGTCGAGAAAAGTTATCCGACAACCGACGGAAGGACTTAGAGTTTGAGACGGAGATGAGGTATTTTTACGACTTTCGCCAAGAAAGGGGTTGATCCAATCGAAGAAAGGAGGAAAGTTAAGCCCCTAGAGATATATTGGACCCTACCGATTCTTGAGAGGATTGGAACATTGGCTTATCGTTTAGAGCTTCCGCAAGCGTTAGGAGGAATGCATAACGTGTTTCACGTCTCGACCAAGAAATATAATCCGGACCACGAGCACATCATCACGAAGAGATTCCGGATATAATGGAAGATCGACATATACTGAAAACGACCCTCAATTATTGATAGTCGATCCGAGAATTGAGAAATAAAAAGATTTCATTGGTCAAAGTGGTATGGCAAAAACACAAAATGCCTAGGAGGAAGCCACTTGGGAGACCGAAGAAGAAATGAGAAATAGCTATCCGAGTTATTTTGAAATGAATTTGGGGACCAAATTCTCCTAAGGAGGGGTGAATGTGAGGCCCTAGAATCGTATTATAAGGTAATATGTTATATAATAAATATTTAAATAATTGAGTTCATTTTGTTAATTTATTTTATATTATTTTCTATAATTCGATTCATTCGATTTATTACCCTAATTAGATCGACTCACATATATTAGACTTTTCTATTATTAGTATGATTTAAATTAGAGTCCTATTTAGTAATAGATAATTTTTAGGATTTTTAAGAATTGGCTAAACAATAATTTTTTTACCATACCATTTACTTACCATTTCACTTTGTCTTGAAACACCCATACCTTTCCTTGTACTTTGTCAAGTTGTCCACAAGAGTAGACTTCCTTATTTTCATCATTGTAGTTGCCGTAGATCAAGGTTTGAAATATCTTGTTGTCCTCATTCTTGTTTTCTTTTCTTCATGATGTGTGGAAGGTGAGGGACCACATTTCCTTTTTGTGGTAAAAATAAACCCAACAAAGCACTAATAGCACATGTTAGAATTTCCTTTACCCTGTTACTTGGGCTGCAGAATTGGTGAAGGGAGTTAGTGATAGTTTTTTTTTTTTTTTTTCTTTAGTTCTCATCTTACCAACTTTCACTTACAAAGCATATGACTAGTAATTGAATCTCTTATCCACATTAGACTAAACAATAAACCAAAACTATGTCTCTTTTGAGTCACCTAAAATTGCCGTGAGTGGAGTTGGAGGGAGAGTGATATTTTCTTCCTTTTATTTCCCTTGACATACCTTTCAACATCATCAAATCCATAGAAGAAGTCAAGAAATTATTATTTGGAGAAGAAGAACAAGATAGTACATCAAGCTTCAATTTTAGGCATAGTGGTGTTGTTAAAGACTTGACTTGAGGAGCTTTTGGAGCTAGCTTGTTGATTGAAAGTTGGAAAAAAAAATCATTAAGGTGGGTAAAATAAAGCTTAAACTCTTTTGTTAAATGGTTTGATTGCATTTCAATTCTTGTAAGGCATGTTTAAATTCTTTAAATATCATGAAAATTATGTTTCTTTATGTGCTTGGGTGTTGTTATATGTTTCTTAAATGATTTATAGTCATTTTTGGAATTTAATTGGAGTTTGAGGATTAAAACTGCAATAATTGAAAACTTGGATAGTAAACTGAAATTTCGAAAATTTGAGGCTGTTTTTATATTATTTTAGATGTTGTCTTGGTTTTGGAAGTACATGGATGTATTGAGGTTGAATTTGGAAGAAAATTGAACTTGGAAACCACTTTTACAAAAATTAGAAAATATAGGGACTAAACTGAAATTATTGAAAATAAGAGGTATCTAATTCTGTGAAGTTCATAAACTGTAGGGTCTGTTTTTTAAAGGGTATAAGTGCTTTGGGGTTGTTTTGAAAAGAAAATTTGATCTTGAGGTTAAATAATCAATTTATCATAAAAATAGGGACTAATTTGAAATTTTTGAAAATTTAAAGTCAGAACCTGAAATTTCCTACTGTCGGGGCTGAGTTATTTTGCTGGAACCTAATTTTATATTTTCCTTAATGTTTTTTTTTTATGAATGGATCACTTTGAAAAATATTTAAAGTTTAGGGTTAAAAATGAGATTTTAGATAAAGTTTGGATTAATATGCATTAAAGAAAAAGAAAGGAGAAACTAGAAGCAATTAACATACAAGTCCCACTGTACGTGGCTTAATTTTTTAAAAACTAAAGGTAACTAATGATAACATGTGAAATTTTACTACCAATTTAGAACTTTAGATTTTTGTTTTAGAAATAAATAAATAAAAATGGTTTAAAACCCAAATTGAAAATTTGAAAATTAACTTTGATTTTATTTTGAGATTTTGAACTTGGAAGTTATCTGATTAATATATATCGACATTCGATTAAATTCCAACTCCGATTATAAATCACTTTACTCGTATTAAATTGACAAATGTTATGTGGAGCATTCTTAAGTTCTTAAGTGTCTTGCTATAATAAACTTGAATAAGTGTGCCACAAAAATTGATTTTCATATCATTTTTGGAATTTTGTATTGATTGTTTGTCTTGAGGTATGGTTTGCTCAAACGAGGTTGAGCAGGTCGCCTGCGGTCTTGATTTGACCGGCCATGGTCCTAATCCCACCACTGTAGGACGGAGTGTCCTGTGGGCGAAGTGGGTCGTAGAATGGTATATTCCGGAATATGACGATCTCTGGACAAACAGGTCCTAGCTAAAGAGACGTCGAGCCACCTGGGGTAGTTATAAGGTAGCCTGTGACTTCGATCAATTCTTGTTTGGGAAGTCATAAGGTAGAACGACATAATTGTAGCCCGATCAGCTCAATTATGACTGTTAACACTTCAGTGTTCCTGCTTGTTTGCCCATGCTTGTTTGCCCGTTCTTGTTTGCCGTTCTTATTTGCCCGTTCTTGTTTGCTCTTTCATGCTTCAACTCGCTTGTCCAGAAAATATTTAAAGTTTACAGTAATTGCTTGTTATTGTTACTACTTATCATTTCTTTAATCGCTTGATTTTATTAAACTTTATTCTTGACAAACTATCTCTAGAAAACTGCGGTTTAACGAAATGTTTTTTTTTTATAACGGCGCTTGCTTGTATGTCGTCACATGTACACTTATATAAATTGGTAAATTGTAAATATAAACTTAATTCCTTTGCTCAAGCTTGGAAAAAAAAACTAAATTAATTTTTAAAATATCATTATCACCATTCCCCAACCACTGAGCTCATTTAGCTCACCCCACAAATTTTAAAATTTTCAGAGACAGGTGGATTTGACATTGAGGAGTCCGATGAAGGGTTTCCGAATCAAGGTTGAAGTCGGTGGAATAATTTCTAGGAATTATATGGATATTGCTTTTGTATTAATATTTTGGATATTCAAACTTATTATATAGTTTGTACTTAATTCTGTATTTGGAATATTACTACATGTTAGACTTCCGCTGTGTATTTGTAATGTGATGTATAATATTTTGGATATGGCCTGGCCGAATTTAAGTTTTTATGATTATCCGAAGTTGTACTCTGATGAATATTATATTTAATTCTACTTATCTAGATTGGGGCGTGACACAAGGGACGCAAGTAGGGGACCCTTGGCTGGTCTGCGGGAGGATGGTCCACATGTAGATCCATACTGATATTATTGGCCATTTGATTGTTGCTGTGTGCATAGCTCTTTTCCGGTGCATAGTAGTTGGGTCAGGGGCCCAAAAGAAAGAAAATGATTTTGAATAAAGTATTTTAATTCATGGATTTTATATGTTAGCATTTCATGTTGGAAAAGCATCATTATTCTTTGGACATACATGATTTTTACTTGCTGAGCTTTAGCTCATGTAGTTCATGCATTGCAGGTGAGCATGACAATACTTGAGCCTGTTAGCTTCATCGGGTAATGTTGAGCTTACGTCGAGAGGATCATGGATATGGATGACGACTGTCGGGCTTGTTTTGGGTTCATGTTGATTTTGCTTCACATTTGTGTTTATGAAGGAACTGCATCTTTGCTTATATCTTTTAAACTGTATTGTAAAATATGTACATAGCGTGCTGATTTGAGCTTTGGGTTTGTATATCTAGTCATCGTGTTTATGTACAAATATGGTTGACTGGCCTTTTGCCTCTAAATGATAAAATCTATGTTGCAGTGTACAGGGTTTGTTTTGTTGATCGTCTATTATTAAACTTACACAGGAAAAAGAAAAAAAACATTTACACGTTTTAAAAAGGCTTTGTGGTCTAGTTGTGCTATTTATTACTTTCTAATAGTAGCAATAGGGGTGGGCATCACAAAAACACCAGCCCGACCAGATATTTTATGTTTATTTTATGAGCTATACTGTGCTGTAAAAATAGCGGTTCGGTCACTATATGACCCGCTCCAACCCGATTTTTCACTTTGGCTCGCCAGGCTGGCCCGACCCATTTGACAACTCTACTAGCAGCAGGGTGGGGGTTTAAATCCAATGAAAACCAACGTGTTCTTGGGGGAGGCTAGAAGAGGGCAGTGTGGCCTTGAGCCTCTTGTGTGTATAATGTACAAACTTTGTTGGGAACCTAAGGCTAGTTGAGGCACATCCCAGTGTAACATAAATTTTTATTGACTGCGAAATAAGAAACAAGAAAAAAAAAAGTTCAAATTGAATTTATATATGAATCAAAATATTAAATATGAATTACAATCTCTAGAAAATCCTCTGATTCTTCTTTTCAAGAATATAATATCTGGAATTTGAGAATTTGGAGATGAACTCTTCAACTTGATATTCTCCAAACTTGAACTTGAGTTTCAATAACGTTAATTTGAGAGCTTGACAACTTAATCTCGAATCAAACGTGAAATACTTGACGATACTTGACTTGGATATGAGAACTTCTTGGTAGAACTATCACTTCGAACTTCCTCCAAGATGAACTTGAACTTCAATAACGTTAGCTCGAGGGCTTGATAGTTTATTCCCAAATCAAACGTTGGACTTGATTCAACTCCGCGATGAACACCTTGAATTTCGTCTTGAACACCGTGTATCTATTTGAATTTGTTCTTCTTGACTTGAGAGAATTTCCTCAAGCGCCTTCTTGCTTGGATTTCTTCTCTTTTAATTATGATTTAACTCCTTAAGAATGACCCCTATTTATACTTGTAGGAGAGAGGTTTTTGGATAACTCATATGGTGAAGGCTTTGATTTGATTGGTCCTTCAAGATTTAATATTTATCTATTTAATCACAAAATGTGATAATTATGAAAAGAGATGATTTATCAAGATAAATCTCGATCTTCAAGAATTTGACACTTGGCAATCTTTAATTTGTAAGACCCTACTTTTAGAAAACCATGTAATAATATAGTAGAAAATATTTTAGTATAAAATTTATATTTAGTTTCTTTTATTATTTTGGGTGTAATAAATTAAGTTCGACTTTACCATTGTAATATATTATATTTGATTAATATTCAATTTAGTTTAGCGATTTTTGTTTTGTACTAGGATTAATTTGTTTGGAATTTTGATGGGGTAAATCCTAGTATATTTGGATAATTTAGGATTTCGAATCAATTAGTGTGATTTATTAGAATAATTGAGATTTTGATTTTGAGTTGGAGTAACTTAATTATTGTTGGGTACATTTATGAATTAAGTAAGTTATCAAATAAGTTTCATCATTTTCATCAAAGCACCCGAGCCATACAACAGTCTACTTCATTGCTTAACCCACTTAATTTTCAGCTAAAAATGATGAGCCTAGCCCAAACCATGACCCAGCTAACCTGGCCTGATCCACCATATCCATTAAAAAGGCTTTTAAAAGCCACTAACAACCTAATCCAAATGAATTTTTTCAGCATTATCCACACACACTAGCACATAGTAGAAGGTAAAATCTCTCATCCATCCTTATCCCTTCCCCACCACCGTTGTCTCTTGACCGAACCAAGTTACCAGGTTTAAGTTGGAGATTCATGGGAGCCATGTAGATCCACTAACCGAACAACCGAAAAGGAGCCCTATTAAAGTGGTACAAATCTTTTAAAAGAATTTTATTTAAAAAAAAATAATAAATTGATTTTGTTTTTCATTACTTGCGTATAGATCCGTATGTCTTATTTGTGCTTTGCTTATGTTGGTCTTGATTGGTGATGGTGAAATGGGTATCTAACTAATCTATTTTAATTTCAATTTTTTTTGAGAATAGTGTTAAGTTCAACTTTAAGATAATTAAAAAATTAAAATATTAAGATGTTGGACCGATAAAAACCTTGATCTTAATTTTGGATTTGGATAGTGCTTTATAGGAATGGTTATGATTTGTCTTGTCAATAATTTGTAAGTAGTAAGCATCCCATGTTTAGTTATTATTACAATTATATTTTTAACGAATTTTTCAATTGAATAATCTCGAAATAGTGGATATATATATATGGGGGTGTAAAGACATTTATGAAAAAAATTGATATGTACGATTCAACTAATTAATAAGTCCGATTATACTAAATAGGACATAAACCATGTTGTTAAATTTGTTAAGCTTTAAAAGATTTGAGGATTAATATGTAAAATTGATTAGATATTAGCTTAATCCAAAATTCTAAGTATATGCCCCTTTGTTGTTAAATTTTGTATTAATCATAAATAGATAAAACTCATTGGACTAAACTTTAAGTATTCATCTCAGGATTGTTATTTATTTGTTGATAATAAGAACTGTTGAAAGATGTTAATAAGAACAGATTAATGAGACTTCTAACTTCTTTGGAGGTTTGATTAATAATAATAATAATAATAATAATAATAATAATAATAATAATAGTAATAATAATTGTACTG
This sequence comes from Rehmannia glutinosa, assembly GCA_016081115.2. Lineage (NCBI taxonomy): Eukaryota > Viridiplantae > Streptophyta > Magnoliopsida > Lamiales > Orobanchaceae > Rehmannia > Rehmannia glutinosa. The sequence continues at coordinate 49,383,070 of CM071927.1, forward strand.
AATTAATAATACTAATTAATAATTATAAATAGAGGGATAATATATAATGACTATCGGGTTTTATTATAGGAAACTTTGGAAGCTTGGTTAAGGAATTTGTTGGAGAAATTTGGTGACCAAAGTGAAGGTGGGCAAAATATTATTTTCCTAAATAAAACTAGGTTTGCTGTTAATTTCATAAATTTCGTGACATTAGTTATTTCATTAGCTTCACGACATTAAACTATCCCATGATTTCACGGCATACGCCATTTTTAAGATAATTTAGTTGTTAAAGAAAACATAAATTGTATCATTCATGATTTGAAATTACATTTTCATTTGCATCTTAACTATTATAACTGTTTGACTCGGCCTTTAGGCAAATAAATATCATTTTGACAAAAATATTGATCGTTTAGTCTATTGCGGTGTGGAGTATTAGACAATGGATCGAACAGGTTGCCTGTGGTCCCTGTTTGACTATCCATATGCCGATTCCATCTTCTGGTCGGGCCGGAGAAGGCGACAGAACTGGGTCGTAGAACGGTATATTCATGAATATGACGGACTCTGGGCAAAAGCCCAGGCCAAAGAGACGTCGAGCCTACAGGGAGGGATAAGGTGACAGGGCTTCGGCCAAATATAGTTGGGGCAATAAGGAGAACGGACAGGGTCAATGTCCGATCAACACTGATCCTACGTTTCATGTTTCGGGCTGACGAACTAATTGATTAATTATTTATACTTTGTTTTTAAAACGAGGTATCTACTATTTGTTTTGAAAATTGGGATATCTATTGGTACTTTTCTCAAAGAAACACTTCATCTATCATTAAACAAATATTCCATTCCTCTACCCCAACCCATTGAGCTCGTTTAGCTCACCCCACGATTTTCATAAAACTTTTCAGAGACAGAATATTTTGAGATCGATGAGACTGACACGAGACTTCTAGCTCAGAGTTGATTCTACATAGCAATTTTTGGCTTGAAGGGCTTATCTGTCAGCACTTGAAAATTTAGCTATTTTATTTTTGTAATAGTTAGGTGAGTTACAACTCTACTATAATTGTATGTTATAATTTATAGACTTCCGTTGTATTTATATTTTAGTTGTTTGTGCTTAGATAATAGCTCTTGATGATCCTAGGTTTGAATACCTGAGATTGTACCCCATTGGGCGTCGCTATATTATATTAGGTTCGGCAAATTTGGGGCATGACAGTTTTGGTATCAGAGCTTAGGTGTAAAAAGAAACTACACCTGAGCTAACCTAGGATTGGATCTTCGGCTTGTGATTAGACTTCTCTTGTATATAACCTTAAAGATTTTGAATCTATGTGACTTGTTTGGGATTTTGTGATGAAATATTGGTGAAATATTTTATTATGGGCATTTGATTAGTTTATTGGTTACATCCGGATAAATAGTTATAAGTAATGAACTATGGTCAAATGAAACTGGGAACAAATGAAAGATTTTATTTGGCTACTCCTGGAATTATCACAATATGTTATGAACATTTGGATTAGTAAAATTTGATGACTCTAATGGTATGACACTATCTAGTGGATATGAGCATAAAGTGCATTTAATTATGACATTTTATTGAAGAGTTTTAGTTTTAATTGTCAAGGTGAGATGAGATATTATGACTAAGTTTTGACAATTAGGGGTTAACTTAGGTCAATTATAGAGTATTAATTAACTTTTTTCTTAAACATAATGAAGAGGAATGTACCGCAATAAGAAAGTTCTTAAGTTTGTTAAATCCCATTATAGTGTCATCAAATGATCACTTCTAGATAATTAGACTTTAATGGCTTTAATACAAATGTATGATAAGCTCGATAAGTGTGAATCTTGTTTTGAATTAAAATAAGAGTGAATCTTTGAATTGTTAAAGTTTAAAATGGGGTATTAGTATTGTTGTGGATTGAATCATTTATTGGATTTATTGTCAAGTGAGATGTGAATTACTTGGCCTTGAATTGGATGATCGATGGGTCCCATGGGAGTTTAGAGGAGAGATTTAGTATTGAGGTAACAAATATTTACAATGTGGATGGGATGTACGAGTTAACTTATGGACCTTGAGCAGTAAGGTTAGTTTATGTGTTAGATACCTAAGTACGAATACTAAATAGAGTTAGAATTCATGGAAGTTAGACGCTTTCCGGGATAAACAACATATTTTATTTTTGTATTGCTTTTGATTTTGAATTTTGAAACTTGTAATTATTGACCCATTTAAAAGGAATGACACCGATTGTTTTTTATTTTTATATGATGTTTCCCTTGTACTATTAGTCTTATCATTGTTGACTTGAGATATCTGTGTTATGAGACTAATAAGGAGGTTATGAATATTTAATCTAAGTGGATGAATTTAGTTAACTATTGGTTGAGTTTCTCTATTGTTGTTGTTGGGAATGGTGTACTAGGAATTTCGAATTTAACACGAGTCTGTAAAAGAAGTTGCAAATAATGCAACAAATTGATGAATTCATGATTGAAAAAGATTTAGAAAAACTTGTAGGTAGAACGAGATAGACAATACTTCTTTTAGGAATAATACAAATACTTGAATATCACATTTTGGGTTTGTATGCCACTGGCTATGCAAATGATGCATATGTATGAAAACGAGGTACTGGGTGCACTCTTTTGCACAACCATTACTTGAGCTTATTATACTATCATACCTATTTTAAGAATGTAGTGTTACTACTAATATTTGATTTTGATATTATTTTGAAAATAGAAAGTTGTATCGCCAGCAGACATATGGACTGTCATACACGAATGGTGAGATTGGGTGTACCTAGATGATTAATGATAAGAATTATTTTAGGGATTTTAATTTCTAGTGTTTCGAGAGACTAAGTTATGATTCTTCGATCCTGAGACTTGAATAAGTTGACTGAAATGGATTTAGAGAAATTGATAGGGAACTTGTTTTTAAATTAATATTGTCATGAGATTGATAGAAATACAGTATTTGACAATTTGGTTTTAATCTCTTGATGATTTCATCGTGATTCTCAACCAATCACCAGTTTATTAGTTTTGGTATCTCTAGGGATGTAGACAGGAATTTTCCCTTGCAGTTCATGAGATTATTACTTATCTGAAGTCTATAGAAGAGTGGTGATGAATGATTGAGTATAAAACTCGATCATAGTAAGATATTGATCATACAAGTAACTATTAATGCCTTTTATGTAGATTCTAAAAGAATACAATAGAAATTCATGATCGAAAAAAAAAGAAAAAAATGTCTATTAATTATTTGAAAAGGTTATGTTACTGATGATTGAGTATTTCAATCTGGATTCTTCTAGTACGTATAAAATCTGGGTTATTTACTGACTTTTAACTACATAAGACTGAGTCTATAATCTAACATTAGAATTTGGAATTTAAGAATCATTTTAGCTATTTTAACTTATATCATTTTCCGAAGACTAAGTTATGAGATTTAAATAGGTTTACTTGAATGGATTTAAAGGTTTGATTGGGAACTATTTCTTAAGATGGTCAAGAGATATTGATAAGAATAAGGTGCTCGACAATCATTAGTTTTCCAATAATAAACTAGTTTATTTTTTGTGTCGTAGAGGGATAAACTAGGAGCTTACATACAATTAGAATTGTTACTGATTATATAAGAGACTGAATAACTAAAAATAGAATTTGACCTTAGTGAAATCTTTGATATCATAAGCAACGAGCAACTCTTATGAGGAGTAAGTCAAACTATTGATAGGTGTTTTTTTTAATATGACATAAAATTTGAAAATAATAGTTTTCCTATTAATATAATTGTGTAGTGAGTACTGAAGTATGATTATTCGATTGTTATGCTATGATTGAAATAGTAACTGTAGTGTTTGACTTGGAATTGATTGAAATTAGAGTGATGATTGAACTATCTGTATCATGGGACGATTAAAAAGAGATCCATATGGATAAGAATCGTATGAAATAAAGATTAGGCATAAAAGTAGGAAAATGACTCTTTTACTTAAGGATCATATGTGGATATAAATCGAGTAACTAGCGCTTGAGATTAATATCACCATAAGTGTTTGTAAGTCATGAACAATTGATATTACGAGCTCAAGTTGGATGAAAAATACTTGGAAGAAAAACTAGTATTATTTCTATTATTAATGCGAGGGAATAAACATGATTATGTAATATCTAGAACTAATTAAATATGGAATTAGGGGTCCAAATTTTTTAAAGGAGGGGAGAATGTAAGACCCTACTTTTAGATAACCATGTAATAATATAATAGAAAATATTTTAGTATAAAATTTATATTTTGTTTCTTTATTATTTTGGGAATAATAAATTAAGTTCGACTTTACCATTGTAATATATTATATTTGATTAATATTTAATTTAGTTTAGCGATTTTTGTTTTGTACTAGGATTAATTTGTTTGGAATTTTGATGGGGTAAATCCTAATATATTTGGACAATTTAGGATTTCGAATCAATTACTGTGATTTATTAGAGTAACCCTGCGAATCCGTAAATCTGAGGAGTTATCTCAATTTATTTCTCTTTTTATTCTCTCTCTTAATTTTGTTGTATAACTTGAGATTTTGATTTTGAGTTGGAGTAACTTAATTATTGTTGGGTACATTTATGAATTAAGTAAGATCAAATAAGTTATTATAGAATTTATAAATTAAGGCTTTAAGAATTTTTATTTAGTTGTCAACTATATTACTACTTAATGGGATTTATTTAATTGTCAAGATGGATTAATTAGAATTAAGAATGATCAAAGTAGCATGAGATAATCTATGTTGGACCAAATCAACTCAATAGTTTCATCATTTTCATCAAAGCACCCGAGCCATACAACAGTCTACTTCATTGCTTAACCCATTTAATTTTCAGCTAAAAATGATGAGCCTAGCCCAAACCATGACCCAGCTAACCTAGCCTGATCCACCATACCCATTAAAAAGGCTTTTAAAAGCCATTAACAACCTAATCCAAATGAATTTTTTCAGCATTATCCACACACACTAGCACATAGTAGAAGGTAAAATCTCTCATCCATCCTTATCCCTTTCCCACCACCGTTGTCTCTTGGCCTAACCAAGTTACTAGGTTTAAGTTGGAGATTCATGGGAGTCATGTAGATCCACTAACCGAACAATCGAAAAGGAGCCCAATTAAAGTGGGTACAAATTTTTTAAGAGAATTTTATTAAAAAATAATAAATTGATTTCTTTTTCATTACTTGTGTATAGATCCATATGTCTTATTTGTGCTTTGCTTATGTTGGGCTTGGTTGGTTGATGGTGAAATGGGTATCTAAATAATCTGTTTTAATTTCAATTTTTTTTTTGAGAATAGTGTTAAGTTCAACAATTTTTTTTTTACTTAATGTAAGAGAAGAATAACTGCAGAGGAAAATAAATGAAGTACTCCAGATACAAAGTATGGAAACTCATTTTGTATGGGCTTTTAGTTTAATGTTTCTGAGATCTCGGAACCTGAGTCTGAAGGCTTTGAATCAGTGCTTTTCGTTATTCGATTAATCACTCCCTGATTATCCGCTTCATAATATCCCTCTCTCTCGAGAGACCCGCAAAGAGCGTTTGCTCTAGGAGTGGAGCAAGCCCGATCAAGTCGTATTGATGACAAATTTTTGATTTCAGCTTTCAATACCCGGAATAGGAAATGAGATGGGGCATCTTTTGAATATATGTAAGTTGCTTCCGCGCGTCTTTTTATCTCTAAATATAGGGTATAGCCGGGCTTTAATAAAGAACGAATCGGGCAGCGACGAGAAAAAGAAAGTCGATTGAATCTTGGTAATTGAGTGAAGAAGCTCTCAGCGAAGAACAACCCCTAAATCTCGGAGTTGCATCTGGCACGAGATGATAAAGAGAGAGCTTCGGCGCCATTGTTTCTGCCTTCTACCTGCGTGCGCCTGCCTGAGAAAGAGCTTGTGAGTGAGGAATGGGGCTCTCTATGAACAGAATCCGCAGCTATCTTGCTTGAATCTAGCTACTCGGCATCGACCTAGGAAGAATCAATTTTAGCTTTAAGATAATTAAAAAATTAAAATATTAAGATGTTGGACCGATAAAAACCTTGATCTTAATTTTGGATTTGGATAGTGCTTTATAGGAATGGTTATGATTTGTCTTGTCAATAATTTGTAAGTAGTAAGCATCACAGGTTTAGTAATTATTATAATTATATTGTTAACGAATTTTTCAATTGAATAATCTTGAAATAGTGGATATATATATATATATATATATATGGGTGTGTAAAGACAAATATGAAAAAAATTGATATGTACGATTCAACTAATTAATAAGTCCGATTATACTAAATAGGACATAAACCTTGTTGTTAAATTTGTTAAGCTTTAAAAGATTTGAGGATTAATATGTAAAATTGATTAGATGTTAGCTTAATCCAAAATTCTAAGTATATACCCTTTGTTGTTAAATTTTGTATTAATCATAAATAGATAAAACTCATTGGACTAAACTTTAAGTATTCATCTCAGGATTGTTATTTATTTGCTGATAATAAGAACTATTGAAAGATGTTAATAAGAACAGATTAATGAGACTTCTAACTTCTATGGAGGTTTGATTAATAATAATAATAATAATTGTACTGAATTAATAATAATAATAATAATAATAATAATTAATCATAATAAATAGTGAGGGACAATAAATAATGACTATCCGGTTTTATTGTAGGAAACTTTGGAAGCTTGGTTAAGGAATTTATTGAAGAAATTTGGTGACCACAGTGAAGGTGGGCAAAATATTATTTTCCTAAATAAAATTAGGTTTGCTGTTAATATCATAAATTTCGTGACATTAGTTATTTCATTAGCTTCACGACATTAAACTATCCAATGATTTCACGGCATACGCCATTTTAAAAATAATTTAGTTTTTAAAGAAAACATAAGTTGCATCATTCATGATTTGAAATTACATTTTCATTTGCATCTTAACTATTATAACTGTTTGACTCGGCCTTTGGGCAAATAAATGTCATTTTGACAAAAATATTAACTGTTTGAGTCTATTGCGGTGTGGGTACATAAGACAATGGATCGAACAGGTTGCCTGTGGTCCCTGTTTGACTACCCATATGCCGATTCTCATCTTCTGGTCGGGCTGGAGACGGCGATAGAACTGGGTCGTAGAATGGTATATTCATGAATATGACGATCTCTGGGCAAAAGCCCAGGCCAAAGACACGTCGAGCCTACAGGGAGGGATAAGGTGATAGGGCTTCGGCCAAATATAGTTGGGGCAATAAGGAGAACAGACAGGGTCAATGTCCGATCAACACTGATCCTACGTTTCATGTTTTGGGCTGACGAACTAATTGATTAATTGTTCATACTTTGTTTTAAAAACGAGGTATCCACTACTTGTTTTGAAAATTGGGATATCTATTGGACATTTGAAAAACAAAAGTCTACGATACTTGACTAATTGTTGCATAATTTATTTTGCATGACTGCTAGCATTAAAAATTAAAATGTCATTATTGAATTGCAATATGATCTTGATCATTACGGTAAATAACTCTTTTGTGCATCAATATCATGCATACATTTACATAAATATTTTTAAGCACACTAGGTACTTTTCTCAAAGAAACACTTCATCTTTCATTAACAAATGTTGCATTCCTCTACCCTAACCCATTGAGCTCGTTTAGCTCACCCCACGATTTTCATAAAACTTTTCAGAGACATAATATTTTGAGATCGATAAGACTGACACGAGACTTCTAGCTCAGAGTTAATTTTACATAGCATTTTCGGCTTGAAGGGCTTATCCATCAACGCTCGAACAATTTAGCTATTTTATTTTTGTAATAGTTAGGTGAGTTACAACTCTACTATAATTGTATGTTATGATTTATAGACTTTTGTTGTATTTATATTTTAGTTGTTTGTGCTTAGATAATAGCTCTTGATGAGCCTAAGTTTGAATACTTGAGATTGTACCCTATTGGACGTTGTTATATTATACTAGGTTCTGCAAATTTGGGGCATGACATAATTGACCAATAATATATATATTAAATAATCAATTCATTAACTATTTAATTTAGGAATTAAATTCGATTAGATTCCTAAATATAAGAAAATATATAATTGATTTTTAATATAGAATTTCACATGTGTCACCATTTAATTGGCGCAAATTTTGCTTGTCTACACCCGCGATTTGTATCCTTCAGACTCTAGGGACGAGCTTTTGAGGACCTAGGATTAGTTTGGCAAAACCGAGAACCAGAGACAGAGAAAAATTACATGATGGTTATCTTTTTTCAATAAAGATTTTTCTTTTTTTTGAAAGGCAATATAGATTTGATCTTGGTCAAACTTTCTAAATAATATTGAACAATACTAATACTGTGTGTAACGTATAAACAAATGAACGTTGATAGGATTACATAATTGTGGAAAAATTTACAAGCTGTTGACACTTGTTGATTATGAATGTGAAAGCGAGATGTTATCACTAAATTTGTTGTTCCGCTTTAATCAAAGAACTTGCCACCATAAGACACATTTTCATTCTACTTCCTATTTTTAAGCATTATCCTTCTTTATATTTATAAAAATTGAATGTGCAAATGAACTAACACTTTCAGATACGTAAGGACTTCAAATTCATGTTCTTGATTATTTGACATTTGGTAAAGTTAATTCAAGTCACAGTCACTTTAGACCAATAAAGATTTAAATCTTATCTTGACCTTCTAGCAATCTGTAAAAAAAAAAAATAACATTACAGGAGAGGTAACTAGTTCGAGGAGGAATTTTATAACCAATTACATTGTGAATTGTGAAAACAATTATTTAACAGACATCAAAATGGAGATTTTGATCTTTAATGTTTTTTTTTTGGAGAAGGATGAATATACAAACCAAGTATAATATTAAAAGTATATATATCCGATATTCTATGTATATTGTAAATGTATACTGAAAAAATTTGGCCGAATCGTATCTTTTGTGCATTATTATATATGGTATGAATGGCATGATTAGTGACTTAAATTAACTCCTCACCAGCAAATTAATTGGCTTATAAGTTTCATATATCAACCTAGCTACAACTAAACTATTAAGGGTTGATTTTTATTTGAGGTGGTCTTATATGAGACCGTCTCATTGGTTTAAATTCATGAGTCGGATACTACAAAACACAAAACCATGGTTTTTTTATGGGTTTGTATTTGGGTTGAAGTCCTACATACATATAGGATCCGTCTCATGGATTAAGTCCATGAGACCGTCTCATACAAGCTTTTGCCTTTTTATTTTAGTCCAACTTAGCAACTATTGGCCACTGGCCAGGATATTAAATCAAATTACAATACATAAACTACTATTTGTTAGGGATAGTGCCCTTAAAGCAATTGTGAATTATTTTTTATTATTATTAATAAAGGCGACATTTATTTTTGAACTCTTGTGCATATTGTAGGTATTTTCTTGAACATCATGAATTTCCCTAGTTTATTTAATATAACTATAATATTAGTATATAAGTGTTATATACAAGAGGATTAAGAATATGGATAATAAATTAAAATTAAGTCTGTGATGAGAAATTAATTAAAGTATGTGATCTTAATTAAAATATCACTAATGCGGCCCAGAACATTTTGAATGTGAATGTCTTATCTGGACCGTCGATATGGAGACATCTTAGTGGGGGTATTTATATATGATTTGATCATATAGGACTTGGACCGATTTGATTTGAATTTTTCATACAAATTTCGTTGTAGAAATGGAAAATCAAATTAAACCACAAGATGATCATATATGGATAAATCTTAATTCCGAGTGATTATAGACTCTTGTTTATTTCTGTGTGATTCTTAATTTGCTCGTTTAAGTTTATCTTACGACATTCCCAACACTTGTATTTTAGATTCACATTTGAATTACATAGTTGGGAATATAATTCATAGATATAGAATCAATTCCTTCTTGCGAGAAGTAGAAAGACAATTCTCGCATTTGTTAATTCTGGAACTGAATGGTTTGAGATCTCTAATTTATAATCCAATTATAAATTAACCATTCGCTAGTGAATTAATGGTAAATGAGGATAAGAAATAATTGAAGAGGTTTAACGGATACTACCTAGCTTCAATTACGAATTGTCTATGGAGGATTAATCTATATGTAATGATTATATCAATAGACTGCTCAAATTCGTAGAGTAAGATATTCTGTAATTATAAGAGTGCAATTCCGAATTTATAGTGGAGTAATATCGGAATTAATAAGTCGAATAAATTAGTTAAAGCGTTTAATTATTTATTTGATTTATTGGAGCTTATAATTTTAGATCCATGGTCCCCGGTTCGCCTTCCTAGAGTAAATGAGTTAGGAATAATATTTTATGTTCCTAAAGGTTTATGGAAAATAGTTTTCCAAAATATTTGGGTTAATATATTAGTATCAGTTAATTTCGGGAATATCTGAGATCTACAGTTTTGACCGTATTGGGAATTAAATAAATATAAAATATTTATGATATTAATATATTTATTAAGTTGATAATTATATTGTATAATTATCAATTAAAGTTTGAGTCTATCTAGAATTATGAATTCTAGATTAGATAGGAAACTGACTTGGAATAAGAAACTAATTGAACAAGACCTATAAAAAGGGACCACATCTCCCAATTTGATATATAATTTTATTCCCATCACATAAATTTTTTTCCTAAAACATCTCTGTTATATTAAAAAGAGTTTTGAGTTGGCCAAAATTGTAATCAAGTTGTTGCCACATTCAACAAATTAATGATTCTTGTTTCAGTCAACCTAAACAAAACAACTTTGAAAAAGGTTGATGGTTCATTCCATTAAATTACAAAGTAATTTTGTTTCAACGTTTTTATTTTATTTTGGCCAACATCAATTGATCAGAATTGTCGGTCAGTAAAATTAAGGGAACGGATTTTGTCTCTTTTTATGTGGTTTTGTTGTTTAGTTTTAAGCTTAGTTCAATTCCCATTCTATTCGGTTAGCCCGATCTTATGATCTCATGAGTTGAGTAATTAAACTTAGGTGTAGGTCTCAAGGGGTGTGATGTAAAGTTTAGAATGGAGGGAGGTTGAATAAACCTTACCATAATTTCGATTTAGTCCTTTTAAAATTGTTCAACAGAGTTGACTCAAATAAGCTGTGTCCTTGGGGGACAGCTAAGTTGGCTATTCAGCTAAGCTACCCACTCAAGAGACTCGATACAGTTGTTGATAGTATAACTCAGTTGTTTAAGCCAATACCTAACTTAGTTGATTTGGTTTTATAACAGTGGAAGACTTAACACCCTTTGATTGATTTTAAGCTTGTTTTTAAACACTTGTTTTAGCACTTAGTTATTTATCAGTTGGATAGCAAATATTAACTAACAACAGATATAAAATATATGAAAGAATTTAAATGGTGAAAGTAAATTGACACAAGTATTTTTATAGTGGTTCGAAGTGGGGTAATTCTTCTAGTCCACTCTTCTCCAACTCCTGGAGGAATCCACTAAGTAAAAAATCTGTTTACAAAGCGGTTATCAGTCTGGAGTCAGCCTTGATCACACAGCTGGCTTCTCCTGCGACTCAGCTTCTTCACGACTGCCTGTCTACTTCAGCTCACTTCTCAAGTTCTTGGATTTGATCACGAAGCCCTCTAACAAACTTGATACTTGGTTCAACCTTGAACCTTTCTACAATCCTTCAACTTAGAAAGTAGACCCCTTTTTGTTCTTCAAATGTTTTCCTCTTCAACTGATTGAAGTTATCTCTCCTTCACAGCTTGTGTTGGATCGAGTTTCTTCGAGTTTTAGGCTTGAGGAATATCTTGAAATGCTTTGAGAATATTGCAGATAGATTGCTTGAATAATGTTTGCTCTTGTTTGGTTTAGGTCTCACCCTTTCTCAAATACTTCCTCAGCCTTTTATAGTGCACATTTGAATTTTTCCCGTTGAAGAGATAAACTAGTTTCAAATGTCACTCTGTGTTCGTTGGCTTGTCTTGTCTTGGTTTGCAGCCCTTGTGATGTTGACCTTTCCTCGTGTTAAATGGCATTTTAGCTTTGCAGGTTCTGACACAAGATGCAGTGTTTCCCATTGGCTCATTCCTTTTGTATAATCCTGGGCCAAACACTTTAAGACCTGGCAGCTTGACATATTACTATATCGAGTAATATTCTTGACTTTATTCCAACGGATCTAAGTCAGTTGTCTTCACTTGACTGCTGCCTTTACCCCAAGTGACTTGAGTCTGCTCCAATCATAGGATTGACTCAACTATCAATTTAACTGATAGACTTGGCTCTTTAAGTTGACTTGACTAACACTTCTTACAACTGTTCTCAGCTGACTCTCCTTTAGTTGAGTCCTTGACTTCCTTCTAGGCCATACTCAGCTGACAGACAGCAGAGTCTTCATTCCAGTTCGCAGTTGACTTCTTGTAATCTTGACTTAGTGACTTAACTCACTCTTTCCATCTATCTATTACAATACGAAATTACAAGAAAAATGGGGTGCCAATTTCCTAGTCTAAGTTTTACATGGTATCATCAAAATCTAACAAATAAATTTCCTAACATTAGGAACATAGAATTACTATTTGGGTGCACACACTGCTGCTGATAGGAAAGATCGAATTGGAAGATCATGGTGTCTACGAGCTTTGGGGATTTGAAGGATTAACAAAAAAAAGCGAAAAACAAGAAAATCGTCGAAAGAGGTAAATTTTCTTATTCTTCCTTTAGTTAGAATAAATTTAATAAGAATGATCTTGTGTTCTTATATTTATAACTCAATTTTTGAAATCCCTTGCTTCCGTTTCTGTTCGATTTGATCGAAAAGTCGATTTTATTTGACCCAGATCTGATCTGGGATCCGAATAATTTCCAACAAATGGTATTAGAGCTATTTGGTTTTGATATAAGAACTAGATACTTATTTTAGAGTGGATTTTGGATTTGATCTTGCATGTTTTGATATATGGATGCATGGACGTTTTTAAATCGATGTCTTGAATTGGTTTTTGATAGGATTTAATGTACACCCGAAATTTAAAGGGTATAGAAAATTATAATATTCTATTGTAGATTTGATTGTACACCCATTATGTGGCTATAGGGTTGATGTAAATCACAACTCCCTTTTTATCCCGATTTTGTATTATTTAATTTTCTGTTTAAATTTAAGGCATCGATCCAAATCATCATATTTATTTTTTCGCGGATTAATATTTATATGACGTATATGTGATATATATGCCATACATACTGATATGTCATTCATGGAACCCATTCCTAAGCATGTCATGCATCATGATAATTGAATTGTTTAATTGTTATGATAGATCTATGAGATGGACTGAAGTTGATACAAAAATGTTTTATATAATTTTTAAAATTTGTATAAAAGTGTTTTATATGATTTTAAAATTGAGATATCTATTTCGATTATTTTGATAATTTAGGGGTTTTTAAAATTGATTAAAATTATGATTTAATTTCTAAAGATTGGATTTTTAAATTAGAGGATTTTAATCAAAATACCAATAGGATTGGACTTAGCTTATTAAAACATAAGATGTTTTATAACTTAAATATTTTGAAAACGTTTATTATAAAATAATGAGTGGGAGATGGATTCATGACAATAAATCCTATGGCTTCCATTATTGACAAAGCAACGTGAGATTTAAGTGAGGCCTCGTGATGCCCAGATTTGTCTCCCTAGGAATGATTTTCACTTAAATCATTAATCAAGGCTTAATCTCCGAAAGAATAGGAATTTAAAATTTAACTCTTAATTTTCCTACCCTACAGCGGCAATTTTGAGTTAAGTTTGAAAATCCAAAATAATGGGTAACACTCATAAGGATACAATCAAATAGTTTGGATGTATCTAGGCTAAATTAAAAAGGTGATTAACAAATAAATGAATATATGAGATATCTTGATTATTTATTAATCTGAGATGATCTCGATTTAATCGTCATTTGATTTGACCTACCATACGACGATTTTTCAAATGTGAGATTAAATTACCTTGGAATTAGTAGGATAAACTTTTTTACATTTATGCATCACGTTTATAATTCCTAAATTGTATGCTCTTCCTTCGCTTATTTATGTTGCTTTATTTAATTTTCAGCAATCATGTCTGATCCTATGCTTGCAATATTGAATGTTACATTAACTGGAGATAATTTTATTAAGTGAAAAGTAATATGAATATTGCACTCGTATGTGAAAATCTCAAAGGCAAGAAGAAAGGTTCCTCTAAACCAAAGGGAAATTGTTTCCACTGCGGTTTAGAGGGACATTGGAAGATAAACTGCCCCAAGTTTCTCTCCAAAGTAAAGGAAAATAAGAAACGTAAATTTGATTTACTTGTTCTTGAAAGTTGTTTGGTAGCTAGAGATTCTTCTACTTGGGTAGTTGACTCTAGAGCTACTAATCATGTTTGTTCTTCTTTACAAATGCTTAGTTCTTATGAAGAGCTTGCGATGGGTCTTTCACAATGCGAGCTGACAATGGTGCAGTGGTTTCGGCAAAAGTAGTGGGAGCAATTAGTCTTAGTATTAGAGATAAGATATTGATTTTAAATGATTTTTATTATATTTCTGGTTTCTGTAGAAATTTGATTTCTATTTCAAAGTTGCATGAACATTTATTTTCACTATATTTTAATGATAATTCGATTGTTATTTCTAAAAATGGGCGTGATATTTGAAGTGCAATATTGGAAAACGAACTCTATTTAATTAAGCCAAATGAACAACCACTGCTAAATGCCGAAATGTTTAGAGTTAAACATCCTATACCAAAAAGGCAAAAGGTTTCTCAAGATGATGAAACATATCTTTAGCATCTAAGGTTTTGACATATTTCACTAGAAAGGATAAATAGGCTTGCAAAGGATGGTCCTTTGAGAGAGCTAAAAATTGGCACTCTTCCTGTTTGTGAATCATGTCTAGAAGGAAAAATGACTAAGAGACCTTTCTCGGCAATAGAGCCAAAGAACAACTAGAGCTTGCGCATAGTGATGTTTGTGGTCCCATGACCACACAAGCTAGAAGTGGCTTTGAGTACTTCATCACTTTTATTGATGATTACTCAAGGTATGGATATGTTTATATCATGCATAGAAAATCCAAGACTTTTGAAAAGTTCAAGGAATTTCATGCGGAAGGAAAGAAACTAGGCAAAATCTTTGAAGTGCCTTCGATCCGATCGAGGGCGCGAGTATGACGATACTGAGTTCAAAGATGTTTTTGCTAGAGCATGGTATTTTGTACCAACTCACAGCACCTGGCACCCCTCAGCAAAACAGTGTTACTGAAAGGAGAAACGAACATTGCTTGATATGGTTAGGTCGATGATGAGCTACGTAACACTGCCTAATTCATTTTGGGGGTATGCATTGCAAACGGCTATTTATATTTTCAATGTAGTTCCATCTAAGTCAATCCAAAAGGCACCACTAGAGTTGTGGAATGGGAGTAAAGTTAGTTTACGCCACTTTCGCATATGAGGGTGCCCAGCGCATGTGCTGAAAGGAAAGACTGGAAAGTTGCATCCACGTTTAGAAGTATCTGTTCGTTAGATATCCCAAAGGAACGAGAGGAGGTTTATTTTATGATATGCAAAGAAAAGAAAGTAATAGTTTCGACTAATGCTATCTTTCTTGAGAAAAATTATACAGAAAACTTCCGACCTCTAAGTAAAGCTGTACTCGAGGAGTTACTTTCTGATGAGATCAGACCACAACCAACAAGAGTTGTTGGGGAAATCGCTAAAAATACCACTATACCTTATCTGAATATCATGACACCTCGATGTAGTGGGAGGGTGATTAGACCACCAATTCGCTATCGTCAAATTGAAAGGGCAAATTTTGCATTCTCTGATGGGGTAGACGATGATCCATTGTCTTTTCGACAAGCGATGGAAGATTCTGATAAAGAGAGGTGGCTTGAAGCTATGAACCAAGAAATAGAGTCTATGTACTCAAACACTGTATGGGTTCTTGTAGATCCGCCTGAAGACGTCAAGCCCATTGGGTGCAAATGGATCTATGAGAGAAATAAGAGTGTGGATGGGAAAGTAGACACTTTCAAAGAAAGGCTAGTGGCTAAGGGTTACACCCAAAGGAGGAGTCGATTATGAGGAGACTTTATCGCCTGTAGCAATGCTAAAATTATTCGCATACTACTTTCAATTGTTGCATGTCTTGACTATGAGATATGGCAAATGGATGTTAAGATGGTCTTTCTAAATAACCATCTAGATGAGGAAATCTACATGCAACAACTAGAGGGTTTTGTAGCCAAAGGTCAAGAGCAGAAAGTTTGCAAATTGCTTAGATCCATTTATGGATTAAAGCAAGCCTCAATGTCATGGAACCATAGATTTGATGAGAGAATCAAATCTTATGGTTTTGACCAAAGTGTTGATGAGCCTTGTGTATACAAGCAGATCAAGGATGGTAAAGTGGCATTTTTAGTGTTTTACGTAGATGACAATCTACTCATTGGGAATGATATAGAGATGTTAGCTGCGGTTAAAGGTTGGCTTGCCAAGCAATTCCAAATGAAAGATTTGGGAGAAGCAAATTATGTTCTTAGAATTCAAATCGTTCGAGATCGTAAGAACAAATTACTAGCATTGTCTCAAGCTTCTTATATCGATAAGGTGTTGTTGCGTTATAGAATGCAAGATTCTAAAAAGGGTTACCTACCAACTCAACATGGAGTCGTTCTCTCCAAGTAGCAGTGTCCTAAGACACCTTAGAAAGAAGAGGACATGAGACGTATTCCCTATACCTCTGCAGTAGGCAGCCCTATGTATGCTATATTGTGTAGAAGGCCCGATATTTGTTATGCGGTAGGGATAGTCAGTCGGTTTCAATCAAATCCAGGAATTGACCATAAGACAACAGTCAAGAACATTCTGAAGTATCTTCGAAGAACGATAGACTATATGCTTGTCTATTCGGGTGATGACCTTAAAATAGACGGTACACTGATTCTGACTTCCAATCGGACAAGGATTCTCGAAAGTCGATATCTGATTCAGTATACATTTTTGTTGATCTTGTCAACAAGACCCAACCTGAAAAGTGTTTTTAGAGGCACAAGAACATAGGACTGGGAGACATGTCTCATATGCTTTAGAGAAAGTGGGAGATTGTTAGAGATAATGCCCTTAAAGCAATTGTGAAATATTTTTATTATTAATAAATGCGACATTTATTTTCGAACTCTTGTGTATATTGTATGTATTTTTTGAACATCATGAATATCCCTAGTTTATTTAATGTAACCATAATATTAATATATAAGTGTTATATACAAGAGTATTAAGATTATGGATAATAAACTAAAATTAAATCCATGATGAAATTAATTAAAATATGGGAATGCAGCCCAGAATATTTTGAATGTGATTGTCTTATCCACACCGTCGATGTGGAGACATCTTAGTGTGGGTATTTATATATGATTTGAATTTTTCATACAAATTCTGTTGTAGAAATGGAAAATCAAATTAAATCAAAAGATGATCATATATGGATAAATCTTAATCCTGAGTGATTATAGACTCATGTTTATTTCTGTGTGATTCTTAATTTGCTCGTTAAAGTTTATCCTACGACATTCACAACACTTGCATTTTAGATTCACATTTGAATTAAATAGCTGGGAATATAAATTCACAGATATGGAATCTATTCCTTCTTGCTAGAAGTAGAAAGACAATTCTCTCATTTGTTAATTCTGGAACTGAATGGTTTGCCATCTCTAATTTATAATCCGATTATAAATTAACCATTCGCTAGTGAATTAATGGTAAATGAGGATAAGAAGTAATTGAAGAGGTTTAACGGATACTACCTAGCTTCAATTATGAATTGTCTATGGAGGATTAATCTATATGTAATGATTATATCAATAGACTGCTCAAATTCGTAGAGTAAGATATTCTGTAATTATAAGAGTGCAATTCCGAATTTATAGTGGAGTAATATCGGAATTAATAAGTCGAATAAATTAGTTAAAGCGTTTAATTATTTATTTGATTTATTGGAGCTTATAATTTTAGATCCATGGTCCCCGGTTCGCCTTCCTAGAGTAAATGAGTTAGGAATAATATTTTATGTTCCTAAAGGTTTATGGAAAATAGTTTTCTAAAATATTTGGGCTAATAAATTAATATCAGTCAATTCCGGGAATATCTGATATTCTATAGTGTTGACCGTATTAGGAATTAAATAAATATAAGATATTTATGATATTAATATAATTATTAAGTTGATAATTATATTGGATAATTATCAATTAGAGTTTGAGTCTATCTAGAATTATGAATTCTAGATTAGATAGGAAACTGACTTGGAATGGGAAACTAATTGAACAATGCCTATAAAAAATGGACCACATCTCCCAATTTGATATACAATTCTTAGCCCCTTCATAGAAATTTTTTTCCGGCAGCATCTCTGTTCTATTAAAAAGAGTTTTGAGTTGGCCAAAATTGTGATCAAGTTGTTGCTCACTTTCAACAAATTAATGCTTCTTGTTTCAGTCAACCTAAGACTCCAGGCAACCGATTATTTTCTTTTTTTATTCTATTATACTGCAAATTAGGGCTTTTTAAGAAGTTAACTTTAATTTTTGATTGTGAAATTCTACTATCAGTTAGGGTTATTTGTTGTAGTTGATTTTTATTTTGACTTTTGGTTGTGAAATCCTACTAGAAATAATGGCTATTTGTTGTATTTTGGATTTATTTTGATTTTTGGTTATGAAATTCTATTATAAAATTAGGGTTGTTTGTTGAATTGATTTTAGTTTTATTTTTTTAGTTGAAAAATTCTACTATAAATTTGGGCTATTTGTTGTAGTTAATTTAATTTTAATTTTTAATTAGTTGTGAAAGCATAATATAAATTAGGGCTATTTGTTGTGGCATTTTGGATTGGATGATGTTAAGTACTCTATGAATCGCTCTTTGAATCTATATGATGTATGTGAGTACCGAAATATAGTTTGAACTCATTGCTTATGTTAGCAAATATGAGTTAATATCTAAATCACATATTTGTACATATAAGGTGGATCAAGTATACGTATTTGCAGCGGAACCGTCGATCCACATAGTCAGGATTGAGCCCATCTACAAGCCTCATTTTGATTGATGAATAAACCATCTACAATCCTCCTATTGATTGAACCGCAAACAATAAACGAACTCCGTAAATTGGTTGAACCACGAACAAGATCACAAACCGCATTTCTCGTTGGTGTAAATAACTACAAAAGTTATTCACTTTGATGTGCACCTTAAACCCTTGGAGAACTTTGGTGATGCTCCAAGAAGAAAACCGTAGAGAGAAATTTTAGGAGAGAGATAATTCTTTCTATGTGTAGGAGACGGTCTAATTACTTAGTCTGATTGTAGGGAGAGATATCAATATATATCTCAATCTTCTATATTAGTTAGAGTCCTGATGGAATAGGTTTCTAGATAAACCTCATCTAAATAGGACTCCCTATTATCTCAAATATGGATGCAACATAATTGCACCCAATATCTCCCACTCATACATATTTCACTCGACTCATTCGAATCACATCCTCATAGTTCTCATCTCACGTCTCTTCTTTCATACAGGGAATAAGGCGTGCGACTAAACGAGAAAGTAAAGGTGATGAGAGTTATATTAAGTCATCACCAAACTAACATAACCCTACAACTCAATAATTTGCTATGTACCCCAAACCAAGTGGTCGCACCCAGTCAAGAATCTCTAGATCCCTCAATGAAATAAATAGAGCATGCTCTACTCACTCAAATATGTTTCTATATTCATGACTAGTCAAACACATTTCGACATAGTCGCCCGGGCTATGAATCATAGAACATAAGTGCGTTACCAACTTAATTCTTCCTTAGCCCCACATGCCAATTAGTTTGGTCTTGATAGCTTTCCTAGAGATGCTCCAATAGACCGAATCATACATAGCCATTGGATACATGCTAAAGTAGCGTCATCAAGCTTACACCTCATGACATGGTCCAAAGTCCCTAAGGGTACAAAAAAAATAATATGGGCTCACACAGTGACGAAGCAGGGACCCATTCATTCATTTTCCCATAGGCGGTCGCCTCAAAGCACATGTAGTATGAATACATGCTATGATGGAGCTCCCACTCAATTTAGGCATGTCATGCTCTAGACATCATACAAATCTTAGTCCAGTCGCTATTCAAGCCCCGACCTGCGTACTACTCCTAGTCACTCTCAAAGTGTCAAACGATAGTTCGCACATTCGGCTACAAACATGATTTTATAAAGTTTGGACATACTTCATAATCGATCAAATCGGGTCTCATCTTAACCTCTAGTTAAGGCGACTATTAATTATACTTATTAACCTTCCTCACTGCTCTAGCGCGAAAGCAATCATTCGCAAACCTCCTTATGCGATACAATCTTTTAAGTCTCATCCTGCTCGCTCTCTTAGCGCCAGGGCGATTGCCCGCATGAGAGGGTCAATCAAAGCTTGGTGACAACTCACAAATTCAGTACCAAACACATAATGAGAATCCAACAAATCTCATTAATGACAATATGTTCTCATAGGCCACATGATCAATTCTACTTAATCCCTATTGACTCGCATGCCTTTGGAGCATATCTCCAAACAAAGGCTCATAAAAGGGATGAGCGCCCACACGCTCGTAGAAGTATGCCTGAGAACAATATTAACTATGCGCAAAAACTCTTAAGTGAAGTAAAGCCTCGAGTAATTATGTTTGGTCTACCAGTCATGTTTGGCGCCCAAACCATACACCAAAGTGGTTTTACTATCACAAAGACAATAAAATACATCATTGATGTGCGCGCAATGCGCATTATTTCACGATGCCAAATTTGCCTCTAGCAAATCATAGACCAGTATGTTAAGATATTCTAAGTATCCACATTCCGACATCACAATAGCGCATGGATCACTTTGATATCCACTCACCAATCACACTGCTAAGTACATGACTTATTGAGTACGCATATAGCGCACATCAAACATTCGACAGTGCTTACATAAACTAGGTAGCATTTCTTTTCTTCTTCCAAAGATATCGTTTCTTGACTAAGAATATGATATTTGACCATGGAGTGTAAAGACAGCCAACACTGAGTGGCGATAACTCCATGTTCTTTCCAGTCATCACATTTTTGCCATATACAATGAGATACAATTCTTACTTATTGTCAGTGAATTAATTGATCATCGTAGGCCTATCAAAATGATAGTTCGATGAAATCAATGATGACTCAAGTCACAGCTAGAGCTTCTTGATCAACAATTAATGCACTCTTACATATGTTCAGTGAATTAATTTACCATCGTAGGCCTATCAAAATGATAGCTCGATGAATCAATGACGACTCAAATAATAGCTAGAGCTTCTTGATCGCAATCAATGCACTCTTACTCCACTTCTTGAATTCATCGGGTGATCCACATAGATCTCCTTATTCAACTTTCAATGAACTATGCCAACATCAATCATCCAGAACAAACCTAGACGAAAGTGGCAATAATAGATAACATATCAGGCGAATTGAGGCAATCTCACCACTTAGAGAGAACATCTCAAAAAATTTACGCTCTTCTAAAAGGCGTAAACATTTTATCCTTAGTCGAGCTACACACATGTTAATAAACCCATCTATATTGCAATTGACCTTTTGAACCACATATTTCAAATGGTCTTGCATCTAGACAAAAGATTAACAGGCTCTTAGACTTTATTCTTAGTCATTCGACTCATCTTTTCCTTCGCAACAACTATCCACTTAGGGCATCAAGTGAAGTCACATGTTCTATCGACTCATCAACATCCACAAAAGTAATTGTGAAGGATACCCACTCAATCTCATATAGATGATGGGGAATATTTCATATTCACTCCTTTTACTCGTGGAATTTGAGAATCCTTTGCGTGTGAGACACTAGCTCCACTGACTTAGTGTCGCTCCCACTATCCCGTGATTACTTGATGAGCATAAAATACAACATTCTCGCTAGAGAAACGAGCGCCTCCTAAGGATCTTGCAATCATATAGTTTAAGATCTCTTTAGACTTCACATATGCTCAAGAAATCCCTTTGAGGGAAAACTTAAATTGTGCGACTTGATTCTCCACTTGAGAACACATACTCTCGAACTTACATAGGTACAAACCCACTAATTTAGGTTTGTTCCCAAATCAAAGCTCGTAAAAGGTTAAAGAATCTTTTGGATACACATATTTTATGATGTAGGCAGCAACAAAACACACAAATCAATTTGCGCCATCATAAATCTAACCATTTTGAAGTGATTGTCCCTTCTTCGCAAGCTCATATAGCTGCAAAGTATTTATAACCATCATTCAACTTGCAACTTTATTTCCTTCAACTGTGTGTCCAAACTAATTAGACACACTATTCTCTCTCCCTATTAGCACATCTCCATCTGTTAAGAATCGCTAAAAGCAATTTGGCGCTTCTAACTAATGAGAGTGAGAATGTACTAACTTATAGCGTAAATAGCAATGAAAGAAAATATAATGCATTAATTTGTGCCTCACACCCATAAGTCTAGCACTCAATTTAGCGGACTTAGCTTTAAAGGAAAAGTAGTCATCTTTCATTCTTCTAGCAAGCTTATCCTGCTGGGAAAAATAAATTATGCAGAGGGAGATTGACCTTAGCGAGTTAGATAATAAAGCCTCCTCGAGCTAATGTAGTCATCCTCCTAACCTCACGTGCCACGATATCTTTAGAAGACCTAAAAGAAACACTATCTAAAGCCAATCACATCGCAAAAAAAGATAGATAAGTCTTCTCACTCAACAAATATTGTACATGTGCATTTATCCAAATAAGAGTACATCGACACATCAAGTTGCTCACACCAACTATTGAGTTTGAGGTTACTCTCTTTAGCCTCCTCTTGTGCGATGTATAGCTGCACAACTCGATAATAGTCATACACATTTGCTCAATCTCTACCACATGCTAAGTCAACCAATATCTACAATCCACCCATGGAGAGATTTGAAGATATTAGCAAAAAAATAAGAGAGCAATTAAATTGCCAACCTTCATCGCAGTACAATTACGAGCGAAATTACCAATATCATAAGTGCACTTAATATTTGTTGATAGTTAATTGCCTCATTCAGTAAGGTGACACACCTTGTCACTTTATGGATCAATTTATTCTTCTAGTTTAAGCTTTTGTTCTCGTCAAGCTACATTATGCTTTTTCCAATATTCACCCGAGTTAGTTTATGTCGGTCAACATAAGTGACAAGTGCACTAACTTGTGTATTTCTTAATTTTTAATAATCAACTTCTAGATATACGATTTTCATTAATAATACACACAAGTAACTAACATCCTTAATTCAACTGAAATAGCGAATTTGGATAGCTAGAGTTTTTACTTGGGAGTAAGCTCATATCCAAAAATAGAGCTTAAACTCTTTTATTAAATTTGCAGCTTAAATAAATTAAAGCGCAAAATTGTAGGTCCCAAGGGGTGTGAGTAAGGTTTAGGGGGGGTTGAATAAACCTTACCAACTTTTCGATTTAAGTCCTTTTAAAGTATTACAGAGTTAAATACACAGCCTAAGTCTCGAGGGACGCTTAAGTTAGTTAACCAAATAGAGTTAGCCACTCAAATGCACTCGATTGAGCTTGATATAGAATAACTCGTTGTTTAGTCTAAACCTTAACTCGGGCCGTGATGAAATTTTCAGCGGAAGACTTAACACCATTGAATTTGGTTTAAGTTTGTTTTAACACTTGGTTTTAGCACTTTGTTAATTATCGCTTGGATAGCAAATTATCAGCAGATATAAAATGATATGCGAAATAAAATGTTGAAATGTAAATGTCACAATAATTTTTATAGAGGTTCGAAGATGGGGTAATTCTTCTACTCTCTCTTCTCCAACTCCCGGAGGAATCCACTAAGTATTGATCGAGTACAAAGTGGTTACCGGATACAAGTCTTGATCACACAAATGACTTGATCCTTTGGGACTCGGTCCGAGATGTCTTGGTCACACAAATGGCTTCTCGTCCGACTCACTTCTTCACAGGGTGGTCGCTTTGCTACTTGACTCCACTTGCTCAAGCTTCTTGGATTTGATCACGAAGCCCTCCAATAACTTGAGACTGTTCGACCTTGAACCTTTCTACAATCCTCCTTCGAATGTAGACCCCTTTTGATTCTTCAAAAGTTTCCTCTTCAACAGTTTGAAGTTGTCTTTCCTTCACAGCTTGGTGTTGGATCGATTTCCTTCGAGATGTAGGCTTGAGGATTTGCTTGAATAACTTGAGAATATCATTCAGGTTACAGAATGAATATTGCTTTCTTGTTCGAAGTTCTGGTAATCAAGGTAACCTTTCTCAAAGTGATTCCTCAGCCTTTTATAGTGAACTTTCAAAAATCTGCCCGTTGAAGAGATAGGCTGATTTTCAAAAGTCACTTGTGTTCGTTGGCTTGTCTTGTTGCAGTCCTTGATGTTGACATTTTCTCGTATTAAATGTCTTGCAGCTTTCCAGGTTCTGACACAAGGTGCAGTGCTTCCCATTGGTTTATTCCTTTTGCACGCTTCTGGGACTGAGCACTTTAAGACATGGCGGGCTGGAAGTATTACTTGATTAAGTAATATTCTTGACTTTTGTGCAACGGATTCTTTTCGCTTAACTCCTCTTTGCACCGCTTTTTTTTCACTAGGTGTCTTGAGTCTGCTCCAATGATTGAAAGACTCATCTGTCACTTCAACTTGACTTGGCTTGGCTTCTTTGGTTGACTTGATTGACTCTTCATACAGCTGTATCTCATTTGATACTCCTTCAGTCGAGTTCTTGACTTCTCCTCCTTGCCATACTCAGCTGTTTCACAGCGGAGTCTTCATTTCAGTCTTTAGTTGACTTCTTGTATATCCAGGCATAGTCGACTTGACTTTCAAATATAACCACTATCTATTACAATACAAATTACAAGGAAAATGGGGTGCCAACTTTCTAGTCTAAGTTTTACATGGCATTCATCAAAATCTAATAAATAAATTTCCCAACAATTTCCTCCTTTTTGATGATGCCAAAACTTAAAACATACATACAAAACGTAAATAGCAAAGATACATACAGAAAATATAGAAACAAAGAATGTATGCATAGAATCGATCTTTTTATTGATCATAACATTCTTGTCCTTTACACAACTATTTACAAAGTGTATCAGAGCAAACATAGCATTCTATATCTACGCAAAAAATATAGAAATAACACAACTTTTATTCACCGTACAGAAGACTTACATATACATGTATTTACAATAGTAAAATACATGAAGGGGTGGACAACAACACTTCATCGCGTTACCGTCTCCTTCTTTTCTTCTTGACTCTGTTGTCCTCTCGGTCTCTTTCTCTTCTTTTCATCTTCAAATTGCTTTTTTTTCTCGTAAGCTTCTTCCGCGCACTTCCTCTCTTCTCTTTCTTTCTTGCCTCTGTTGACTCTCTTCCCACAACTGATCTTGTCTTCTAATTTCTTCTTCGATTGTCTTAACATACTCAGCATTCTTCCTTTCTACTTCCAAATTTGCTATGGCATCAAATCCAGCCCAATAGATCCCTCCTTTCTTTCCTGGATCTATGTATTCAATGTTTTTGGGTAGAGGTCTAGGTCCGAAACCTTTTCCTCCACTGCTTCTTCCTCTTCCTCTGGGCCTGTATTGTACTGGAGCCTTCTTCTTTCCAATAGAGTGACTGCTAGTAGTCTGTTGTCTGTCAGCTTATTCGCAAACCTTGAGGCCTTTTTCCCAATACAAGTCCCAGACTTGGGCCATGGACATGCCTTCGAAGTATCCTTCGGATTCGAGCGTTTTGAATTCATCAATAGATCTAGGCTCATTTCCGACGCCTCGAAATGGCATCGTTGTCTCTTCCCCACTGAAATGCCTCCGTATTGTTTCAATATATCCATCACACGGGCATCCATTTTTTCTTCAACCTCCTTCATCCATGCTTCTACGATTTTTCTCTTCTCAGACATAGGCACATCAGAGTGTTGGAGCGGCAGAGTCACTGGAAGTTTGCTGATTATGGTAGCTATGACGAGGCCTTGTTGAGGGGTTTCAGCAAATATTAGGGTCGTATCTTTTGATCCTTCCCCCTCAACTACTTTTCCCTTCTACTTCTTCTTCTCAACAGCTGTACCTTTCTTCTCTGCGATAGCTGTTTCCTTTTCCTTCTCACCAACCGTCCCCTTAAGCATCTTCTGGGATTCCTCTTCCCCCTTTTTGGCATCATCAAAGGAGAGAGGAACCCCTGGGAACATACCTACGAGCATAAAGTCTAGGCGATTGATAGCTGAGTTCTGTTTGGAGTTTGCTGCGGAGTACGCTGTTCGGAATTCTGAGTGGGTGACAGTGGCAATCTGCTGTACAACTCCCAATGGATCAATCTCCAGCTAAGATTTGGAAGACTCTCCAGGTTCTTCCGTCAGCTGTTGCTCATGCATTATCCTGGATTCCCGCATGGCTTGCTGCATTTCCAACTCCTCTGTAGCATCAGCTGAGTCCAAGTCCTCATCACTTTCTGAGAGTATGTCAAGATGAGGATGAGTATGATCAGTGGTTCCAGTGAGAGGACAAATATTGGCCTTCTCACGAGCTTCAGCTTCCTCTGCCAATCTCTCCTTCTCCTTTTCTTTGAAGATCTGCAAGATATCTAGGCAGTTCTCTTCATCCAGTGCTTGGACCACTATGGTCAACCCGAGGAAATTCATCAGTTCTTCCTCTTCTTCAATGAATTCAGGTCTCTCGAACTGTTCCCTCGAGCGACTCAACTTCCA
Organism: Rehmannia glutinosa; assembly: GCA_016081115.2. Classification (NCBI taxonomy): domain Eukaryota; kingdom Viridiplantae; phylum Streptophyta; class Magnoliopsida; order Lamiales; family Orobanchaceae; genus Rehmannia; species Rehmannia glutinosa. The sequence continues at coordinate 49,410,057 of CM071927.1, forward strand.
TTTCCTCCATTCTCGCAGACGATTTTGGATGTCTGGATATGGTGGAGACAGAATAATCACATCATCGTCATCTTCTTCTTGTTGTCCTTCCTTTTCAGGAATGGAAGGCAACATACTATGCTGCTCAACTCCTTCAAAGAAAGATCGGGGCAGTGGAGACACAATCCTCACAAGGGGGGATTCTGTTGATCCGGCCGCTTCTTGTTCCTCGATTGTTCTATCCACACTGGGTCTTTAATTTACCTCTCATTGATCGATCTCAAAGCAGACTTGTTTCATTAATGATTTCGAGATCGCACTTCTTCAAAGAGCCTCGAGAGACTTTTTCCTACTGAGTGGCGACTCACTTTGTTTTCTCAAGCTCCAAGAGCTTGGTGATTTGTCTTCTTCTTTTTGTCCTTACCAGAGGAAGTTCTGGTTCGGATACTTCTTCATCAGCTTCCTTGGCGACAGGGGCCGGTGCATCTTTCTTTGACTGAGGAGCTGTCTTTCTTGGCTTTGCAGTCCTCTTATTCCTGATGATTGGAGAAGGTATTTGAGGTTCCTTCTCTGCCTTGGCTGCAGGGGCAGGAGACACGGCTGCAGGGGCAGGTGACTCCTACCGCAGGGGGCGGTGTGCATCTTTCTTCTTAGTGCAGGGCACTATCTTCTTTCCAAATTTGCATGGGCAACTTTCTTCTTGGGAGGGAGGCAACAACTTTTTCTTAGGGTGGTCACCGATTCCTCCTAATCGTATCCGCCCTCTTGGCATAAGCTCTCTTCTGGGCTCCTGAAAGGTTTGATCGGAGCATCTTCTTGTTGACATGGAACGCCTTTCCATGTCAGAGTGCAACACCCTTCACCTCCATCAACCGGCCAACTATAAGGCCATAGCCCAAGGATCCTCCAAATGACCCATCGTCCTTGAAGGACTTATTTCCAACATTCTCGCGTCTGCCGAGACGACTCCCGCCTCAGATTGACCTTCTTCTCCTCCATGATAGAAGCCATGACGATCAACTTCATTTTGGATAGCTGATTGAAGCTTCCAAACTTCACATCCACACATTTCGCGACGATATCCATCAACTTGTGATAATCGTCCTTCACCAGCTTCTTATCAGCTGTGTAGACCACCTTCGCAGCACATTCAGGTTTGGCCACTTCCTTCCATGCAGCAGCCAAGTTTATATCAGCCTCAAATATTTCCGGCACTCCTTCCGACGACAGCAAACAATGCTCCGCTAAATCTTCAGCAGTGATTGTAAAATCCTTTCTGTGAACAGAGGACTTGATGCCCTCGTCGTGAACTTCAGCGTTCACGTAGAACTGTGCTACCTCCTCAACGTAGGTCATCTGAAACTCCATTGTAAGAAAGGGTTTCAGTCCAGATTTCTCGATTTTGTCGACTATCTTCTTCACAAGGGTTTCATCGGAACCCTATTTAACCATCCCTTCGAAATCCACGGTAGAACCAGTTTGGATTTGCTTCCCTAGCTTGGTGAAATCATAGGTTGATGCCATTTTTCTGAGTTTTTACCGAACGAACTTTGAAGAACTTGCTTTGAAGATTTGGTAGGGTTTTGAGAGAAAAATGTTTTCTTTGCTTTTGGAGAGATGAACAGTTTTGAGTAATGTGAGAGAGAAAGTGAACAAAATGGTATATATGGGTTTTGAAAGGACGTGCTTTCGGTTTTTGAAATTTGATCAAGATCGACGGCTCAGATTTAGCATGTCGATTAGCATTTAATTGCCCGCATTTAATGCGGCAACATTTATATCCAATCATATGCTTTGTCGTGCAACTTTTGACCGTACCTGTCTTTATTACGCTGATGTCATCCTTAAAAACATTCCCGCTTATTAAAAACGAATTGCGTTTTTGTCACTTAGCTCATAAATGACTCGAAATGCTTACTCTTAGTCAGTCTCAACTCTTCTTCTATGTATTCACATAGTGACTCAATTGTCGCCTAACTCGTCTGGTGACTTTCCGATATGGCTAATTCACTTAGCTGATTCACACGCTCTCTCTATTTTCATCTTTTCACGTTCCATCTCTTCTCCTTGAGTCTTCTGAGTGTCAACTCAGCTCAATTAACCCTAGCTCATGCTTAAGTTCTTCAAATCTTGATTCACATAATGGCTTTGTGAATATGTCAGCTAACTGTTTGTCAGTTGAGATGTATTCCAAGGTGATGTCTTTCTTTTCAACATGATCTCTTATAAAATGATATATGACATCAATGTACTTTGTTCTTGAATGCAACACAGGATTTTGAGTGATTGCAATAGCACTTGTGTTATAACACATAATTGGAATCTCTTTCTCTTCAACATCATAATCTCTCAGTTGTTGTCTCATCCATAAAACTTGGGCACAACACCGCCCGCATGACTATGTACTCGGCTTGGTTGTGGATGTGGCTATTGAGTTTTGCTTCTTCAACCAGAAACCAATCTGTTTCCAAGCATTTGACATGTGCCCAAGTACTCTTCCCCAACTCTACATCCAAAGATAGTCGAGTCCGAATAACCAATAAGTTTGAATCCACCTTCCTTTGGATACAATAAGCCGACTTCCTGGCATCCCTTCAAATATCTTAGGATTCTCTTAGCTGCAGTCATGTGACTTTCTTTTGGTGCGTATTGAAATCTTGCACATACACCTACCGCAAAGGTGATGTCCGCCTCGCTGGCTTTGTTAAATAGAGCAGTGATCCAATAAGTGCTTTGTATCTTGTTGATCCACAGGCTTGCCATCTACATCCATATCCATCTTGACTGATGTATTCATTGGTATTTTCACAGAAGACTTCTCTTCCATACCAAATTTCTTCATTAAATCTCTAGTATACTTTGTTTGACTTATGAAGGTTCCATCCTTCAACTATTTAACTTGAAGTCCTAGAAAGAATGTCAGCTCTCCCATCATGCTCATTTCAAATTTGCCTTGCATGAGGTTTGAGAACTTATCACACAGCTCTTTGTTTGTGGATCCAAAAATAATGTCATCCACATATATTTGAACAAGCAGTATACTCTCTCTATCTTGAATTCTGAAGAGTGTTCTGTCCACTTTGCCTTTGGTGAATCCATTATCTATCAGAAATTGAGATAATGTATCATACCATGCTCTAGGTGCTTGTTTCAATCCATATAGAGCTTTCTTGAGCTTGTACACCTTATCTCCAAGAGTCTTCAGCTCAAATTTTGGAGGTTGTTCAACATAGACTTCTTCTTCCAACAATCCTTTTAAAAATGCACTTTTCACATCCATTTGGTATACAATAAAGTTCTTGTGTGCAACATAGGCAAGAAACATCCTTATTGCTTCTAATCTTGCAACAGGAGCGAAGGTTTCATCAAAATATATTCCTTCTTCTTGGCAATACCCTTTGGCTACCAATCTTGCTTTGTTTCTTACCGCAGAACCTTCCTCATTCATCTTGTTTCTGAATACCCATTTTGTGCCAATGACATTTTGATGGGTTGGTCTTTGCACTAATTCCCATACTTTATTTCTTTCAAACTGATTCAGCTCTTCTTGCATGGCTTGAATCCAATGTGTGTCATCCAATGCTTGGGACACATCTTTAGGTTCTACTTGGGAAATAAAACAAGTGAACATAGCTTCTTGTTGAGCTCTGGATCTGGTTCTTACACCATCTCTTACATATCCAATGACTAGCTCTGGTGGATGGTCTCTCAGCCATCTCACATCAGGTTGGAGTAAGTCACCGGGTTCGATCGTCTTCTTGTTGTGTTATCTTGAGCAGCTCTCTCATCATCATTTAGTCAGCAGATTCTCCAAATGTCTTTGAGATTCAGCTATCTCATCTTCACCTTGATTAATTGCTCCGGCTTCGGCTTCAACATAGGGACTCTTCTATAGTTGGTGATTCGAACATCGCCTAACTCTTCAATGTATTCTCCATTTACATAAGGTTCATCAAAAACCACATGGATGGACTCTTCGTGACCATAGTCCTTTTGTTCAAGACTCTATAGGCTTGCTTTCCGAGTATCCCAAAAAGATACCTTCATCGCTTTTAGCATCAAAAGCCTTCGATTATCCTTTCCATTGTTGTGGATAAAACATTTACATCCAAATATTCTAAAGTACCCAACATTTAGCTTTCTCCCTGTCCAAATCTCATAGGGAGTCTTTGTCAGTTGTCTATTTATCATGCATCTATTTTGAGTATAGCATGCGGTATTGATGGCTTCAGCCCAAAATCTTTTAGCAACCCAGCTTCAACACATGGTTCTTGCGACTTCCTTGAGAGTTCTATTCCTTCTTTCGCTACTCCATTCTCACGTGGAGTCCTTAACGGCAGAGATAGTTCATGAGCAATACCATTTTCAACACAATACTGAGTTATTATTCCATTGACAAACTCGGTTCTCTATCGATCTTATCTTTATAATGGTTTGACTCTTCTCATTTTGAACTCTTTTCATCAGTTGAGGTAAACCTCTGCAAGGTTTCCTTCTTTTTACACATGAAGATTGTCCATGTATATCTTGAATAATCATCCACCACTACTAGAGTGTATTTCTTCCCACTTATTCTAGCTGGCTCAACTGGACCAAATAAATACATTTGCAATAGATGCAGTATCCTTGTTGAAGATGGACTTGACTTCTCTTTGAATGATGATTTGATCTGCTTTCCCATCTGGCATGCATCACAAACACTTTCCTTCTTGTACACTGAGTCTGGCAATCCTTCTACAAGATTACTCCTTGCAAGCTTGTTAATTGTCTTGAAATTCGGTGACTCGGCTTCTTGTACCACGGCCCAACTTGATTCTACTGTACTCTTTGCTAGCAGACAAGTGTTTGGTGTGGCAGTCGACCAATCTACCACATACATGTTCTTTTGTCTGGATCCTTGCAACACTACTTCATTTGATTCAGTGTCTTTGATTTGGCACCCTCCCATATTGAATCCAACATTATAGCCCTTGTCACAGAGTTGACTGATGCTTAACAAGTTGAAATTGAGGCCTTCAACATATGCAACATCTGTGATTTTTGATCCATTTTTCTTGATGGATCTAGTGCCTCTTATTTCCCCTGGAGCTTCATTTCCTCCAAATATGACTTTTGCACCTCTAATCTCCTTGAATTTTGACAGATTTTTCTTGTTCCTGTCATGTGTCCGGAATGCCCACTATCCATGTACCAGGTTCCTTGGCACTCACTTTGTTCCTTGAACTCGCAATCAAGGAAATTAGTTTTTAGGTACCCATACTTGTGCGGGTCCCGAGGGGTTAGTGTTGTAAGATGATTCAACCAACCTATAGCCAAATGATCTGACTCTAAGAGGTTGCCATCTATCTCGTGCCATAATCATAATTCACTTTGGCAAATTGCTTGGGGGGCTTTAGGTTCATACACTGTTGTCTCTTTTGTCTGTATGCTGTGTGTGTGTTTTAGCAATTGCCTTCTTTGGGTAGTTGTAATATTTCAATGTAGTGCTTGGGTGCATATGTGTGCCGATGATAGCTCTTTTGCCTTTGGAATGACCTTTCTTTGAGTTCTAGGCCTTTTCCATTTTGGCATGTATTCCATAGGTCTTTGCGATATTTCACATTATTCCAATCACTTGACTTGGGTAGTTTCTACCATTCCCATCATTTGTGTTCCTTTGATAGAACTTCCGGGATTCTCGTAGCTCTGTTTCTTCTTCATAAGTACTTCTGTTTGGAGTTTGCTTTGAGGAACTCTGCTGGATTTCTTCTCAGCTGTCCTCTCAAAGATACTCAATCAAGTTGTTTTCCTTTTCCTTTATATCCAAGGCCAATTTGTTTGTGATTGTGCTTTGGAATGAATGTGGGTGCAACATTTGGTGTCTTGGGTTTTTGAGATGCTTCATTACTTGAAGATCTTTTTTCCAAGATCACTCTTGGAGTTTGACTGCACAAAGGAATTGAATGCTATGCCTGCCTTGTCTCCACATTCTTTTAAGCTCATGATATGGTCATCCAATGATTTAGATGCCTTTGTGAATGAAGCAATCACATTTTTGAGATCATTTTCTCTCTTTTCTGTAGCAGCTATCTCTCGCTATTAGTTTAGCATTCTCGGCCTTGACTCTTTGTTCTCATCGGCTATGTGACTTAGAGTACTCGGTTCCTTAGTCACCGTGAGTTTTGGCTTTAGAGCTAGTGTTTTCCTCATTTAATAGTGTGTGTGAGGATTTAATGTGCTCAAAGTCTTTCATCATTTTTCCTAATGAATCATAAAGATCGATGGGTGATGAAGTGTGTGTGTCACAATCACTATCGCTAGAATGGAGTGCGATGAGTTAGAGTGTACCTCATCTTCTTGGTCGTTGATCTTGTTCTTTAGCCATTAGACAGATGATCATAGCTTCTTCCTCAAAATCACTTGAGTAGTCGGCTTCACTACTTTCCGAGTCTGCTTGTATCTTTTGACTTAGTCAAGTTTTTTGTGATCTCGGCAGACAACATTGCCCTTTTCTTTTCTTGTCTTCTTTCTCTGAAGACTCTTCTTTCTTCTTCATTCCAGTATTTATTGACTACAGGATATGGACAGTCAATAGCAAAGTGTCCTGGTTGTCTGCAATTCTAACACAGGTTTTCAACTTTTTGATCAGCTCTCTCATTTCTTGGGTTGTCAGGTCTTTGATATTCGACCTTTTGATACTCAGCTCTCTTTGGTGGCCTATCTTCCCTTGACTTGGAGGGAGCTGAATGTCTTCTGGAGGATTCACCTTTATTTCTTCTGTAGTTCTTGTTGAAGAACTTGTTGAATCTTTTAACCATTAGTGCAATCTCCTCCTGGTCAATGATTTCTTCGGTCTCAGCTCTCTTCCCATCTTTGACTATAAGTGCAGCTGTTTTGGGTACAAATGTCTCCTCTTGATCTTTTCTTCTTAGCTCAAATTCATAATCTTTGAGGTGTGAGAATAGTTCATGATTGGATGTTTTTGATAGGTCCATCGAGTACCTTAGAGCCATGGTCTTCATTTCCCACTCAGCTGGGAGGCTCCTTAGTATCTTCATGCACATTTCCTTTTGTGTGTATTCCTTTCCAAGTGCTGAGAGCTCATTTGTAATTTTAGTTAATCTAGCATCCAGTTGATCCATTGTCTCGCCTGCAAGCATTTTAAAGTTTTCAAATTTTTGAACAACAACAGATAATTTGTTTTCCTTAATTTGCTCAGATCCTTCACAAATTAAAGTTAGTTTATCCCAGATTTCTTTGGTCATTTTTGCAAGATTTGACTTTGTTGAACATGGCTTTGTCCAAAGTCTTGTAAAGTATATCCTTTGCCACATTGTCTAGGTTGTATCTTTTTCTGTCATCATTTGTCCATTCAAATCTTGGTTTTTCAACCATAGGGTCTAGGAGGAGCAAATTTCCTCTCCTTCACCAGCAGCCTCTCCTTGCAGCTGTGTTCACCTTCATTATTTGCAGTGGCCCATCCTCTATCACTATCCACATCTCATCATGTAATGCTAATAGATGAGCCTGCATACGTATTTTCCAGTCATCAAATTCTTCAATGGTGAACATAGGAATGCGTGTCAAATTTGCTTCCATGACAATAACTTTAATGTTTTTTTTTAAAATGGCTTTTGAAAGAACAAGTGTTAAAAACTTCTTTGAAAGATTGGAGATCTAGTTCAGTAACCAGTGTGGAAGGCTCAATGAACCAACCGCTCTGATACCACTTGTAGGTCCCAAGGGGTGCGAGTAAGGTTTAGAAGTGGGGGGGTTGAATAAACCTTACCAACTTTTCGATTTTAGTCCTTTTAAAGTATTACAGAGTTAAATACACAGCTAAGTCCTTGAGGGACAGTTAAGTTAGTTAACCAAAATAGAGTTAGCCACTCAACGACTCGATTGAGTGCTGATAGAATAATTCATTGTTTAGTCTAAACCTTAACTTGGATGTGATGAAATTTTCAGCGGAAGACTTAACACCATTGAATTTGGTTTAAGTTTGTTTTAACACTTGGTTTTAGCACTTTGTTAATTATCAGTTGGATAGCAAATTATCAGCAGATATAAAATGATATGTAGAAATAAAATGCTGAAATGTAAATGACACAATAATTTTTATAGAGGTTCGAAGATTGGGGTAATTCTTCCACTCCTCTCTTCTCCAACTCTTGGAGGAATCCACTAAGTATTGATCGTAGTACAAAGTGGTTATCATCCCGGATCAAAGTCTTGATCACACAAATGACTTGATCCTTTGGGGATCGAGTGCGGAGATGCCTTGGTCACACAAATGGCTTCTCGTCCGAGGCTCGAGCTTCTTCACGGGGTGATCAGCACTTGCTACTTCACTCACTTGCTCAAGCTTCTAGGATTTGATCACGAAGCCCTCCAATAACTTGAGACTAGTTCGACCTTGAACCTTTCTACAATCCTCCTTGGAATGTAGACCCCTTTTGATTCTTCAAAAGTTTCCTCTTCAACAGTTTGAAGTTGTCATTCCTTCACAACTTGGTGTTGGATCGATTTCCTTCGAGATGTAGGCTTGAGGATTTGCTTGAATAACTTGAGAATATCATTCAAATTCTGAAATGAATATTGCTTTCTTGTTTGAAGTTCTGGTAATCAAGGTAACCTTTCTCAAAGTGATTCCTCAGCTTTTTATAGTGAACTTTCAAAAATCTGCCCGTTGAAGAGATAGGTTGATTTTCAAAAGTCACTTGTGTTCGTTGGCTTGTCTTGTTGCAGTCCTTGATGTTGACATTTCCTCGTATTAAATGTCTTACACCTTTCCAGGTTCTGACACAAAGTGCAGTGCTTCCCATTGGTTTATTCCTTTTGCACGCTTCGACTGAGCACTTTAAGACATGGCAGCATGGAAGTATTACTTGATTAAGTAATATTCTTGACTTTTGTGCAACGGATTCTTTTCAGTTAACTCCTCTTTGCAGCTGCCTTTTCCCCAGGTGACTTGAGTCTGCTCCAATGATTGAAAGACTCATCTGCCACTTCAACTTGACTTGGCTTGGCTTCTTTGGTTGACTTGACTGACTCTTCATACAGCTGTATCTCAGTTCATACTCCTTCAGTCGAGTTCTTGACTTCTCCTCCTTGCCATACTCAGTTGTTTCACATCGGAGTCTTCATTTCAGTCTTCCGTTGACTTCTTGTATATCCAGGCATAGGCGACTTGACTCACTAAATGCGACCCTATCTATTACAATACAAATTACAAGAAAAATGGGGTGCCAACTTTCTAGTCTAAGTTTTACATGGCATTCATCAAAATCTAATAAATAAATTTCCCTACAAAAATTAATTCTTGATCCATAAGTATATCATCGGCATCTCAACTGCGATGATTTCGGGCAATTAAGCTCTTATATTTGCGGCTTAAACAAATAGAGTGCAAATACTTTCTTTAATCCACAAAAATATTGTCCGCGTCTAATTCGCGACAATACTGGATACTTTGCCTATTTTCATGCTAAATTGGCTAAACTAAAGTTGGTGAGTTTGGTCTAAACACATTTCAATAAATTGCGCAAACAATTAGGTACTGATCTAAAAAATTTATTCTGGATCCAAGTAATATTTATTATTTTCTTCGATTCAATGAGATCGAAAATTTGCCACCAAGGCTAGTAATCATCTCCCACCGAATTGAAGATCATAATAAAAATTACTGATTCATGAATAAAATTATCAATGTCCATAAATAATCATGCATGCAACCATGCGATATAAGTAATTAAGGGGAAAAAAATATATATAGCCCCCATGGGCGACATTGACATATGGTGTATCATGTGGAGATAATTTAGACCTATAGTGGTAAGAAAAATATCCACGTAAAATTTATGTTACATAGCCTCCAAAAATCGGCTCAATAAATACATGCCTCGAAAAAAATAAAAAACATTACATATTTTCAAGGCCTACTACATCAATCTAGAAAAGTAAAAAATAAATGAGGATACCGGATTGCCGCCATTGTCAAAATTAACTCTCACAAATAATATTAATATAAAATAGTAAACACTCAAATTCATGAGCACCTATATGTCAATGTCCATTCATTCCCAGCACATGATAATTCATATCACATAAACAAAATTAACTGCAGAACAAAAAATAATTGCATACACATAAGCAATTAATAAAAGCATGCAACTACATATTTTATAAATCACAAAAAATAGTTTTTGCTTGCACCTCAATTCGCAAAAAATATAATTTTTTTTTACGCACCTTATGCGAAAAAAATATTTTTCATGCAACAATGTGCAAAAATAATTTTCGCATGCATCACAATGCACAAAAAAATATTAGTTTATTGCAAGCATCTTAATGCGCAAAAATAATTTTTCTTTCAGGCACCTAATGCGAAAGAAAAAAAATATTGTTGCTACATATGTGCAAAAAATAATTATTCATGCGTCATATTGCACAATAATAATTTTGCAAGCATTCTCATGCGCAAAAATAATTTTTGCAAGCACTAAATTGCGCAAAATATTTTTACATGCATTAATACTATAACAAAAACAAAATCACAAAAAATAATTTTGCAAGTATCCCAACGCGCAAAAAATAACTTGCTATCCAGCTTCTATACAAATTGAAAACATGCTGATATAATAAAAAATTAACATCTTAGCTTAGTGGTGGCATGTATAAAATTCATTAAAAGGTCTTGCGTTCAAATCCATGTGAGACCAATAATTCCTCTATTTTTTTTTAATAACAAAGGGGATACAAATCATCGCCCGTGTGGCGTCCAAATAGATGACACGCCAACTGCCCACGTGGCAGTTGGTGTGCCATGTCATCTGCTAGTGTGGCAACCTGCAGTCCAACCAAAAGTCGCCACTTGGTGCCATTGGAGTTTTTTTCTAAAAACGCGCTGCATCATCAGCAGATGACATGCACGCCTCATGTGCGGTAACAGAAGCGAAAATTTAGGCACAAAACATAAACAAATCAGGCTAAGCATGGCATGAAAATCAATGTTGTAATTTATTTACAAAGAAAAAAAATGCCCCCAGGCTTTGTAGCGGTAACAGAGGAACAAACAAAACATGTAAACTTTCCACGAAAATCTATGCATATTTTTGTTTTTCCTCCAAAAACTATGAATCGCTATAATTTCTTCGTTTCAAATCCGTTTCACATGCATAATATATCAAATTAATTGTCTTTTCGAGATCTACAATTTAATACCAATATTGCATATATAAAAACAGAAATACAGATTCAAATTTTTCAAATAAAAAATCAAATCACATGAATCATCAAAACCAAGCACATCGCATAGGCGAGTTCGAGCCCTATTGGCTATGATACCACTGTTAGCAAATATGAGTTAATATCTAAATCACATATTTGCACATATAAGGTGGATCGAGTATACATATTTGCAGCAGAACCGTCCATCCACATAGTCAGGATTGAGCCCGTCTACAAGCCTCCTTTCTGATCGATGAATAAACCATCTACATGCCTCCTATTAATTGAACCGCAAACAATGAACGAACTCCATAAATTGGTTGAACCACGAACAAGATCCCAAACTGTATTTCTCGTTGGTGTAAATAACTACAAGAGTTATTCACTTTGATGTGCACACCTTAAACCCTTGGAAAACTTTGGTGATGCTCCAAGAAGAAAACCGTAGAGAGAAATTTTAGGAGAGAGATAATTCTTTCTATGTGCGTTCTAATTACTTAGTCTGGTTGTAGGGAGAGATATCATTATATATCTCAATCTCCTATATTAGTTAAAGTCTTGATGGGAGAGGTTTCTAGATAAACATCATCTAAATATGACTCAATATTATCTCAAAAATGTGCAAAATATAGAGTTGAAGAATTGATAAAGGATTGAAGTATTTAATAAGATTGCTATTGGAGCTTAATTAATTGTTACTCATTTTGGTGTTGGTTGAATATACGTGCGTTGAATATAAACACAAGTGTTGGTGTTCATTCTTTAAAAACAAAAAGAAAAAATAATTACAAACACTACTCTTGAGGTTTAGTGTAATTAAAAAAAAACCAACTATCTTTATATATTTCTATTTTACAAATTACACATGTTGATGGAGTAATTTGTATAACAAGTACAAACCTAAATGAGGCATTTATAATTTCAGAAGATAACTAATTTTTTTTTTTGTAATTAGACTAAACCCAGTGGTAGTTTTATAATTATTCCTAAAAATAAATAAAGATGCTTGTATCTTCTAGTATTTAAAATTAGTGGGAATGGTGGATTTTGTCTTTTGACCCAATCCAATGTTGAGAATCAAACTCTAATATTATAATAAATAAGATGATGAACATAAGTGTATTCACTTCCATTTTGTTTCCATATCTATTTTCTTTAAACATCATTAATAAAATCTCGCCAAAATAAAATATAGCAGTCCATGTTGTTAACTTCAAATTTGTAATTAAATAATAATATTTTAAAATTTTGGCAAATAGTCAATTAATAATATGAATAGAATGAAATAGTTTATATGATAATTTTTTTTAATGAAACGACTACGGTCGTTTGAAACGACTATAGTAGTTTTACAAGACTATAGTCATTTTACGAGACTATAGTCGGTTAAACACGAATTCCAAATCGGTAACTAAAATATATGATGGGCATTAGAGAAATTACAGTAATATATAGAAGGATAGTGTGGACATTATACCTTGAAAGAGGCCTCAAAAACTTATTTTCAGTAAGTTAGGTCATAAAAAGTTTTAAATGATTGGACTACACCATTTTATATAATACCCCTTAAAATGAAGCAGCAAGCAACTCTGCACATCAATGATATTTTTAGGTTTTTAAGTTGTCAACTATTGTTAATTTGTAGATTGATGCCCGAGATGACTTCAGGTGATATTACCAAGATCTTCAAGCAGAGTATCAACGTAAATGGATACAATTGGAGGAGCGTAACAGATGAGAAGAAGGAGTATTACTTTGAGGAGTTCAAGATAAGTTAAGTAACTTAATATTCATGCATAATAATATATAGTTATTGGTTTTCTAGTTAGAAATAATTTAGTGCGTGTTGAACACGTACTTAGTGTTGCTGAATATGGTGTTGATTTGTTTTTTTGTTTAGTAACTTAGGAGTTCAATGTAAGTTAAGTAACTTAATTTTCACAGGTTTTAGAGATGGTGCGTATCAATGATGGAGATACGCCGCCAGCCGCCAGAGACAGATGCTTCATCCTTGATGTTTTGTATTTTCACCGAATAGACTTTATAGACATTTGTATTTTACGTTTTGTAGTACATATGGATGTTTTCTATTTTCTACGATTATGTTTGACGTGAATTTTTTGTAAAACTGATATTATATGGGATATAATTGATGTTTTGTATAGTTTATGTAAATGTATTTTTTATTTGAATGTAAATTATTTTCACAGGTTTTTACAGATTTTAAAACATAAAAAATAAAAAAAAATTAAACATTAAAATAATCCATCGCTAAGTTTAACGAAGGAAATATCCGTCGCTAAAAACCCATAAAATATTATTAATTAGCGACGGATATATCCGTCGTTAAATTTAGCGACAGACAAATCTGTCGCTCTTCCGTAGCTATTCTGTCATTTTTTCCCTTGTTCCGGTTTACCATTAGCGACGGATATATATCACTTTAGCGACGAATTTATCCATCGCTAATAACTTACCGACGATTAAGATAAAGACGAAAAATATCCGTCGCTAAATTTACCGATGAGGCAATCAGATCCATAGCTTGTAATAGCTTTGCACTAACCGGGACAACTCGTACGGCTGTCCTGGAGATAGTGTAACGCTAGAAGTTTTTAGCTTCCGTCTGATGTCACTCAATTTGATATCCGCCTGCTCCTCTAGAGTTTTGGTTCTTGGATGTGGGGTGCTACCGGCTGAACTCTATCGCATAGACAACATAGTCTCAATCGGAGTCTGAGACAAAGAATTATCAACGAGGTATCCGCCTCGACACAGTTGAACTGGACCACCAACTTAGTGAAGGAATCATAGATATGCGCAGAGGAAAGGATCCATATGTGAAATACAAATGCAACTGAATCTTGCTCGTCCAGGAAGAGAATACCTTGTTAGATCTTCTAAACTATTCTCAAGGGGTGTGGCGGCGTGTGGGTGCTCCAAGATCACCTCTGACTTTTCTCTATGTTGTTTCTCTATTCTATTTTCTGTATCTGTTAGAATACTAACATCTTATCTTTTTATAGATGTGTCTAGCCCTAATAAAATTGGGCCTATGAATTTACTTAACCCTAAGCCCAAGTATTAACAAACTCTATCCAAATATTGAAGTCCATCAATTGTGATATAGGCCACACCAAATATCTTGAGCTAGTTTAGGGATCCAACAATATTATCAATCAAGGCTCCTAATAATTATTAAAATAATTATCTAAACCGGTGCTATTCCACTAAAAGCCCGATATTGAACTCCAAGATTAATAATAATATATTAAATATTAAATGTGTATTTCTCATTTGTAAGATATCAATAATTAATTGATACAAATTTCTGTCAATCAATTAATTATTTATTCTCTCAACTTGAACAGTTTCTCTATTAGAACAATTGCACTGGCCAGTGACTTTTTACATCCAAGTACCGAGACATATCAAGAGGATATTTTCATACAAATTTTATATTGTTTATTTCATAAATACTGACAATTAAATAATGAAAATTCCCAAACCATCGAAGTGTTGGTTTATAATAATTAAACCTCACTTATTGATAATTCAAAGAATAATAATTATGTAATTATCTGTTTAAAATACACTCAGAATTAAGAGAAATAACATAATCAATATAACTTGAGATTTAATTTCCTTTTAACAGAAATTAACCTTGATTAAATCTTCCTTGATCCAATCAATATGAATAATACACACCAATATTTTATAATAATCAAGATGTTATTTCATAAAATATTACAAATTTAAAGAAAGTGCCCAACTTTATTTAACAACTGTGTGAAAATAATTCATTAATTATGAGGACCTATGATCATGCTTTCTGTAGACGTATCCACACGATCATATACTTCATAGTTATATTTAAAACTAGTAGTTGATTGTTGTATCATTAAAGATGTAGAATTAAAAATTTGAATGTGCAGCAAAAAAAATCTTCAGAATGTAAATAGATGTATTGCATCATTCAATATAGGTATGATAAAAAATACCAAGCAATAAATAGCATCAATCATAATTCAATAATATAGATTACAAAATTTAGAATAGCATGGTCATTATCATAATAATTTTTCGTCCACTTTCAGCATTCTGCACACAAGACCACAACAAAAACTCGCAAATTTAAAAAAAATTACAAATAGCAAAATCCGCTCTATGGCTCATTTGTTCAGTTTGGTTAAGGTATTAATCCTTCGAAAATATTGCGGACATTGACAATGGGATTGATCGAGTCTACAATGCAATATTCCACCATATGGAAACAACTCGGATATTTTTAGCTTGGATGTGTATTTCTTGACATGAAACCATGCAGGTGCACTCATTATTTTTGTTTTTGTATTTATAATTGTTTTTTCGTATAAATATAAGTTCAGTACTCTGCACTTTTGTCCTTTTTTCCATACACTTCAGTTGACTTTTGTAAGCTTAGCATGGAGTTCTATTACAAATAACATGGAGTTGACATCATGTAATTTTTTTGAATTTTGTTGGTGCCTTTTTTTTTTTTTTTGGATAATTCACCCTAATGAGAGGTGAGGGATTAGGCATGGTCCCCCAACCTGTATATTAAAATGAGAAAATATTTACATCGTATCTGGAACATTGGGTTACAAATTATCAACAAACACTTTAACTACTTTTTATAATTATTCTGAAGTAAGGTGTTCCTAGTTTATCAACTCTACTAGCACCTCTAACGTGTTTAGGTATATCCAGTGCTTGGAAGACTATCAATGCTGGAGAAATACAGCCCAAGTTTGCTAAGAGGTCTGCAGCCTGATTTGCTTCCCTATGGATATGAAAAATCCTGAAATTAGCTAAGAGAGCTTCCCTTATGCGCATCAGCTGGTGTTGAAAATTCAAATGTCCTTCCAACTTCTTGGATTTGATGTTGACCATAATGAGAGAATCATATTCCACCTAAAGGTTGTGCTTGTGATGTGGAGATAGCAAGGGCAATCCAATGTCAAGTGCAACAACACCAGTAAACGAACTATTAGAACAGTTATGAACAGGGGCACAATAAGCCAAATTGATATTGCCAGTCCAATCCCTAAGAATTCCTCCTATACCAGCAGTTTGAGAAGAAATCTTGTAAGCTCCATCAGTGTTAAGCTTGTAAAAACCATGAGATGGTGTATGCTTGTGTACAATTTTATATAAAATACTGATCATAGAAGGGAAATGAAAACCAAATGAAATAGCCAGGTCTTCAAACTGAAGATGAGACTGT
The DNA here is from genome assembly GCA_016081115.2 of Rehmannia glutinosa. Lineage (NCBI taxonomy): Eukaryota > Viridiplantae > Streptophyta > Magnoliopsida > Lamiales > Orobanchaceae > Rehmannia > Rehmannia glutinosa. The sequence goes on from CM071927.1 coordinate 49,426,492, forward strand.
ATGTTATGGATAATTCTCTTGGAATCAATTATGAAATTCTCATGCTTACAGTTGTTCCTATCTTTCCAGATGAACTAGAAAATCAAACAAGGGAGAATAAGGGAAATGTGATGTGTGTGCAAAAATGGAGTGATGTTAGTCCAACCTGAGGGAAAATACTTGATGTGCTCAGTGTGTGGTAGTGTAAATCTCATCAAACCTGCAAAATGATTCCACACTTTCTTCACCTGAGTATTAGCCAAGAAAAGGTGAGTAGTATTTTCCTCAGTAGGAGAGGTAACATTATTAGCAGGATAGGAAAGGTTAGAAGAAGAGGTGCAACACCAACACTTAGATGCAAGGGCAATACTTCTTCTCTGCAAAGAACTATCCACGAGAAAAGTTTGTTGTGCAATAATCTCCAAAGAAAGATGGACATAGAGGGGTAAGCATGGGATTCAGTTTTGGAGAAAAGATAGTTTGAAGGAAGGGAAACTTTAACAAAAGACCAAGCAGAGGATATGGAAAACTCCCCATGAGATGAGTGGCTCCATCTAGCAACATCTGAATTAGCCATAGAAATAGGAATTTGAAAAATCTTATTGGCCCATTCAATCCCAAAAAATCTGGCTAAGCCTATGTAATCCCAACAATGGTTAGTCCAAAAATAGGAGACAACCACATTATTAGTACCATCTATACAGTCAGGTAAAATAGTAGAAAGGGGTCTGGTTTCAATCCAAACATCATTCCAACAACTTATGTTACCAGCACCTAATTTCCAGAAAACACACCCTTGCATAAGGGGCCTTATATTCACAAGTCTCTTCCAAACAAGACTATCACAAGGGGAAACATGGACCGTCATAGCAGGTTAACCACCCACATATTTCACAAGCATAAATTGAGACCAATATGATTGATGATCTTTAAAAGAGCACCACAATTTCATGGAAAAGAAGGTGATAAGGTCAGAGATACTCCTAATACCTAAGCCACCCTCAGCAAAAGTTTGACAAGTCTTTTCCAGGAGACCCAATGTATTCTTTATTGAGAAACAGTGGATCCCCAGAAAAAGCAGCCATAATTTGCTCCAATTTATGAACTATGTACTTGGGTGGTTTAATGACAAGGATAAGATAGAGAAACATAGAGCTCAGGGTACTTTTAATCAACATAAGTCTGCCACCAAAAGACAAGGTTTTCCAAGCCCAACTATGGATTTTTTGTTGCATTTTGCTCAAGATATCATGGAAGAGGATGCCTTTTTAGTGTCCCTTGTACAAGGGGCATCCATGTAAGTGATGGGGAGGTTATGATGGCTAAATTGAGAGAGGGATGCCTCCGTTTGAGTAAGAGACACAGGGGTCTGATTACACGTGATGAAAACACTTTTTTGCTTATTAATCTTTTGACCAGAAATCTCACGATAATGATCTAGCAATTCAATTAGGAGAGCAAGAGTTTGGGCCCTGTCATTAGCAAAAATGATGATATCATCTGCATATGCAAAGTGGGATACATGAGGACCACCATTAGAATTGTAGTACATAGAGGGGTTCCTATAAAAAAGATCATTAATCCCTCTTGAGAGGTATTCAGCAGCAAGCACAAAAAGGATAGGGAAAAGGGGGTCCCCTTGTCTAAGCTCTTTTTCAGACTTAATGAAACCAGTAGAAAAGCCATTAACCATGATAGAGAACCAGATATTAGAGAGATAATTTCTGATATAGTCAATCCACCTGGGAGGGAATCCCATGGGATAAGACATCTAACAGAAAAGTCCATTAAACATTGTCATAAGACTTAGCCATATCAATCTTAAGAGCAACATTTCTATGCTTAGAGGGATGGAGATGGTGTGGATCAGTTCTTGAGCAAGAAGAATATTGTCACTAATCAATCTCCCTCTAAGAAAACCACTCTGGGAAGGGAAAATAAGCTGGGGGAGAAGGGCAGTCATCCTATTGTTGAGAAGCTTAGTGATGATTTTGCTAGTGACATTACAAAGACTAATGGGTCTGTAATCAGTCCAAAACAGAGGGTGATGCTTTTTAGGGATCAGAATTAGTGGTGGCTGTGAAACTTTTAGGGAGTGGGTGACCAACAAAAAAATCTTTGACAGCCTCACACACATCTTTCTTCACAATATGCCAAGAGATATTGACTCATGAAAATCCACATCTGGATATGTTTATACATTATATGGTGGAGCCATTTGTTGGAGAAGTGTCAAACAAACTTGTGTGGCAGACTCTACAAGTAAAGCTGAATATGTGGCTGCGTCAGAAGCTGCAAAGGAAGTTGTGTGGCTAAAATGTTTTTATGGATCTCGAGGTGATTCCTTGTGCAGATCGGCCCATAACACTTTACTGTGAAAATAGTGGGGCTATAGCACAATCTAAAGAACCAAAATTCCATAAAAAAACAGAAACATATAGAGAGGAAGCACCACTTGATCCGAGATTTCATTCAAAGAGGAGATACAATAGTTGTCAAGATAGCATCAGAGGAAAACTTAGCAGATCCATTTACATAGAGTTTGTTTGAACGTGTGTTTGAGAGGCATGTTAATTCTATGGGTTTTAAGAGAGTCCCAGACTCGCCTCAGAGCAAGTGGGAGATATTCCTTCTTTTCTTATTCAATATTTTTAGTCTCTCTTTATGGTATTTTTCTGTCTCCCACATGAGAGTTTTTAGTTTTCCTTAGGGGGTGACTGATATGAATGAATGGAATTAGATAGGAATGCAATGGAGATGAGAAAAGAATGATAAACGTATATCATTCATTTGCTTGGTGTATACAAGGAATGAGAACAAAATGGAAGTCTTATTCCTTATTAGCTTGGTAACAATCTCATGATTGGTAATCATAAATGAATTGTAGGAATGGAATGAAACAATTATAATAACCAAATAACCCTTATAATAGAAAATTTTAACAAATATCAATCACGTTCCATACATATATCAATCCCAAATTTTAATAAAAATGAAAATGAAACAAACAATATCAATCACGTTCCATACATATATCAATCCCACAAAAATCACCATCAATCTCTCAATCAAATATCTCTCTCTCTCTCTCTCTCTCTCTCATAGTTCCACCATTAACGCAGAACATAATTATTTTGACTCTAATACATATTTAGAATAAATATACTGCATAAATAGTTATTAGACACTACACAGTTAGTTGTTGCTTAATGCATACATGGTTACGTTATAATATACTGCATAGTCATATTTTATTTGGTGCGTAGATATTAATGAGATAATGTTAAGTTAATTGTTGTTTGATGCATACATAGTTATGAGGCAACACATAGTTAGTTGTTGTTTGATGCATATATAATTATGAGACAATTCGTAGTTAGTTATTGTTTGATGCATAATTATTTGTTGTTTGATGCATATATAACTGCAACACAATGCATAGTTAGTTATTGAATGATGCTAAATTTCATATTTAGAATATATATATATATATATATATATATATTGCTTGTATTGTGGAAACTTACTGCATAATTATGTTCACTTTGGTGCATACGTAAAGGAAACATATTGCATATTTAGAATCGATATGATGCATATGTAAAATAAACTTAATAACGGGAGTTTTCATATCAGATATCCAATCCCTTAAATCACGGAAGTGAACAGTCACGTTTCTAATTAAAAAACTACCAAAGAATACCCTTAACCAAGGGAAATAAATAATTAAATAATTAGAAACTCAAAATAATCTCATCCATTGGTTTTGACAAATAAATGGTTGGGATATATATATATATATATATATATATATATATATATTCATTGGTGAAGATTGGAATGGTTAAGGGAAGGAATGAATGTTCCCATGCTTATGGGAATGGTGATAAACCATACAAATTATGTGTTTGGAAATGTCCATTCCATTCCCAACTCAGTCTTGCATACTAAGTGGCTACGAAAATCTAGAGTGGGAGGGGGTAAATAGATTTTCACGATTTTTCGATTTATGCCCTCTTTTTTGAAAAATATGATGACATATAAGAAGGTGCGGAGAAATAAATCAACACTCAAGGATTTATAGTACTTCAACCCACCTAGGGCCTACATCCACTACCATCTGATATGTCCAAGTGGATTTCAAAAAGAATATTATATTAATCGATACCAAACGATTACAACTTCACCTTGAAGAGCACCAAACTCTTCTTACAACAACAGCCTTGAAGAGGACCAAACTCTTCAACACCTCGAAGATCACCAAGATTTTCAATTAACTAACTCTAATCAACCAAACGTGTTCTTACCAAAAGAACACTAACAAGGATTTCTTGTTTTGGATGTTACAAATACAATCAGGATTACACTTTAAATGAAATATTACAACTCAAAAGTACAAGTGTAATCAAGAAGGAAAGCCTATCAAGCAAGATGTGAAAGAGTAGAGCTTAGACTATTTCAACAAGAATGTGAAAAATGAAGAACAATAGATTTACTAAGATTTTCTTGTTGTGTTGTAGAATTATGTGTTATAATTGATCCTCCAATGCTTTATCTATTTATAGAAGAGTTCCAAGATGTAATCTTCAACATATACTCCTCCAAATTGAATTTTTTTTGCAAAAGAAAAATCAAAATATCTCCAAAAATGGTTAATAAATGTAAAGCCTTAATTTCCTAAAAAGTGTTGCTGCAACGGATAGAATTTATCACAAAGTCTATAGCGACGTCACTATGTTTAAAATTCAAATATTAACCTTTGAATAAAGTTTTGACATAGGATGACGTAGAAGGCCACCGGTGGCTGTCTATGGCGACCAGTCGCTATACCACAGCGATCGGTTGCTATGGATTGTGACCGTTCGCTCCAAAAATAGAGAAGAAAAACAAATCTATTGAACCTTCAGGCACCGGTCGCCCTTCTTGTGAAATTTTCTCTGTTCTGTTTCAAGTTTTAAGATACACAGGTACAGGTCGCCCTATTATAGCGATCGGTCGCCCTCTTCATAGAGAAGTTATCCGATTTTTGTCAAAAATAAAGTTCAAGAAGTACTTCAAATACTTAGTAAAAATCTAGTAAAATGAATTGAAGTATTTGGACAACTTTTAGAAACATTTGTTTTGGTTAAAAACTCATTTATATAAAATCATCAAGATCAATAAAATACTTTGTCCTAACACAAATCTCTATCCCCATCCCCGCGAGTCAAATGGGGAAAAAGTGCTCCTCATCCCCGCCCCACTGGAATCCCCATCCCGTCGCCCCACGATTTGATTTGATTTTTTGAAAATTTAATATTTTTTGCTAGGAAATTTATGTAATAGATTTTGATGATACCATGCAAAACTTAGATTAGGAAGTTGGCACTCCAATTCAACTGTAAATCAACTTATAATGGATAGGGCTATGTAAGATTAGTGGAAGCAACCAAGTTGAAGATTGCATGACTTCGACTAAAGATCGAGAAGACCCAACCGTGGGGCAACCGGTGAAGTGAAGTGAATTATCAAAGTAAATGAAAAAGTTGTCTTAATCACCGATCGACAACAAAGTCATTCCAAAATCATTGAGTTGATCACAAAGGGGTTATGCAATGAAAGGATCAAAGAAAGTCAAAGAGATCCGTTGTCAAGCAAAGTTAAGGTTTTTGCTGAAAATAGGCATGTGTCAAATCGCTTACATTAAAGTCAAGCGGTCTTTAAAAGTGAAAAAGCAAGTAACTAATGAGATGTACATGAAAACATGTAGACATTAAGAAAAGGCTGCAAGGCATTAAATTCAAGGTACTGTTTACATCAATGCTGCAAGAAAAGACAAGCCAATAACCTACGAAGTGTAGTTTGAAAAAATGTCTATCTCTTCAACGAACATATTTTCAAACTTGCACTATATAAAGCTAAGGAAACAACAGAGAGAAGGTTACCCATATGAACGCAAGCAACCAAAATTCATTAACCTGCAAAGCAAAGCAAATCTCTCAAGTATTCAATAGCAATAACAAATCTCTCAAGTATTCAATAGCAAAGCAAATCAGTCCACAGCAAAGAGATTAAGCTTATTTCTGCGGACTTAGCTGCTAGTCATTATCTGTCGTCTTTTGGTCTGAAGGAGATAACAAAGAAAGACATCAACGTGGCTGCTGCATGGAAGGAAATAGCAAAGACAGAGGCTGCTGCGAAGGTTGTCTGCACAGCCAAGAAATCATTGATAAATGAGGACTACCACAAGTTGATGGATGTTGTGGCCAAATGTATCGATATGAAGTTTGGAAGCTTCAATCAGTTGTCAAGGACGAAGCTGACAGTGATGGTTGCGATTAGGGAGGCGAAGAAAGTGAATTGGGCTGA